>CM049927.1:3335000-3965000 GCA_027405835.1 Asclepias syriaca | reverse complement strand
TCAAAGCAATCAGTTGTTGGGATATGATTGAACTCGGTTATGATTTTTCAGCAGATGCAACAGCTGAGGCGGCTTTATCTAATGAAGATAAAGAAGTACTGCGGAAAAATCGAGTAAAAGATAGTAAGGCGTTGAATGCAATTCATCAAAGTGTTGATGAATCAATCTTTGAAAAAATTGCTGATGCTACAACATCAAAAGAGCCGTGGGAGATTCTGCAAAAATCTCTTCAAGGAGCAGGGAAAGCTAGAAGGGTACGTTTGCAAACCCTTAGAGCTAAATTTGAGACGTTAAAAATGAAAACGTTTGAATCGGTTGACGAGTATGTTACTCGAGTAAAATCAATGACAAACGAGATGAAGAGAAACAAGGAACCGCTCGATGATGTTCGAGTGATGGAAAAGATTTTGCGGTCACTGACACGCAAATTTAATTATGTGGTTGCAGCTATTGAAGAATCAAAGGATTTATCAGAAATCTCCTTTGATGAACTTGTGGGTTCTCTCCAAGCCCATGAGCAAAAGATGAAGCAATATGATGATTATGAAAGTTTGGATAAAGCTTTGCAAAGCAAGTTATCCTTAATTGAAGGCGGAACGAGCAGCAACTCAGGACAAAGCTCAAACAATCGTGGAAGATATCGTGGAGGATATAGAGGTGGCAACATAGGTGGTCGCGGACAACGTGGACGTGGTTATCAATCATATGGTAGAGGACAATCAAATGAAGATTCTCCTGTAGCAAATCATGGACGAGGAGCTCAAGGCAGAAGCCAAGGCAGAGGTGGATTTCAACAGAGATTTAAATCTCAAGTGTAGTGCTATAATTGTGACAAATATGGTCACTATAGCTATGAGTGTAGATCATCTCGTAAACAAGAAGAAAGAAGCCACGTAGCAGCTGTTGAAGATGGAAATGAGGAATCTCGCATATTCCTCACATATAGAGGAGATCAAGGATCCAAAAGAAATATTTGGTACCTTGATAACTGTGCAAGTAATCACATGTGTGGGCGAAAGGAATTGTTCGTTGATTTAGATGAATCTGTCAATGGACGTGTAACTTTTGGAGATGATTCACATGCTAATGTCAAAGGCAAAGGCAAAGTTATGACTACTCAGAAGAAAGGAGAAAAGAAGTACATAACAGATGTGTATTATGTACCGGCTTTGAAAAGCAATATCATCAGTCTTGGCCAACTTAGTGAATTGGGATATGAGGTGGTCATAAAGGATTGTTCATTAACCCTGAGAAACAAATATGGAGAGATAGTTTCCAAGGTTGACATGACACGAAATCGTCTCTTTACCATCGACATCGAATCTGGAGAAGTGAAGTGCATGAAGGTATCTATAAAAGATGACTCATTGCTTTGGCACTTGAGGTATGGGCATCTCGAATTTTCTGGCCTGAGGTTGCTGGAAAAAGAAAATATGGTGAATGGATTACCAAAAATAAATCCACCAAATAATCTGTGTGAAGCTTGTATCAAAGGGAAACAACACAGACAAAGTTTTGAAGTTGGAAAGTCCAGAAGAGCCAAAAGACCACTCGAGATCATGCACTCAGATTTACCTAGTCCATTTGATATACCATCGCTGGGAGGAAATAGGTATTACCTAACTTTTATTGATGATTTTAGTAGAAAAAGTTGGGTATATATACTTAAAGAAAAATTAGAAACTTTTGATAAATTCAAAGAGTTTAAAGCGATGGTGGAAAAATAAAGTGGATACTATGTGAAGATACTCAGATCAGATAGAGAAGGCGAGTACAGTGCAAACTTATTTGAAGATTTTGTTAAAGAGCATGTGATTATTCATCAGTTGACGGTGAGATACACACCTCAACAAAATGGAGTTGCAGAAAGAAAGAATCGCACCATTCTCAACATGGCAAGGAGCATGGTGAAAGGTAAGCATTTACCAAGAAATTTCTGGGCTGAAGCTGTTCGATGTGCAGTTTACTTGTTAAATCGTTGCCCAACAAAGAGTGTCCGGTACATGACACCAAATGAAGCCTGTAGTGGTCAAAAGCCTGGAATTGGACATCTCAAGATCTTTGGGTGTATTGCATATGCCCATGTACCTGAACAGCTGAGAAAGAAGCTCGACGATAGAGGAGAAAAGTGCATTTTCATTGGCTATGATGAAAGGAGCAAAGCTTATAGGTTGTACAATCCACTTACCAAGAAGGTCATCATCTCAAGAGATGTTAAATTTGGTGAAGCTGATTTTTGGAGATGGAGCGAAGAAGAAAAGAAAGTTGAAAGATTATTCTTCCGTGATGAGGAAGATGATGATTTTGGCATTCAAAATGAAGAAGGTGATGGACA
This sequence comes from Asclepias syriaca, assembly GCA_027405835.1. NCBI lineage: Eukaryota > Viridiplantae > Streptophyta > Magnoliopsida > Gentianales > Apocynaceae > Asclepias > Asclepias syriaca. The sequence goes on along the minus strand of CM049927.1, from coordinate 3,962,665 downwards.
AAATCCTCCGCAGAGTCCTGGTATAACAACTCCTTTAACATCTGCATTACCAAGTAGCAACACGTCAAGTGATGCTCCCACGAAAACACGCAGCCTTCGTGAGATTTATGAAGATACTGAGCCGATTGAGACAACTCTTGACTACTCCTTATTCTGTTTGATGGCTGAATGTGATCCAGTCACATATGAAGAAGCAAATGAAGATATGAAATGGAAGAAGGCGATGGATGAAGAGATTGCATCAATCAGAAGAAATGACACATGGGAACTAACTTTGCCAAAAGGACATAGTCCTATTGGAGTGAAATGGGTCTACAAGACAAAGACCAACAAAGAAGGAAAGGTGGAGAAATATAAAGCGAGGCTCGTTGCCAAAGGCTACAAGCAAAAATATGGAGTTGATTACGATGAAGCGTTCGCTCCTGTAGCAAGGATTGATACCGTAAGGCTTCTCACGGCTCTCACAGCACAAAATCGATGGAAGATTTATCAGATGGATGTGAAGTCAGCATTTCTGAATGGCTATCTGGAAGAAGAGGTTTATATCGAGCAACCGCCTGGATATATGAAGAAAGGACATGAAGACAAAGTCTATCGTCTGAAGAAATCTTTGTACGGATTGAAGCAAGCTCCACGAGCATGGAATACCAGGATTGATGAGTATTTTCAGAAGAATGGATTCGTGAAAAGCCCATACGAGCATGCGCTATACACAAAGAAAAATAAAGTTGGTGACATCATGATCGTGTGCTTATATGTGGATGATATGATTTTCACAGGAAATAATCCAGGTATGTTCAATGACAGACATTGGTGAAATGTCATACTTTCTTGGAGTTTAAGTGAAACAAATGGAGGACGGTATATTTGTGTCTCAAAAGAAATATGCGGAGGAAATCTTAAAAAAATTCAGAATGCAAGATTGTAAGCCGATAGCCACACCAGCTGAACCAAGTATCATGTTAAGTGTTTACTCCACAAGTGAACCGATAGATCCAACGTTGTTCAAAAGCATCGTTGGAAGTTTGAGGTACCTGACTATCTCTCGGACCAGATATTATGTATGCAGTTGGACTGGTTAGCAGATTCATGGAGAATCCAAAGCAAGATCATTGGAGTGCTGCCAAAAGAATTTTGAGATACATCAAAGGTACTGTAGATCATGGTATCTTCTATACACACTCTAAGAAATCAAGATTGGTTGGTTATTCTGACAGTGATTATGTGGGAGACTTGGATGATCGGAAAAGCACATCCGGTTATCTATTTCATCTTGGCTCGACAGCATTTTCGTGGTCATGAAAGAAACAACAAACTGTTGCTCTCTCAACTTGTGAGGCAGAATACATAGCAGCTGCAGCGTGTACTTGTCAAGCAATTTGGTTGAAGAATATTTTGAAGGAATTATCTTTTGCGCATGAAGATCCGATCACAATCTATGTTGATAATAAGTCTGCCATATCACTTTCAAAGAATCCTGTGTCGCATAGCCGGAGCAAGCACATTGATACAAAGTATCATTTTATCCGTGAGCAAGTGAAGAATAAGACAGTGGAGTTAGTTTATTGTTGCACTGAAGACCAGTTGGCAGATATCTTCACGAAACCTTTGAAAGCAGACGTGTTTCACATACTCAAAGAGAAGCTTGGAATGAAAGCTCGGTTTGAGAGAGAGTGTTAAAAGTCAAACCGACCTACACACATTGGTAACCATATTTGACCCGTCAAACGCTAAAGATAACCATGTAGCTTCTGGCGGTGAAAATTTGAGCATGTAAAATATGACAGCAAATTATTTGCTTAATAGCTAAACATTAATCTAGCAAATTCTTCCACCGCCACGAACCATCATAAATATACTCCATATTTGTACTAACTAGTTTGAGAGAAAGAAAAAAAAAAGAAAAAGGGGTGCCGCAACACTAATAAGGAAACAGAGGTTTGAGAGTTATTTTGCAAAAAGTAAGGTTGTAATATATTTTTTTCTTTATATAATAAAAATTCTACGCTTCCAACATCTTTCACCTGATTGTTGGCCCGAATATACTCACGGCTTTGTTCTTGGGCAACTTTTCAAAAAGTCTCTTATTAATGAAATTAGTGGTATTCTTATAAGCTAGTTACCTTAGCATTATCTTCAGATGTGGGACAAAGGTTGACACCCCAACACTGATTGCCATAGCTTGAACCTTTCCTTTCCTCCATTTTCTCAAGTTAAACACAAACGGTTCTGCTAAACTTGTTTATGTTCGCTGATTCCTTTTGTCAAGATTTGAGGGATTTTCTAACTTGATCTCCATTTGTCAAATAATTTAATTATTTCTCTTACGGTTGTAAATTTGATCTCATAATAGATTTCACCTTTAGAACTTGAATTTGAAAGGGCTTATGTACCATAGCTTCTCTGTTTCTAAAACTATTGATGAAACTCCAAGCGCATTGGAGTTTTTTTTTTCTTCCTGATATGATCCACTTCTTGAAATGATTTCTTTTTGTCTTCTCCTTATAAATAAATGATTAAAAGAGTTAATTTGATTGGTCAAAAAAATTCTTTGAAGGAATTGACTACAGTTTCTTAGGGTCCATCGTAAGTACTTTATATATTCCTTGTTGAAAGAGAGTAATTGACTAATTAGCGTGCAAATTAGCATGCAACTATATGCTCCGGGAAGATTCAAACCCTCGATTATTCGTCTTGGGTGAAGAAGTATTTAGAAGTTCGTTTATTAATTTTTTCAAAGTATCGAGTTATATATATATGGTCAAAAAAATTCTTTGAAGGAATTGACTACAGTTTCTTAGGGTCCATCGTAAGTACTTTATATATTCCTTGTTGAAAGAGAGTAATTGACTAATTAGCGTGCAAATTAGCATGCAACTATATGCTCCGGGAAGATTCAAACCCTCGATTATTCGTCTTGGGTGAAGAAGTATTTAGAAGTTCGTTTATTAATTTTTTCAAAGTATCGAGTTATAATATATATATGAAAATTGACCATTTTAATCTTAATATTATTTTATTTAGACAATTAATACGTCTTCATCTATTTTATGTTGAAAAATTGATATATAAAAGTAAATGGTATTTGAGGCTATCTCAAAACTGAGGTTGTCTGATCACGGCACCATAGGAGGAGTGTGAAAGAAAATATGCTCTTTTAACATAATCTACGTGCATTTGCACAAAGTCAATAATTAGAGTACATTAAAAAATAAATGTCAATGACAACTTTAACCTTATTTCTACTATATCTTTCTTTCATGATATTTAAAAATTTTAAGTAAATTTATTATATTAACAACGATATTATTTATAAATTACAACAAAGATACACAGAGGGGTTGTAATATTATTTTCATTGTATTTGTAATTCTAATTAATGAGATTAATATCATCTAATATAATAATATAAGCCTTTGAAATTTCTAAAGATTTAGAAGAAATATATATTTAGTTTAATATATATATATATATAGCCACACGTTATTGAGTTAAAAGAATTTTATGTTCTTATCTAATAATAATTTTTTTTATAGATATATATGAAAGTAAATGTGGTGATTTTCCGTACGTGTGAGCGGGTCAATCATGCAGTGTGTAAAAAGAACCATTTTTTTTTTTTTTTGTGTTTCTTCCCAGAAAAACAAGGAAGGAGAAATTTCATAATTAGGGTGTGACTTTTAATTTCTATTTTCTTTTCGTCTACTTCACGCACCATACTGGAAATCTCTTTTTCCACATTTATATCTCATTCCAAATTCCAAATATAATTATTTTTGAAAAACCCTAAACATATTGAATTAGTAGACCTCAAAATAGAATTATGTCAAATATACTTATAAATGTCACATAATGTGTTTTTATTTGTAATTTTCATTTTTATAAAAAATAAAATAAAACACAAAAATTATTAGTCACACTTGCATTAAATTTTAAAAAATATATTGTTACTAAAATATAATTATTAAATGTATTTTAAAATTTAAAATATTAAACCTTTATTATTAGATATCTATAAATATCTTTATAAAAAAAGCCTAATTTAATTGGTGACTTTTAAAAAGTCATTAATTTAAAACACAATAAAATTAATAGAATATGTTCTTGGTGTATGTTAGAAAGCGGTGTCTGCTTGATACTCCATACCGCAAAACAATATATTGAGGTCTTTTCCCATGTCTCAACATGTAAGTCCGTTCATTAACCTTGGATTCTGATATCACTAGTAGGGTTCAATACTTCTATAAAATTGGATTGTCAATCGTCTCGCTCCTAAACACCGATACTAACCTTGAGCTCTAATACCACTAGTAGGGCTTAATACTTCCATAAGATTGGACTGTCAACCACCTCACTCCTAAACACCGATACTCATCCTCCAAGACAACATATCGAGGTCTTTTCTCACATCTCAACATGCAAGCCCGTTCATTAACCTTGGGATCTGATACCACTAGTAGGGTCTAATACTTCTATAAGATTGGGTTGTTAACCACCTCACTCCTAATTAAACACCGATACTCATCCTGCAAGACACCATATCGAGGTCTTTTCTCACATCTCAACATGCAAGCTCGTTCATTAACCTTGGGATCTGATACCACTAGTAGGGTCTAATACTTTTATAAGATTGAGTTGTTAACCACCTCACTCCTAAACACCGATACTCATCCTGCAAGACAACATATCGAGGTCTTTTCTCACATCTTAACATGCAAGCCCGTACATTAACCTTGGGCTCTGATACCACTAGTAGGGTCTAATACTTCTGTAAGATTGGGTTGTTAACCACCTCACTCCTAAACACCGATACTCATCCTCCAAGACAACATATCGAGGTCTTTTCTCACATCTCAACATGCAAGCCCGTTCATTAACCTTGGGCTCTGATACCACTAGTAGGGTCTAATACTTCTATAAGATTGGGTTGTTAACCACATCACTCCTAAACACCGATACTCATCCTGCAAGACAACATATCGAGGTCTTTTCTCACATCTCAACATGCAAGCCCGTTCATTAACCTTGGGCTCTGATACCACTAGTAGGGTCTAATACTTCTATAAGATTGGGTTGTTAACCACCTCACTCCTAAACACCGATACTCATCCTGCAAGACAACATATCGAGGTCTTTTCTCACATCTCAACATGCAAGCCAATTCATTAACCTTGGGCTCTGATACCACTAGTAGGGTCTAATACTTCTATAAGATTGGATTGTTAATCACCTCACTCCTAAACATCGATACTCATCCTGCAAGACAAGATATCGATGTCTTTTCTCACATCTCAACATGCAAGCCCGTTCATTAACCTTGAGCTCTGATACCACTAGTAGGGTCTAATACTTCTGTAAGATTGGGTTGTTAACCACCTCACTCCTAAACACCGATACTCATCTTGCAAGACAACATATCGAGGTCTTTTCTCACATCTCAACATGCAAGCCCGTTCATTAACCTTGGGCTCTGATACCACTAGTATGGTCTAATACTTCTATAAGATTGGGTTGTTAACCACCTCACTCCTAAACACCGATACTCATCCTGCAAGACAACCTTGGGCTCTGATACTACTAGTAGGGTCTAATACTTCTATAAGATTGGGTTGTTAACCACCTCACTCCTAAACACCGATACTCATCCTGCAAGACAACCTTGGGCTCTAATACCACTAGTAGGGTCTAATACTTCTATAAGATTGGGTTGTTAACCACCTCACTCCTAAACACCGATACTAATCCTGCAAGACAACCTTGGGCTCTGATACCACTAGTGGGATCTAATACTTCTATAAGATCGGTTTGTTAAACACCGATACTCATCCTGCATGACAACATATCGAGGTCTTTTCTCACATCTCAACATGTAAGCCCGTACATTATCCTTGGGCTCTGATACCACTAGTAGGGCTCAATACTTCCATATGATTGGGTTGTCAACCACCTCACTCCTAAACACCGATACTCGTCCTGCAAGACAACATATGGAGGTCTTTTTTCACATCTCAACATGCAAGTCTACCCATTAACCTTGGGCTTTGATACCACTAGTAGTGCCTGATACTTCCACAAGATTTGGTTGCCAACCACCTCACTCCTACTTTAGGTATGATATTATCTGCTTTAGGCTAAGCTCTCACGGTTTTATTTTTTTGGGTATCTTCCCAAAATACCTTATACTAATGGAGTAGATGTAATCCTTATATGCTTAATAACTCTAGCATGATCTTCAATATGAAACTTGGATTGATATCTTAACAATAAAATACAAATGTATTCTATATATTTCTCAGCATTATCCCATAATCCCATAAGATCATAAGATTATTAAAAACAATAAAAACTTAGTATATATTTCTTAGCATAATCTCAAAAGACCATCAGATTATTAAGAACAATAAAAATTTAATAGCAAAAACGTATTTGATTTGATCTTGTATTACCAACATTGTTTTTATAAATCTTAGAATAAGCTTTGTATGTAACTTGTAAAAAATAAATCATAGTGTTTCAAGAGATTTATTGGAGTTAAAGTTCTATTTTAGTAACAGTATATAAAATAGACACTCTCAATAAATTTTTGAGAACCATAACCAATATATAATAATGTTTCTAGCTAACCTATCATAGTCTAAGAATATAATATTTATATATATGAGCTCATACTTATTCTTGATGCATATTATTTTAATAAATTTTATTAAATTATTTTAATTAGACTTAATAAAATATGATAACATTAAATATATAATAAATACATAAATACCTGACACATAAATGTACATTATTTATTAAAATAAATCCAACAAAGGGAAAGTATGAGTTAAACTGAATTAGGCAAAAAATTATTTATAAGACATGTAAATAGAATTAACAACGACAACGAAGGTGACGCGAGATTGCAATATGAAAAAGAAAAAGTTGGATATTGTCCCCTTTTCTACTTTTAAACGTGTGCATATTATTATTATTATTATTATTATTATTATTATTATTTAAATGAATTCCATCATGTTTGAAAATTAATGAGTTTCTTTAAAATATTTATGCAATATGAAAAAGAAAAAGTTGGATATTGTCGTCTTTTCTACTTTTAAACGTGTGCATATTATTATTATTATTATTATTATTATTATTATTATTATTATTTAAATGAATTCCATCATGTTTGAAAATTAATGAGTTTCTTTAAAACATTTATATAAATGGATTTGTTTAGTTGAATATTCAACTTCAACACCTGTTGATTTTCATCCCTTTTTTGTTGTCGTATTTTGAAAGAAAACTATTAAAAAAAAAAAGTAACATCTGAATTCTTCTTTTTCCCCTAAAAAAAATATAAGTATTCAGTATATATATATATATATATATATATTAATCTCTGAGCTTTTGTTTCTAACAATTATCTTTTCTATAAAAGACTTAACTTACACGGTTTCAATTTTTCTATATCATAGAAAATTATCCATTATTCTATTTAAAAAAAAATGCTTCAGTATTATTAAATTTATTCTTTAAATTTTGGATTATTTAAAAAATTTAATAGGTTCTATAATGAATAGATAAATTTGATTTATACTGTGGCAAAATTTATTTTTTCTGGATAACATCAATATTTGATATTAATTTTCCATAAATAATTACTTTTTGTAAAAATGATACATATATTATTTTTCTAAAAAATATTTTATGCGAATTTTTTTTTCTATCTTGACTCAAACTGATAAGAGTTTTAAATTTATATATTAGTAAAACATTCGATATTAAAAAATTTTTTTTTGTAAAAAAATATTTAATTTAATTGGTAAGAATATATTAAATTTAAAAAGAAATAATTAGAAAAAAAGAAAAGAAAAACTATCCCCTTTCCATGTTTAGAATTATTGCGAAGAAATATAAAATGGAAAGCGCGTTGTTTAACTATTACGACGCTTTTTAGGTTAAACAAGTTTTATACTACTCTTAAAATTAAAAGTCAAAAAAGATATATTCTTGGTTTGACAAAAAAATATTATCCAAAACGTGCATGCGTTCATCCTTGACGTCACAGAAATAAGCCACGAGCCGACAACATAAATCATATTATATTATATATTCCCTTTCCTCCACCACCTATGTCTATATATATAAATCATTTCAGTACGAGATTATCATAAAATCCATACACAAAAAAAAAAAAAAACAAAAAACAAAAATGTCTACATATTCAAGCTTGCCTTCAATGTCAAGAAATCAAGGTTGGGTTGAAAGAATAAGCAAAATCTTCACCAGAGAAGTCGCTATTCTCATAGACCATCTCCCACCCGTTTCCGTTTTCGAAATTCCCCATACCGTTTCCGATCAAAAGCCCGAAGCTTACTCTCCTCAGCTCATAGCCTTAGGTCCCTACCACCATCTCCGGCCCGAACTTTACCAAATGGAAAGATACAAACTCACCGCCGTCAAACAAATCGTCGCATCCCCCGAACAAATCTTCAGTTTCGAGGATCTCGTTATTCATAGGCTTAAAGAAATCGACCCCACTACTCGGGCATGTTACAATAAGTTCATGGACTACGATCGCGACACGTTAGCTTGGATTATGGCAATCGACGGCTGTTTTATTCTTAATCTCCTCCGTTCTGATGATCATCAACATGTTATGGATAATACTATTATTACTAGGGATATTATGATGCTCGAGAATCAAATTCCTTATGTTCATTTAAAGGAAATTCGTAGATGTCTCGGTTTGTCTTCTTGTGACGTAGATCAAGATCGTGTTTTGTTTTATATGGTGTTGGATTTTTGCGAGGGACAATCTCCGGTGACTTTTACGGTCGATCGAAGTCGGTGCAATACTAATAGAAGGCCACATCACTTGCTAGATCTAATGTATTATTTAATCGTGAACGGACCTTCTTGTTTATCTGATCCCGATATTGAACAAGATAGTTATCTTATTCAGCAGTTTCGAGAGGATGATCTGATTAGATCATCGTCTTCTTCGTCGGCCTCTTCAGTTTCGTCGCTAAGCGACAGAGAAGGAGAGGATGAAGAAGAACAAGAAAGAATACAAGAATTGAATTCTGTAAAAAAGAACCTGGAAACCGTGTTGGAATTGGCGGAGTCATTTGGTCTGGGAAATAAACGTGCCCAAAGTATTTTGAAACCGGTTAAGGTAGCGTCGAATATTCCTTGGTCAACGGTTTCCGGTTTATTTAGAAAAGGTTCTCATCAGACGCAAGGTAATAACGAGATACCGATACCGTCGGTTTCCCAACTCTGGAAACACGCATCGGTTGAATGCGTTCCGAATAGCGCGGGAATTAACGAGATTCGTTTCGAGGAAAACGAGGCGCGTCTTTACTTACCGGTACTGAATTTGAATGCGAGTTCGGAAGTGATACTGAGAAACCTGGTGGCGTACGAGGCAACGATGTCGTATTCGAGTCTGGAATTCGCGCGTTACGTTAACCTGATGAACGGAATCGTGGACACGGCGGAGGACGTGAAGTTGCTGAGACTGAACGGGGTGGTGAAAGGAGCGTTGACGGACGAAGAAGTGGCGGAGATTTTCAACGGGATGAAAAGATCGTACGTGAGAGTCGACGAGAGATCGAACGTGGAAATAGCGATCGAAAAGGTGAATAAATATTACAACGATCAATTGTCGGTGAGGATAATCGGATGGGCGAAGAGAAAATTGTATGCTTCGTGGAAAAATCTGGCGATTTTTTCTACGGTCATGCTTTTTTTATTGGTCTCGGTTCAGTCATTCTGCGACGTCTATGGATGTCACCGATTCTGGGATGGCAAATAATTAAATATTTAATTACTGTTTGCATAATATAGTATGGTTTGTGGGTAGAGATTTTATTCTTTTCATTCTTTATTCTTTTTCTTTCAAATGAAAGGTTGATCATCGTGTATTGTCAATATTTGTTTTCAATTTGTATAATTTTGCGTTTGATAAATCAATATGTATATATATAATGATTATTTTTTGTGAATTATTTAGTTTAATTATGAATAATGATATATATAATCAGATTGTACAGATGTTAGAAGCAACAGTGAATTGTTGTTGGAGGAAATGACAATTGGCTTCATTTGTTTATAAGTTCATAATTATACTTGTGATTATTATATTGATCGTCAAATTATTTATCACAAAATTAAATTTATAATGTATTAATCATTTTTTTTATTGATACGTTGTTGTAAGAAGGTCGAAATTTAAAATAAAAACAACTTTCTAATATTATTAGAAATAAGAATAAAAAATTAATAATTTTTAAATTAAATATAATACTAATAATTATGTTATAGTTTATATAACAAATATTTTTTAAAATCTTATTTAAAATATTTATAAAAAATATATTTTTTTAAAAATAATACATTTATATTTAATGAAAAATCGGCTTATTATATCTTTAAAAAGTATTAAATATTATTTAACAATTTTATAATTTAGTGGCTAAACTAGGCATGAAATATGATAATTTTAATAGGTAACTTAACATGAAAAGGTTAAATAATTTACATGTTAAATAAAAAAGAAATAAATAAGTTATATTATTTCCGTTAATTTAATTATTAAATTTAAATTCTTTTATTTATTAAAAAAACATTAACTATATAAAGATAAGTTATATAAAATTCAATTATAATAAAAATTTCACTACTTTATATTTTCTTCTAATTCTACTTACCAACTCAATTCTTTAAATAGATTGGTTTAAAAAAATTAATAATACTAAAATTTTATTTAGTTTTAAAATATTTTAAGATATACTTTCATTTAAAATATCCTATATATTTATAAAATTATCTAAAAATTTATAAATTATTTAAAAAGTGTAAAATATTTTATATGAATTTTTCCACTTAAAAATAATAAATAGTGCAGACGACGACGACATCAGTAAAGTCGTGGACGATGGTAAAAAAGAATGTCAACAGAGTTAATTCAGATAGCGTTGCTGCAAACGTGAGTGTCACCATTTCAACATTCAAAACGTATGTTGGTCCTACCACTAGAGGCAAAGGAAGAGTGTTCGTTGACCAGCAGAAGAAATCGTTTGGCAATGCAAATCTCAAGTACAAAAATCCATGCTTCGATGTGACTTCAATGCAGGATCAATCACAAGGTATTGTAGGTGGAATTGTGCAAAATAAGCTTATAATGCTGGAAGAAAATTATGGAGAGGATAAGTTAGCATCAGAAAATGAAGATGTTGATTCTACAAGTGCCTCCCACCATGATCAGGTAAGCAGTGACAATGAATATGAAGAGTCCTCTGCAAACATCTCTGCAATGCCTGTAATGATGGCAGATGCTTCAACAATAGAAGCGCAATTGGTGAATTTGACAAAATTGGTAGAAAGTCATGCAATGCATTAGCGAAACAAGATCGTATCCTTGCTCAATTGATGAACAACACTGGTGAGTCAAGTCAAAAATGCGCAGAGGAGCCAAACAAAAGTGTTAGCCTCAACCAAGGAGAAGGATCAAGTAACCCTGAAACTGTCAAAGTTGCTGAAAATCAATCCAAATACGTTGGCGGATCTGAAACCATAAGACAAGAAAGGACTGTTCACGTTTTGTTAGATGGATTCATCCCTATTGATGAATTGGGGAACTTCATCGAAGGAACGATAAAAGACAAGTACGAAGGAAGTTCTAAATCTTCCTTTGCATATTCCAAAACTTTATTCAAGGAGAATTGACAATCTGAAAATGCCGATGGGCTATCAACCTCCAAAGTTGCAGGAGTTCGATAGTAAGGGTAATCCAAAGCAACATGTTGCTCATTTCATTGAAACATGTAGCAACACAGGGAATGAAGGTGATCTCCTGGTCAAACAATTTGTCATATCGCTCAAAAGAAACGCATTCGATTAGTACACTGACTTAGCTCCAAGATCAATTGACAGCTGGCATCAACTAGAAGTTGAATTCTCAAATCGCTTCTACAACACCCATAAAACTGTAAGTATGCTTGAATTGAGTCACACAAAGCAGTGAAAAGATAAACCTGCCATTGACTACATCAATCGATGGAGGAGTTTGAGCCTGAGTTGCAGAGATCGATTATGTGAGAAATCTGCAATCGAAATGTGCATTCAAGGGATGCAATGGAGCCTTCAATACATCTTGAAAGGCATCCAACCAAATACGTTTGAAGAGTTAGCTACTCGCGGCCGTGACATGGAATTGAGTATCAAGACTCACGGAGATCAGGGTCCTTTGCTGTTGAACCTCGCAAAAGAGACGTAGTAGACTTCAAGAAAACAAGTAAGCAACTGTCTAAGCCATTTGTAAAAGAGTCTCATACAATGACTATTCTGTTGCTACAGTCAAAATTGCAGTAAAGGTGAGTAAAAACTCTACAGAGCGAAACAATATTCTGACAAATTTACCAAGAAGGAGGCCGGAGTTGGAGGAAAGACAAGAGAAAAGTTATCCTTTCCTTGATTCAGATGTATTAGAAATGTTTGATGATTTAATGATCGCCAGTTTGATTGAGTTTCCTGAAATGAAGCAACCACAACAAACAAAACAGACGGATGATCCAAACTACTGCAAATATCATCATCTCGTCAGTCATCCTATTGAACAGTGTTTCATCTTAAAAAATAAAGTAATGGAGTCGTTGCACCAATGCTTCAAATATGTAAGTAATGGATCAGTAAAGACGGTTGTTGCAGATGATAAACCTTTCACGGAAGCTAAAGCATACATTGCAGACGCCAAATTCTACTCTCAAGATAAGACTGCAACACTCTTCAGTGAACAGTTGATACCATCGGTAACAATGCATCATAAAGATATTCCATCTTCCAGCAAAGAAGCTTTGTCAACAAAGAAAGTTTTGATTGAAACAAGCTTGCAGAAACAAGATAAGGATGAAAACGAAGTGCTTGCTCCAAATGTCCTATGTTACGTACCTAAATCTTGAAGGAAGGAAGGACAATCATCTTTTACAAAGATTAAAGCATTGAAAGACCTTACTATACTGTTGACGAAAATTGCAGCAATCAAACAGACAAGTTCAACTCTGAAAGGCTTCATACAACCTGTAGAAGGGTAGAAAGTTGAGCATGGTCAATTACTTTATCGAAGGACCGAAGAAGGCTTTGATCCCAACACTTATCAATTGTTGGCAAAGGCAGGATACAATGACGAATCTAAAGATATGTTAGGAAAACTTCTTATGACAACGATGGATGCAAAGATTCAAGGAAGCAGTCAAATGCAGCATAATTCATGAGTTGGTCTTGGGTATGTTCTACCTCCTCCAGTTCGGATCATGATAAGACATGCCTCTAATTACTACATTTTCGTTGAAGATGAAGAGTCATGTATAGCAAGGAAGTTTGTCTTTGATCGTTTGGGAGAAGTTAATTCACAAGCATCTTTGCTGAATAAAACAGTCTTAGCAACAACTGAAAGAAACAAATGCAAGAAGTATGGAATATCTGACAATTCAAAGAAGATTCAAAAGCGTGAAAATTCACCTTGTTGGGATAAATTGCGTTGCAGATTTCTTTCAAGAATGGTAAGACGTCAAGTTTTCATCATGGATTGTGGTCCAATGTTAAAGGCGAAATTCTGAAAAATGGAGATTGTCTACCGTCGCCAATTATGAAAAACGGAGATTATCTGCCATCACTAAATTTTTAAAAAATGGGAAGTGTCTGTCGTCGCTAATTCTAAAAAATTGGGATTGTCTGCCATCACCAATTCTAAAAAACGGGGATTGTTTGCCGTCGCCAATTTTGAAAAATATAGATTGTCCGCCGTCGCCAATTTTGAAAAATAGGGATTGTCTGCCGTCACCAATTTTGAAAATAGGGATTGTTTGCTGTCGCCCATTTTGAAAAAATGGAGATTATATGTCGTCGTCAATTATGAATAACAGAGATTATCTGTCGTTGCCAATTTTGAAAAACGGGATTTGTCTACATGTCGTCTCTAATTTTGAAAAACGAGGATTGTCTACAGTCCCTAATTCTGAAAATTGGGGATTATCTACCATCGCCAATTCTGAAAAACGGAGATTATCTGCCGTCGCCAATTTTGAAAAACAGGATCTGTTTACCCGTCGCCAATTCTAAAAAACGGGGATTGTCTACTCGTCGCCAATTCTGAAAATCAGGGATTATCTGTTCGTCGTCAATTCTAAAAAATGAGGATTGTATGTCGTCGCCAATTCTTAAAAACAAAATTTTTCTGAAAAACGGGAATTATCTGTCGTAGCTAATTCTAAAAAACGGGGATTGTTTGCCATCACCAATTTTGAAAAACGGGATCTATCTACTTGTAGCTAATTCTAAAAAATGGGGATTGTCTACTCGTCGCCAATTCTAAAAATCGGGGATTATCTAATAAACGGGAATTATCTGTCGTCGCCAATTCTAAAAAACGAGAATGGTCTACCGTCACTAATTTTGAAAAATGAACATTGTCTATCGTCGCCAATTATGAGAAATGAGGATTGTATACCGTCTCTAAAAAACGGAGATTATCTGCCATCGCCAAATTCTGGAAAACAAAAATTGTATGCCATCGTCAATTCTAAAAATAGAGATCATCTGTCGTCACAAATTTTAAAAAATCGAGATCGTCTCTCATCGCTAATCTATAGACTTTTGCTTCCTAAAAAACACACACACACACACACACACACACACATATATATATATATATATATATATATATATATATATTGTTATGAATCACGAAGATTCATTAAATTGTGGATGTCCATCGTATAATTATTATTATTATTTTATCCCGGGATAATTATGTACTTAATGAAAGGTGATAAATATCACCTCATGCTTATCTCTAAGGTGACACATATCACTTAATATTTATGATTTTGGTGACAAATGTCACCTATTAATTAATACCGGGTGACAAGTGTCCCCTTTGTTCTTATCCTTATCTCATATTCACCCTTATAAATAGAGGACCTTCTACCCTTTTGTAGATACAATCAACGATCAATGAAAAATGATATAATAATATTCTCTCTATTTTCTACCTCTCTCGTTTACTTTTTATATTATTTATTTTTATAGTTTTTATATAATTTCACAATACGTTATCAGCACGAGTCTCTACCACCGGGTAAAGTATTTTTGAAGTTTATTTGAAGATCAATCAGGTACATTTTTTACATGTACGTTTTCTGTTATTATTATGTCAAATCTTATTAAACTCGAATTTGTGGTTCTTGATGTCACCGGAAAGAATTATTTGTCATGGACACTAGATGCCGAAATGCATCTTGCTACAATGGGTCTGGCATACACCATTGTATAAAATAATGTGTCATAAACACAAGATCGTGTCAAAGCTATAATATTTATTCGTCATCATGTTCATGAAGATTTGAAAAATGAATATCTTACCGTGGAAGATCCTCTTGTTTTGTGTGGAAATTTGAAAGAAAGATTCGGCCACCAGAAGATGGTCGTTCTCCCAAAAGCACGGTATGACTGGTTGCACCTGAGGTTGCAAGATTTCAAATCCATGAGTGAGTATAACTCCTCAATGTTTAAAATAGTTTCACAGTTGAAACTATGTGGAGTTGATATAACGGATGATGATATGTTGGAGAAACATACTCCATTTTTCATGCCACGAATATTGTCCTACAGTAACAATATCGTGAGAAATGTTTTAAGAAATACTATGAATTGATTTCTTGTCTTCTTGTTGCGGAACAAAATAATGAATTACTGATAAAAATTTACGAGACTCGACCTATTGGCTCTACTCCATTCCCTTAAGTGAATTCTATTAGAAATCATGATCCCAGAAGAGATCGTGGTCATGGTCGTGGTCGTGGTCGTTACCGTGGTCATGGTTGAAAATATGATCATGAACATCGTGATAAATTTGGCCCTTATAATCGTGATAATAATTTAGGTGCCAAAAATGTTAATGACCACCTGAAGTGGACAAAACATAATGAGAAAGGAAATATTGTTCCGAAAAATTATGAAGACAAATGTTATCGTTGTGACATGAAAGATTATTGGTCTCGTGCCTGTAGCACGACAAAATATCTTGTTGATTTACTCCTCAAAATTTGTCTCATGAAAGAAATGATGACGATCTTGGAAAATGTTGATGTTGATGTGGCTTACCTGAATGTTACTAATCTTTTCGAACATCCAGAAGGAATAATTGACCACTTGATTGGAAATGAAAGTGTCCAAAATAATTAGAATATTAATATTATGTGTTATATGTTTATATTACTTTTTGTTGTGATATAATATGTTTAATTTTTATTTCTGTAAATATTTTTGTTAACAAAACAGATGATTGTTGTTCTATTTTCTAGTATGAATAACGATATCGGAAGTGTCTGTCTTATTGACAGTGGAACTACGCACACCATACTGAAATATGAGAAATATTTTTCTCATTTGAATGTGGGAGAAGCAAGTGTTACCACAATAAATGGTAGTGCAAAACTTATTGAAGGCTCCGAAAGAACTAATATAATATTACCGAGAGGAACTATGATTGCTATTGATAAAGCATTATATTCCTCAAAGTCTCAAAAAAATTTATTGAGTTTTAAAGATATCCGACGTAATGGATATCATGTTGAGACTATGGAGGATAATGGTCATGAATATTTAGGTATCACAAAAGTGACCTCCGGTAAAAAGTTTTTGTTGGAAAAACTACCATCTCTATCATCTGTCCTATATTATGCGAAAATAAATGCTATTGAGGCGCACTATTTAGTAAACCAGAAGTTTGGCATGATCGTTTGGGTTATCCGGGATCAATTATGATGCGAAAAATTATCGAGACAACGCACGGTCATCCTTTGAAAAATCAAAGGATTTTGACTTCTGATAAACTTTCATGTACTGCATGTTCCAAAGGGAAATTGATTATAAGACCAGCACCATTGAAAGTAGGAGCTGAAAGTCCTAAATTTCTAGAACGGATTCATGGAGATATATGTGGACCGATTAGTCCATCATGTGGGCAATTTCGATATTTCATGGTCTTGATTGATGCATCTACCCGATGGTCGCATGTTTGTTTATTATTAACTCGCGACCTGGCATTTGCGAGATTACTTGCCCAAATAATTCGCTTAAGAGCGCAGTTTCCTGATTATCCTATTAAGCGAATCTGTCTAGACAATGCTGGTGAATTTTATTCGCATGCATTTGATTCTTATTGCATGTCGATTGGAATAATTGTTGAACATCTTGTACCTCATGTTCACATACAGCATGGTCTGGCTGAATCATTTATTAAAAGGCTGTAATTAATTGTTAGACCATTATTGATGAAAATAAATCTCCCTACAGCAGCTTGGGGACATGCAATTTTGCATGTTGCAGCACTTGTACGTTTAAGGTCATCAAGTTACCATAAATTTTCTCCCATACAGTTGGATTTTGGTTCAAAACCAAATATTTCTTATTTGAGAATTTTTGAGTGTGATGTATATGTTCCAATTGAACCACCCCAACAGACAAAAATGGGTCTGCAAAGAAGATTGGGGATATATGTTGTGTATGACTCCCCGTCCATTATAAGGTATCTAGAACCTTTGACATGAGATGTGTTTACAGCAAGATTTGTTGATTGCCATTTTGATAAAAATTTGTTTCCCAAATTAGGAGAGAATAAATGGCATAATATTAAACTTGCGTGGAAAACATCTTTGAATCATTTAGATCCACGCACAAATATGAGTGAACTTGAAGTTCAAAAGATTATACATTTGCAACAAATTGCAAATCAGCTGCCAGATTCTTTTGCCGACTCCAGCAGAGTTACTAAATCGCGTATTCTAGCTATAGATGCTCCTATACGGATAGAAGTTCTTGAAGGGCAAAAAGTTAATCCTATAGCTATTGAATCAAAAACACGCCAGAAGTGTGGCCGACCCCTTGGTTCCAAAAATAAAAATCCTCGAAAGAAAAGAGGATTAAATGATCCAGAAAATCATATTGATGAAACAGAAAAAGAAAACCAAGGGACAACTTATGAAAAGATTCCAACTACAAATGATGAAGAAAATTCTGAAATCTCTATTAATTATACCAGTTCAAATCAAAGTTGGGATCGAAGAAACGTTGTTATTGATAATGCATTTGCATACAACGTAACCCTTGATATTTTAAAGGATAATGAGGATTTAGATCCTTTATTAGTTGAAGAATGTTGGCATATAATTGATTGGCCTCAATGGAAAGATGCGATTCAATCGGAGTTAAATTCGCTTGCGAAGCGAGAAGTTTTTGGACCTATAGTCCAAACGCTAAAGGATGTAAAACTTGTTGGCTATAAATGAGTGTTTGTGCGAAAACGAAATGAGAATAATGAAGTCGTAAGATATAAAGCACGACTCGTCGCACAAGGTTTTACACAAAAGCCAGGAATTGATTATGATCAAACTTATTCACCCGTTATTGATGCTATTACACTCCGATATCTTATAAGTTTGGTAGTTCATGAAAAGGTGGACATGCGTCTAATGGATGTTGTTACAACTTATCTTTATGGAAGCCTTGAAAATGAGATTTATATGAAAATCCCTGAAGGATTCAAATTACCAAAGGCTTCTAAAGGCCCTTGTGAAAATTATTCTATAAAATTACAGAAGTCATTATATGGACTTAAGCAGTCTGGACGCATGTGGTATAATCGCCTTAGTGAATTCTTATTGAATTCAGGATATAAGAGTGACCAAATCTGTCCATGTGTTTTTATTAAGAAAACAGATTTTGGTTTTGTGATTCTTGCTATATATGTTGACGATATCAATCTCATCGAAACTCCAGAAGAGCTTCGAGAAGCTATAGATTGTTTGAAATGAGAATTTGAAGTTAAAAATTTTGGAAAAACCAAGTTTTGTCTTGGGTTTCAAATTGAACATATGAAAGATGTAATTTTTATTCATCAGTCAACATATACAGCTAAAGTGTTGAAAATATTTTTCATGGATAAAGCATATCCATTGAGTATTCCAATGGTCGTGAGGTCACTAGATATAAATTAAGATATATTTAGACCTCGAGAAAATGATGAAGAACTACTTGGTCCTGAAGTACCATATTTGAGTGCTATTGGTGCACTAATGTATCTTGCAAATAATACTCGACCTGATATAGCATTTGCTATAAATCTATTAGCAAGATTTAGTTCTTCGCCAACACGACGATATTGAAATGGTATTAAACACGTCCTTAGATACCTCCAAGGGACAATTGACCTCAGATTATTTTATTTAAATGTAAATGACCCAAAACTGATTGAGTATGCAGATGCGGGTTATCTTTCGGATCCACATAAGGCATGTTCTCAAAATGACTATTTATTTACATATGGTAATACTGCTATATCATGGCGCTCCACGAAGCAAACAATACCAGCAACTTCTTCTAATCATGCTGAGATAATAGTCATTCATGAAGCAAGTCGAGAATGTGTATGGTTGAGGTCAATAATACATTATATGAGAGAGAGTTGTGGTTTATCCTCTGGAAGAGAGATTCCAACTCCTCTATATGAAGATAATGCAGCTTGTATAACTCAGTTAAAATGAGGGTATATCAAGGGACATAGGACAAAACACATTTCACTTAAATTTTTCTTTACTCATGAACTTCAAAAGAATGGTGAAATTGATGTACTCCAAATTCGATCATGTGATAATCTTGCAAATATATTCACTAAAGCTCTTCCGACTGCAACCTTTGAGAAATTGAGATATAAAATTGGTCTGCATCTGCTTAAAAATTTCGAGAGATCATCTCAGGGAGAAATCTACACATAAAGAATAATGTACTCTTTTTCCTTCACTAGAGTTTTTTTCCACTGGATTTTTATCTAGTAAAATTTTAATGAGGCATATTCTTTAGGTAATGGACAACCAAGAAGGAGTGTTATGAATCTCAAAGATTCATTAAATTGTAGATGTCAATCGTATAATTGTTATTATCCTTTTATTCTGGGATAATTATGTACTTAATGAAAAATAATAAATATCACCTCATGTTTATCTCTAACGTGACACATATCACCTAATATTTATAATATTCATGACAAATGTCACCTATCAATTAACACCGAATGACAAGTGTCACATTTGTTCTTATCTTTATCTCATATTCACTCCTATAAATAAAAGATCTTCTACTCTTTTCTAAATACAATCAATGAGAAATAATATAATAATATTCTCTCTATTTTCTACCTCTCTCGTTTACTTTTTATCTCGTTTATTTTATTATTTTTATATAATTTCATAATATATATATATATATATATATATATATATATATATATATAGTTACCAAGACTTACCATAGTGAAAGTGAGGTTGATGAAGAAAGGAATATGTGTTGTAGACACCAACAAACTTAAGACTAAACTTACCAAAATAAAATTTATTTAAGACTAAATTTACCAATTATCCATATCATCAGTTAACTTTTAATACAGAATTATAGATACATTTTCAGGGGGGAAATTCAAAAAAACTTCAGTCCGAGAAAAAACACTCAATCATTACTTCATATATTTGTGGAGAAATTTCCTATGAAAATCAATTCTAATTGTGTCATTAATAAAGCGCTTTGGGGCTTTGACTTCAAAACCACATAACACAACATAACATAACATAACATACCAAGAGTACAACATCATCATCCCACCTGCAAAAATAATATATCTTGTAAATAACATAACATAACAAGAATCAAACAGAAGAGAAAACAGAAAAGTATTTAGCAAAGGACCTTCTATTTAGCAGAGGATTTCCTCGCAACATCTCTGATTCTTTAGCTTTAAGCTCCTCTTCTCGTTCTTCTTGCTCCTGCCAAAATCATATAACATTCTTCATTAACAATTTTTTTATTGCTTGCACCAACATTATCACACCCGGTTGCTGGCTCTAAAATAAAATATAGAACCCAAGTAATATCATTCCTGCTATTTGCACAAGCATGCATAGAAATATAACCCCTTAATGGCAGTGTCAGAATCTTTCTTGCCAGTTTTCTGATACAGTTGCAATAAAATTGAAGACATTCTTATGATTTATGATCAGATTTTTTACATGCAATCTAGAAGAAAGCTTACAATTACAAAAAAAAAGATATGTAAATTGACAGACTTATAATGGACAAACAGTACAAATACACAATCATATGTATGTTAACTGGTGGACCTGAATTAAGGTCATAAAACACAAATAAGAACTCCAAATAAGTACAACAGAACATACAATACCAAGAGCCTCAATAGTAATGACTTACTTTCCGGAGTTTCTCCTCAGTCCTTTCCTTCTTTATTTGTTCAAGTTCAGCCAAAAGAGCTTCAGTGTCATCCTCATCATCGTCGTCGTCATCATCGTCACTAGTAATAAGATAACAACAAAACACACAAAGTTTCTTAGTCTACCAGAGAATTATGCGAAAGGATAGCAACAGTAACAAATATATTCAAGTGCATGACTTCTGTAACAAGAAATATCATCAGCATAATAGGCTCAAATGTCTGGTTTCGATGGCCACAGTATATATATGTTATAACAAAACTTATGTCATGCAATAATCCCCTTAGCCTTAGTAGAGGAGGTTTGGAAGAAGAAAAATAAGAAACGAAAAATGCAGAAAATAACATATTCAAAAGCCATAACGGACTTCTGTTTATGTTTGTCTATGGATTATGGTGTAAGAATCCGCTAAACAATTTTAATATGCTGAAACTACAAACCTTTCATCGCTGCTTTTGGCATCCACATCGGCATCATCGGCATCTATACTACGTGGAAGAAAACGGTTTTCAACATCTCTCTTTCCACCTGAAACTTTTTTTAAATATTTAGTAAAGGTGGATTCACACAAATTAATGGCATTTAAAACCAGATAGAGCAACCACGAGCACTAACCTTCTAAAAGAAATTGGCTTCCTTTTCGACGATCTCTATCCTCTGTAATCATTGGATACATACAATCAAAATTTTAATATAACAAAATCACTCATACTAAAAAACAATGAAACATGTACACAAAAGAGAATTCATACAAGTAGACAAAGTACCTGCATAACCCTTATTCTTTGATGAGAAGTGCTTTCGCTCACGATCTTCTAATTCTTCGCGAAGATTCCTCCTCTGAACCTCGTCTTGAGTGTCCTGTCCGTCCTTCCTGAAGAATATCATAAACAAAATCAGACACCAAACTTTTATTTTCAAACAAAAAAAAAACAGAACAATCATTCAGTTAAGAAACAGTAATGGACAATGCAAATATTATTCCATTCAAATATATAACCTAAAATGCCTGCTATTCCATCAGCCAGAATGCACGCACAATAACTTTATTATAATATATATATATATATTATGCTTTATAGACCAGAATTTGATTGTCTACCAGTACTCTGTCCAGATTAAAACACTTAGTGCAAGAGTATAATTATCAAATATAAGCACTTTGGATGTTCTATCCTTCCTATTAAAGTAAAATTATCCGCCCAGTACAAGTTCTTACTTCGTAAGATCAATTTTCCCCCAACCTTTCCCTTTCTTTACCACCGAAAAAACGAGAAAAAAATATGCAGAAAACCTAATCATGGAATAAAAGAAAGGAAAAAAAGAAAAAATTGTTGTGCGGCGGTAAGAATTTTACCTGGGCTTCAGCGAAGTGTGGGAAGCGATGTCCCTGGAAGAATACTTTTGAGACGGTCCAAAAATTTGTGTGCCGCCTTGCTCTTGTCCACCTTTAGCAGGTGCCCAGGTGGGTCTAGCTGCTGTCGTCATATCTTCAAATAATCTTTAGCGAAACCCTAGACCCAAACAAAGAATCGTATTTTCAATCCAAGAAAATAAAAACCCTAGATTCCGACGCCGATGAGGAAACTACTAGGAAAATAGAATCCCAAACAATTGAAAAGAAAAACAGATCAGGAACAAGAATGATTCAAGTCCCTATGGATATAATGTGATACGGATGTTGACGTGGCCGAAATTCCCACTGATTCGGTCAAACTTGTAGGATTACGCAGAAGAACGCGTGAGAAGAAGTCAAGCACCAAACTAGTGGGGTTTGTTAGTGATTGAGAAGTGTAGAAAGTGGGAGGAGCATTCTCCTTAAGTTTAAGAAGTTAGTCAAATATTCTGTTTTTACATTTTCCCGCTTCTCCTTAAGTTTAGAAAGTTAGTTAGGAAGTTAGTCAACATTCTATTTTTCTATTTTCTCATTTCTCCTTAAGTTTAGGAAGTTAGTCAACATTCAGTTTTTCTATTTTCACACGTTTCAATTCAGTTAACTTAGTATAGGGAATCACCCTATAAATAATTCATCTCTGTATTCATAAGAGATATCATACCTTAATCAAAAAAGAATTAATAGAAAATTATATTTACATTTTTAAAATATTTGGTTAAATCACTTAGTTCAAAAATATAAATAAAAGTTTAAAATTAAAATTATATAAATTTTCTATTAATTCTTTTTACAAAAAAATTTAAAAAATTATGAATTCTTCATGAATAAATTTTTAAAAATAAAAAATTAAAAAAAATAACCGGTCACCAATAAATTTTATTATTAATATTAATAATTTATTATTTCATTCAATATTAATTTTTTAAAAAAAATTCAAATAAAAAAATATATAAATAATAATATAATTTTTCTATTTTTTACATAAAATATACTTTTTACTATTTTTTTAAAGTGACAAAAATATAAGTTATATAAAATTCAACTATAATAAAAATTTCACTACTTTATTTTTTTTTTCTAATTCTATTTATCAACTCTGTACTTTAAATATACTGGTTAAAAAAATAATAATAATAACACTAAAATTCTATTTAGTTTTAAAATATTTTAAGAAATATTTTCATTTTAAAAATAGTCTATATATTTATAAAATTATCTAAAAATTTATAAATTATTTAGAAAATCTAAAATATTTTATATGACTTTTTTTATTAAATAGTAAATAGTTAAAATGAAAAGAAAAATAACAACAAAAAATCGTACCATAGATAAGATTAGAAGAGAACTTATCTCGTTACCTTTTTATTTTAAGAATGGAGTTCTTGTCTTTACTAATTCACAACCAAATCACAAATAATTTATGGATTCCTATCTCGATTATATCCTATGGACCTTTCACACACTCTTTTCATGGATGATGTTTTTCTATTTGCATAAGCAAATGTCGAAAATACTAGGGTCATAATGAATGTCCTTAAAGCCTTTACTTACCATAGTGGTTTGCACATAAATTTTAATAAATCAAAAATTTTCTTCTCTAACAATTGTTCCCCTTCAATCTTTATAAATATTTCGAAAATGTTGAACATCAAACAAACTTCTTTAGGTTCTTATCTTGGTTTTCCTTTACTACAGAGAACTCCTGAAAACAACGACTTCATCTCTCTCTTAGGTACCCTCACTTCAAAATTGGCTAATTGGGAAACAAAAACCCTAACCATGGCGGGAAGAGTAACGCTTGCCAAATCGGTACTAAGTGCAATTCACACTCATGTCATGCAATGCCTTGCCTTACCACCAAAGACTAGTCAATCAATCAATAAAATTATTCACGATTTCATATGGGGTTCTTCAAATGAAAAACGTAAAATTCATTTGATAAATTGGGAAATCATCATTCTTCCTAGGAATCTAGGTGGTTTACAAATTAGGGAGAATAAAAATAAAAACTTTTCCCTTTTAGGCTCGCTAGCTTGGAGGTTCCTCACTTTATCAAACAATTCGATTTGGAAATCCATCCTCAAATCTAAGTACTTATCTAATGAAGACCCTAATCCTTTCATTGTTCCCACACCAAACCTTAAAAGTTCTTATATTTGGAAAAGCTTACTCATAGGATGGAAAACTATCACTCATTTCTCCAAGTGGATAGTAGGTAATGAATCCAATGTTAGATTCTAGTTTGATCCTTGGATAAATTCTAGTTCTAAACCTTTAATTAGTATTTTACCAGGACCACTCACTAATCACGACATTACTTTAACCTTAAATAAAGTAAGATCTAATGGTTTTTGGGACTTCAACTCTGTAAGCTACCCTATTCCTCCTAATATTCTGAATAAAATTCGGGACACTTATATCTCCTCCAACCTTCAACAATTAGGCTACAGAAGATAAATTATGCTGGGGGTCTGACTCATAATGGACTTTTCTCCGTTTCTTCTTGCTATTATGCCCCAGCAAATTGCAACACCTTTCAAAATTAATAACCTCATAATTTTAATCTTAGCTGGATTTGGCGCACCAAAGTTCCAAACAAAATTAATAACTTCCTTTGGCTTTTGCTGGCATAAAAAAATCAAGTCCAACTTCTTACTCAACCATCGTGGAATGGAAATTGATCCTAATTGTATCTCATGCTCTAAATAAGAAACCACAAATCATATATTAAGAGATTGTACCCGAGCAAAAGAAGTTTGGGAAACCCTTGCTCCTTTCCTTGATGCACATACCTCCAAACTACTTTTCAACGCTGACCCTCTACAACTTTGGCTCCATAAAAACTTAACAACCAAACTCATTTTATTCATCAACATTCCCTGGAGCACAATTTTCGCTTTCTCATGCTGGATTTTATGGAAATACAGAAATCGTTGACAAATAAAAGGAGAAAGTATTGATTCACCATCCTTACACTATCTTCTCTCCTTAGCTACAGAATTTATAAATATCACAAACCTCTTCAACCCAAGAACAAGACATTCCAAAATAATTTATATTAAATGGCACCCTCCAAACGAGCCTTCCTCTCTGTAAACATTGATGGCTCGTTCAATCCCTTAGACCAAAGTGGTGGAACTGGTGGAGTATTCAGGAATCACACAGGCAACTCGTTATTGGGATTCACAACTAACTTTTATTGTTCTTCAAGTAATCAAGAAAAAACATATGCTCTCAAATATGCTTTGGAGATTGCAACCTCACACAATATCCAAGATCTACATATCCAGACTGACTCTCAGGTCATGGTTCAGATTATAGATGCAAGTACTAAAGCACCAAATTTAACTTCCATGATTTATGATTGCAGATTGCTACTGAACGCAATGGAGTAATATAAAGTTGAGCATATATATCGAGAGGCAAACACAGTTGCTGATCTTCTCTCTAAGCATAGACTACCAACAAACAGCAAATTTAGTCTTTTTCCTTTTCCACCTAGATTTAGCCTTACTACTTTCAATAATGATTTGTCAGGTACCTTGTATCCTAGACAAGTTAGTAGTTCAAATCCTAGTTTCCAAGAGGAAATCAATGTAATAGCTACTGATTTACTGCTTTAAGTTTTTAATGTATTTTCCCCTTCCTAAAAAAAAAAGAACTGTCAAGAGAACTAAAGATGTCGCACTAATGCTACTACCAAATATGCTCAAAATAAAATAAGAAAGCCAAATATATATTATTATCTTGAGATTTTAAAAAGCTTCATAGCACACTATAAAATTTTACCTGACAAAAATATAAGAATAATTAGTGAGTTTAGTCTCAAACAAATTTTATTTTGGCAAGTTTAGTCCCAATTTTTTTTAACTTTTAAAGTCCCAAACTTTTTTACTAGAGATAGATAAGTTCCTTTCTATTGGATTCTGTTAAAAATTTTAAAAAACTTAAGTGTTTATATTATTTAATTAATTATAGAAATGAGTAAAAGCGTCATAATATATGTCCTCAATTAGTTGTTCCTACTATTATTGTCTCCGGTAATAGTTAGTGTGGATAGATTCTTTCACCGCTGCTCTTCTCGACGGACTTTATAGACTAAGTCAAACTATATTTTGCCCAGACTTTAGTCTGAGTGAGATCGAGGAAGTTGTATCTCAAGGTATGTGGAGATTCGTTATATTGAAGCCATTAGCATAGTCAGCAAACCTCTCTTTGACCCAAGTTAAAATTTTATGATACATACTTTTTCTCTCTCTACCTTTTCTCTTCGTACAATCCTGGAAACTACTGAGACCTTGGAGGTCACCCCTTCCTCGGAAGAGGTTGACCAACTTCACTGGAGCGTCAAGAAGTGCAAAATTAGTCAAATGGAAGGCGAGGAGGAATACTCAGATTCTTTGATGGTGGAAGATGCTGGAAATGACCAAGTGGAAGAACCAACCAACTGTTGGAATGGCATCTCCGTTGCGGAGAAACTGAAACAAAAACAACAGAGACCCCCCATTTATACCGGGAAAGATGAAATGGATGAACTAGATGAAGCGGGCCTTGCATTTCTAGAAGAGCTTATGCTGGAGGCGAGGACTCAGCACGGTGGGGACTAGTGGTAAATATTCCCTTTGATGTGTACAAGGAATCTTGGATGCCTTGGAAGAGAGCCCTTATCATAAAGCTGGTGGGTAAAAAGGTTAGATTGAAAGTGATGAAACAACGGTTGGATTCACTTTGGAACTTGAAATGGGGTTGTGAATTCATAGATCTAAAAGAAGATTTTTTTTTATAGTACGATTTTATTCCAATGAAGATTATCGTTATGTCCTTGATAACGGGCCCTGGATTATACTATAAGATTCCCTGGCCTACTAGTGGAATGTTTTAAGGAGAACATCTTAACAGAAGTTGGCAATACTGTGGGAAGAACTATCAAGGTTGATATAAACACTTAGGATACGGTTCGTGCTAAGTTTGCACGGGTCTATGTGGAAATGGACCTGGGGAAACCCCTTCTCCCTAGTGTCACCATTTATGGTAGAAAACAACAAGTTGAATATGAGGGATTACACCAAATCTACTTTAAATATGGACAATATTGACATGGGTTAGAGGTTTGCTCTAATAGTATTCATACATCCTTTAATGCTGATGGGACCGAGGTTGGGGATCGGAGTGTGGAAGACGACATTTATGGTCCTTGGATATTCCCGAATCGGGGGAGACGCTGGCGTAAATATCAACACAAAGATAGTAATGATCGACAGAACCAGAGAAATTCCCACCGGGAAGCACAGAATGCTAACCCATCTCCTAGAACCCGAACATCTAGATTTGACCCGATTCCAGATTTAGGGTTTGAAATTCAGAAAAAAAAAATTCACAATCAAGTAGGCCTAGGCCTGGCCGAAAGGAGACTGGACTGAGTACAAAATTCTCGGTCCTGGCTAATTTAGAACTTTAGGAGAATACTATACAAGAGGTGCAAGTTTTGAAGGAGAGGATTCATCAAATTCCACAACGGGGGTGAAGAAAAAGAATCCTAAGCCCAGTAAAAAACAAAGCAGTAAGGTGAAGGAGACTGGGAGTCCAGCCCAATCTGACAAGATCCTTAACCTACCAACCTCCACACCCACTCGGCGGAGAAATGGTAAAGACCAGATAGATAGTGAAGACTCGATTAATGAGGTTGACCATATCCCAACTCTCTCTTACTCAACAGTTGTTAAAAAAGACCCACCTCCCCAATCAAGTAAATTATCGATTCTACAGAAAACCAGTTCGGTGGCCTCTGGTAGACTGCTGGACAGCCTCATGGGAGCTCGGCAGCGGCAACATGATCTCGGTAATCCTCTATTGGAACTACCAGATAATTCGAGGATTCAACTACACTCCGCAATGGAGACCGATCTGGTAAGTCATGATTTGGAGCCTTTAGCTCTGTTTCCACCTCTAGAATAATTATTATTAATTCCATACTTGTATGGAATTGCAGAGGAGCTACCTCTTCCTCCTTTTATGTTATACTAAAAGATTTGATGAATCTATATCGACATGTTATTCTAGTTCTTGTCGAGACTCGGATACAAAGTGAACGAGCCTGACCTTGGTTGGAAAATCTGAACATTAAGGGAAT
Source organism: Asclepias syriaca (assembly GCA_027405835.1). Classification (NCBI taxonomy): domain Eukaryota; kingdom Viridiplantae; phylum Streptophyta; class Magnoliopsida; order Gentianales; family Apocynaceae; genus Asclepias; species Asclepias syriaca. Next base: position 3,933,813 of record CM049927.1, on the reverse strand, counting down.
GGTTACTTCTGAAGCTATTGGGTTTTCTGGGGGAATTTGGGTTATTTGAGATTCTTCTATTATGGGCATGACTATGTTGAGTTATAACCGCCAGTGTGTTACAGTGGCGGTGGATGGGGGAAAACACGTGGATTAGTTATTCACGGTAGTTTATGCTTCTCCTAACCGGTAGTTGGGAGATGATTTTTGAATTTATTTGAGAGAGATGGGCAAGTGCATATCTTCACCATGGTTGCTAGCTCGGGATTTCAACCAAGCTCTCAATCAAGAAGATAAACGAGGTGGTCGACCAGTGACCTACTTGCAATCTCAGTCCCTATGGGAAGTTATTGAGGATTGCAACTTAATGGACATGGGGTTTTTAGGTCCGTGGTTCACATGGACTAACAATTGGGAAGGTACGGTAAAAGAGAAAGAATTGATCGGGTGTTATGTAATAACCAATGGAAGCTGAAATTTCCGAGGTATGTTGTCAGGCACCTCCCTCGAATGTTGTCGGACCACCACCCTCTATTTATTACTGGGAATAATAGGCTCACATGTTCGAGACATCATAGTCGGTTCCATTTTCAGAAAATGTGGTATCGCTACCCAACGTTCAATGAATTGATCCAGCAAATTTGACGGGATGGGAGGAACCAATTGGATACTATCCTATTCTATTTGGCTTCGAAACTTAGGGACTAGAATACTCATATTTTTGGTAACGTGCTTTGGAAGAAAGAGAGATGTAGAGCACAAATAGCATTCAGAAAGCTTTGGGGAACAAAGAGTCAGCTTATTTGGAAAGTTTGGAGAAACAATTGTTTAGGGAGTATGAGGAAATTCTAGCCAGAGAAGATTGCTTTTGGAAACAGAAAGCCAACTTGAAATGGCTTAAGGAGGGAGAACAAAACACTACATTTTTTCACCAATCAATGATAATTCGAAGAAGCAAAAACCAGATTCTACAGTTAAAAGATGAGGACAACTAGTGGCAAACTTGTCCGATGCTGTTGGAGGAAATTGTTAGGAAATACTACGTTAACCTATACACCTCAGAACCGATCACGACTTGTACACCTGAGACCTGGGAGTTTCCTTCATTGAATCATCAGGACAAAAGGTGGCCGAATAGAGAGGTTAATGCTTTGGAGATTAAACAATCACTGGCACAAATGGACGGTAAGAAGGCACCTGGAATAGACGGCTTGTCGGCTGGGTTTTTTCAGAAATAATGGGACACGGTGGGCCCTTCAGTTATTAATTTTATCCAGACAGCTTTTCGAGTTGGTTCTTTCCCAGCAAAGATGAACAAAACTCTGATAAGCCTTATTCCTAAACAAACCTTCCTGAGTGTATGCCATATTTCTGACCCATTTCTTTATGCAATGTGGTCATCAAGATTATTATGAAGGTGTTGGCCAACCGATTAAAGCCTTTAATGCCAAAATTGACTTCAAGCTGCCATAGTAGTTTTGTAGAAGGTCGACAAGCGGCGGATAATATTATTATACTTCAAGAGATTGTCCATACTTTGCGAAAGCAAAAGGGTCGTCGGGGAGCTATTGTGGCGAAGATTGACTTAGAGAAAGCCTATGAGGATCGAATGGGCATTTCTCTAGCAGGTATTGTTAACAATGGGTTTTTCCTCACATATAATAAAACTCATCATGTACTGTATTACTTCCGCTAAGTTGGCAGTTCTTTGTAACGAGAATATTCTCCCAAAATTTTTGTTTACTCGAGGGTTAAGACAAGGAGATCCCCTCACTCCCTACCTATTTATTTTGTGCATGGAAACTTTGGCTCATCGAATACAGCAAGCTACGACCACACGATGATGGAAACCAGTTCAAGTTTGTCATGGAGGTTCGGTAGTGTCACATATTTTCTTTGCTAATGATCTTTTGCTTATGGGAGAAGCAACAAATCAACAAGCACTGATGATGGATACGATACTCCTTGAATTTTGCCAAGAATCTGGACAGAGAGTGAACTGGAGGAAATCCAAGATATGGTTCTCCCCTAATACGGATAGGGTAGCCATGAGAAGACTGAGTAACTTGAGAAACATGCCTATTACCCAGAACCTAGGCATTTATTTGGGTATCCCTATACATCATGGGAGAATCCAGAAACTTGATTATGAATATTCGATTGCGAAAGTTCGAAAGAAATTGGAGGGATGGATGCGTTGGTATCTTTCCCGGGGAGCACGAGCTTTGCTTATCCGAACGGTTACAGAAACCATCCCTAGATATGCCATGCAGACTTCCCTCCTACCTAGAAGTGTCATTACAGAGTTTGAGAAAGTGAATCGATCCTTCTTGTGGAACTCTTTACAAGGAGAACGTAAGTGTCATCCTGTGGCTTGGTCTTCTATGTGCTGCCCTAAACAAGCCAGTGGTCTAGGCCTGAGAACTCTGTCGCAACAAAATATAGTGGCTCTTGCTCGACTCAGCTGGCGGCTACTCATGAACTCAGAATCCTTGCGGGCAAGAATCCTAATGGCAAAGTATGGCCACTTGGGAGAATGAAAAAACCCTAGAGTGAAATTAACTTGCTCTCATACCTAGAAGAGCATTCTACAAGGGTTTGAGATAATGAAGGATGAGCTAGAAATTATCCCAGCACCTGGAACTTTGCTAGGAAATGGCTTTAGGCCAATCTGGAAGTTGGAGAAATCGGGTAAATTTTCCTCTTGTTCTCTATGGCGTAAGTTGGATCAACGGCAGCATGGAGAGAAAGATGAGGGCTGGTCAGGAATTTGGAGATTTAAAGGCCCCTCAAACCCTTCCTTCTCATTGTGGCTAGCTAAGCATCAGAGACTGTTAACCATGGAGAATCTCTACGAAAGGTATGTAGTCAACTCGCCCAATTGTGTTCTGTATGGTGCAGAGGTGGAATCCATCTTTCATACCCTGCATGACTGTTCAAGACCTAGACAAACTTGGCTCTACTTGCTTCCAAAACAGAACACTGCTCTCTTCTGGAATTGTAAGGAAGTGGATGACTGGCTGAAGGTTAACTTGGTAGATAGTTGCAAACCTTTCAGTAAATATAATGGATGGCATTATATTTTTAGAGAAGCCATTCATGCTTTTTGGCGGTATTGCAACTTGGAGTTGTATGATAGTATAGAACTTTGCCTCCCCCCTTTTTTGCTGGCTAAGTTTCTGTTAGAGAAAATATTCAAGTTGCTCTCTGCTTGGGAGTCTAAAGCCTATCCCTAGCAGTTAAGGTTTCTTTTGTAGGCTCTCCTATTTTTTCTCTTTCATTATTTAATTCAATGATCCCAATTTTTTTTAAAAAAATTATGATACAGACAGTCATTGAAGGTTTTATACATAATTTGTTTTTTAAACACATAATTTAAATTAAAATTCAACAATTTTTTAAATATTATTTTAGTGGTTGGTTCAATTGAAATATTATATATATATATAATATATTATATTATATATATATAAATCTAATTATAAAAATGAGAAAAAAATTTTTTGATAAAGATTTATGAAAATTTAAAATCCTAATTTTTTGAGTTAGATATACTTAGAATTTCTTTATTTAAAAATAACAGAGAAAGATAATGACGAAGACAATATTAATATTAAAATTATTAGAAAATCTTCAATTGAAATTCTTTTAGTAAATCGAAGTTATTAATATATCCTCCATTGTTGGAACTGATTAAGCAAATTAAAATTGCAAATTGAAATTATTCTATGATTTTAAATTTTCCTCAATCTCTATCAAGATATTGTCTTTCTCTTCTTGAGATATTATCTTTCTCTTCTTGTTTCTTTCGTGGTTTCTTCTTCTTCTTCTTTTCCTTTTTTTTTTTTTTAGTTTTATAAGCATATATTTTATTTTTAAATTTCATATATAATAAACAATTTTTATTTATTGATTTAATTAAATCTATTTTTTCATATATTTTTTATTTATTGATTTAATTAAATCCATTTTCTCATATATAATAACATTTTTATCCTAACTAAATAAAATAAATCTTTAAGTTTTTACTTTTTTTTAATAAAATCCGTTTAAAAAAAAAATTATTTGTCTTTAATAATTTGAGACTTTAAAATTAAAAAAAAAATGTGAGACTGAACTTAACTGTTTAAGACTAAATTCACCAATTATTCAAATATAAATACCATCAGTTAACTTTTAATACAGAATTACAGATACATTTTCAGGGGGGAAATTAAAAAAAAAAACTTCAATCCGAGAAAACACAACCAATCATTACTTCATATATTTGTGGAGAAATTTCCTATGAAAATCATTTCTGATTGTGTCATTAATAAAGCGCTTTGGGGCTTTGACTTCACCACGAGCCTGATTCTTGAATACAACATCATCATCCCACCTGCAAAAATAATACATCTTGTAAATAACATAACATAACATAACAAGACTCAAAGAGAAGAGAAAACAGAAAAGTATTTAGCAAAGGACCTTCTCTTTACACCGAAGGAGACTGTGTTGTTTAGCAGAGGATTTCCTCGCAACATCTCTGATTCTTTAGCTTTAAGCTCCTCTTCTCGTTCTTCTTGCTCCTGCCAAAATCATATAACATTCTTCATTAATAATTTTTTTATTGCTTGTACCAACATCATCACACCCGGTTGCTGGCTCTAAAATAAAATATAGAACCCGAGTAATATCATTCCTGCTATTTCCACAAGTATGCATAGAAATATAACCCCTTAATGGCAGTGTCAGAATCTTTCTTGCCAGTTTTCTGATACAGTTGCAATAAAATTGAAGACATTCTTATGATTTATGATCAGATTTTTTACATGCAATCTAGAAGAAAGCTTACAATTACAAAAAAAAAGATATGTAAATTGACAGACTTATAATGGACAAACAGTACAAATACACAATCATATGTATGTTAACTGGTGGACCTGAATTAAGGTCATAAAACACAAATAAGAACTCTAAATATGTACAACCGAACATACAATACCAAGAGCCTCAATAGTAATGACTTACTTTCCGGAGTTTCTCCTCAGTCCTTTCCTTCTTTATTTGTTCAAGTTCAGCCAAAAGAGCTTCAGTGTCATCCTCATCATCGTCGTCGTCATCATCACTAGTAATAAGATAACAAAACACACAAAGTTTCTTAGTCTACCAGAGAATTATGCTAAAGGATATAGCAACAGTAACAAATATATTCAAGTGCATGACTTCTGTAACAAGAAATTTCATCAGCATAATAGGCTCAAAATGTCTGGTTTCGATGGCCACAGTATATATATGTTATAACAAAACTTATGTCATGCAATAATCCCCTTAGCCTTAGTAGAGGAGGCTTGGAAGAAGAAAAATAAGAAACAAAAAATGCAGAAAATAACATATTCAAAAGCCATAACGGACTTCTGTTTATGTTTCTCTATGGATTATGGTGTAAGAATCCACTAAACAATTTTAATATGCTGAAACTACAAACCTTTCATCACTGCTTTTGGCATCCACATCAGCATCGTCGGCATCTATACTACGTGGAAGAAAACGGTCTTCAGCATCTCTCTTTCCACCTGAAAATTTTAAAATATTTAGTAAAGGTGGATTCACACAAATGAATGGCATTTAAAACCAGATAAAGCAACCACGAGCACTAACCTTCTAAAAGAAATTGGCTTCCTTTTCGACGATCTCTATCCTCTGTAATCATTGGATACATACAATCAAAATTTTAATATAACAAAATCACTCATACTAAAAAACAATGAAACATGTACACAAAAGAGAATTCATACAAATAGACAAAGTACCTGCATAACCCTTATTCTTTGATGAGAAGTGCTTTCGCTCACGATCTTCTAATTCTTCCCGAAGATTCCTCCTATGAACCTCGTCTTGAGTGTCCTGTCCGTCCTTCCTGAAGAATATCATAAACAAAATCAGACACCAAACTTTTATTTTCAAACAAAAAAAAAACAGAACAATCATTCAGTTAAGAAACAGTAATGGACAATGCAAATATTATTCCATTCAAATATATAACCTAAAATGCCTGCTATTCCATCAGCCAGAATGCACGCACAATAACTTTATTATAATATATATATATATATATATATATTATGCTTTATAGACCAGAATTTGATTGTCTACAAGTACTCTGTCCAGATTAAAACACTTAGTGCAAGAGTATAATTATCAAATATAAGCACTTTGGATGTTCTATCCTTCCTATTAAAGTAAAATTATCCGCCCAGTCCAAGTTCTTACTTCGTAAGATCAATTTTCCCCCAACCTTTCCCTTTCTTTACCACCGAAAAAACGAGAAAAAAATATGCAGAAAACCTAATCATGGAATAAAAGAAAGGAAAAAAAGAAAAAATTGTTGTGCGGCGGTAAGAATTTTACCTGGGCTTCAGCGAAGTGTGGGAAGCGATGTCCCTGGAAGAGTACTTCTGAGACGGTCCAAAAATTCGTGTGCCGCCTTGCTCTTGTCCACCTTTAGCAGGTGCCCAGGTGGGTCTAGCTGCTGTCGTCATATCTTCAAATAATCTTTAGCGAAACCCTAGACCCAAACAAAGAATCGTATTTTCAATCCAAGAAAATAAAAACCCTAGATTCCGAAGCCGATGAGGAAACTACTAGGAAAATAGAATCCCAAACAATTGAAAAGAAAAACAGATCAGGAACAAGAATGATTCAAGTCCCTATGGATATAATGTGTCATTTACCAAAATAATATTACTTTTTTAAAAAATTTCAAACTTAATACTACTCTATTATCAATTTTCCAATCTAGTCCAATCTGGTTTACTTTTATATCTTTTTTATCTTTATTTTTTTTAGGGTAAATTATCCCAATAGCACTTAAATTTTTCAAAAATTTAACTTTTGCACTTGTACTTATTTTTGCTTTGAACTGACACTCGAACTACCAAATATCACCTCTTTTGCACTTCTGTTCAAAATTTTCGTTAAACTTTATTTTCTGTCTATTTATCAAGGGCATTTTCGTCTTTTTAATTTTAAAAAAAAAAATTTCCACCAATCACTCACTTTTTCAGCTTGCGGCGGTATTGTCACCGTCAACCGATTGAATCTTACGGATTCAGGTATTCGCGGCACCCTTTACGATTTTCCATTTTCATCCCTGAAAAATCTTGAGTATCTTGATCTCAGTATGAATGATTTCTCCGGCACCATACCACCTCAAGTATCCCAACTTTCCAAACTCATCTATCTTGATTTATCCACAAATTGAATTTCCGGAAACATTCCACCTGAAATTGGTCTTCTCCAAAATCTTCAAACCCTACATTTAGTTCAGAATTTCTTGAATGGCTCAATTCCCGACCAAATTACCCAACTAAGATCCCTCAGCGAGCTTGCTCTGTACACAAATAAGCTCGTCGACCCTGTTCCTGCTTCTTTCAGCAAGCTAAAAAACCTAACGTATCTTTATATGTACGACAATTTTCTATCAGGTCCGATTCCTCCCGAGTTAGGACAACTTCGTAACCTCGTTTCCATTTCTATGTCCAACAACACTCTAACAGGTCAAATCCCACGTACATTCGGTAACCTCAAAAACCTCAAATTATTGTACCTTTTCGATAATAAACTATCCGGTCTCATCCCTCCTGAAATCGGAAGCTTGACATTAAAGTAAGTGATGGGTGGAAGAAGAGAGAGATATATTGCGTTTATTTAGAGAAAGTGAGTGATGGGTAGAAAAGTTTTTTTTAAAATTTTTTTAATTAAAAAGACGAAAATGCCCTTGATAAATAGATAGAAAATAAAGTTTAACGGAAATTTTGAACGGAAGTGCAAAAGAGGTGATATTTGATAGTTCGAGTGTCAGTTCAAAGCAAAAATAAGTACATGTGCAAAAGTTTGATTTTTAAAAAGTTTAAGTGCTACTGAGATAATTTACCCTTTTTTTTAATAGAATATTTAAAATTTACTTTACTAAATCCTCGTTTTCCTAAAAAAATTACTTTATAATTTATAAATAATATTTTTTATTATAATTTTACATAATATAAATTATATTTATTAAGAATTATAAAATTCTTTTTTAAAACAATATATATAATTTTGTATTTAATATATTTTTAAAAATTAATATAATATAAAATGACAAATCATTAATAATAATAAGAATAAAATTTAATACTAAGTCATTCAAAATTTAAAAAAAAAAATAAATCAACTTTTTAAAATTTTAATACTAAATTTATGATAATTTTAATTTAAAAATTATTTATATTTTTAAAATATTGGTTAAATCACATAGTTCAAAAATATAAATAAAAGTTTAAAATTAAATTATATAAATTTTCTATTAATTTTTTTAAAAAAATTTAAAAAATTATGAATTCTTCATGAATAAATTTTTAAAAATAAAAAATTAAAAAAAATAATCGGTCACCAATAAATTTATTATTATTAATAATTATTATTTCATTCAATATTAATTTTTTAAAAAAATTCAAATAAAAAAATTATATATATATAACTAATAATATAATTTTTCTATTTTCTACATAAAATATACTTTTTACTATTTTTTTAAAGTGACAAAAACATAGGTTATATAAAATTCAATTATAATAAAAATTTCACTACCTTATATTTTTTTTTCTAATTCTATTTATCAACTCTGTTCTTTAAATATACTGGTTAAAAAAAAAAATAATAACACTAAAATTCTATTTAGTTTTTAAATATTTTAAGAAATATTTTCATTTTAAAAATAGTCTATATATTTATAAAATTATCTAAAAATTTATAAATTATTTAAAAAGTCTAAAATATTTTATATGACTTTTTTCATTTAAAAATAGTAAATAGTTAAAATGAAAAGAAAAATAACAGCAAAAAATCGTACCATAGATAAGATTAGAAGAGAACTTATCTCCTTACCTTTTTATTTTAAGAATGGAGTTCTTGTCTTTACTAATTCACAACCAAATCACAAATAATTTATGGATTTCTATCTCGATTATATCCTATGGACCTTTCATTTCACACACTCTTTTCGCGGATGATGTTTTTCTATTTGCATAAGCAAATGTCGAAAATACTAGGGTCATAATGAATGTCCTTAAAGCCTTTACTTACCATAGTGGTTTGCACATAAATTTTAATAAATCAAAAATTTTCATCTCTAACAATTGTTCCCCTTCAATCTTTATAAATATTTCGAAAATATTGAACATCAAACAAACTTCTTCTTTAGGTTCTTATCTTGGTTTTCCTTTACTACAGAGAACTCCTGAAAACAACGACTTCATCTCTCTCTTAGGTACCCTCACTTCAAAATTGGCTAATTGGGAAACAAAAACCCTAACCATGGCGGGAAGAGTAACGCTTGCCAAATCGGTACTAAGTGCAATTCACACTCATGTCATGCAATGCCTTGCCTTACCACCAAAGACTAGCCAATCAATCAATAAAATTATTCACGATTTCATATGGGGTTCTTCAAATGAAAAACGTAAAATTCATTTGATAAATTGGGAAATCATCATTCTTCCTAGGAATCTAGGTGGTTTAAAAATTAGGGAGAATAAAAATAAAAACTTTTCCCTTTTAGGCTCGCTAGCTTGGAGGTTCCTCAATTTATCAAACAATTCGTTCTGGAAATCCATCCTCAAATCTAAGTACTTATCTAATGAAGACCCTAATCCTTTCATTGTTCCCACACCAAACCTTAAAAGTTCTTATATTTAGAAAAGCTTACTCATAGGATGGAAAACTATCACTCATTTCTCCAAGTGGATAGTAGGTAATGAATCCAATGTTAGATTCTAGTTTGATCCTTGGATAAATTCTAGTTCTAAACCTTTAATTAGTATTTTACCAAGACCACTCACTAATAATGACATTACTTTAACCTTAAATAAAGTAAGATCTAATGGTTTTTGGGACTTCAACTCTGTAAGCTACCCTATTCTTCCTAATATTCTGAATAGAATTCGGGACACTTATATCTCCTCCAACCTTCAACAATTAGGCTACAGAAGATAAATTATGCTGGGGTCTGACTCATAATGGACTTTTTTCAGTTTCTTCTTGCTATTATGCCCCAGCAAATTGCAACACCTTTCAAAATTAATCACCTCATAATTTTAATCTTAGCTGGATTTGGCGCACCAAAGTTCCAAACAGAATTAATCACTTCCTTTGGCTTTTGCTGGCATAAGAAAATCAAGTCCAACTTCTTACTCAACCATCGTGGAATGGAAATTGATCCTAATTGTATCTCATGCTCTAAATAAGAAACGACAAATCATATATTAAGAGATTGTACCCGAGCAAAAGAAGTTTGGGAAACCCTTGCTCCTTTCCTTGATGCACATACCTCCAAACTACTTTTCAACGCTGACCCTCTACAACTTTAGCTCCATAAAAACTTAACAACCAGACTCATTTTTTATTCATCAGCATTCCCTGGAGCACAATTTTCGCTTTCTCATGCTGGATTTTATGGAAATACAGAAATCGTTGACAAATAAAAGGAGAAAGTATTGATTCACCATCCTTACACTATCTTCTCTCCTTAGCTACAGAATTTATAAATATCACAAACCTCTTCAACCTAAGAACAAGACATTCCAAAACAATTTATATTAAATGGCACCCACCAAACGAGCCTTCCTCTCTGTAAACATTGATGGCTCGTTCAATCCCTTAGACCAAAGTGGTGGAACTGGTGGAGTATTCAAGAATCACACAGGCAACTCGTTATTGGGATTCACAACTAACTTTTATTGTTCTTCAAGTAATCAAGCAAAAACATATGCTCTCAAATATGCTTTGGAGATTGCAACCTCACACAATATCCAACATCTACATATTCAGACTGACTCTCAGGTCATGGTTCAGATTATAGATGCAAGTACTAAAGCACCAAATTTAACTTCCATGATTTATGATTGCAGATTGCTACTGAACACAATGGAGTAATATAAAGTTGAGCATATATATCGAGAGGCAAACACTGTTGCTGATCTTCTCTCTAAGCATAGACTACCAACAAACAGCAAATTTAGTTTTTTTCCTTTTCCACCTAGATTTAGCCTTACTACTTTCAATAATGATTTGTCAGGTACCTTGTATCCTAGACAAGTTAGTAGTTCAAATCCTAGTTTCCAAGAGGAAATCAAAGTAATAGCTACTGATTTACTGCTTTAAGTTTTTATTGCATTTTCCCCTTCATAAAAAAAAAAAAGAACTGTCAAGAGAACTAAAGATGTCGCACTAATGCTACTACCAAATATGCTCAAAATAAAATAAGAAAGCCAAATATATATTATTATCTTGAGATTTTAAAAAGCTTCATAGCACACTATAAAATTTTACCTGACAAAAATATAAGAATAATTAGTGAGTTTAGTCCCAAACAAATTTAGTTTTGGCAAGTTTAGTCCCAAAATTTTTTTTAACTTTTAAAGTCTCAAACTTTTTTACTAGAGATAGATAAGTTCCTTTTTATCGGATTCTGTTAAAAATTTTAAAAACTTAAGTGTTTATATTATTTAATTAATTATAGAAAAGAGTAAAAGCGTCATAATATATGTCCTCAATTAGTTGTTCCTACTATTATTGTCTCCGGTAATAGTTAGTGTGGATAGATTCTTTCACCGCTGCTCTTCTCGACGGACTTTATGGACCAAGTCAAACTATATTTTGCCCAGACTTTAGTCTGAGTGAGATCGAGGAAGTTGTATCTCAAGGTATGTGGAGATTCATTATATTGAAGCCATTAGCATAGTCAGCAAACCTCTCTTTCACCCAAGTTAAAATTTTATGACACATACTTTTTCTCTCTCTACCTTTTCTCTTCGTACAATCCTGGAAACTACTGAGACCTTGGAGGTCACCCCTTCCTCGGAAGAGGTTGACCAACTTCACTGGAGCGTCAAGAAGTGCAAAAGTAGTCAAATGGAAGGCGAGGAGGAATACTCAGATTCTTTGATGGTGGAAGATGCTGGAAATGACCGAGTGGAAGAACCAACCAACTGTTGGAATGGCATCTCCTTTGCGGAGAAATTAAAACAAAAACAACAGAGACCCCCCATTTATACCGGGAAAGATGAAATGGATGAACTAGATGAAGCGGGCCTTGCATTTCTAGAAGAGCTTATGCTGGAGGCGAGGACTCATCACGGTGGGGACCAGTGGTAAATATTCCCTTTGATGTGTACAAGGAATCTTGGAAGCCTTGGAAGAGAGCCCTTATCATAAAGCTGGTGGGTAAAAAGGTTAGTTTGAAATTGATGAAACAACGGTTGGATTCGCTTTGGAACTTGAAATGGGGTTGTGAATTCATAGATCTGGAAGAAGATTTTTTTTATAGTACGATTTTATTCCAATGAAGATTATCGTTATGTCCTTGATAACGGGCCCTGGATTATACTATAAGATTCCCTGGCCTACTAGTGAAATGTTTTAAGGAGAACATCTTAACAGAAGTTGGCAATACTGTGGGACGAACTATCAAGGTTGATATATACACTTAGGATACGGTTCGTGCTAAGTTTGCACGGGTCTATGTGGAAATGGACCTGGGGAAACCCCTTCTCCCTAGTGTCACCATTTATGGCAGAAAACAACAAGTTGAATATGAGGGATTACACCAAATCTACTTTAAATATGGACAATATTGACATCGGTTAGAGGTTTGCTCTAATAGTATTCATACATCCTTTAATGCTGATGGGACCGAGGTTGGGGATCGGAGTGTGGAAGACATCATTTATGGTCCTTGGATGTTCCCGAATCGGGGGAGACGCTTGCGTAAATATCAACACAAAGATAGTAATGATCGATAGAACCAGAGAAATTCCCACCGGGAAGCACAGAATGCTAACCCATCTCCTAGAACCCGAACCGCTAGATTTGACCCGATTCCAAATTTAGGGTCTGAAATTCAGAAAAAAAAAATTCCACAATCAAGTAGGCCTAGGCCTAGCCCAAAGGAGACTGGACCGAGTACAAAATTCTCGGTCCTGGCTAATTTAGAACTTTAGGAGAATACTATACAAGAGGTGGAAGTTTTGAAGGAGAGGATTCATCAAATTCCACAACGGGGGTGAAGAAAAAGAATCCTAAGCCCAGTAAAAAACAAAGTAGTAAGGTGAAGGAGACTGGGAGTCCAGCCCAATCTGACAAGATCCCTAACCTACCAACCTCCACACCCACTCGACGGAGAAATGGTAAAGACCCGGTAGATAGTGAAGACTCGATTAATGAGGTTGACCAGATCCCAACTCTCTCTTACTCAACAGTTGTTAAAAAAGACCCACCTCCCCAACCAAGTAAATTATCGATTCTACAGAAAACCAGTTCGGTGGCCTCTGGTAGACTGCTGGACAGCCTCATGGGAGCTCGGCAGCGGCAACATGATCTCGGTAATCCTCTGTTGGAACTACCAGATAATTCGAGGATTCAACTACACTCCGCAATGGAGACCGATCTGGTAAGTCCTGATTTGGAGCCTTAAGCTCCGTTTCCACCTCTAGAATAATTATGATTAATTCCATACTTGTATGGAATTGCAAAGGAGCTACCTCTGCCTCCTTTTATGTTATACTAAAAGATTTGATGAATCTATATCGACATGTTATTCTAGTTCTTGTCGAGACTCGGATACAAAGTGAACGAGCCTGGCCTTGGTTGGAAAATCTGAACATTAAGGGAATGGTTACTTCTGAAGCTATTGGGTTTTCTGGGGGAATTTGGGTTATTTGAGATTCTTCTATTATGGGCATGACTATGTTGAGTTATAACCGCCAGTGTGTTACAGTGGCGGTGGATGGGGGAAAACACGTGGATTAGTTATTCACGGTAGTTTATGCTTCTCCTAACCGGTAGTTGCGAGATGATTTTTGAATTTATTTGAGAGAGATGGGCAAGTGCATATCTTCACCATGGTTGCTAGCTCGGGATTTCAACCAAGCTCTCAATCAAGAAGATAAACGAGGTGGTCGACCAGTGACCTACTTGCAATCTCAGTCCCTATGGGAAGTTATTGAGGATTGCAACTTAATGGACTTGGATTTTTTAGGTCCGAGGTTCACATGGACTAACAATCGGGAAGGTAAGGTAAAAGAGAAAGAATTGATCGGGTGTTCTGTAATAACCAATGGAAGCTGAAATTTCCGAGGTATGTTGTCAGGCACCTCCCTCGAATGTTGTCGGACCACCACCCTCTATTTATTACTGAGAATAATAGGCTGACATGTTCGAGACATCATAGCCGGTTCCATTTTCAGAAAATGTGGTATCGCCACCCAACGTTCAATGATTTGATCCAGCAAATTTGGCAGGATGGGAGGAATCAATTGGATACTATCCTATTCTATTTGGCTTCGAAACTTAGGGACTGGAATACTCATGTTTTTGGTAACGTGCTTCGGAAGAAAGAGAGATGTAGAGCACAAATAGCATTCAGAAAGCTTTGTGGAACAAAGAGTCAGCTTATTTGGAAAGTTTGGAGAAACAATTGTTTAGGGAGTATGAGGAAATTCTAGCCAGAGAAGATTGCTTTTGGAAACAGAAAGCCAACTTGAAATGGCTTAAGGAGGGAGAACAAAACACTACATTTTTTCACCAATCAGTGATAATTCGAAGAAGCAAAAACCATATTCTAGAATTTAAAGATGAGGACAACTAGTGGCAAACTTGTCTGATGCTGTTGGAGGAAATTGTTAGGAAATACTACGTTAACCTATACACCTCAGAACCGATCACGACTTGTACACCTGAGACCTGGGAGTTTCCTTCATTGAATCATCAGGACAAAAGGTGGCCGAATAGAGAGGTTAATGCTTTGGAGATTAAACAAGCACTGGCACAAATGGACGGTAAGAAGGCACCTGGAATAGACGGGTTGTCGGCTGGGTTTTTCCATAAACAATGGGACACGGTGGGCCCTTCAGTTATTAATTTTATCCAAATAGCTTTTCGAGTTTGTTCTTTCCCAGCAAAGATGAACAAAACTCTGATAAGCCTTATTCCTAAATAAACCCTTCCTGAGTGTATGCCATATTTCTGACCCATTTCTTTATGCAATGTGGTCATCAAGATTATTATGAAGGTGTTGGCCAACCGATTAAAGCCTTTAATGCCAAAATTGACTTCAAGCTGCCAGAGTAGTTTTGTAGAAGGTCGACAAGCGGCGGATAATATTATTATACTTCAAGAGATTGTCCATACTTTGCGAAAGCAAAAGGGTCATCGGGGAGCTATTGTGGCGAAGATTGACTTAGAGAAAGCCTATGACAGGATCGAATGGGCATTTCTCTAGTAGGTATTGTTAACAGTGGGTTTTTCCTCACATATAACAAAACTCATCATGTACTGTATTACTTCCGCTAAGTTGGCAGTTCTTTGGAACGAGAATATTCTCCCGAAATTTTTGTCTACTCGAGGGTTAAGACAAGGAGATCCCCTTTCTCCCTACCTATTTATTTTGTGCATGGAAACTTTGGCTCATCGAATACAGCAAGCTACGGCCACACGAGGATGGAAACCAGTTCAAGTTTGTCATGGAGGTTCGGTAGTGTCACATATTTTCTTTGCTAATGATCTTTTGCGTATGGGAGAAGCAACAGATCAACAAGCACTGGTGATAGATACGGTACTCCTTGAATTTTGCCAAGAATCTGGACAGAGAGTGAACCGGAGGAAATTCAAGATATGGTTCTCCCCTAATACGGATAGGGTAGCCATGAGAAGATTGAGTAACTTGATAAACATGCCTATTACCCAAAACCTAGGCATTTATTTGGGTATCCCTATACATCATGGGAGAATCCAGAAACTTGATTATGAATATTTGATTGCGAAAGTTCGAAAGAAATTGGAGGGATGGATGTGTTGGTATCTTTCCCGGGGAGCACGAGCTTTGCTTATCCGAACGGTTATAGAAACCATCCCTAGATATGCCATGCAGATTGCCCTCCTACCTAGAAGTGTCATTACGGAGCTTGAGAAAGTGAATCGATCCTTCTTGTGGAACTCTTTACAAGGAGAACGTAAGTGTCATCCTGTGGCTTGGTCTTCTGTGTGCTGCCCTAAACAAGCCAGTGGTCTTGGCCTGAGAACTCTGTCGCAACAAAATATAGTAGCTCTTGCTCGACTCAGCTGGCGGCTACTCATGAACTCAGAATCCTTGCGGGCAAGAATCCTAATGGCAAAGTATGGCCACTTGGGAGAATGACAAAACCCTAGAGTGAAATTAACTTGCTCTCATACCTAGAAGAGCATTCAACAAGGGTTTGAGATAATGAAGGATGAGCTGGAAATTATCCCAGCACCTGGAACTTTGCTAGGAAATGGCTCTAGGCCAATCTGGAAGTTGGAGAAATCGGGTAAATTTTCCTCTTGTTCTCTATGGCGTAAGTTGGATCAACGGCAGCATGGAGAGAAAGATGAGGGCTGGTCAGGAATTTGGAGATTTAAAGGCCCCTCAAACCCTTCCTTCTCATTGTGGCTAGCTAAGCATCAGAGATTGTTAACCATGGAGAATCTCTACAAAAGGTACGTAGTCAACTCGCCCAATTGTGTTCTGTGTGGTGCAGAGGTGGAATCCATCCTTCATACCCTGCGCGACTGTTCAAGACCTAGACAAACTTGGCTCTACTTGCTTCCAAAACAGAACACTGCTCTCTTCTGGAATTGTAAGGAGGTGGATGACTAGCTGAAGGTTAACTTGGTAGATAGTTGCAAACCTTTCAGTAAATATAATGGATGACATTATATTTTTAGAGAAGTCATTCATGCTTTTTGGCGGTATCGCAACTTGGAGTTGTATGATAGTATAGAACTTTGCCTCCCCCCTTTTTTGCTGGCTAAGTTTCTGTTAGAGAAAACATTCAAGTTGCTCTTTGCTTGGGAGTCTAAAGCCTATCCCTAGCAGTTAAGGTTTCTTTTGCAGGCTCTCCTATTTTTTCTCTTTCATTATCTAATTCAATGATCCTTGTTTTTTAAAAAAAATTATGATACAGACATCGATTGAAAGTTTGATAGATAATTTTTTTTTAAAACACAAAATTTAAATTAAAATTCAACAATTTTTTTAATATTATTTTAGTGGTTAGTTCAATTGAAATATATATATATATAAATCTAATTATAAAAATAAAAAAAAAAGAAAATATTTTGATAAAGATTTATGAAAATTTAAAATTCTAATTTTTTGAGTTAGATATACTTAGAATTAAATTATTCTATGATTTTAAATTTTCCTCAATCTCTATCAAGATATTGTCTTTCTCTTCTGGAGATATTATCTTTCTCTTCTTGTTTCTTTCGTGGTTTCTTCTTCTTCTTCTTTTCCCTTTTTTTCAGTTTTATAAGCATATATTTTATTTTTAAATTTCATATATCATAAACAAATTTTATTTATTAATTTAATTAAATCTATTTTTTCATATATTTTTTACTTATTAATTTAATTAAATTTATTTTCTCATATATAATAACATTTTTATCCTAACTAAAAAAATATTTTATTTGTCTTTAATAAAAAAATTTGAGACTTTAAAAAAAATATATATATGCTTTTAAGACTAAATTCACCCATTATTCAAATATAAATACCATCAGTTAACTTTTAATACAGAATTACAGATACATTTTCAGGGGGGAAATTAAAAAAAAAAAACTTCAATCCGAGAAAACACAACCAATCATTACTTCATATATTTGTGGAGAAATTTCCTATGAAAATCATTTCTGATTGTGTCATTAATAAAGCGCTTTGGGGCTTTGACTTCACCACGAGCCTGATTCTTGAATACAACATCATCATCCCACCTGCAAAAATAATACATCTTGTAAATAACATAACATAACATAACAAGACTCAAAGAGAAGAGAAAACAGAAAAGTATTTAGCAAAGGACCTTCTCTTTACACCGAAGGAGACTGTGTTGTTTAGCAGAGGATTTCCTCGCAACATCTCTGATTCTTTAGCTTTAAGCTCCTCTTCTCGTTCTTCTTGCTCCTGCCAAAATCATATAACATTCTTCATTAATAATTTTTTTTATTGCTTGTACCAACATCATCACACCCGGTTGCTGGCTCTAAAATAAAATACAGAACCCGAGTAATATTATTCCTGCTATTTGCACAAGCATGCATAGAAATATAACCCCTTAATGGCAGTGTCAGAAATCTTTCTTGCCAGTTTTCTGATACAGTTGCAATAAAATTGAAGACATTCTTATGATTTATGATCAGATTTTTTACATGCAATCTAGAAGAAAGCTTACAATTACAAAAAAAGATATGTAAATTGACAGACTTATAATGGACAAACAGTACAAATACACAATAATATGTATGTTAACTGGTGGACCTGAATTAAGGTCATAAAACACAAATAAGAACTCTAAATATGTACAACCGAACATACAATACCAAGAGCCTCAATAGTAATGACTTACTTTCCGGAGTTTCTCCTCAGTCCTTTCCTTCTTTATTTGTTCAAGTTCAGCCAAAAGAGCTTCAGTGTCATCCTCATCATCGTCGTCGTCATCATCACTAGTAATAAGATAACAAAACACACAAAGTTTCTTAGTCTACCAGAGAATTATGCTAAAGGATAGCAACAGTAACAAATATATTCAAGTGCATGACTTCTGTAACAAGAAATATCATCAGCATAATAGGCTCAAATGTCTGGTTTCGATGGCCACAGTATATATATGTTATAACAAAACTTATGCCATGCAATAATCCCCTTAGCCTTAGTAGAGGAGGTTTGGAAGAAGAAAAATAAGAAACAAAAAATGCAGAAAATAACATATTCAAAAGCCATAACGGACTTCTGTTTATGTTTCTCTATGGATTATGGTGTAAGAATCCACTAAACAATTTTAATATGCTGAAACTACAAACCTTTCATCACTGCTTTTGGCATCCACATCAGCATCGTCGGCATCTATACTACGTGGAAGAAAACGGTCTTCAGCATCTCTCTTTCCACCTGAAATTTTGAAAATATTTAGTAAAGGTGGATTCACACAAATGAATGGCATTTAAAACCAGATAAGGCAACCACGAGCACTAACCTTCTAAAAGAAATTGGCTTCCTTTTCGACGATCTCTATCCTCTGTAATCATTGGATACATACAATCAAAATGTTAATGTAACAAAATCACTCATACTAAAAAACAATGAACCATATACACAAAAGAGAATATATACAAGTAGACAAAGTACCTGCATAACCCTTATTCTTTGACGAGAAGTGCTTTCGCTCACGATCTTCTAATTCTTCGCGAAGATTCCTCCTCTGAACCTCATCTTGAGTGTCCTGTCCGTCCTTCCTAAAGAATATCATAAACAAAATCAGACACCAAACTTTTATTTTCAAAAAAAAAAAAAAAAAAAAAAACAATCATTCAGTTAAGAAACAGTAATGGACAATGCAAATATTATTCCAATCAAATATATAACCTAAAATGCCTGCTATTCCATCAGCCAGAATGCACGCACAATAACTTTATTATAATATATAGATATATATATATAGATATATATATATATATAGATATATATAGATATATATATATATATATATATATATATATATATATATATATTATGCTTTATAGACCAGAATTTAATTGTCTACCAGTACTCTGCCCAGATTAAAACACTTAGTGCAAGAGTATAATTATCAAATATAAGCACTTTGGATGTTCTATCCTTCCTATTAAAGTAAAATTATCCGCCCAGTCCAAGTTCTTACTTCGTAAGATCAATTTTCCCCCAACCTTTCCCTTTCTATACCACCGAAAAAACGAGAAAAAAATATGCAGAAAAACCTAATCATGGAATAAAAGAAAGGAAAAAAGAAAAAATTGTTGTGCGGCGGTAAGAATTTTACCTGGGCTTCAAAGAAGTGTGGGAAGCGATGTCCCTGGAAGAGTACTTCTGAGACGGTCCAAAAATTCGTGTGCCGCCTTGCTCTTGTCCACCTTTAGCAGGTGCCCAGGTTGGTCTAGCTGCCGTCGTCATATTTTCAAATAATCTTTAGCGAAACCCTAGACCTAATTTTCCCCCAAACAAAGAATCGTATTTTCAATCCAAGAAAATAAAAACCCTAGATTCCGACGCCGATGAGGAAACTATTAGGAAAATAGAATCCCAAACAATTGAAAAGGAAAACAGATCAGGAACAAGAATGACTCAAGTCCCTATTGTAGTATTTTTTAAAGTGACAAAAACATAATATAGATGGAGAAAGAAATAAAGAAAGCAAGATTAGCCCAAATCCACTTTCTTGCCCCATTTATAGTTAGCCCATTAATCACAACCACTCCAGATCCAGAAAGGTCCAATTCCTTTTCCTCCCCCCAAATGTTGGGTCTTAAACTACCAAAAATATTTTTAGAATCAGAGACGGGTGGGTCCCAATGATTCAGATTTGGCCCATTCTAATTTTTTTAATATATATATTTAAAATTTGAGATTAAAGTTTGTTTTATAACAAAATTCGGTTACATGAATTTTAATTGATTTAATTACTCATGTTTTACACCAATACATGATGACTTAAATAAAAATATATATAATTATTTGGTTAGAGTATTATTGTTTCGATTAATTTGATAATTAATTCGAGTGTAATAATAATAAATATTAAATTTATAATTTTATATAATATTTAATTAGTTTTTATTTAAAAAATTCAAAATATAATATTTTAAAATTTTTCAATAATACAAAAAAAGACTCTAAATTTTCATGTTTCCGTACTTCAAAGACAACAAGCAAAAAAGAAAAGAAAAAAAAAGAAAAAGAAAGAGGATATTAATTTTAATTTTGAAAAGTTAATATTATTAATTTATAATTTGTGTTGCGTGTTATATCTAGAAGCCTCGATGCCGACATTGAAAGACCTACGCATCCTCACGTCAACGAAGCTTGAAAAGGTGCACAGCCCATGCATGACCAAACATATCAATCTTCTATATATATATATATATATATATATATATATATATATAATTAATATAATTTATTTTTGTTAAAAAATTATAATTTTATTTATAATTTTAAAAATTATAAATTCAAAATATATTGCTAGTAAATTGTTTTAAAATTATTAATATTTTTTTTATACATCATTTCATTTAATTGCATTGTTCCCACCTATAATCTAGAGGTCATAAATTCGACCCATAATAAAAATAAAAGTATTTTTTAAGAAAAAGAAATATTTGTTGTTTTATTTTTCAGTTATTGTTTTATAGAAAATGGACAAATGAAGGTTACTTTTAGTATATATATTATTTAAAAGCAAGTTTTTATTTGTTGACAAATAATGAAAAAAAAGAGAGGAAATACTATTACAGAAGGTTCCCAACTTTCTTGACATTTGTGATATTATAATTTAATAAGCAATTTGTGGATTCTGATATTTAATCTTATGTTTTAATTCTATTGTGTCTTCTTAAGTTAAATTATATATATATATTATATATATATATCTAATAAAAAAGTTTATGACCAATTAATTTGAACAACTTCTTTTAATAATTTAAATTATAAAAAATTTGAGTTATTTTAGTTATGTATGAAAAGATAATTAAGATTGTTGTTATTCATTTATTTCTTAACCCAAGTTGATTTACCATGCATGCATGCATGAATATTTTTCATCTTCAAAACATAATAGTCAAATTCATGTCATCATTTTCATTAAATCCAGTTTTGGTACTTTTCTTGAATCCGTTTCCTATTGAATAAATCAGAACAAGAAAACTCTCAGAAAATCCCCCATCCCATTTCCCATACCTTCATCATTTGACTTATGAACGCATTCATGGCCCAAAACTAAAACTATTCTCCCATTCTTCCCCACTATATATACACACACCATACCATAACGGCGTACAAGCACTTTCGTCAAACACCTTCATTCAAACATACACACAAAAAAAAAAAGGAAAAAAGGAAAAGAAAAAAAAAAAGAAAATGTCATCATCAAGAAATAGTAATACGGTTGATCCCCTGAACAACATCACTGCCCGGAGTTGGGCTGATCGGATGAGCAATATCTTCAGAAAAGAGATCGCATTTCACAACATCGATCATCTTCCACCAGTATCAGTCTTCCAAGTTCCTAAAGCTTTAACCTTTCAGAAACCCGAAGCTTACACACCTCAGCTTATTGCATTGGGACCTTACCATCATTTACGCCCTCAACTTTATCCCATGGAAAGATATAAACTCGCCGCCATACAAAGCATTTCAAGAATTCCCCAACAAACTTTCCATTTTCACCACCTCGTCATTAACCGCCTCAAGGAACTCGACCCGTTAACCCGAGCATGCTACGGCAAGTTCATGGATTACGACGAGGACACCTTGGCCTGGATCGTCGCCATCGACGCTTCTTTTCTCATCCATCATCTTTCCAATTCTTGTTCATCCCTGCACCCAAACACCACCAATACTTTAATAACCAGGGACGTCATGATGCTAGAGAATCAAATTCCGTACATTCTTTTGGTACAAATTCGTAATTACCTTAATTACGATCAAGATCACAGTAACAATGATTTTGAATTGTTTAGTATGTTAATCGAGTTTTGTAAATTACATTCTCCTATTAAAATTAGGGATTATAATATTAACACTAGACCCCGTCATTTATTGGACCTAATGTACCGTTTACTAGTAAATACATCTGCACAAAATTATGATATTTCATTACAAAGTCCCATGAGGGAAGTTCCGATTTTTGTAGATATTGAGCAATCATCGTCGTCCACGTCATCAGGAGGAGGGGAAGATCAAGACAAAGATTCGGAGGCAGTAAAGAATAACGTTGGAGCAATATTGGACGTGGTACAATCGACACTAGGAAACAAACAAACCGAAGCGATTTTAAAACCCGTTCAAGTTATAGCTAATATTCCATGGTCTTCGATTTCCGGGATATTCAGGAAAGGTACACTACGAAACGGTGACGGAAAAGAAAAATCGTTAGATAACGACGAAATCGATATTCCGTCGGTTTGGTACCTTTACCGTTACGCTGACGTAAAATGTCGTCCAATTATGGAAGAAGGAGGAGGAGGAGGATTAATTAAGGACATAAGATTTTCAGAAAAAGATGCCACGCTGTACCTTCCTGTACTAAACTTGGACGCCACGTCAGAGGTTATAATTAGAAACTTGGTAGCATACGAAGCGGCGATGTCGAAATCGTCAACGGGTCTTGAATTCGCACGGTACGTGAATTTGATGAACGGGATAATTGACACGGCGGCTGACGTGAAATTACTTAAGCAAAACGGAGTGATCGTTAACGGTGCTAGTGCTGGTACGGTGCTAACGGACGACGAAATTGCACAACTTTTTAACGGGATGAAGAGGTTCTACGTGGGATCTTCGTCATCATCGGAGAAATCCAACGTGGACGTGGCAATAGGTAACGTGAATAAGTACTGTGATCGGAAACTGGTGGTCAGATTACGGAAACAGATCAAGAAACAATTCTATACTTCCTGGAAAGGTCTTGGAATAATTTATACGATCTTGCTGTTAGCTGTTCTAAGTCTGCAGTCTTTTTGCCAGGTCTATACGTGCAGCCGTTTCTGGAATAGTTCCAAATAATCTTCATATTATCATTGGTTTTACAAACATTATTATTACTATTATTGTTTTATTCTTTAATTTGTGTGTTTTTTTTTTTAACCTCTTATGTATTTTAAAAAGCTTCTTTCATTCTTGTTATATTTGTACTTATATATAAATTATTTGGTTAGGATGGAATTGATATTTTTAGAAAGTGTCTTACATGTTATATATATATTATGATCTTGAAATAAAAAAGCTGGAGCAAAAATGTAATTTGGAACTGAAAAATTAGAGATTGAGTACAAGAAATGGATTGATGAATTCTTTGTGTCTCCACTTTTGAAGGCCTGATCGATCGAGCTAGCTTGTAGCAATTAAACAACTTTTGTACTTTTCCAAAATTTCGATTCTGGATTTCCCCAAGAAAAAGAAAGAAAAGATAAACCCTGTTTCCATTTATCCTACAACTACTTTGTGGATATTATAAAAACAATATCAAGTACTAATGGTCAAATTATAGAAGAGTTGAAGATGTTTCCATTTATCCTACAACTTTGTGGATATTATAAAAACAATATCAAGTACTAATGGTCAAATTATAGAAGAGTTGAAGAATTTTCGTTCAAAGTTTGAAGAAGGGAAGACTTGTAGTTTAAATTATTCATTTATATAAATATTATTTATATTTGGGTAAACTATGTCAAATGTGCATTTTAAATGTCAAAATCTACCTTTTGCAGCTTTTGTATCTCAAAGATTTTTTGTACATAGAGTGTCATTAATATTTCAAAACGTTTCACTACATGCACTTGTTAAGTCAAACCGTTAGTGACTCAATTTTCCATTAGTCAACCTTTTTTCATTATTGGACATTGTTCTAATTAGGGGCATTTTTGTCTAATTTTTCTTAATTTTTTTTTCATTTTTTTAATTCTTTTTTCTTTCCTTCTTCTCCCTCTTTTCTCTATCTTCTTTCTTTCTCTTTTCATTAATTTAATTTTTTTCTCTATCTTCTTCTTTTTTTTCTCTCCTTTTCTTTTTCCTTTCTCTCTCTTCCTTCTTTCTCTCTCCTTCTTCCTCCTCATTTCTCTCATCTTTGTATTTCTCTCGTTTTTCTTCCTCCTCGACAAATTCAAGATTAAATTCTTCCAATGGATAAAATTTTTGGGCCGAATTCATTGATGGATTATTTCATGTAGCATTTGAATGCCAAGAAATGGAACAACGATAATCTGTACAATACCAGTCGAGCCATAGAAAGAGAATTCGTTCAACTTCTGGAGAAAGACAAACTTACTAATGAGGAAAAGCATTGGGCTATTGGCCCGTTGAATCTAATTTCAATCCCGCAGAGAAAAACCCCCAATAATCAATGCTTGGAGTGGTTGGACAAACAATGCTCAAATTCTGTAATATTTGTTTCTTTCAGTACCTCTACTTGCTTAAGAGACGAGGAATTGCAGAAATTGCTATGGGATTGGAACAGAGTGGGCAAAAATTCATATGGGTTATCAGGTACCCAGACAAAGCGAATAGTTTCAAAGGGGAAGATGGGAAAGTTTGATTACCGGAGGGATTTGTAGAGAGAATTGAGGGAAGAGGAATTGTGATTCGAGATTGGGCGCCGCAATTAGAAATTCTAGCACATCCGTTGACATGAGGATTTGTGAGTCACTGTGGTTGGAGTTCGTGTATGAAGAGTATATCCATGGGAGTACCCGATAGCAGTGTGTGGTTGGAGTTCGTGTATGAAGAGTATATCCATGGGAGTACCGATAGCAGTGTGGGCAATGCACTCGGATCAACCCCCTGAATACTTACCTGGTAAGGGAAATTCTAAAAATCGGAGTGACGGTGAGAGATGAATATAAAATACAAAAATGTTGTAAGGAAAGTGATGGATTCGCCTGAAGGAGATGAATTGAAGAAGAGTGCGCGAATTCCACCATCTTATTACAAGAAGAAATACATAGATAAGGAGAGAAATGAGGAGAAAGAAAGAGAGAGAAAGGAGAAGAAAAAGAGAGAGAAAAGAGGAAGAGAGAAAAAAAAAATTAAATTAATGGAGAGAGAAAGAAGGAATAGAGAGAAAAGATGAAGAAGAAGAAAAAAAAAAGAATTTAAAAAATGGAAAAAATTAAGAAAAATTGGACAAAAATACTCCTAACTGGAATAATACTAAATAGTGAAAAAATGTTGACTAACGGCTTGACTTAACAGACGTGCATGTAGTGGCATGTAGTGGGACGTTTTAAAACGTTAATATCACTCTATATACAAAAAATATTTGAAGTGCAAAAACTAAATTTTGATATTTAAGAGTTGTATTTGGGATAATTTAGCTTTTATATAATTATAGTTCAATCTAAAAACTACACAAATAATTATGTTAAATTTATTTTAGCATCTTTTTGTATGAATATAAAATATAAATCATATATATATATATATATATATATTTTAGTTAGTTATGTAGCGGTCCCTTGTACGAAAATATTAACCATTCCTTTCCGTCTACTTCACGATACAGAAACCTCCTGGAACCTCCCTCTGCTCTTGCATTGGTCTAATATTCTTTGAATTACTTGTCAAATTTACTTTACTCATCACTTTTTTCAAACCCCAAGTATTTCTACTCTCTCTCTCTCTAAATGTACCAATATAAAGTATAAGTTACTTGTATTACCTCACAAAGTGGAAAAATATATACATATAGAATTATATGTTTGAAATATATTAGCTAAGAATTTCAAAAACTAAGAATACATATTTTCATTTTCATCCTAGTTGCAACACTAATATATATATATATATATATAAAAGAAAATTCCACCATTATTTTTTATTTTTTAGCTTGCTTCTGGTTAAGTATATATAAGAATACATATTTTCATTTTCATCCTAGTTGCAACACTAATATATATATATATATATAAAAGAAAATTCCACCATTATTTTTTATTTTTTAGCTTGCTTCTGGTTAAGTATATATAAGAATACATATTTTCATTTCATCCTAGTTGCAACACTAATATATATATATATATATATATATATATATATATATATATATAAGAAAATTCCACCATTATTTTTTATTTTTTAGCTTGCTTCTGGTTAAGTATATATAAGAATACATATTTCATTTTCATCCTAGTTGCAACACTAATATATATATATATATATATATATATATATATATATAAAAGAAAATTCCACCATTATTTTTTATTTTTTAGCTTGCTTCTGGTTAAGTAATATATATATATACGCACAAATGAATATTGATTTGTAAAATTGAAATTAAAATACGAGATATTATTTATGAGATATTGTGTGTAAATTTTGACTATATTCTAAACCTAAGAATATGAGTTTACTATAACTTCAAACCATTGAATAAATATGCAGATAAGATTTCCACTTGTAGTTTAAATTAATAATAACTGAAAATTTTGACTCTTAATTGGAAAATTAAGACTAATTAATTAAAACTCAATGATTTTGACTACTTTTCATGATTTACGTACTGTTCAACCCCTTATGTAAAATCTTTCTACGTACGCAACCGTGAAGGATCTCCGAACTTTCCTTTTATGGGAACCTCCTGAATTTAGTAACTCGATTTATCAAAACTTCTCCTACACTTTTTTTTTTTTGTTTTTTAACGCATAGAATTCATCTAAATTCAAAATCAAATCAAATATAAATAAAAAAATTTTATAATCAGAATTGATTATTCACTCTAATACTAATTATTACGAGTTTAATATTACGATTATGAATCTTAATTTTATAATTAAACCATTATCTTTGCTTTACTAAAAAAAAGTTATATCGAATTAAAAATAAATATTTATATTTCATATCATATTTATAAATGATCATATAGAATTGTGTATTATAAATTATTAAAGAGGGAATATTAAATTAATTAATTCTAAAAAAAAGTAGGTATATGAAATCAGCTTTTTTTACCTAAAAGTTTACCATAACTCATCACAGTTTCAAACCTTCAACAAAAACATTACACATTAATTAATTTTATATATATATATATATATATATATATATAGAGAGAGAGAGAGAGAGAGAGAGAGAGAGAGAGATGTAGATGTGTGAACTAATTCTATAAAATATATATAATATTGAAAGGGATTAGCATCACACAGTCCCTTTATTATATTCCACGTGTTTAAAAAAAAAAATTGCATAAGCGTTTGCCAGTATTAATTTTATATTCCTGTTTATGCCAAACTTTACCTGTAAAACAAAAAACTACAGTCAAAATTCTCTGTTTTAGAGCGCGTACTTTTCTTTAATCCATATTTTTTTTCCACTATATGTATATTATTTTTTTCTTTAAAAAAATTCTAGCCCTAATCTTGTTAAACATGCTTGGAAATTTCTTGGAAGTACTATATATATATATATACTAGTAATAAAAAATTTAATTTAATTTAAACATGCTGAATGAAAAAATTAAGTATCAGTAAAGTTTGTCTTTTTAGCGCAAAATAGCTACTAAATATTATTTAAAGGTTCAAGACGAAGAAATTTGAATTTTCTATATTTGTTACCGTTAAATATATATTATCAAATACGTATATAGTATAGTATTTTAGAGAATATGCGGCGAGACTTATATATCTATATCTATATATATATTATATTATATTATATTATTCTTTTTTTCCACATGCCTATATAAAGAAGTGGTGATGATGGCTTATTCTTTGTCAAACAGATTACATTCACATTTTATCCTTGAAATGTCATCTTTCCCAGGTCTAATAATAATAATAGTTTTCTTATGAGTTCCGGTGCCGCCCGGGGATGGGTGGATCGAATAAGCAATATTTTCCGACGAGAAGTAGCAATTCAGATCGACCATCTTCCTCCGGTATGCGTTTTCGAAGTTCCCAAAGCTTTGAGTTCACAGAAACCAGAAGCTTACATTCCCCAGCTCATCGCTTTAGGTCCGTACCATCATTTACGTCCCGAATTGTACCACATGGAAAGGTACAAACTCGCCGCCATCAAACAAATATCCACCCAGGAGCAGCTTTTCAGTTTCCAGCACCTCGTGATTTCCAGGCTCAAGGAAATCGATACATGCACACGTGCCTGTTACAACAAGTTCATGGACTACGATCAAGACACGTTAGCATGGATTGTCGCAATCGACGGTTGTTTCTTGCTCAGTCTAGTTGATTCTTACAAAAAATCGGTTTTTGATAACACTATCATCACTAGAGATATTTTGATGGTGGAAAATCAAATACCCTATATTATATTACAAGAAATTCGAAAATGTCTCCATCTTTGTCCTGATAGTCACGATTTCGACTACGATCACGACCACGAGCTTCTTAATACGTTGATTGATTTCTGTGAATCACAATCTCCGTTAAAAATAACGGTCGACAGAGAAAATTACCGTAGAAAGCCGCACCATTTATTAGATTTAATGTACCATTTAATAATCGATTTCGTGGGCCGCCTCCCAACTCCACGACAAGATGGTCCACCTAGAGAAGTTCCCGTGTTTGTCGACGTCATCTACAGGTCATCATCAAAGATTGATGACGTGGACGATCCGGATGTGATTCACGAAAACGTGGGAGCAATTTTGGACATGGTCGAGTCCATGGGGAATAAACGTGCACAAGCGATTCTAAAGCCGGTGAAGATGGTTTCGGACATTCCCTGGTCGTCGATTTCTGGAATGTTCCGAAAAGGGACGTTACAGCATGGCGAGGAAAACAGTAACAATGTGTCAGACGAGGAAATCGCGATTCCTTCCGTTTCTCATTTGTATCGTTACGCTGACTTGAAATGCCGTCCTTTGGGATGTAACGAAATGATCAACGAGATTAAATTCGTGGAAAAGGAAGCCATTTTATACCTTCCGGTACTGAATTTGAATTCAAGTTCGGAATGTATACTTAGAAACTTGGTTGCCTACGAAGCCGCCACGTCAAAATCGTCGCTGGAATTCGCGCGGTACGTTAATCTAATGAACGGGATTGTGGACACGGCCGAAGACGTGAAATTGCTGAAGCAAAATGGAGTTATATTTGCGACACTAACGGACGAGGAAATCGCCGATCTTTTTAACGGGATGAAGAGATTCTACGTGAAGACGAATCAAAAGTCAAACATAGAGGTTGCAATAAAGAAAGTCAACGATTACTACGATAAGAAACTTATGGTGAGAATCATAAGAAAGGCGAAGAAAAATTTGTACGCTTCGTGGAAATGTCTGGCGCTGTTCTCCACGGTGTTGCTGTTTATAGTGCTCGGAATACAGTCATTTTGCTCGGTATATACTTGCAGCCGATTCTGGGGAGGCCTTGGAAATTCATAAATTATTTATTTATTTTTTCATTAATTAATTGTATTTCTTTATTCTTTGATTATTGAATTTTATTGTTTTTATCTTTCCTTTTATTAAAGATGAAAAAAAAAATTAAGCAGCTGCTTAATTAATTTGTATCATATTTTATATACATATGCAACTCATGAATTCAATAATTGTATTTAAAAGTTATTATTAATATTTATTAAGAGAGAAGAGGAGATGAATCCATCATGGGCCATTGCATTAAATAATTTCTGTTTCCAGTGAAATATAAACTGGGCTTATGAAAATCATAGGGCCCATAATGGAATCATATTTCCTTATATGGAATTTTTTTTTTAGATTATCCTATGTTCAAAATCAATATAATTTTTACTAATCTAAATTCTGTTCAAATTCTGAACTTTTATTTAATGAAATGTCTCATTTTATATTATATGTCACTATAATAGATGCCGAACCACCTTGCATAATTTTACAATGCGCATAAAATAATTTTTTTGGCTAGACACTAGAAACGCGTTGGTCTAAGTGGAAGAAACTTGATTCTCTATTTGTACAAGTCTCGATTTTGAATTTTGTTTATGAAAAAATAAGGGATCAAAAGTAGTTAATCAAGGCATATATATATATATATATAAATTGCTATTTAAAAGTATACAAATATTACTATTTTATATGTATTTTTATTTTATGGGGTGTAAGTAAAAGAGAACCTAATGCATAAGGGTAGCACTGTAAATTGCTCTTATTGGGACCACTTGACAGCTCATTCACTGAAGCCATTTAGCAGCTATTTTGCAACTTTTTCTTTCTGTCATTTTCGCATCCTTTTGTACGAGATTGATCATCATACGTTGCTGCATGTTTTGATCATATATACGTGGATAAATCTGCTACCATGTACTCTAGGTTTATTGATCATCATGCGTTGCTGCATGTTTTGATCATATATACATGGATAAATTTGCTACCATGTACTCTAGGTTTACCTAGCTATATATATCTTGTTGTAACCTTTTGTCAATCATTGAACAAAAAACTTTTCTGAGTGACGGCTGCATTGTTTTCTGAGCATGATATCTTTCATGTTTCTTATATGGTATCAGAGCCTTCGGGCTCCTACCATCTACTGCTAAATTTGTTTGTTTCTTTTGTTACTTAATCATGGCTGACACTTTGATCCTGCCTTAGCCTCAGCTCATTTCTATAAAGCTTAATGATGGTAATTATCTCCTTTGGAAACAGCAAATTTGGGCTGCAACTGCAGGCTACAGGCTCGAGAGCTATCTCACTGGTAATTTCTTGGCACCTCCACAACTGATACCTGAAGGTGTTCAAGGAGGATTAATCCCTAATCCAAAATACATCAAATGGAAGAGACAAGATCAAATCTTGGTCTCATGGTTGCTTTCTTCTTTGACAGAAAGCATGCTCATAACTACTGTTGGCCTGACTACAGCTGCTGAAATATGGAAAGCTATTGAGTCTGTGTTTGCAAACCAAAATAAAGCAAAGGTTATGCAGATAAGACTCCAACTCCAGACCACCAAGAAAGGAGCTTTACCTATGAGGGAGTATTTGAACAGAGTGAAAGCCTGCTGTGATTTGTTGAGTGCAGTTGGAGAAAAAGTTAGTGAATCTGATCACTTACTTTATATTCTTGGAGGGTTAGGTTATGAATACAACCCAGTGATGGTATCTCTTACATCAAGAGCTTCTACACAGCCTATTAGTATCACTGAGGCTCACTCCATCCTTTTGAGCTTAGCGAACAGATTGAAATCTATGGATGGCTCTTTTGGATTTGGTGAAGAAGGTAGTTTCTCTGTGAATCTAAGTAACAGAGGAGGAAGAGGTGGAGCTCACAACAACAGAGGAAGAGGAAACTTTCAAAATTATTCCCCTTCAAGAGGTAGAGGATACACTTTTAGAGGAAGAGGAGGTAGAAACAATGGCTACAAGCCAAGATGCCAGATTTGCCATTATGTTGGACACACTGCTGATAAGTGTTTCCATAGACTTAATATGGATTTTTCATCTTCTGGAAGTTCCAACAAATCTTAGCAATTTGGGCAAAGGAGC
This sequence comes from Asclepias syriaca, assembly GCA_027405835.1. NCBI lineage: Eukaryota > Viridiplantae > Streptophyta > Magnoliopsida > Gentianales > Apocynaceae > Asclepias > Asclepias syriaca. The sequence continues at coordinate 3,901,789 of CM049927.1, read as the reverse complement.
AACAACTTCAGTGCTAACATGATCACAGGAACTCCTCAGGATGGAAGGGAAGATGTGCAGTGGTATCCTGATTCAGGTGCTACAAACCACCTGACTTTTGACCTCAGCAACTTGAATCTTGCATCTGAGTATCAGGGAACTGATAAGATTCACATGGGAGATGGCACAGGTTTGGCAATTTCTCTCATATTGGAAATTCTATATTTAAATCGAATAATTGTAATGATCATAGCTTTATACTCAAAAACCTCATGCATATTCCTTCCATTACTAAGAATCTCATAAGTGTCTCTCAGTTTGCAAAAGATAATGGTGTCTATTTTGAGTTTCACCCCTTTACTTGTCTTGTGAAGGATCCATTGACAGGGCAGGAACTTCTCAAAGGAACTCTTAAAGATGACCTCTACACCTTTGATCTCAATAAAGCTATTCCTACCCCTGGTGGACAGTGTTTCAATCTTTCTTCTTCTATTAAATCCGTTGAGGGCAAGAATAAAGATAATCTAGATGTTTGGCACATTAGATTAGGACATGCCCCCTTGAGTATTGTCAAGCAAGCACTAAAAAGTTGCAATATTCAGTTTTTTGACAGTGAATCTAACGTTTTGTGTTCTTCTTGTATGAAGGCTAAGTTTCGTAAATTGCCTTTTGTTGAATCTCAGTCCAATTACTCTAATCTTTTTGATGTGGTTCATAGTGATGTCTGGGGTCCTTCACCCATTATATCTTGCCATGGTTTCAGGTATTACATTTGCTTCATTGATTATATATCAAGATATACCTGGATATACTTGATGAAAAATAAATCTGAGAGTTTTCAAGCTTTTGTCAATTTCAAGACTTTAGTTGAAAATCAGTTCAACACTAAAATCAAATGTTTACAATCTGATGGAGGTGGAGAATTTGTTGCCTTAGCTAAGTACTTGAAAGATCATGGGATTCAACATAAAATTTCATGCCCTTACACCCCAGAGCAGAATGGAATGGCTGAAAGAAAACACAGACACTTGGTTGAAGTAGGCCTATCTCTTCTTGCTCATTCTAGTGTACCCATGAAGCACTGGGATAGTGTTTTTCAAAGTACAGTTCACATCATTAATAGAACTCCCACCAAAGTGCTTGATTTCAAAACTCCAATAGAAATTCTGACCAAACAAAAGCCTACCCTTGATGAATTAAAATCTTTTGGTTGCTTGTGTTACCCTCTTTTAAGACCATACAATAAAAACAAAATGCAATTCATAAGTGTTGAGGCAACTTTCTTGGGATATAGTTCAGGGTATAAGGGTTATAAAGTACTCCTTCCTGGAGGAAAAATCATAATAACAAAGCATGTTATTTTTGATGAAAAAGTCTTTCCTTTTCAAAATATAGCAGCTCCAGTTCAAAATAACACACATGTTCCTTTAAGTAGCATTACTGTAGGCAGTCTTGATGTTCCCATTATTCATAATCTTTCTGATCAACAAACTTCTACTTTAGGATCCTTGCAAGGAGGTCATTTAATTGTAGATTTGCCTATTGAGAATACTGAATTGCCAAATGAAACTACTGATATTTGTGAAGTTGCAGGAAGACACCCCATGGTGACCAGTTCCAAGGCAGGGATTTTTAAACCCAAAATATTTGTTTCTGAATTTTTACAGGAACCAAACAATGATGAAGAAGCCATATCCAATCCAGATTGGAAGGAGGCTATGAACAAAGAGTTTCAGGCTTTAATCAAGAACAATACATGGACATTAACTGAACTGCCTCAAGGGAAGCAACCAATTGGATGCAAGTGGGTTTATAAAGTGAAGAGGAATGCAGATGGATCTCCTGCCAAATTGAAAGCAAGGCTGGTGGCAAAGGGTTATTCCCAGGTACCAGGTTTTGACTTCATTGATACATATAGCCCTGTTGTAAGGCCTGCAACTGTAAGGACTATATTAAGCATTGCTTTATTTAATGGTTGGGAAATTAGACAGCTAGATGTTGACAATGCTTTTCTCAATGGAGACATTGATGTAGACTTATACATGAAACAACCTCCACACTTTGAAAAACAAGGGAAATCTCATCTTGTTTGTAAACTTAAGAAGTCCCTTTATGGCTTGAAGCAAGCTTCAAGGGCATGGTTTGATAGGTTTGGACAAGCTATGAAGAATCTGGGATTCAAAAATTCCTTGGCTGTTACATCTTTGTTCAGTAAGCATGAGGGGCAAAACACTCTAATATTGCTGGTTTATGTGGATGATATAATCATCACTGGAAATAATAATAAGCTTGTTCAGAATACTATAGATGAGTTGAGCAGATTATTTTCTCTCAAGGACTTAGGTAAATTGAGTTACTTCTTGGGCATTGAGGTGGTACCAGTAGAAGATGGTGTTGTGCTTCATCAACAAAAGTACATAGAGGCTATTCTTGATAAAGCAAGCATGAAAGGAGCTAAAGCTATATCAACACCCATGATATCCAGTCCACAACTGTCCAAATTCAATGGGACTCCATTCACATATGTGACAAAGTATAGAAGCATTATTGGAGCACTTCAATATATTACTATCACCAGGCCAAATATTGCTTTTAGTGTGAATAAAGTGAGTCAATTTATGCAATCTCCACTTGATAGCCATTGGAAAGCTGTGAAAAGAATTTTGAGGTATCTTGCTGGAACCAAACAGCATGGTATTCTTCTTACAAAGCCCAGAAATTTGAACATAATGGCATTTGCAGACTCAGATTGGGAAGCATATATTGATGATAGGAGGTCAACAACTGGGAGTTGCATGTTTTTAGGATCAAATATCATCTCTTGGAGCTCCAAGAAGCAACCTACAGTGTCTAGATCCAGTTGTGAAGCTGAATATAGAGCTCTTGCTCATGCAGCTTGTGATGTTGCTTGGCTCAAACAATTTCTGAAGGAATTAAAAATTGATCAGTCACAAGAAGCAAAGATATGGCTTGACAATCAAAGTGCCATTGCATTGGCAAGTAACCCAATGCATCATCCAAGGTTCAAGCACTTCGAAACCGACCTTCACTTTGTGAGAGAAAATGTTCAAAGAAAAGAGCTTGTTGTTCATCACATTCCCTCTTGTGATCAAATTGCATATATACTTACAAAGCTATTGTCTAGGCAATCCTTCTCGAATCTCAGAAGAAAGTTATCTGTGGTGTCGTTGTATTCGTTCGGATTGAGGGTTTAGCTTGCTTCTGGTTAAGTAATATATATATATATATACACACACACAATTGAATATTGATTTGTAAAATTGAAATTAAAATACGAAGATATTATTTATGAGATATTGTGTGTAAATTTTGACTATATTCTAAACCTAAGAATATGAGTTTACTATAACTTGTCACAACTTCAAACCATAGAATAAATATGCAGTTAAGATTTCCACGTTTTTTCCACTTGTAGTTTAAATTAATAATAACTGAAAATTTTGACTCTTATTTGGATAATTAAGACTAATTAATTAAAACTCAATGATTTTGACTACATTTCAAGATTTACGTACTGTTCAATCCCTTGTGTAAAATCTTTCTACGTACTCAACCGTGAAGGATCTCCGAACTTTCCTTTTATGGGAACCTCCTGACTTTAGTAACTCGATTTATCAAAACTTCTCCTACACTTTTTTTTTTACGCATAGAATTCATCTACATTCAAAATCAAATCAAATATAAATAAAAAATTTTATAATCAGAATTGATTATTCAATCTAATACTAATTATCACGAGTTTAGTATTGCAATTATGAACCCTAATTTTATAATTAAAACATTATCTTTGCTTTACTAAAAAAAAAGTTATATCAAATTAAAAATAAATATTTATATTTCATATCATATTTATAAATGATCATATAGAATTGTGTATTATAAAAATATGAATTATAAATTATTAAAGAGAGAATATTAAATTAATTAATTCTAAAAATAGTAGGTATATGAAATCAGCTTTTTTTACCTAAAAGTTTACCATAACTCATCACAGTTTCAAACCTTCAACAAAAACATTACACATTAATTAATTAGTTAAGGGTCAAATCGCATCCACGCAAAACTGAATTATATATTGAGCCAACATAAATTTCCCCAACAAAGTAACTGATTCGAGAGGACCAAAAAACCTCCACGGTGACATAAATACCACTGTATGGACCTCATAAATGGGAGACATTACACAATTACTCCCCCATTTATACTTCGTTACACCTAAACGGTTAAAACGGTCCAGAATCATAACGGTACAATTAATACCAGACTCCTATAAAAGAGAGATCTGAAGATAAGGTAAGGATCTTTTTCCTAATTTCCAGATATTCTAAATATACTCTACTGACTTAAACATCGGAGAGTTCACGGGGCACAAACTCCCCACTGAACCTACTTATTTTGCAGGTCAATTAGAAGCTAAGTGTGCTACCCCGAAGTATCACACACGCTCAGCGAAGTATCACATCACACTTCGCCTTCTCAGAAAAACCTTAGTAAATCCAGTTATAAAACTCTTCGAGTTCCCAGTATTCTAAATTACCTTTTTACCCTTTGACAGATTCGTGTAGAATCAGTTTGGTTCCGTTACCGGGAACTTCATTTCACTTTTATAATTCTCATTCATTGTCATCATGTCTCGATCTGAAGGACACATTGTTCGTCAGTCTTCTCACAGACAAGAAAGGACAAGGATGTCCGTCTCTTCTGGATCTCCAAGTTCCGGTCGCTGTCCAATAACGGAACGGTTGGGGCCACAACCAGGAACTTCCAGATGTTCCTCAGACTTACGAGAGCTACTCAATTCCAAACGGATAGAAGATACAGAAAAAGAATTGAGAAGGTTACAGAGAGAGAACGAACAGCTTAAGCAAGACCAGGAAGCAAAGCGGGATCATGAGCTCTCACAGAAATGGCTAAAGCTGAGATCTGAATTCAGAGAGGCTGGAGCAGACCTTCCTCCGCCAAGAGTGTTTGGAGCCTCAGAACTTCCACAGCGGTCCCACACGGCAACAAGGAAAGATGACAGGCGTGGAGCACGCACGAGCAGAAAACCAGCCGCTAGCGAAGTAGGGGAAAGTCACCATTCCTCTAAACCAGTTCATAAGAAGTCTTCCAAAAAGCGGTCCCCAGAAGGTAGCCCGGAAACCGCAAAGAATCCCGCCAAAGTTCACAAATCCAAGTCAATTGAACTGGGGCCTTTCGTCAAAAGGATCCGAGACGTTACCCTAGATTCAAATCTTAAGCTTCCGCAATTTGTTCTATATTCAGGCTCCTCAAAGCCCATTGAGCATATTTGTCGGTACAAGTCGGCCATGGGATTAGGCGGTGACCTGGTTCACATCCCTTAAAAAGGATTCCATTGATTCATGGGATACCTTGGAAAAAATGTTCTTGGATAAATTTAGCACCGCAGGAACAATTCCAAAAACCAGGGGAGATTTGGCCAACATCAAGCAATGGGAAGGTGAGTCGTTGCTTTCATTTTTAGATAGGTTCAAGAAAACCTATGAGGAGATTGAAGGGATCAGCCAAGACACGGTGATCACATGTTTCGAAGGAGGGTTCATGTCGCAAATGTTATATACCGAACTCCAACTCCGCATGCCAGAGACAATTGGGGAAATGTTCAACGTAGCCAGGAAAGTAGCCATGGCTGAAGGCAACGCGACTGAGCTGACTTGGCAAAGAAAAGATAAACAGCTTGAGCAACCGAAACAGGCAACCTCAAATTTTCCAGAACGGAGGGACAAAAATCGAGGTAAGAAATCTGAGACGTTTACACCTTTGAATGTCCCAAAGGAAAGTTTGATTGCAGTTTTGAAGGAGAAACACGGAGTTCAGGCCCCCGCACCAGTGAAAGCACAAACGTATACATTGCGGGATAAGACCAAGTTCTGTGGATTCCACAGGGACTATGGTCACACAACAGAGGAGTGCTTCCAGCTGAAACGAGCCATCGAAAAGCTCATTCAGGAGGGATGTTTGAAGGAGTACATCGCGGGTGTACAACAGCAAAAAGATAAGGGAAAAAGGATAATCAACATGATTAACCCGAAACTGGGCTCGGTGAGAAAAATAAAGAAAAGAATCTACAATCTCACCAAGTCATACCTCATCCCGAAGTATGAGTTTGAGCATCAAGAGGTCATTACTTTCACCAACGAAGAGCTGGAAAGTAATGAGGAAGCTAAAGTCAGTCACATAGTCATCGAAGCGGGGATGACAAGAGAAGGGATTGACAAGTGTACATTAAAGAGGGTCCTGGTCGACACCAGAGCCACAAGAAACATCATGTACTGGCGATGTTTCGAAGAAATAAGCTTGAAAGAGAAATTTCTCAAAACAAGCAGAATGGTATTGGAGGGATTCACGCCTTAGAAAGTACCGGTGAGAGGAACAGTAAGACTGCATGTCACCCTTGGTGAAGGGGACAAGGCCCGGACAGAGGAGGTCAAGTTCTACGTAGTAGACTTAGAATCTCCTTACAACGCCATAGTGGGAACACCTTTCCACGCGGCTTTTGATCTGGTTATCTCTACTTCACACCAGCAAGTGAAGTTCCACACCTAGCGAGGTGTCAGATTTGTAAGGAGCAGCCCTCGAAGTTTGTTAGGGCAAATAATGAAGATAAAAAGAAAGAGAGACTCTCCCGACAGAGTCGAAAGGGTCAATATGGTGACAGAAGAGCGTGACAATGTGGCAACTGAAAATTGCAACCAAGGGGAGCAAGGAGATGCAGAAAAACAAAATTGTAACCCCGTTGCCGAAGTACCACAGGATAAAGATTACGACGAGGTGGAAATAAATCCTGCCTACCCTAAACAACTCGTCAAAATTGGGAGAGACATGCCAGATCAACTCAGGCAAGACCTTATCAAATTTCTCAAAGAACACCAACAAAGTTTCGCGTGGTGCACTGAGGACATGCCTGGAATTGACACTTCAGTAGCCGAGCATGCCTTGAATATTGACCTGACGTATCGCCGAATTAAACAAAAGTCCAGACAATTTGGCGAAGACAAAATACAAGGCATGAAGGAAGAGGTAAATAAGCCTTTGCAAACGAAGTTCATTCGCGAGGTAAAATATCCCACATGGCTAGCCAACGTGGTAATGGTGAAAAAATCTACTGGCAAATGGAGAATATGTGTAGACTACACAGACCTCAACAAGGCTTGCCCCAAGGATTGCTACCCCCTGCCTCAGATCGATGCACTGGTGGACTCAACGGCAGGGTATGAGTACTTGAGCTTTATGGATGCTTTCTCTGGGTACCATCAAATTAAAATGAAGCCCAGCGATCAAGTACATACATCATTTCGAGCTGCAGGGGCCGTTTACTGCTATAATGTCATGCCCTTCGGATTACAGAATGCAGGGGCAACGTATCAGCGAATGATGAATTATATCCTCCGAAGTCAAATCGGAAGAAATATAGAGGCATATGTTGATGACATGGTGGTGAAGACAAAACACGACACTTCACACTTAGACGATTTAGAGGAAACATTCTCCAACCTGGCGAAGTACAACCTCAAGCTCAATCCCACGAAGTGCACGTTTGGGGTAAACTTCGGTAAGTTTTTAGGCTTTATGACATCCGAACGAGGGATCGAGGCTAACCCGGAAAAATTGGAGGCCATAGCCCGGCTCACTGAGCCCAAATGTGTCAAAGACATACAAAGGCTGAATGGATGCATTGCGGCACTTGGGAGATTTGTTTCAAAATCAGCAGAAAGGTGCCTCCCATTCTTCAAAGCTTTGAAGAATTCGAAGAATGGCTTCGTATGGACCACGGAGTGCAGCCAAGCCTGGAAAAATCTAAAAGATTACTTGCTAAATCTTCCTTTGTTACGACCTCCGAGCTGTGGAGAAACGCTCTTCTTGTATCTGTCATTTTCGGATGTGATCGTGGCATCGGTCTTAATCAAAGAGGATGGGACGAAGCAACATCCTGTGTACTTCGTCAGCAAAGTTTTAAATGAAGCGGAGTCCAGATACTCTAACATTGAAAAGTTAGCGTATGCCTTAGTCATTTCCGCACGGAAACTGAGGTCGTACTTCGAGTCTCATCATATCGTGGTATATACTAATGCTCTCTTAAAACAAGTCTTTCATAAATTGGACCAGTCTGGAAGAATACTGCGATGGTCCATCGAGCTGTGCGGGCAAGATATTACATTCAAGCCCCGCACAGCAATCAAAGCACAAGCCCTGGCGGATTTCCTCGCAGAAGGCTCGTTCACAGAAGACAGCTTGGAGATGGCTGAACCTACCAAAGAGCCATGGGAGCTAAAAGTTGATGGAGCAGTAAACTCTAGCGGAGTCGGGGTTGGACTCGTATTGACATCACCGAACAAAGAGTACTCGGAAATACGGGCTATCAAATTAAAGCCTGATATTTCAAACAACCAAGCAGAGTACAAGGCACTGCTGAAAGGATTGGAGTGGGCACATAAGATGAACATCCGATCCTTAAAAGTATACAGTGATTCACAGCTAGTAGTGAATCAAGTTCAAGGAACTTACGCAGTACAATCAAAAGGATTGCAACCTTATGTAGACAAGGCCATGAATTGGAGAGATAAGTTTTCTTTTTTCTCATTGTCCCTAATCAGCAGGAAAGACAATCAACAAGCAGACAGGCTAGCAAAGATTGCTTCAGGAGAAACGCCCAACGAAGAGGACATTCCTATTGAAGAAGCACCCGCGGAATCTGAAGTTATCCAGTGCCTACATCCTACTTCGGCGAGCTGGGATGAAGAAATAAAGAACTTCATCCAACACGGGACTCTTCCAAACGATGCTACCCCTGGCACGACAAATCAAAAGACAGTCTGCAAGGTACACAATTCATGAAGATATATTATACAGACGGTCCTTCACAAGACCCCTACTTCGTTGTGTCCCCCAATCTCAAGTAGAAGACCTGTTAGCCGAAGTACACGAGGGAGTGTGTGGAGGACACCCAAGGGCCCGAGCTCTAGCAGAACGGGTAATTAACCAAGGTTATTACTGGCCAACGCTCAGGGAGGATGCCAAGAAGTATGTTAAAAAATGTGAGACTTGTCAGATTTTTGGAACTATTCCTCATCTACCCTCGGTTGAACAAACCCCGGTTGTGGCGGCCTGGCCATTCGACATGTGGGGCATGGATCTCATGGGAAAGTTCCCAAAGACAAGGAACGACTGTGAATATTTGGTGGTATCAGTAGATTATTTTTCGAAGTGGATTGAAGCGAAACCACTCACGAATCCCACAAAGGAAAATATCTCTAAATTCTTCAGAGACCAAGTAATGTGCCGCTTCGGGATACCCAAGGCGGTCATAACAGATCATGGAGTACAATTTTCTACAAAGTTAACTGCAGAATGCCAATGATTGCACATCAAGCACTGGAAATCATTTGTAGCACACCCACAAGGGAATGGACAGGCAAAAGCTGCCAATAAGTTGGTATTATCAGCGCTAAAGAAGAATTTAGAGGGAAAGTCTAACAAGTGGGCTGATGAATTGAACTCTGCTCTATGGGCAGTACGCACTTCGACCAGGGGCCCCATCGAAGAAACAACTTACACTTTGGTGTACGGATCAGAAGCAGTAGCACCAGCCGAAGTAGCACTGCCCACAGCCAGAGTAGCCATGTACAGCGAGGATGCTAATAAAGAAAGAAGAAGCCTGGAGCTAGACCTACTGGAGGAAAGAAGGATGGCAAGTCGCCTAATGTCATAATCATTCAAGGAGAAGACCAAAAAAGTTCACGACAAAAGGCTGTTCAAACGACCCATAAAGGTCGGAGACTGGGTACTTCAAAAAATTGAAGGCACAGCACGGCATATACAGGCAAACAAACTGACCCCAAATTGGGAAGGCCCGTACCTCGTGAAGCACGAAGTAAGACCTGACACCTACAAGCTCATGAACAAGGATGGCATTCTTCTCCCAAATCCATGGCATGTAAATCACCTAAAAAGGTACTTTGTATGAAATACATTTGGACAAATTGTCCTGAATATCAAATCGTCTACTAAGGCAAGTCCTTAAATTTCCAAAAAGTGAAGTTTATTACTTAAATTTTACTTCGAGCATGATCTCAGTTATTATTCAAGTCAAACTCGAGCATGATCTCGAAAAGACACTAAAACCTGCGAGGAAGGTCGCAGTAAGAAAAGCAGGCTAAGGCTTGAAAGAAATCCACGCGAAATGTCGTGGTTACGAAGTGCCAAGTCAAGGCTTAGAAGGTCGCACATAAACACCGAGTTAAAAGCATACTCGGAGTGCTGAAGTACGAAGTAATCTTCGACTACCGAGAATCACGGTAAGCACTTGAGATACTCACTAGTACGAGGTATAAAGTCAGGCCATGAAATGAGAGGGTCTTATGAAGTATCGAGTTTGAGATTTTACTTGGTAAATTTTAATGCCACGGTTCGGAGTGTTAGGTTCAGATTTTTTACTTAGTAGATTTTATTACTACAAAACTATCAAGATCGAAGATTCAAAATGGACAACACTTGGTAAAATTCATGGTATTGAAACAAAGATCAGTCTCAGTTATAAAAAATAATTACAAGTTTAAGGGGCAGCAGAGCTGGAGCCCAGGGCAGCAGAACTGGGTCCTTCACCCAACAAGTCCCAAAAGGTAGGAGTAGAAGGCTGCGGGGGAGTCCAAATAGGTTTACCTTTCCTTTCATCCCGTTCCCGAAGCGCTTCTAACTCTTCAGAAGTGAAGTGGACGAAGTCGGCACCCTGGCGGCAGAAGTCATTGTCGAAATTGGATTTGAAGGCCTGAAGGAGAATAGACTTATCTTCGAAGTACGGATGCAGCTGCCTTATGACATGGACACATCCCTTGTCCAAGAAAGAACTAGCTTCGCGGCTAACCTCCTTTTGATACTCAGAAGAATTCTTGAAGTCGTCAATGATTTTCCTCTTAAACTCCTCTGAGCGGCAATGATCGAGTTCTTCCTACAAGGAAAGCCGGCTAGCAACAGCCTCATCTCTAGCCGAGCTCAACTTAGTCCTCTCCTCCAGCAGCAGCCTTTTATCAACACTCAAATCATAAACCTGCTTCTTCAGACCAGCCAACAATCTTCTCACATCCTCTACTTCGTTGGGATAGTATTGCTTTTCAGCAGTCAATGATTCTACAAGTGCTGCTTGCTTATTAACCTCTTGCTCCAACGAAAGCAGACGGTGTTCATTGACACTTCTCCACTCCGCATCTGCCGCTGCTTGCTCAGTCTGTTTTGTTGCTCGGGACTTAGATATATGAAGTGCTAAAGAAGAAGCCTATAAAAAGGAACAAGTCAGAAACCATTTTTGGGGAAAACTCAAGGAACAAAGAAAAATAAAAGAGCATACCCGAGCAAACAAAGCCCCAAGACGATTGATAGCCTCTTCCAACCCCATTTCACTCATCCCAGCTAAACTGCTCGGATCATGAGCTGCTCCAAAATGACGCCACGAACCAGAGTCGCGACGTAAGGATTGTTGAACCGAAGGTTGGTGAGGGGCGGAGTCTTCTCAGTAATCTCCAAAGCCAGGGATTTGAAGCTCTCCTCTTCGGTGGGCAGCACAAATCCCAGTTGAAGCCAAGAAGGGCCAGGAGACTTAGAACTTACCTCGGGTTCAGCTGCAGGAGCATCCCCCAAGTCATCAGCGGGAGAAGGCTCAGCTGGAACAGACCCAGAAGCCCGATGAGCTGCCAATGGAACTGCGTCCAAGACATCCTCGGAAACAGGCGAGGTATGTGAAACGGGGGGAGAAGCAGGCAAGTCTTCAGCAGGCTCCCGAGGTAAGTCTTCAGCAGGGCGCCGAGGTGAAACCCTCCGTTTTTGATGAGGACGAAGCTGTTCATCCTCCTCTTCCGGAGTAGCTTCCCTGCGAGGTTTTGGGGCCGAATGAGGAGTCTCGTCCCGGGGCCTACGCACCCCCCTACTCCGCTTGGGAATTTCAGCAGAAGAAGCGTAGGTCAGAGGAGTGTCGCCAGAGGCACCTCGGTCTATGAGTTTCGGAGGAAACCGAGGTAGAGAGTTCAAATGGGTTTGGCGAATGTCTCTCTCCTCCTCCCGCTCTCCCCATACAGTCTTGAATATTGTTGGACCTAAGAATACGATCAGAAGTCAAATACCAAAGTAAAAAGAAAGCAAGAAAGGAAAAATGCACAAGTTATACCCTTGCCAGTCTGACAACCCCGAGCAAGGGAACACGCATCACACTGAAATGAAAAAACACCCCGAGGGTGTATGGTCCAGTCTTCATTCGGGTCCTCCTTTGCGAAGCCTAATTCCCTTTTTCTCTCCGACAGACCGGGCCCTATCCCACACCATCTCAAACTCGACTCACTAAGTAAGTCTACAGATGAATACACTCGGGTCTGAGATTGACGGTCACTCCCTAAGTCTCGGGTAATTATTTCCAAAAAAGACTTCTCTGAATGGCTAAGGGTAGAAAGGTATTGAATTTGGGGCCACTGGAAGTTTTCATTTACAAAAGGGCGGAAAGGGAAGCCGATACGAGACTCGACCATCATCCACCTCTCCTTAAAATCCACTTTATTAGGAGGAGAGTCAAAAAGCAAAACTCTATTCTTACGAGGACGAATAGAAAGAATGTTGTCAGTTAATTCGAAGCCTAGACGACGACAAAGACAAATTAAACAAAACATTGTCCGGACAGTGTTCGGATGAACCTGCCCAGGTTGGACTCGAGCAAAAGTCAGAAAGTCTGCAAAAGCAGGGTCCATATGAAGATGGAACCCCACTTCAAAATGGGCTAGAGGAACAGGAATGTGATGAAGAGACATCTTTCCGGCTAAAGGCTCAACAAAAACTCTATAAATCCTAGGGTCAATACTATACTTACAGGCAAAAGATTCAGCCTGCTCCCTAGTAATCCTATTTCTACTTAATGGAAAGTCAGATGGAAGGGGACCAGGCATGGGTGGTTGAAAAGGGACCCCTTCAGGAACTTCACCCCGGGTCACCCTCTTGGCCACTGTCACTTTTGGTCGAACATGTCGAGGGCTCCCGAAACCTTCCTCCATTAAGTCCTCAACCTCCCTATTATTTCCCTTTCGAGCAGCCATATCCTACCTGCGAATGGAAGCTCAATACTTAGAACTCCATGCAAGTACAAAGCCACCCGAAACTAGCATCCTAAAACCCCTCAAATCTTACGAAAATACAGAACCAACATCATCCCAAAAAATAGAAATAAACAGTTCAAATTAGCACAGTATTAAACCCAAAACTATAAACAGACAAAACTTACCTTTTTAAATGTCTGAGTCCGAGAAAAAGACCGAAGAAAAAGATGAAGGTATCAAAAAACAGAGGAAACTTCAGAGCGTTAATGGCAGAAAAGTTATGCAAGGAAATGTAAATGAGAAATATAGGGGAAAAAAGAAACTAAAACGCTTTGGGGAAGGTCTCTGCAATGATTACTTACCAAGATCAAGACATTGGGAAGACAAAAAGGCTTTCTGCCGGCTGACATTCTGACATTTATTATAGAAGACAGACGAAAGGGCAGCTAATCGAAAAAACGGCTGAGCCACGTCAGAAGCCCTAGCCCTTCCAACATCTGAAAATTGCTAAGTGTCGACATTACGCCGAAGCATCTTTCCCTTTGCTCTTCGATACTTCGACGAGGGGCCACTGAGCCGACATAAATTTCCCCAACAAAGTAACTGATTCGAGAGGACCAAAAAACCTCCACGGTAACATAAATACCACTTTATGGACCTCATAAATGGGAGACGTTACACAATTACTCCCCCATTTATACTCCGTTACACCTAAACGGTTAAAACAGTTTAGAATCATAACGGTACAATTAATACCAGACTCCTATAAAAGAGAGATCTGAAGATAAGGTAAGGATATTTTTCCTAATTTCCAGATATTCTAAATATACTCTACTGACTTAAGCATCGGAGAGTTCACGGGGAACAAACTCCCCACTGAACCTACTTATTTTGCAGGTCAATTAGAAGCTAAGTGTGCTCTCCCGAAGTATCACACACGCTCAGCAAAGTGTCACATCACACTTCGCCTTCTCAGAAAAACCTTAGTAAATCCAGTTATAAAACTCTTCGAGTTCCCGGCATTTTAAATTACCTTTTTACCCTTTCACAGATAAGTGTAGAATCAATATATATATATATATATATATATATATATATATATATTGAAAGGGATTAGCATCACAAAGTCCCTTGATTATATTCCACGTTTTTTTAAAAGAATAAATTGCATAAGCATTTGCCAGTATTAATTTTATATTCCTGTTTATACCAAACTGAAAGGGATTAGCATCACAAAGTCCCTTGATTATATTCCACGTTTTTTTTAAAGAATAAATTGCATAAGCATTTGCAAGTATTAATTTTATATTCCTGTTTATACCAAACTTTACCTGTAAAACAAAAAACTACAGTCAAAATTCTCTGTTTTAGAGCGCATACTTTTCTTTAATCCATTTTTTTTTCCACTATATGTATATTTTTTGTTTCTTTAAAAGAAATTCTAGCCCTAATCTTGTTACACATGCTTGGGAATTTCTTGGAAGTACTATATATATATACTAGTAATAAAAAAATTAATTTAATTTAAACATGTTGAATGAAAAAATTAAGTATCAGTAAAGTTTGTCTTTTAGCGCAAAATAGCTACTAAATATTATTAAAAGGTTCAAGACGAAGAAATTTGAATTTTCTATATTTGTTACCGTTAAATATATATTATGAAATAGTATTTTAGAGAATATGCAGCGAGACTTATTATATTATTCTTTTTTCCACATGCCTATATAAAGAAGTGATGATGATGCCTTATTCTTTGTCAAACAGATTACATTCACATTTTATCCTTGAAATGTCATCTTTTCCCAGGTCTAATAATAATAATAGTTTTCTTATGAGTTCCGGTGCCGCCCGGGGATGGGTGGATCGAATAAGCAATATTTTCCGACGAGAAGTAGCAATTCAGATCGACCATCTTCCTCCGGTATGCGTTTTCGAAGTTCCCAAAGCTTTGAGTTCACAGAAACTAGAAGCTTACATTCCCCAGCTCATCGCTTTAGGTCCGTACCATCATTTACGTCCCGAATTGTACCACATGGAAAGGTACAAACTCGCCGCCATCAAACAAATATCTACCCAGGAGCAGCTTTTCAGTTTCCAGCACCTCGTGATTTCCAGGCTCAAGGAAATCGATACATGCACACGTGCCTGTTACAACAAGTTCATGGACTACGATCAAGACACGTTAGCATGGATTGTCGCAATCGACGGTTGTTTCTTGCTCAGTCTAGTTGATTCTTACAAAAAATCGGTTTTTGATAACACTATCATCACTAGAGATATTTTGATGGTAGAAAATCAAATACCCTATATTTTATTACAAGAAATTCGAAAATGTCTCCATCTTTCTCCGGATAGTCACGATTTCGACAACGATCACGACTACGAGCTTCTTAATACGTTGATTGATTTCTGTGAATCACAATCTCCGTTGAAAATAACGGTCGACAGAGAAAATTACCGTAGAAAGCCGCACCATTTGTTAGATTTAATGTACCATTTAATAATCGATTTCGTGGGCCGCGTCCCAACTCCGCGACAAGATGGTCCACCTAGAGAAGTTCCCGTGTTTGTCGACGTCATCTACAGGTCAGCATCAAAGATTGATGACGTGGGCGATCCGGATGTGATTCACGAAAACGTGGGAGCAATTTTGGACATGGTCGAGTCCATGGGGAATAAACGTGCACAAGCGATTCTAAAGCCGGTGAAGATGGTTTCGGACATTCCCTGGTCGTCGATTTCTGGAATGTTCAGAAAAGGGACGTTACAGCATGGCGAGGAAAACAGTAACAATGTGTCAGACGAGGAAATCGCGATTCCTTCCGTTTCTCATTTGTATCGTTACGCTGACTTGAAATGCCGTCCTTTGGGATGTAACGAAATGATCAACGAGATTAAATTCGTGGAAAAGGAAGCCATTTTATACCTTCCGGTACTGAATTTGAATTCAAGTTCGGAATGTATACTTAGAAACTTGGTTGCATACGAAGCCGCCACGTCAAAATCGTCGCTGGAATTCGCGCGGTACGTTAATCTAATGAACGGGATTGTGGACACGGCCGAAGACGTGAAATTGCTGAAGCAAAATGGAGTTATATTCGCGACGCTAACGGACGAGGAAATCGCCGATCTTTTTAACGGGATGAAGAGATTCTACGTGAAGACGAATCAAAAGTCAAACATAGAGGTTGCAATAAAGAAAGTCAACGATTACTACGATAAGAAACTTATGGTGAGAATCATAAGAAAGGCGAAGAAAAATTTATACGCTTCGTGGAAATGTCTGGCGCTGTTCTCCACGGTGTTGCTGTTTATAGTGCTCGGAATACAGTCATTTTGCTCGGTATATACTTGCAGCCGATTCTGGGGAGGCCTTGGAAAGTCTAATGGTTAATTGAACTTCATAAATTATTTATTTCTTTATTTATTCATTAATTATTTGTCTTTCTTTATTCTTTGATTATTGAATTTTATTGTTTTTATCTGGAAAAAAAATTAAGCAGCTGCTTAATTAATTTGTATCATATTTTATATACATATGCAACTCATGAATTCAATAATTGTATTTAAAAGTTATTATTATTATTTGTTAAGAGAGAAGAGGAGATGAATCCATCATGGGCCATTGCATTAAATAATTTCTGTTTCCAGTGAAATATAAACTAGGCTTATGAAAATCATAGGGCCCATAATGGAATCATATTTCCTTATATGGAAATTTTTTTATTGGATTATCTTACCTTCAAAATTAATATAATTTTGACTAATTTAAATTTGATTCAAATTATGCTCACAGAATAGAATACGAACTTTTATTTGATGAAATGTCTCATTTTATATTATATGTAACTCATAACAAGTGTCGAACAACCTTGCATAATTTTACAATACGCATAAAATTGTTGGGTATACCCTCTGTCGCAGCAGAAACTTAAACAGTATCTGAGATGAGTAAACAAAAATAAAGTAATATGAGCAGAATAATAAAATAGGGACACTAGAATTTAATGTGGTTCACCCTTGAATATGGGATACGTCCACGAGACCAACTCCGAATTAATTCTTCTACTAATAAAATATTAATAGGCTTACAAGTGAGAGACTTCCCAAGAAACTTTCTAGAGGCAAACTCCAAACGACTGAGATAAACTCAAAACAATAGTACTATAGTGTTACCAACACTATCACCCAAATGAAGAAAGTCTCTTTTTTCTCTCTCTTTCTACGGAAAAGAAAGCCTCTATTTACAGGCATAATTTACTTACATTTTCTTAACTAAATTTACCAAGTCAAAATAATTTAAGTTAAGTTATCTTATCTTATCTTATCTTATCTTATCGTCAAATGCCCACTATGAGGCGGGACCCACAACAATTTGCCCCTCCCGGCTACATGGGGCTTCACCATTCCGGCTTCTTGTCGACAGTATTCAAAATTTCCTTTTGGAAGAGTCTTTGTTAGCATATATGATCCATTTTCTTTCGTGTGGATCTTCTTGAGTTCTAACAGTTTCTTCTCTAATACATCTCTGATCCAGTGGTATCTTACGTCAATGTGTTTTGATCTAGAATGAAAAGAGGAATTCTTTCCAAGATGAATTACACTTTGACTGTCACAGAATAGCTCGTACTTTTTCTGGTGGAAACCAAGTTTTCTCAGGAACTTTTTCATCCATAACAACTCTTTGCATGCCCCAGTTCCTGCAATAAACTCAGCTTCAGTTGTTAAAAGTGCAACACATTTTTGCAGTCTTGATTGCCATGATACAGCTCCCCCTGCAAAAGAAATTAGGTATCCTGATATGGACTTTCTAGAGTTAACATCTCCAACCATATCAGCATCTGTGTATCCTACTAAAACAGGTTTTTCATCTCCAAATTTCAAACACAAATTGGAGGTTCCACAAAGATACCTGAAAATCCATTTTACTGTAGCCCAATGCTCTTTCCCTGGATTTGAAAGAAATCTGCTCACAACTCCTACCGAGTGAGCAATATCTGGTCGCGTACATACCATGGCATACATCAAACTTCCAACTGCTGAAGCATATGAAACTTTATCCATCTCTTCCTTCTCTCTTTCTGTAGAAGGGCATTGTTTAGAGCTTAGTCTAAAGTGATTAGGTAGAGGACAGCTAACCGCTTTAGCCTTGTCCATGTTGAACCTTTTTGCAAGATAATGAAATCATTATCAGCAAATTTTTGCATGAATACACAGTGGTCTGAACTGGTCTTTGAGTAGCCTTGCTCCCCCATTACAGATTCAAACTTCTTGTACCACTGTCTTGGCGCTTGTTTCAAGCCGTACAAACTATTTTCTAGTTTGCAGACAAAGTCCTCTTTCCTTTTTTGTGCAAAACCGTCTGGTTGTTCCATGTATATCTCTTCCTCCAAATCACCATGAAGGAAGGTTGTCTTTACATCCATTTGCTCAACTTCCAAGTGAAGACTTTCTGCCAACCCCACACTGCACGAATGGATGTCATCTTCACCATAGGTGAGAAAATCTCATCAAAGTCAATCCCTTTTCTTTGATGGAAACCCTTGACAACTAGTCTGACTTTGAATCGTGGTTGGTGACTGTGTTCCTCATGCTTTATCTTGAACACCCATTTGTTCTTCAAAGCCCTCTTACCTTTTGGTAACTTCACCAGCTCAAAAGTTTGATTCTCATACAAGGACTTCATTTCATCTTGCATGGCTTCAATCCATTTTTCCTTGTGTTCATGATCCATGACTTCATCAAAACTTTTTGGTTCTCCCCCATCAATTAGTAGCACATACTGATCTTCAGGATATCTAGTAGAGTGTTGTCTGACTCTAGTAGATCTTCTCATAATTGGAGAACCCTCCAGAGCTAGTGGTTGATCATGAACATTATCTTCAGAAATTTCTAGAACATCTCCAGTTTCTGGTTAATCATCGTCTTCAACTTGTCTTGGCAGTGTTGTTGAAGGAATACATTACATGCCTATTGTAACATCATCGGCCTTGGCAGCACTCTTCTGCCCTTCTTTGATATCTTCGATGGTCTCATCTTCAACAAAGACTGCATCACGACTTATGACAAGTTTCTTTTGAGTTGGATCATAGAATCTATAGCCAAATTGGTCTTGACCATAGCCAATAAACATACACTATCATGTGTTGACATCAAGTTTGGACCTCTCATCCCTTGGAATGTGCACAAAGGTTTTGTAACCAAACACCCGCAAATAATCATAGGAAACATCTTTTCCCGACCATACTCTTTCTGGAGTATCAAACTGTAGAGGGGCACATGGTGAGCGATTCAGCACATGAACAGCTGTTAGAATAGCTTCACCCCAAAACGTCTTTGATAACTTTGCATGTGAGAGTAGACATCTGACTCTCTCCATCAAGGTTCTATTCATCCTCTCATCTAAACCATTCAATTGCGGTGTCTTCGGAGGTGTTGTCTGATGTCGAATACCATTTGCTTTGCAGTAAGCATCAAATGGTCCAATATATTCTCCACCATTGTCTGTTCGGATGCATTTCAGCTTCTTTCCCGTCTGCCTCTCAACTAGAGTTAGAAAATTTTTGAAAACATCTAACACTTGGTCTTTTGATTTTAGCAGGTACACCCAAGTCTTCTGAGAATGATCATCAATGAAAGTCACAAAGTATTGAGCACCACCAAGTGACTTTGACATTGGCCCACAAAGATCTAAGTGTATAAGATCTAACACATTCTTCATTCTTGAAGGAAGGAAACATTTGAAAGAAACTCTATTTTGCTTTCCTACTAGACAGTCGTCACATTTCTTCAAGTGGACCTGATCCAATGCAGGTAACGCATTCTTCTTGGCTAGACATGTCATACTTTTCTCACTCATATAACCTAGTCGCTTGTGCCATAACTCAACTGTACTGTCATTCTCCACAACGTTCACAGCATCTTGGGAGAGCTCTGCATGCATCATGTACAACTTTGAGTTTTTCTTTCCTCTGGCCACCACCAATGATCCCTTGGTGAGTTTCCATAGACCATGAATGAAAGTGTTGCAAAAACCTTCATCATCTAGCTTGCCTGTTGAAATTAGATTCAGGCGCATGTCTGGAACATGCCTGACATCTTTCAGAACCAGTCTCGAACCATTATTTGTCTCCAGACAAATTTCTCCAATACCTACAACTTTTGAGACTTTATCATTTCCCATCTTGACAACACCAAAATGTCCAGGTTTGTAAGATGAGAAGAACTCCTTCTGTGATGTGACATGAGTGGTAGCAGCACTATCAATAATCTAGTCAGTCTCATGATTTGTAAGACTAATAGACTCCTCATCGTCAAAAATAATGTTGAACTCTTCGACAACGTTTGCATTATCATCATCACTGCTTTGGCGTCCTTTGTTCTGCTGGTCTTATTTTAACTTCCGGCAGACCCTCTTGATGTGTCCTTTCTTCTTGCAGTAATGACACTCAATGTTTGCATGCTTGTTTGACTTCCCTCGACTCTTGCTCCTCGATCTTGGACCACGAAATTGATTCCTCCCTCTAGATTCTGCAATGAGAACATCTTGTTTTGATGAGGAACATCCTTGTGATATCCGCCTCATTTCTTCATTTAATACTCCACTCTTCACAAATTCCATGCATAGTACGTCGTTTGGTGCAGAATTTGTAAGTGAAATCTTCAGAGTCTCCCATGACTCTGGCAAGGAATAGAGTACAACAAGAGCAAGTAATTCATCATCAAACTTTATGCACATTCCTAACAACTGTTGCACAAGACCTTGAAGATTGTTCAAATGATCTGCCATTGATGCGCCTTCTTGGTATTTTAGTTGTACAAGTTTTGTCAGGAGAAACAGCTTGTTATTGGCGGCTTTAGAGGAATACAAATCCTCTAACTTGTTCCACAAAGTTCGTGCATGAGTCTCGTCACATATGTGGTTGTACACGTTCTCTTCAACAAATTGTCGGATAAAACCACATATTTGTTCGTGCTCGAACACCCACTCCTCGTCCGCCTTACCATCTGGTTTGACAGTAGCAAATACAGGTAAATACATCTTCGTCACAAATAAGAGATCATTCATTTTGTTTCTCCATATGTGGTAATTTGTGTCATTCAAACTTATCATCTTGCTCGTCTTCGCCTCCATGACTGTTTTGACACTTTAAAATAGTAAATATGAATTTACTAAAGTAAAGTACTATTGAACCAAAAAAGGTAAACTTTTCTGATGTGAAGGATCAGCCAAAACTGTAGCCACAGAGCATACTCAGAAATGCCAATTAGGCTCTGATACCAGTTGTTGGATATAAACCCTCTGTCCCAGCAGAAACTTAAATAGTATCTAAGACGGGTAAACAAAAATAAAGTAATATGAGCAGAATAATAAAATAGGGATACCAGAATTTAACGTGGTTCACCCTTGAATATGGGATACGTCCACGGGACCAACTCCAAATTAATTCTTTCACTAATAAAATATTAGTAGGCTTACAAGTGAGAGACTTCCCTAGAAACTTTCTAGAGGCAAACTTCAAACGACTGAGATAAACCCAAAACAGTGGTACTATAGTGTTACCAACACTACCACCCAAAACATCACTATTTTGTCACTCCCCAAATGTTTCTCTCTCACAAATTTCTTTCAAGCGTAAAGATGCTTCAGAAACTCATTCTCTAATCTCACCAAAAACTAATGAAAAGAAAATGAAGCAGAAAAGAAAGTCTCTATTTATAGGCATAATTTTTTTACATTTTCTCAACTGAATTTACCAAGTCAAAATAATTTAAGATAAGTTATCTTATCTTATCTTATCCTATCTTATCGTCAAATGCCCACTATGAGGCGGGACCCACAACAAAATTAATCTCTTTGGTTAGACACTAGAAACGTGTTGGCTTAAGTGGAAGAAACTTGATTCTCCATTTGTAACAATCTCGATTTTAAATTTTATTTATGAAAAAAATAAGGGGATCTAAAAGTAGTTACTCGACACACACACACACATATATATATATATATATATATATATATATATTATATATATTATATTTATTATTTATTTATTAAATTGCTATTTAAAAGTACACAAATATTACTATTTTATATGTATTTTTATTTTATGGGGTGTAAGAAGGAGAAATGTAAGAGAAGAAGATCATCATTGTTCATAGATGGGTAGTTTAAGAATATCTTGTCCATTGTTATTGGAATTTGTAAGGATGAATTAAAACAAGGAAATGATGTACTGAATTGGATGCTTCTCTCTCATAGCTATAATACATACATACATACATATATATATATATATATATATATATATATATATTGTGGTAACACATGGCAAACATATATAAGTGTTCTCATTAACACTTGTTATTTTAGATGATGATGTTAAGGTATTCATTGGTGTGGACTCACTGTATTTGATCACCAGACAGCCACTAATTGTCCAACAATTTCAGCTTTTTTATAACTCATCAACTTATATAATATATTATTTAACAATTCAAAATCAGTAAAGGTGATAATTCAGAAATCCTATATTATATTATATTGTTTTGAAAGGGGGAGAGAAAGTCCAAAGACAACAAGTTGAGGCCCGATTTTACATGGGTTGTCCTTGATTTCTTTAAAGAAAGAAAGAAAAAATTACATTCCAAATGTTAGATTTTTTAAATAAAAAATTGTATTTTGTTAAGGGTTATTAATTGAATTATACTTTTAAATTTAATATAATTATAATAATAATTTCAAATAAATAGTATTTTAAATCAAAATAAAGGGGGAGCATTGTTGGCAGAGTTGGGAGGAAAAATATGTACACAAAAAAAAGTGGCCATTTTAAGCTGTAAATTAAGTATTTGACTGGTCAAGGATTTACGCTGAAAGAATCTCTACTAAACTTTTTCTATTATTGTCATAATTTAAGGCCAAATTGGTATATTTAATTAGTGTCTAAACAATTATATCTTGATACAATTCATGTTTCTTTTTTTTTTATTTTGTCCTTTAATCTTCTTTTTCCTTAAAATTTTGAAAATTTTATGGTGTTTTGTATCTAAACATTATCTAAAATAGTAGAATTCTGTGAAACTATGTAAGATTCGACACCTATTAGAATCGAATTTGAATTAATGGATGTTTTAACCGATGTTTTAACCAATATATATATATATATATATATATGATTCATGACCTTAAAATTAAGAATAAATCGTACGAAATGTAAAATTATGGAAATGTACAAAACCATAACTTGGAACTGGGAATCACGTGATGCCATTAAGACAAAACAGCCCGACCAAGTAAAATAATAATTATAAACCCTAATTCAGGAATACATTATATAATTTCTTTTTTCTTGAATTTTCTTCCTGGGGGAAGCTGCAGGATCAAGGATTAATGCAAAATTGTTGCATTAGTCTCCTCCGTCATCAAAATTTTTCTTACTTTTCAGAATTCTAATTAATAAAGAGATATCATTAAAAAAAAAAAAAAGAACCCTAATTAACAGAGAGGAGATCTATGAGGAACACCTTTTCTTCTACTCATGCAGCTCGTAGCCATATCCTGATCATCTGTAATTTTATTATGCGATCTTCCACATACGTATAAACCACTTCTTTTCTTCCTCACGAATTCGGTACACATAAAGCTCATATTTTCCGACCCGGATGAAGAATTACTCATCATCGGGTCATCACAGTCCACAATTGTTGAATCCGGTGTCTCGTTTGTCATTTCTTCTTCTCCGTAATAATAATCTTGAGGAATGAAAAAATCTGGACTAAGTTGTAAAATTTTGCATGTTCTTAGAAATGGTGACAGATCCTTGTAATGTTTCAGCACAAAGTCCACCTGACAGGAATATATTTAGTCACGTACAATAAATTCTAGAAAACACAAAAATTAATGTAGTAAGGTGATGAAAATGGACCTTGCAGCCGAGGGAGCAATGAATATAAGGTTCCTGAAGACACCTGTCGCAGGAAGTGCAGAAATTTCCAGACCCTTTGAATTGGCGGTTTTGAGGTCTTTTCTTGATGAACACAACCTTGGAACTGTTTATGGTGTAAGCCTGCTAGAATTAACTTTCTTGATTAAATTATGAGGTTAATTATATAAATTGAAACATTTTTGACTTGTATAAACCTGAACATTTGAGCAGTCTATGAGTTTCTCCAGATCTTCCAATCTGACGACGTCGTGGTAAACGTAACGGCGAACTTGAAGAAGTCTGTGGTAACGATGAGACATGACACAGTGAGGGCAAATACTGATACAACAATCCAAACAGCAAATATTTTTCTCATTTTTCTTTGCTGTCTCATGAATTGTACAAGGCGCGAAAAATTTGTGCACGTAAAGTGCTTCCAACCATGCAGGCTTCTCAATTCCCTAATCCAATCAAAAATTCCATCAATCAATTTACTATTATTACTGTATTGATTCTGATCAAACTCATATAAACTCGAGAATTTATAAATATATATATATATATATATGTGCACGTACCATGATGGATGATCACTTGAAGAAAAGTCGTCCCGGACGGGGAGTAAATACCGAGCCAGAAATTAAGCAGTGGTACAGCAGAAAGAGAGGGATTAGGGTATTGATGTTCAGCTATTTATTGAGTGTCACAACTCACTAGAAAAAGGTAAGAGAATACATACACACACACATATATATATATATATATATTTATTTATTTATTTATTTATTTCCTTGATTACATAATACAACAATATTTTGTTTTTGTCAAGAGTGTCACTTGTCTTTTGTTTATATTTTGAAAGTGTGTGTGTGTGTGTGAGAGAGAGAGAGAGAGAGAGGAGAGAGAGAGAGATTAAAGAAGGAAGTAAGATATGAGGAGAACGTGGGCGCTGTTCCCATGTCTCCCATAGGCTTTTTTCTCTTGCCCTTTTAAACTAAAATTTCTCATCTCCTTGTGTTGTGAGCTTTTTTTTTTATTATTATTTGTTTAAAGCTTAAACAAAACAAATAAGATTATTTTGAGTGAGAAGCCCTAGGAATTTTTATATTATTTATTTTAATAAATAAAATTTTGGTCCTTATTATTTACCTTTTCCTGAATCTGATTTCTCGGTGGAAAAAGATGGAGCTAGCTAGTTGCTTGTCTTGAACTAGCTCTGCTAGAGAAAGAAGAATTTGTCATATGTATAATGTATATATATATATATATATATATATATCTATATCTATATGTGTATATCTATATATAGTAAAATCATTAAAATGTTTAGTAAACATGTTCATCACCGCCCATGTAATGAGACTGCCTCGTTTTATGAGTTATCTCGAGCAGAAGACGTGGCTCTCAGATGATTTACAGTCTTTTTAAAGTAATTTCTTTTAAATTAGTGTATTTTGATATAATATATATATATATATATATATACTGTTATCGTTTAAGTATTTGAATACATTGTTACTCGTGTAAAATGTCTAATTTCTATCAATCAATATATAAATAAATATAAATAATATAATATATATATATATATATATATATAATTTAATTCTTATATTAAATTAAAAATATTATGATTTAGTAAAATATTTATAATTATATATATATAATTTTTGTAACTTTTGATACTTGATTAAAGTGTTGATTCTACCTAAAGTGTTGCAGATGATCAATCTAGAAAGAAAGGTATTGTTGGTCAAAGTTGTGACTGATTAAAAGACTGCCTTGCTTTCCTATCCTTACTCTTCTTTTCTTCTTTCTTTTTCTTTTAATTTTTAGGGTTTAGCATTTAAACTAGATAAATAAATAAAATATAATTTCAAAATTTATATTATGAGAATTTTAAGATAGCTTTAAACCCTTTAAAGCCATAGAAATGATGAGTAAATTCTTTGTGAATAATCAAAACTTTTTAAATTAAAAGATTTTTAAGCAAGAATTAAATTATGTATTGAAAAGGTAGTCTGAAAGTTGTTTATTCCAGCTCCACTATGAAGACAATATGCAAAAAAATTAAGGTGCTTTGCTAGCCAATTAAGTAAACAAAACATCAACAAAACTTCAGCAGAAATTCCTGATAGAAAGGGAGATTATATATATATATATATATATACATTCTAGAGAAGTTTGATGATATAAGGTGATGAAATTTGATTTAAGGAAAACAAAACATCAAGAGACATGTACGAGGAAAGTCAGATTTTGGGAAATCAAACATGGCAACAACAGTGCACAACCACTCCACCACTATTGGAAAAAAGAAGAAAAATTATGGTAAGATTAATTACAATAATTTGGCAGACAAACACAGTTCATTGGCCACTAGTATGGAGAACTAATTATAAATCTCATTAGTTAATGGTGTAATGTGATGTCTTTGCTAATTTTGAGGAATCCCTCTTTTACTTATTCTGCCTTTATACTTAACCAAAGGTTACTTTGGAGTTTGAATAATTAGCTTCATCCCTATTTTTATTATCATTATTATTCAATATATATATATATATATATATATATATATATTGAATGATTTTTTCTAGAGGTACAACTTTTCACCCATTTCCGTCAACCAATTTTTATAAATTACATACAAAGTTATCCGCAATAAAAGATTTAAAACTTCAATCATCAATCTCTCAAATGTGATGAAAGAAGAGGATATACAAACTTATATATATAATTTGCATTAAATGTGTGATCATGAAATGAAATGAGAAATTTCTTGTTTATATAATGTAGTAAAAATTTAATGATTATGATTGTAATAAGTAATGAAGCTCACGTGCAAAGAATCCAATGAACTGACTTTCACATATGGAAATCCATATTGTCGAAACTTAAGGTTATAAGACTGGTGGTGGGAGATGGTGGTGGTAACTGCTGCAGTCACACACTGATTAATAATGCCTCGGACTCTTCAAATATTCCTGATTGTTGCATGTTCTTGCTTCATTTCTTTTTTTTCCTTACCACATTATATATATACATATATATATATATATATATATATATATACCAACCTTTGTCTCATTACTTGCCCTCCACTCAAATCCAAGAGATGATAAGTGTCCACCCCCCTTGTCTTTGATCTTGAATTCTTGACAAATAAGTACATGACATAATCAATTTTGATTCTCATATATATATATATATATATATATATAATTTAGGTTCGGGTTCGGGTTTGAGTTTGGTCAAAGTCAAAGATCCATGAGGGTAGCTGAAGGTGAAGGGGGGGAGGAGAGGGAAGAAGAACAAACAGAATGGATCAGCGGGTGAGCCGCACGAGGGGGGATCTCTCTCTCTCTCTCTCTCATCTCTTTCTCTCTCTTACTGGTCAGACCTGAAACACTCTGAGTATCTCTCAGATAAGACCATTTTGTTCTGTTCAAAAAATTTGTACTTTTTATTTGCCTTTTGTACACTCCTCCCACATGGCCTCTTTTAACTCAAAAATTCTCATTGTTTAATCCTCACTACTCTCTCATCATATGAATGCTAAATTTCCTTCACATCCAAAAAAAAAATAAAAATGTACAAGTTAAAATAAGGTTACACCAATACATATATAACAAGTGTCGTCACTCTACTGGTAGATAGAATCTCTTATAACAAAAAGCCAGTACGAGGTTTGATTTTCCTTAGACATCAAATCAAAGAAAAAAATTGTTAGGATTATTATGGACATTTGCAAATCATGGTGGTAATAATAATCAAGGTTTCTGGGCAGAAAACATGATGAAAGACTGCTGGACTTTGCAGCTGTAGTTGATAAGACCACAAGATTTGCACAAGTCCTCAATTTCCTCCTTTGTCAAATAATTGTAGTTCCTTGCAGTCTGCCACACACACAAAAATTTACAGGCTTTTTAACTCTCTGTAAAAGGATTCTTCTGGTTTTGCCATCAAGAACCTCACTTTCTTGACACAAAGACTTACATATATATATATATATCAACTACCCTCACAACCTAACTTCTTAATATCATCTGTGGAAAAATTGTGAGCAATAGAAAATTTCCCATGTTTGTGCACATTTTCTTACAGTGTACAAGTCTGCGGATGGAGCTAATGTAAGGTTAGTATAATACTGTTTTAGTGTTGTCTAATAAGGTAATATCATCTGTTTTAGTTCCGAGGTTTCTGTCATAGATATGACTCTGATTCATAATCAACTGAGTTGTGCTTACTTATCCTAGTATTCCGGTGTTTCTATATATAAAAGATCGTAGGCCTTCTTAAACCGTGAGGCCTTAAGCGATCACACCTAACTCGATGGTCTCCTGCACTGCTCTACTAAAGTTTAAGATACCATCCTTTATCAGTCCATATGAGCCAAATATTTCCATCCCAAATATAAATGACAGGAAAATAATACTATGGTTCACAAAAATCAGGAACACGGATTACCTGTCCAAGAATCCTCAAAAATGTAGGAGTTGATGAACTAACTCGAAGAAAAGTAGTTCCTACAAATACACCTCCACTCCTCAGTATGCGATTGATTTCAGCAACCTGACAAACGAACAAGAATAACATAACGTACTGAAAATGAAAACTCCACAGCATGGTTTATTCAGAGATCTGAGGAACATACTGCATTAGAAGGAGATGGCCAGCAGTGTAAGGCTGCACCAGCATGGACGGCATCAATGGAACCAGATGAAAAAGGCAGTCGAGAAATATCTGCCCTCACAAGAGCAAGATTGCTGCAGATTTGAATTTGAATTTCAATTCCAAATCATTTTCAAGAATTCAAAACTCTTTTCAATTATAAGAATCCACAAAGTACAGCACACTTTCTGAAATCACTTACGAGTTTAAAACACTATCATCAATCTTTATGAAATCATAGCACTGACGAAGCATATTTTCTGAAAAATCTAGTGCAACAACCCTTGAATAAACCCCTGATTTGGCAAATTTCCGGGAAAATAATCCACTTCCACAACTAACATCCACAACAACTCCCCCTGCTACGGGTTCAAAATACTCCTGAGCCATGTTGAACTGCATAATTTGCATAACACCAGAAAGTTCCATAACATTCAGATTGATGTTTGGTCTTCCAGAAACAGACTAAAAGTTCATAGCAGATCAATAAACCAAGAAGATTTACCTCTTCATCAGGACCAGGAAAACCGCTACGGTTAAAATTTTGGCGCCAGCCTCTCTCATACAAGAATGAAACAAGTGGACTCCTAGTGCAGGTGAAAACACAACAATTACAATTACAAAGCCAGGAACAAAGGTGAAGCAAACTAAAGACGAGTTTGAGATGAATTCAGATGGAAATTACAAAAGAAAACCAGAATCCCCATACCTGAATAACTCAGTTCGTGCTGGTTTAAATTCATTGTAATCCTTTGCAGCAGCAGTAACAGTAAGATCAAGATAAATATTTTTGCTTGAATATGTCTTGTTGCACTTGATACATTTAAACCCAGACCTATATATTGCAGGCCTGTAGATAATTTTCCATAGCTTGAAATCATTCATTGTCAAAATAAAATTCTCAATGACACAGTTAATATTGATTCATGAAACTTACAAGTTAAATCCTGAAGGACCTTTTCGTATTAGTGGCTCATAACACACAGGACAGGCAAACAAATCAACTGAAGAAGTTTCTTTAGACTCATTGCGCACTTCCTGATAAAAATAGTGATAGTCATATCATGAAATTATACTCTCAAACTATACATAAGATGAAACCATCCCATGCCATAACATTTGCAGATATTTTCAAAGTTTTATAATTCTGTAAAAATAGAGGGTTAATATCCTGCTCCCAAAATTTGTTTCTAGATTGAGCAAAGTAACAAATAGTTGTAAATGAATTTAACTCCATCAAATTAGGCAAACAGGGTGAAAAACATAAAAATGCAGATGAAGTACCTAGTTAAGAATGTCATTTTTGGACCAGAAACAGAAATGTAAAATACTAGTAAAGCACTTCTAATCATTAAACACATATTTTTTTTATGTTATCCATTATTTGTTCTTACCATGTTTTGAATTTTATCAGGATCAGGCCAGAAAGTATCTTAACTACCTTAACTAATGATGGATCATCCAAAAAGAATATATATGCAGATTATGAAGCAATCTGCAATAGCAGCAGTTCTTAGCCTGACTTTGGTTTTACTATCTAAAGAAAGTAAGAAAATTGACAGAGTGAAGTTGAATGAGAAAGAGAGAATTTCATAGGAAAAGATCCTCTCCTATTGAGTATTGGAGAAATTCCACTCTATATCCCCCATTAATCAGATTTTACACAGATACAAATGTAAACGAATAACAAAGAGATGAATAATAATGTGCAGAAAGGGTTTTTTTTTTTTTTTCTTTTCATAATCACATCACAGTGAATTGCCTATGAACTATGATATATTTAAAAAAAAATGAAATTCTATTTATTACTGGAATGTTCCAGTTCCAGACAAATTTCTTACAAGTTTATTGGTAAAGTTGGAAACTTTCTAAACTGCAAACTACCCATATGAGAAAAAGGAACTAAAATCAGATACATAAAAGAGAAATATCAAGAATTACAGCTTCCAGAGCAAGAGCAGAGCCGGCGTAAATTCTTGGCAAAAATTTCGGAGCGGAAAATCGACGAGGACGACGAACAAAGAATGAATTAGAAGAAACAAAATTGTTTCTTGAGTATAAAATACGGCGATCTTGAACAGAAATCGGTGATGTTAAAGAAGAAACAGCCATCTTTCCTCTCGAACAAATTAATTTTGATGATGGGGATCTGCTTTCTCCTTCTGTGGACGCATGCGAGCGTATAGATACAAAGAAAAAGCTACATAAATGGGAAATTTTATTAGCGAGATGTGAAGAGACAATCTCTGGTGATGATTTTGCTGCATTTTTTTTTTCTTTTTTTTTTGTGGACAGAGGAAGTAAAGAGCGTTGTTATTCTTTAATTTTGGTGTATGTATTTCTTGCCACGTCTCCCAGTGGAGAAAAAAAATTGGGTCCAAAATTTGACTGGAAAAAGAACAATTCTTTTAATTTTGGTTTTTATTTTCAATGGAAAAAGTAAGTTCCAAGTAATCAGCAGGTCCATAGGGTTCAAACAGGTCTGATAAAAATCCCTTCTTTCTTCTAGGGTTATACCCAAGATCTTTACACAACTGATCATCATTCCAAATATGCAGAGCCCCAATGCAAGATCTTCTGTACCCATAATTCTTCCCAGAATAACGCTTCATGTATTTCTCCCACATAAAACCTTCCTTCTCCATTTCTTTAATGGTGGGCAGCTGAATTTTCTGATCAAGAAAATGGGCAAGCCATATGCATTTCATTTCATAAGTATGCAGATTGTTCAGACTTTCAGAGTACCCTATTACTGCTAGTTGTGGAATTCTTGGATGAATTATCTGCCTACAAAAATTTAAAAATTGAATCTTTACTCAAAACAAATGAAAAAGAAGAACAGAAGAAGAGAAGATTGTGGATAAGACAAAGCACCTATAGAGAGGAATTGCAGAGTTTGGTGAGCCTGTTATGTAATTCTGGAAAACTGAAGATGCAAAAATATTCTTTAGCTTTTCATCTCCTCTGTAACCAGTGGCCATAATCACAACATCTGCTTTCAATGGCTGAGATTCTCCGTTCAGGATTAGACCTTCTTTAGTGAATCCTAAGTTATTTGATCTTTTTAATGTAAGGCTTCCTTCTTCTACTCTGGTGTAGAAATTTTCAGGCAAGGCACAGATATGGCAGGAAGACATGTCCTGTAGAAAGCTGTGTGGTGGTACCATCTTATATTTTTTCAGTGGGAGTTTCCATCTAATGTAGCTTTCAGCAAATTTTGCAGTTAACCATCTCTGTAAATCACAGATACATTATACATATTTGATCAAGAATTTTAAAAACTCAGAGAAGCAAAAGCATACCAGAGGTGAGAGAAGGAAGGCCAAGGCAGCAAGCATGAATCCTTCTCCGGGCTTGTGAACCAAAAGCTCAGAGAAGCGATTTAGGTAAATTGAAGCAAAATGAACACCCCATAAATATGGAGTTGGAAGCATCCAATGAGGAGTTCTTGCAATCATTGTGCATGGATTGTTTGTTCCTGATCATTCATGGCCATTAAATTGAACAGGCCTTTTTAGTTTTCTTGACATGAATTATAAATAATTTGTGAATGAGAGAGTTTACCATTAAGATCAGCACATTGAGCAGCCAAATCCACAGCAGATTTGTTGGAGCCTACAATTGCTACTTTCTTTCCTTTGATAAGCTCTGTAGCAGTAGCATTTTCCATTGCTGAGAAATCCATGGAATGCAAAACCTTTCCATCAAAAACTTCTGGTCCATTATCTTCAGGAAATTCAGGGTAGTTTGGCATATCGCTGAATCTTCCAATGCAAAGTATCACAAATTCCACAGTGTAGTACTCCTACCATCATGCATTTAATTTAATTCAGGTTTTCTTTTATACTCCCACTAAGCAATTAAATATGAATATTGTTTAGTTCGCGGCATAAGTTTTTAGGTTTAGATACTAACAATTAATATTAGAGCAGATAATAATCTCTGATAATGTCCACATCAAAACTTTATGTGAAAGTGTATTAGTATATAAGACTCGTAGTCAAAACATAAGATGTTGGACATTTTATATAAGATTGAAATCTAAGCCAATAATACCTTCTTACTAAAGAAAAGATCCTTAGTGTTTTCTTGAACTAAGATATTCCATTTTCCTTTAGAGCCAAAAGCCATGCTTGTTCCTCCACCCCAAAGATCCCATGACTGCATCACCTCATGAGAATCATCACCAACATAATCTATGGCAATGACTTTAGAGTTGAACTTTATATAAGGAAACAGTGCAAAATGGTGAGCATAAGATTGAAGGTAACTCAAAACCTCAGTGTTATGAGGAAACATATCTGTGACGGAAGGCGGCCATGGAAAATCAGAGAATTGGAAAGCTTGTTTTGAATTTTGTAGTTTAGTGGATTCAATAGTTTGATTCCATACTCCTCCAACTTCTTCTTTTGCCTCGAAAACTATTGGCCGGAACCCTTTTGCTATTACGTATTTGCAGGCAAGCAGACCGCTTAGTCCTGCCCCAATAATGCCCACTCGTTTCTCCATTGTTGAAATTATTTGATCCCAATTTGGAATATACATACATACATACATATATATATATATATATATATATATATATATATATATATGTATGATTTCACAAATCACATGAATCACATCAAATAATTAAACTAAACCAATTTGGTAGGCTCTGGTTGGGAAGTCCAATTGCGTAAAAAAAATGGTTAGATATAAATTGGTTTAAAGGGTTTGAGATATTTTGGATATTTCTAACTTTTACGTGGTATGTGATATTCTATCCCACATTGATAAATAAAGTGAATATGTAATGGTATATAAAAATGCACTTATGTAATTATGGTTAGCTTTAGTATCTTTTTTAATAAAAGAATACTAAATAACTCATTGTAATTGATATTCAAGTCCATAATTACAACACAACACATCATTTGTTCAAATTCTTCTTTTTCTTTTAATTGTGAACTTAAATATACAATTAAAAAATACGACAAGATATATTTTGTTCAGTTAAAGAAGTTTCCAATTTTATTACATAATTAATTGACAATAATAATTATAATATTAAATATTATCCAAAACATTATATATATTTATATTTTAGGTAAATTCTAAGTAATCAGCTGGTCACTACTAGAAAAATCAAGTTTAGCGACGGCCAAATCCGTCGCAAATCCGTCGCAAATTGACCTTTGCGACGGATTTGCGACGGATTTGGCCGTCGCTATATTTTCGTCGCTGATTGCGACGGCACATACAATCCGTCGCAAATAGCAACGGATTTGCGACGGGCAAAATCCGTCGTTATTTTGCAACGGATTTGCGACGGCCAAAATCCGTCGCTATTTTGCAACGAATTTGCGACGGCAATTGGCCGTCGCTATTTTGCAACGGATTTGCGACGGCATTTGGGCGTCGCTATTTTGCAATGGATTTGCGACGGCATTTGGGCGTCGCTATTTTGCAACGGATTTGCGACGGCATATGGGTGTCGCTATTTTGCAACGGATTTGCGACGGCATTTGGGCGTCGCTATTTTGCAACGGATTTGCGACGGCATTTGGGCGTCGCTATTTTGCAACAGATTTGCGACGAATTTTGCCGTCGCAAAATAGTGACGAATTTGCAACGGTTTTTGCCGTCGCAAAATAGTGACGAATTTGCAACGGTCAAATCCGTCGCTATGTTTGCGACAATTTTGCGACGGTATTTGGGCGTCGCTATTTTGCAACAGATTTGCGACGAATTTGACCGTCGCAATATCTTCGTCGCTAATTGCGACGACACAAAATCCGTCGCAAATAGCAACAAATTTGCGACCATCAAATCCGTCGCTATCTTGCAATTAATTTGTGACGGATTTATTTTGATTATTTTTTATTTTTAATTAAATACATAAAATTATATATATATATATATTATTATTAACACGAAACCATAATAAGTTAGAAGCATTCAATAAAAGTTGAAAATGTTTGATAACACAAATAGTTCACTTAGATAGAAATCCTGTCTCCTTTCTTTTTCTTTCCTAGTTTCTGCAAACATATATATATATATATATATGTATCCCATAAAAGACATTAATAAACCCAATCCCTCCTGGTTTTGTAGTGCAAATTCCAGGCTTCCAGCATTTCCATTGATTGACAGAAATGCTTCTGCAGCAGCAGTTTAAAGATCACTAGGTTCGACTTTTGCACTTCCCCATGGCCCTTGGTGCTGTTTGTGACAACAACAAGAAGAAAATTAATTCACAAGACTTTTGGCCTAAAGGGAATAAAGATAGAAACTTTTTATACTTTTTTGTCTAAGAATCAAAGGTAATTTGAATATCAAACAAAAAGAAAGATAAAGAAGACAACTTTTTGCATCTGTTTGTGACTGTGAATATCAAACAAAAAGAAAATCTTTCACTGCTACTAATGTTTCTTACCTAAACCAATTGCGTCGGAACTTTTCATGATCCTTAGCCTCTTGCATGACTCTGTGAACATTCTGAAACCACCAGCAAAAGCCATCTAAGTGCATTCATTATACATCATAAAAACCAGACGGGTTATGAAAAAGATCGGATCTTGCAGCTATGAAATTGATACCGAAAAATGAAGTTAAATTATACTTGCATTTTGGATCATAATGGGGATTCATCAGAGCATCAATTGATGTATGTAAGTAATTATATGCATCAGAGCATATACTATAAACTATATGCATCAATTGATGTATGTAAGTAATTATAGTCTAAGAACCAATCTGTTATAAGATTTCACCCTTCCACATGAAAGCCTCCCAAATCCAGAACTCACAGTAAAACTTCAACATATCTAAAGAAAGACATAATCATTTCCATTTATAAAGGAACTATATGTGCTTGAGAAGTGAGAAACTCACAAGAATATTGAGCTTTCCATTGAAAACAGAAGAAACAGTAGCCATTAACTTCTCACGTTCAAGACCAGAAGATACATCACAAACTGAACCAGAAACCTGAAAAGACTCATCATTTCCTTTCCAATCCTTCAAGCATTTGATAAGATCTGACTCATTTCGAGCACAAGTATGAACAGTAGCTCAAAGCGCAGCCAATTCTTCCACAATCGCACGCCTGGCTACAAATTTTCGAAACCCAGATTCAAAAAAAATTAAAAATCAAGTCTTTGAAGCAATTACACAAGCACATTGCATGCACAATATCAGAAACATTCTATTAAATAAAGAATTGTATTACTGACCCGATCCCTCTTGTGCCACCAGTAACAAGAGCAGACTTGTTTTCAAGAGACCATCTTGGATCCCCACTTTCTTTTACAGTCGCGGATGCTGTAATTCGAAGAGATGAGATTCTGGTGATTGACCATTCCGGATGGGAATTTGGGTAAAAGATGGGGTTTTTTGGAGATTTTTGAACCCTCCTCAATGTCCGAGTTGCAGAGTGTGGAAGCTCTGCTTTCTGTGGGTATCGGACTAAGCTCAGTGACATTTTCTTTCCAGTCACAATTCTTGGAGGGAAGACAAAATTTTTTCAAGAAAAACTAGAGATAGTTTGAAATTACATAAAATAAATTTTTGGGCCAAAATGATATTCTTGAAATTACTCCTTAATTAGGAAAATAAGAAGAGGAGGATGAGTTTAGTTTGAGGGGGAAAAGAATTTTTGAGTTTAGTTTGAGGGGGAAAAGAATTTTTGAGTTTATATTTAATTTAGAGTTATATATATATATATATATATATATATATATAATGTATATATACTCAATTATATATATTCATTTAATTACATACACATTAATTAGCTAGTGAAATGAGCAGAAAAAAATGATGGAGATAACAATATATATATAAATATAGAACAAAAACGAGGGAGGTGATAGAAGTTAGCTAAAATGGAGTTAAAGTGGATTGAAAAAGGGGAAAAGTGGAGTTAAAGTGGAAAAAAGTTTGTTATTATTATTATTATTATTATTATTATTATTATTATATTATTATTATAGTTGATGAGTCATTATTATTGAGGATGGAAGTGGGTCATAAATTTAAATACATTTGAGGGAAACAGTCAGCGAAAATGGAATCAAAATCCTCTTCTGGATTAGTAATAGCAGCAACATCTGAAATTTATTTTAAAAAATTTCAAACAAAATATTTTTATAAAATTTTAAGACTGTCTGTTTTTTAAGGGAATCGGGAAGTGTGTATATATATATATATATATATATATATATATATATATATATATATATGTATATATACATATGGTTATAAATTAAGAGAGAAAAAAAAAAAAGGAATAAAAATAAAAGCATTCTTGGAATGATTGATAGAATAAAGGATTCCTCTTCCTCCTAAAACGTACATTTTGTATGCATGAAATCCATGAACAACAAACATTCTACTTTGCCTTTCGGAACCCATCTAAAATTTTGGTATAAAAACCAAAACCAAAACCAAGAGTTTCTTACTTACATGATTCTTCTTTCCATGGGGATAGATATCTGTCTGAGGGGAAAAAGGAAGACAGGTGGAAGAAGAAGAAAGAGGGTTTTTTTTTTATTTAATAAAATAAGAAAAGAAAAGAAAATAATGGGGTTTGCTTAAAGTTATTCCCTAAGATATAATGGGTTAGTTGACCAAAGGTGATGATGTTTGGTTGGCTTGTTGATGAATCATGAAAATGAGCAATCAACGCATTTGCTACCCTCCAACTTAGTTGATGCACTTCCAATTTCTTTTTTTTTTTCCCTTTTCCCACTTAGTGAAAATGACACGAAAAAAATATATATATAATATTCACAACTGTTGGCTTTTTTGAATATTTAGTGTTTGGACAAAGAATTAACTTATAATCATAATTTAAAAAAAAAAAAAAAAATGGTACAACTTCTGTTAATCTTCCGCGCTGTGAAGTTTTTTTTCACTCGTACGTAGGATGTCCTAGTGAGTACCAGTGCGTAGGATGTCCTTTCTTTCCTTAATAATCATTCTTGTCTCATTACACACACACACATATATAATATATATATATATATATATATATATATATATATATATATAACAGGTGGTTGATGCATACTTGTTGGCCACTCAAGATACAAATTATTTCTTCTTTTTTCCCCTTTATTTAATAATATTATATATATATATATATAATATTTTTTTATAATATTCTAAATCTAAAATTTAAATTTAATTTTTATTTTATAAATTTTTATTTTTATGTTTTAGTAAAAGATATTTATATATCTTTATTAAAAATAGAAACATCTGATGAAATATCAGAATGAGTTACAAAACACTCTCTCAATTCTTGAGCAACATCAGAAGGTAGAAACTAGGGAGAAACATATCCAACAAAGTAATGCCCATCTAGCTAGACAATTCACCCACAGGATTGATAGTCACATAAGAACATAGTTAACAGACTATAGAGGCTAACGAAGTACAAAATCTAAACTAAAATTAACTAAAGAAGAGGATCTCCAATCTACATGTTTTTTTTTTTTTTAATGCTTTGGTAAAAGATATTTATCTATCTTTATAAAAAAAACAGAAATATCTGATGAAATATATATAGCGATGCTATCCTCGTGTAAGCATCCATTGTCATAGGCTGCCAAAAATTGTATAATTTATTTTTACTTGTAATAATTTTTTTCATTTAAAAAAAATATTGTAAAATCAAAAATATTTTTATTTAATTTTTACTTGTGATTGACACGCAAGAAAAACAGATAAAGGATCAGGAATTGCAGAATCGAAGACATGTTCATTCTGTTCATCATTTGAACTTGTGCTTGCAGTTGTTTCAAATATTCAATTACTTCATCTAGCATTAATACTTTGTCAGTCGGAAATAATCATAAAAGATAATTTAAATGATATGATACTTACGTATGCATATATATATTGTTTATTTATTAGATAACATGAATTTTGCCATATTTAGAGTTGAGCAGAAGATGAAAAAAGAAAAAGGAAAGTAGTAAATAATAAAAATAGAAGTAAAGTAAAGCAATGATGAATTGAAGAAAAAACATATAAAACTTAATTTCATGAAAATATTTGGAGGGACCTGCCACAGAGGAGATTTATGTGGTAGCAAATGATTGTCTTGACTATAATATGTGGTAGCAAATATTTTTTAAAAGAAAATATTATAGTCCACAAAGAAAATATTATAGTTGCTTTATTTTTCTGTTTTGTATAACACATAAATTACTGTTTCATAAATTTGTATAACACATAAATTACTGTTTCATAAATTAAGGTAAAATTTTTTACTTGAAAGTGGAAACAGTTTCACTTTTTAAGATTCCCTGTCCTTCTACCAAGTTGGACTTGGGAATAGAAAAGTCTCTAGGGATGAGAGAGAGAGACAAATTACCCGTTTAAGGAAAAGTGCCCAATAAATATAGTATATAAATATAGTATAAATATAAATAAAGTTAATATAATTATAATTGAGGATGGAAGTGGGGTCCATAAACTGAGGTGGCGATCTTTGGACACCAATTTCTGGAAATGACATTGCTGATGTAAGGATTATGAGAAGGAAAAATCTCAGAAATGACATTGGTGTACCAACTGGTCTTACAATAAGTGCTTCTTTTTGTTATTTGCTTCCAACTTTGCCTAAAATCGTATTCGAGTATTTGCGTAATTACAAGAATCGATTGGAGGTACAACTTGATGCTTTTATTCAATACTATTTATATCCATATTTTAGTTTTTTTTTTGATAAACACACAGTATAATTTCTTGTGATATTATAACGAGTAAAATTTTTTTTTTGTTTTAGTGGGACATTATAAGCTTTAATGGTTATGTGAAAGAAATTCTTTACATGGGAAGTGGATCGGAAGATGGCAATTGTGTATCTATCTTACAAGTTACAGTAAGATATATATGAACCCTAAATTTCATCTTATTTTTTTTTTGTGAATTTGTTCAAATTAGGGCATCGAAAATCTAATTTTTTTGTTTATATTGGAAAAGGGTCCAAGAATAGATCATGGAGGTGTGTTCATCTTTCAAGAAAGCAGATGTGAACCAACAACTTCATTCATAGTTTATGCACCGTTGGACGTGACAGCGGCGAAAGTGTTATTCGGCGGTGGAGATCCTGAGATTATTCAACTTCTTCCTTCTGGTTTCACCATTATTCCCAGTGGACCTCCCTTGGATCATCCTGCTGCTGCTGATGATGCTGCTATTTGTGATGCTGATCTTCAAAATGGAACTCTTCTCACAATTTCTTTTCAAATTGTTGTGGATTCTAATCCTTTAGCCAATGTTTCTGATCAGGCTCTCGATAATGTTAGTAAGCTTCTGCAGTATACAATGCATAACATTGAGGTGGCTCTTGCTCCCTTTTACCTTTGAGAGAAACAAGTATGTTTTTTACCCTAGAATATATATATATATATATATGTTTGTATGTGTTGAAATTTTTTTTTCGTTTTTGATTTATTTTTTCGCAGGAATGGAAGTGTTTGAGGAGGTGGAAACAAGTCTTGATTTTAGGGTTTAATTTCTATGTAAAGTTTGTATGTATTAGGACTTTGTAATAAACAGTTTTGTTGGAACTCAAGAGTTCCCCTTTTTATCTTTCTAGTAGTTTTTATTTCGTCAAGACTTAATAAATATGCTTTTTGCAGTACTCTATCTAATATATATATATATATATATATCATGTGGTTTCCCCTTCAGACTCTTAGTTTTTTATACTTTTACATGGAAACATATATATATATTGGTTCCTTCATTCATAGATAATGGTAAAATAATCAATACATTGCCAAATATATATTTGTTTAAACGATTCAAATCCTATACTTTTGCTTAATAATCAATACATTGCCAAATATATATTTGTTTAATAAAATGAGAAAAGAAAAGAAAATAATGGGGTTTGCTTAAAGTTATTCCCTAAGATATAATGGGTTAGTTGACCAAAGGTGATGATGTTTGGTTGGCTTGTTGATGAATCATGAAAATGAGCAATCAACGCATTTGCTACCCTCCAACTTAGTTGATGCACTTCCAATTTCTTTTTTTTTTCCCTTTTCCCACTTAGTGAAAATGACACGAAAAAAAAAATATAATATTCACAACTGTTGGCTTTTTTGAGTATTTGGTGTTTGGACAAAGAATTAACTTATAATCATAATTTTTAAAATAAATAAAAAAAAGGGTACAGCTTCTGTTAATCTTCCGCGCTGTGAAGTTTTTTTTCACTCGTACGTAGGATGTCCTAGTGAGTACCAGTACGTAGGATGTCCTTTCTTTCCTTAATAATCATCTTCTTGT
Organism: Asclepias syriaca; assembly: GCA_027405835.1. Lineage (NCBI taxonomy): Eukaryota > Viridiplantae > Streptophyta > Magnoliopsida > Gentianales > Apocynaceae > Asclepias > Asclepias syriaca. Next base: position 3,860,811 of record CM049927.1, on the reverse strand, counting down.
CTCATTACACATACATACATATATATATATATATATATAATGATACAAATCATTTGGCAGCCTCCCTGGCAGCCATTATATATATATATATATATATATATATATATATATATATATAAATAACAGGTGATTGATGCTAATTTGTTGGCCACTCAAGATACAAATCATTTCTTCTTTTTTCCCTTTTATTTAATAATACTATATTATATATATATTATGATATACATTTAAAATTACTCTGATGATATTCTTTAATTCTATTTTAAAACAAACTTTTTCAATCATCTTTATAAATTTGTTTTCTTCTGAAATAATTTTTTCTTTTATAAGATAGCAGGTCACTTCCATCACCTCCCTCGTTTTTGTTCTATATTTATATATATATTGTATTTCGGATAGCTCTGTACTTGCATGGAGTTCTAAGTGTTGGGCTTCCATTCGCAAGTAGGATATGGCTGCACGAAAGGGAAATAATAGGGAAGTTGAGGAGTTGATGGAGGAAGGTTTTGGTAGCCCTAGACCTGTTCGACCAAAGGTGATAGTGGCTAGGAGGTCAACTCGGGGTGAGGTTCCGGAAGGGGTTCCTTTTCAACCACCCATGCCTGGTCCTCCACCGTCTGATTTCCCTTTAAGTAGGAATAGAATTACTAGGGAACAAGCCGAATCCTTTGCCCGTAAGTATAGTCTCGACCCTAGGGTTTATAGGATTTTTTTAGAGCCTTTAGCTGGAAAGATGTCTCTACATCGTATTCCTGTTCCTTTAGCCCATTTTGAATTGGGGTTCCATCTTCCCATGGACCCCGCCTTTGCAGATTTTCTTATTTTTGCTCGTGTCCAACCTGGGCAGGTTCATCCGAACACTGTCCGGACAATGTTCTGTTTAATTTGCCTTTGTCGTCGTCTAGGTTTTGAATTGACTGACAATATTCTTAGTATGTTCTTTTCTTCTCTTCGGATGGCTGATAACATTCTTTCAATTCGGCCTCGTAAGAATAGAGTTTTACTTTTTGATTCCCCCCCTAATAAAGTAGAATTTAAGGAGAGGTGGATGATGATAGAATCCCGCATTGGCTTCCCCTTCCGTCCTTATGTAAATGAGAACTTCCAATGGCCCCAAATCCAATATCCCTCTACACTTAGTCATTCGGAGAAGTCCTTTCTAGAAATCATTACCCGAGACTTAGGTGATGATAGACAGAAACAAACACGGGTGTATTCTTCCACCGATTTGCTTAGTGAATCGAGTCTAAGATGGTGTGGGATAGGCCCTGGTTTTTCAGAGAGGAAAAAGGAGCTGGGCTTCCCAAAGGAGGAGCCAAATGAGGATTGGACCATACACCCCGGGGGTGTCTTTTCGTATCAGTGTGATGCGTGTTCTCTGGGTCAGGGTTGTCAGACTGGCAAGGGTATAACTTGTGCACACACACACACACACACACACATATATATATATATATATATATATATATATATATATTTTGTTTCCTCGTTACTCCGGTATTGATCTCTGTTTGTGTTTGCAGGTCCGACGATGTTTAAGACAGTCTGGGGAGAACGGGAGGAAGAGAGGGATATTCGACAAAGTCATCTGAACTCCCTACCTCGATTCCCTCCTAAACTCATAGACCGGGGTGCCTCTGGGGATACTCCGCTGACGTATGCCTCATCTGCTGAGGTTCCCAAACGGAGCAGGGGAGTCCGACGGCCCCGGGAGGAAACCCCGCGTTCAGCTCCAGAGTCTCGTGGGGAAGCTTCTCCGGAGGAGGAAGAGGGACTTCGTCCTCGCCAAAAGAGGAGGACTTCGCCTAGACGTCCTGCAGAAGACTTACCTCGGGACTTTTCTGAAGACACTTCTGCACCCTTATCACCTACCTCGCCAGCTTCGGAAGAGGTTTTGGAGGCAGTCCCGCTGGCAGCTCAACCTGCTTCTGGGTCTACTCCGGTTGAGCCTTCTCCTGTTGATGACGGGAGGGATACTCCGGCAGCTGAACCTGAGGTAAACTCCATGTCTCCCGGCGCTTCTTGGCTTCAACCGGGGTTTGAGTTACCTACAGAGGCAGAGGATTTCAAGTCCCTGGCCATGGAGATAGTGGAGAGGACTCCGCCGCTCACCAACCTTCGATTCAACAATCCTTATGTCGCAACCTTGGTTGGTGAGGCTATTCTGGAACGTGCTCATGACCCGAGCAGTCTGGCCGGGATGAGCGAAATGTCTGTGGAAGAGGCTACCAATCGCCTTGGGGCTTTGTTTGCTCGGGTATGCTTTTTCCTCTCTTCTTCTTCTTTTTTTTTTTTTTGAGTTTTCCTTTGGGAATTATTCATGACTTGTCTTTTTTTTTTTGTAGGCTTCTTCTCTAGCACTCCATATATCTAGGTCCCGAGCAAACAAACAGACTGAGCAGGCAGCAGCAAATGCGGAATGGAGGCATGTTAATGAACCTCGTCTGCTTTCGTTGGAGCAAGAGGTTAGTAAGCAAGCAGCTCTTGTAGAGTCATTGACTGTTGAAAAGCAGTACTATGTCCACGAAACAGAGGAAAGGAGGAGGTTGATGGCAGGCCTGAAGACGGAGGTATCTGAATTGACGATAATCAAAAGGTCGCTGCTGGAGGAGAGGGCTAAGTTAAAGTATGACAGAGATGAGGCTGTTGCAAGCCGTCAGTCTCTGCAGGAGGAACTTGATCAATGTCGCTCAGAGGATTTCAAGAGGAAAATTATTGACGACTTCAAGAAATCTTCTGAGTATCATTTGGAGGTTAGCCGCGAAGCAAGTTCCTTTCTGGACAAGGGATGTATTCATGTCATAAGGCAGTTGCATCCGTATTTCGAAGATAAGTCAGTCCTCCTCCAATCCTTCAAATCAAACTTTGACAATGACTTCTGCCGTCAGGGTGCCGACTTCGTCCCCTACACCTCTGAGGAGTTAGAAGCGTTGCGGGAGCGGGATGAGAGAAAAGGTAAACCAGTTTGGACTCCACCGCAGCCTTCTACCCCTACTTTTTGGGACTTGTTGGGTGAAGGGCCTAGCTCTGCTGCCCCGGGCTCCAGCTCTGCTGCCCCTTGAATTTGTAATTATTTTTTGTAGCTGAGACTGGTTTTTTTTTTAGTGGTTGGAGCACGGCTGGAAAATTTGCGTGTCCATATTGCATGGAAAAGTCAAAATATTTTCATTTGATTTGGTGTGTTTATCATGAATCTTTTTTCTTTATTTCTTTCTTTGATTTGGTGTGTTTATCATGAATATATATTCTTATGGAAAGAACTATCTTTTAACAATGTATTATGATGAAAGTAAAATGGTAATGCTAAAAACTTTATCCTGTGCAGGGCTAATATAGTTAACTAGAAAATGAGGAAAAGAACCAATTCTGTAGCTTTCCTAGAACAGAAGAAATCTCTGCAAATTATTATTTGGATTATATATATATATTGTGATAGAAATATTATTATTAATAACTTTTATTGTTATTTTTTATTTAATTATAAATTATGTTTTTGGATATATATATATATAAATTTATGTATTTAATTAAAAATAAAAAATAATCAAAATAAATCTGTCACAAATTAATTGCCATTTGCGACGGCTGAGTAGTCGGTCGCATATTCGGTCGCAATTTGCGACGGCTTAGTAGGCGGTCGCAAATTCGGTTGCAATTTGCGACGGCTTAGTAGGCGGTCGCAAATTCGGTCGCAATTTGCGACGGCTTAGTAGGCGGTCGCAAATTCGGTCGCAATTTGCGACGGCTTAGTAGGCGGTCGCAAATTTGGTCGCAATTTGCGACGGCTTAGTAGGCGGTCGCAAATTCGGTCGCAATTTGCGACGGCTTAGTAGGCGGTCGCAAAGTCGGTCGCAATTTGTGACGGCTTAGTAGGCGGTCGCAAATTTGGTCGCAATTTGCGACGGCTATGAGGCCGTCGCAAATATCCGTCGCTAAACTTGATTTTTCTAGTAGTGGGTCCGTAAGGCTGAAACAATTCGGAAATGAAATTTGTTTTCCTCTTTGGGTTGGTCGGAATATCCTTACACAACTGATCGGTGTAACGTATGTGTAGAGATTGAATGCACGACGTTCTGAAATACTCTCCGGCGTAACGCTTTATGTATTTATCCCACGTGACGACATCGTTCTCCATTTCTTGTATGCTCGGAAGCTCAAAAGTATCGTCGAGAAAATGCGAAAGCCATTTGCATCTCATTTCAGAAGTGTGTAAATTGTTTAAACTTTCTGAGTATCCTATTGCTGCTACCTGTGGAATTCTTGGATGAATGATCTGCCTGCATATAAATACAATGATCAATACTCATCTTTTAAACTATGATATAAGAATTTCACATATTTTATTAATATGTGACCTGTGTCTAAAAATAAAACTTTTAAGGATTATGTTCAAAAGGACAATATCGTACTAATTTATTTATATATTACCTGTAGAGAGGAATTGTGGAGTTTGGTGAGGCAGTAATGTATTGTCTGAAAGTTGTGGAAGTGAATATGTTTTTGAGCTTCTGCTCACCTCTATAACCAGTGGCAAGAATTACAATATCTGCTTTTATGGAAGGATGATCTTGATGAGTTTCTTCACCAAGGGTTAATACACCATCACTGCAAAAACCAAAGCTTTCTGGAGATCTCTTCACAATAATGCTTCCTTGTTCAACTTTGTGGAAGAAATGGTCTGGAAGTAGTAAGATACCACAAGAAGATATCCCTTGTAGAAAGCTGTGTGGTGGTATCATATTATACTTTTTCAATGGAAGCTTCCATCTCAGATAGCTCTCAGCAAACTTTGCTATTCCCCATCTCTGAAATATATATATATATATATATCAAGAAGTTTCTAAATGTAAATTCTTCCATACATATTATAAAAATTCAATACACTAAAGACTCAAACTCATATGCATTTAAAGGCGAGATTGTTATCATTCCAACAATATTTTGTAGTTAATTTTAATGATTAAAATTGTTGAAATAACAATTTAAATCCCACATTTGAAAATGATACTAAAAATGTCTAGTATATATATAAGTATTTTACCTCATTAGTATAAGACTTTTTGAAAAAATGCTCAAAAATAAAATTGTAAGACAAAACCGTGAAAATTTAGATTCAAAGAGCATCGGTCAAAAAAAAAACACTAATCCAAAATTTTGATTATTACAAGTTGTAGAGATTTGAGAGAAACAAACCAAAGGGGAAAGCAAGGAAGCCAAGGCAGAGAGCAAGGGTCCATCACCAGGCTTGTGAACCAGCAGCTCGGAAAAACGATTAAAGTATAAGAAACCAAGATGGACGCCCCAAACATGGTAACCAGGAAGCATCCAGTGCGGAGTTCTCACAATCATTGTACAAGGATTCGTATTACCTGAATGCGTTAATTAACAAGGGAAAATAACTTTTACACATAATATATGTATGTAACATGCATGGTAGATTAATTAATTTCTGACCGTTTACTTTTGCACATAGAGCAGCTATATCTATGGCAGATTTTGAAGAACCGATGACCACAACTTTCTTGCCTCTGATTAGTTCAGTGGCTTCTGTATTCTCCATAGCTGAGAAATCCATGGAATGCAACACCATTCCGTCAAAAACTTCTGGACCATGGCTTTTAGGGTATTCAGGGATGTTAGGCACACCGCTGAATCTTCCCATGCAAAGAATAACAAATCCCACTGTGTACTCCTACAAAAATTTCTATTCTTTTAAATTAACTTTTATTATAACACGACATCTAAGTTAAATCTTACTCATTACTGAAATTTGTTAATCATTATAATTCAAATACATAAAGATAAATTTATATAATAATTCTATTCGATTTAACTTATATATAATATCATGCGAAGAATGTGACAATAGGAGAGAGAAAAGAAAAAAAGAATGCATGGAATTGTAACTATTACCTTAATAGAATTGATGTGTTCATGATCTTGATGATGTTGAACTTTGATATTCCATTTCCCTTTTGAGCTAAAAGCTTTGCCTGTTCCACCCCACAGTTCCCATGACAGCATCTCTTCTTCTTCACAATCTCCAACATAATCTATTCCAAGAACTCGGGAATTGAACTTAATGTAAGGTAATAACCCAAAATGTTGAGCATAAGATTGAAGGTAATCCAAAAGTTGTGTGTCACTTGGAAAATCATGTGTCACAGAAGACGGCCATGGGAAATCAGAGAACTGAAAAACATGCCTTGTGTTTTGGAGTCTTGTCGATTCCAGTGTATGATTCCATAATCCTCCAACTTTTTCTTGTCCTTCGAACACTGTAGGCTCAAAACCCTTAGCTATGGCATACTTACATGCAAGCAGACCACTTATTCCAGCCCCAATGATTCCCACTCTCTTCTCCATTTGCTTTCCTTTGGCTCTAAATTTCTCCAAATTAATATATATATATATATATATATACATATTTTCCGACAGTATCCACGATCAATTATTTGATATTGTCCTCACTATATAAATAAAAGATATTCTATTGTCATTCTTATATATAATTATACATTTACTTCACTTATCGACGTGAGTGACGAAATATAATATTTATTTAAAAGATATATGAAATATATTTTCAGGTTGTGTGTTTTGTTGTTTACGAAGAAGTTAAAAATAAAAAGAAGTTGGAGTATATAGTAGCATGAGTTTGTAGTTACGTTCTTTGATTGAGTAGCTTTATTTTAGTTTCATTTCATTTTGGGGGAAAACTCTTCCTTTTTTGGTCTTAACCTTACAAAATTAGCAAACATTTATTGATATTTTGTGGGTAAAAAAATTGGGATAGTCTTTTAATAAAAGCTTTCTCTATTGGTGCAAAATTATATATCCATAAAATTTATTAGGTCGGTGTTTTTTAGGGTATGGTTTTCTTTTTCTTTAAAGTTCCAAAAGAAACTCAAAATTACAAGAGGCCAATTATATTGGCATTTCTTGATAAAAAATAGTTATATGGAAAGACATGAAAATAATTGTATCTTGAGATAGAGAGATGATGAAAAGACACTTTAAATTTAAAATTGAAATATTTGAATGATTATTAAATAGGAATTTAAAATTCTTTACTTATTTTTGCATTTTAAACTTGTGGAATTCACTTATAATAGACTAAAGCGGACAATATTGTTAATTTATTCGTAACATGTTATGATGTTCGGCTGTCTGTAAAAGAGATTGAATTGTGGAGAATTTTTTTTAATTCTCCTCCCATAGAGAGATGGAGGTGTTGTTGTCTTGAATTGGTACGTCCAAAAGTTTTGTGTCAAAATCATTGCCAAATATCCACCAAACCAAGTCTTTAATCCGTGAAGAAAACACAAACCCTAAAAATATGAAAGGGTTTAAATGACACATTTTTTTGTGTAAACACGAATCTTGCAATCCAAAATCAATCACTATATTATGACTTTTTATATAAAATCTATCTTTACATTAATTTGTTCGAGACCATAAAGTGTAAGCAAATTCGTTTCGTGGTAATAAGAAATTAAATCACATGAAGGTTATCTTGTTCTGATTAAACTAAACTATACCAAAATTGAAACTTACATAGATTAAGAATATGGGTACACGGAAGATTGAAAAAAAGGTAAAATAATCAATTCATTTTATTAGCATCCAAATTCCAAACTTATACAGCATATAAATGTCTATGGAAAATTGGTTGTTTCAATTCCTCTTTTATTAATTTTTTACGACATTAATTAAGTATGAAAAAACATAATTACATGTGAATAGTTAACGGTAACACACCACAAGTGATAAGACAACAAATATATCTACAATAATCAAAAGATACGAATATATAGGTCAATAATAAATATCTCTTACACTGATCGAAGTGAATGTTACTGTAGTAACAAGTGAGTATGGCCGAAGTATAAAGAAGAGCAGGTGTAAGAATAACACTTACATCATACCTCGGTATCGTTGTCTTATTATCGGCCCCATAACAAGAAATCCGCCGAGGAAATGTCTAAATATTTATTTTTAAAGATGTATGTAACACGTAATAATAAAAGATATCAAAATGCTTTAATAAATTTGTAAAGATAATTTATTTTTTTCCTCGCAATCAAACCTTACATGTTTTCTTATAATTTGTTTAATCAAATAAATAATATATGTGTGTGTGTGTTAGAGTGCAAGTTGAGCATAATCTGCAGGTCCATAAGGTTGAAATAACTCCGAAATAAAACCCTTTTTTCTTCTTGAGTTGGATCCAATCTCTTTGCAAAGCTGATCATTGTGAGATATGTGCAATAATCCGAGGCAAGATCTTCTATAGTTTTCCCCAGCGTAACGCTTCCAGTACTTCTCCCACATTAGGGCATCTTTTTCCATTTCTTTTATGGCTGGCAATTGGAAATATTCATCAAGAAAACATGCCAGCCATTTGCATCTCATTTCGAAACCGTATAGGTTATTTAAACTCTCTGAGTATCCTATTGCTGCTACCTGTGGAATTCTTGGATGAATGATCTGCCTGCATTTAGTTAATAATAACCTTTTTCTTATAAGGATATATGCATGCATTAATTTGCATATATATATATATATATATATATATATATAAATAGAGTACCTGTATAGAGGAACTGAAAAGTTCAGTGAGGATGAAATGTACTTTTTGAACGTAGGTGAAATGAAAATGTTTCTGAGCTTCTGATCACCTTTATATCCAGTGGCAAGAATCACGATATCTGCTTTCTCCACCGTAGACTGATGATGATAGAGGATAATTCCTTCTTTACAGAAACTGGTATCGGTTTTTGACCTTCTGAAAATAATGCTACCTTCTTCCATTTTTTCATAAAAATTCTCTTGAAGCATTGAGATACCACAGGAAGCCATTTCTTGTAGGAAGCTGTGTGGTGGAACCATATCATACTTTTTTAGTGGAAGTTTCCATCTCAAATAGCTCTCCACGAATTTTGATATCCCCCATCTCTGCACCAAAATCATGCAAATCGTCAATTTTAACTCATTTTTCATCGAGTTATGAATTTATGACAAGTTTTAACATTTTCTTTTCAAAGTTGTTAGCTTGTTCGATCAATTTAAAACTGCCCCCTTGAGGCTTACGTCCCGGGTAGGCTCACTCGAACATAATAAATTTCGAGTCAAGATCAATTAGTAGGTGTCTGGAATTTTAGAGGTGGTTATAGCCACCAAATGTAGCATTTAGTTCTTATAGTGGGGGCTGATTACCATCTCTAATACTAGTTGTGACGCTAGGGCCCACTTGAACGTAATAGACTTCGAGCCAAGATCAACTAGTAAGTTGGGGCTAGCACTTAGTTCTCATAGTGGGGGTTGGTTACCAGTTCTGATACTTGTTGTGACGTTAAAGCCCACTCGAAAGTAGACTTCAAGCCAAGCTCACCTACTAGTGTCTAGGATTCTAGAGGTGGCTCTAGCCACCTGGTGTAACAGTTAGTTCCCATAGTGGGGGCTGGTTACTAGTTCTGATACTAGTTGTGACGTTAGGATCCACTCGAACGTAATAGACTTCGAGCTAAGATCAACTAATAGTGTCACTCGAACATAATAGACTTGAGTAAGTGTCTGGGATTTTAGAGGTGACTCTAACCACCTGGTGTAGCACTTAGTTCTCATAGTGGGGGTTGGTTACTAACTCTGATACTAGTTGTGATGTTAGGACTCACTCGAATGTAATAGACTTCGAGTCAAGATCAACTAGTAAGTGTCACTCGAACATAATAGACGTAAGTAAAGTAAGTGTCTGGGATTCTAGAAGTAGCTCTAGCCACCTGTTGTAGCACTCAGTTCCTATAGTGGGGGCTGATTACTAACTCTGATACTAGTTGTGACGCTAGAGCTCACTCGAACATAATAAACTTTGAGCCAAGATCAACCCGTAGGTGTCTGACAGACTTAGAGTCAACTATTTGGTATTATCATCACTTACTAAAAAAATACCTCGAGTTACTATTAGTATTTAGATCCAATCTTATATGCATTGCACATTCACTGTATTTATCGAAGTGAAACGGAGTATCACACTTAAGCTCAAAGTGGTGTAGAGTAAAAAAAAATCTTCAAAATATGATAAGAAAGAAACAAACCAAGGGAGAAAGCAAAGTGACGAGGGCACGAAGCAACCATCTTTGACCAGGCTTGTGAACCATTAGCTCTGAAAATCGATTGAAATACAGCAGAGAAAGAGGGACGACACCCCATATATTTTTATCACCAGGAAGCATCCAATGTGGAGTTCTCCCAATCATTGTACAAGGATTCCTGCTCCCTGATTAATTAATTACATTGATAATCGTGTCGCATTGAACTAAATTAATTAAATTGAGAATAATAAATTCAAGAATTTGAGAATTAATTATTTAGTTCTCACCGTTTATATTGGCACAGAAAGAAGCTACATCTACTGCAGATTTTTGAGAACCGATGATTACGACTCTTTTGTGACTGATTAGTTGGGTTGCCTCTTCATGATTCATTCCAGATAATTCCATGGAATGCAATACTTTGCCATCAAATACTTCAGGGCCACAGCCTTTAGGATATTCTGGGATGTTAGGCAGACCGCTGAATCTTCCTATGCAAAGAATCACAAAATCTGCTGTGTACTCCTACAAGTTTATTGAAGAACAAGAAAAAGTCAACGTAAACAACTTTTTTAAGTCAAAGTTTTTTTTTGCATGATCAAATTTTATCATTACTCATTGGAATTTTTATTATTTGTGAGATATGGGATTGACAAAAGATCTAGAGGTCCCACAATAAGGTTCAGAATTGTCCAAAATCCAAGGTTAAAAAGTAGTTGTGTCTAAAAAAAAATTAATTTTTATATTAGTATGTTATCACTGTACAAATTTACTGGTTTAAGATTAATTAGTAGATTTTTGAGACTCTAAAAATAACTTTTAATGTCCAAATTGACTACCTACTCTTATACTAACTATCATTATCCAAACATTCAAAATTCTAAAATTAACTTCTAAAACTCAAGTTGATTAGTTATTCTCGTACTAACTAGCACACAAATCTAAAGTCAATCAATGAACATTTTGAGACTCTATAAGTGACTTCCAAAGTTCACAAAGTCGCCATGAATATAACATGACTACTAAACTACTTGATATTGTTCTTATATTGAAGATTTTTACTCTTTTTGTGAATTTGTAGACAACTAGAAAGTGGTTTAAAGAATAATAGTACCAACCTTAATGGAATTTTGGTCACCATGTCGAACTTTGATGTTCCATTTCCCCATGGAACTAAAAGCTTTGCCAGTTCCACCCCACACCTCCCATTTTTGCATCTCTTCATAGGACTCACCCAAGTAATCTATCCCAATAACTCTTGACTTGAACTTAATGTAAGGGAATAGCCCAAAATGCCGAGCATAAGATTGAAGGTAATCCAAAAGTTGGACGTCAGATGGAAAATTCTCATCAGTCGAAGACGACGACGGCCATGGAAAATCAGAGAACTGGAAACTTTGCTTGTGACTCTGCAGTCTAGTAGACTTCAAAGTATGATTCCATAATCCTCCAACCTTTTCTTGTTCCTCAAACACTGTGGGTTCAAATCCCTTGTTTATGGCATACTTACAGGCAAGCAGACCGCTGATTCCAGCACCAATGATCACCACTTGTTTCTTCATTATTTACTCCAATTTAACTTTTAATTTGGTCAGTTTTGGAAGATGCATTGTGCTATGGATATTCTTGTTCTTCTCAATATATATCTGTAGAGTGAGAGAGGAAAAAAATATCTCCAATCCCAATCAATATTTTTAGAAAGAAACAAAGGTTAGAATTTATTATATGAAATTTTTTAATCAGTTCATACGAGTTACAAACAGTCTTTTAAATCATCTTAATCACTTATAATTTTAAAAGATTATAAATTTAAAACATGTTAAACACAAAAATGTTTCGAAAATTCGTTTCCATAAATTTTTCTTGATTTTTAAGTAGAATTGAGGCCAAAAGTAGTACACTAGATGGAGATAGAAGGAAGAGATAAGAAAGTTATCCACACACATGCAAGGATCAATATCGTCCAAGCTTTTAGGCTGAATAAGCTTACAAGGATCAAAATACTAAGTATCCGAATTGTATTTATAAAGTCTAACTTCTTACTCCAAAAAAATATATCACCTTGATTCTTATGTGACGTGACGTTCACGAATTGTATTTATAAAGTCTAACTTCTTACTCCAAAAAAATATATCACTTTGATTCTTATGTGACGTGATGTTCACGAATTGTATTTATAAAGTCTAACTTCTTACTCCAAAAAAATATATCACTTTGATTCTTACGTGACGTGACGTTCACGAATTGTATTTATAAAGTCTAACTTCTTACTCCAAAAAAATATATCACCTTGATTCTTACGTGACGTGATATTCACGAATTATATTTATAAAGTCTAACTTTCTTGCGCGACGTTCACAACAAGTATTAATTTTAAAAATAAATAAATTATTTTTTTATTTTGTATTTAATGACCCAATATCTGGCCCAATGGCCGAAAACCTGTAATCTTTATAGTCCAATATCAGCCCAAACCAAATGGGTTAATTAAAAGAAACGGATAACGAGCAGTCTGAAAACAAGGACACAAAGAACAAAAGAGATAGAATTGAAGAAAGCATATGAAAATGTAACGATAATCTACTTCCGTTTTGATCATTCAAGACCTTTCACTTGCAATGCGCAGCACACCAGCAATGGCTGCTTCTTCTTCTTTTATAAGATTACTGTATACAGCAACACCTCCTTTGAACCAAATCATTCCTTGTGCAATTCCATGGCTTTCTTGCAAACCTAATTTAGATTTGTCAGGTTCTTCCGCTGCTTACCATTTGAGTCTGCATCATCAGGAACCGTTTTCTGTTTCCGTGGCGTTCAATCCATCTGGAAATTATGAACTCTCCTTGTACGATGACGATGATAGTAAGCTTCTTCTGCTGCTTTCTTTTCAAACTTCGTTATGCGAGATTTCCCCTTTTTTTCAGCAATTTCTTTATGCACACATAGATAAGAGACATACTGATTTTACTCAATTTTAGGATTTAGGTTAAATGTTATGGGAGTTTGATAGATTGAGGAAATTGTTTATGCAGTTAAGCATTGTTTATAATTGTTTCTGTATTCTCCTGTAAATCATTTTGGATGATGGAGTTGGGAGTCTAATTTGAAATTTAATTGCTGAAAACTTGAAAGTTGAAACTGCTTCTTCCATTCATTTTAGGGCTTTTGATTTTTTTTTTTTTTTTTGACTTGGAAAATGAGAGTGTGTAAGAATTGGCACTATTAAATGCATCAAATAGGATAGGAAAACAGAGGCAACTGAATATAGTTGTGGATAAGAATAAGATCAAGTTGCAAAGTTGTTAACCATGATTTTGAGATTCTTGAATGTCAGTTACACCACAGGCACCACCACCAATGCCTCCAACTGAAGGCCGATTTGAGGTGGTAATTGACAATGATATTATCAAACGTCTCGATTTAGGCCCTTTTGAGGCTGCAACTGGAATTACTTCTCCTCTGTCTGGTGAGCTTTTTTATCAGAATAATATTAAACTGGATTGTTTGTACAAATTTGGGAAAATCATGTGGAGATGAAAACTAGTAAACTTTTGTTCTGACATTTTATAGAAAACACAAAGACAAAGGAGTTTCTGGAACGTACAATTGGCTTCACTATTAAGTACACTAGAGAAGATCAATTTGATCCTCGAGAACTATCAGAATTCCCTGATATAAGACTCTGGTTTCTTAGGCTTGATGCAATGTATCCATGGCTCCCTGTTGTATTAGACTGGCGAGCAGGGGAACTTGCACGTTATGCAGCCATGCTGATTCCTCATCAGGTTACACACTACATTTGCTTTTCAATCCTTTGATTCATCAGTGAAACATATATATATATATATATAGTAGCATAATCTCTCAACTCTCAAGGTCTGAAACTAAAGATTCAGTATCTTTTTGTTTATTCCAGATGAGTGCAAGAATGGGAGTAGTCTTCAATCCAGAGGCACTGGAACTGTTCATTATGAAGAAAGTTTTTATAGTATATGAATGGCTGAAAGAACATGAATGTCCAATGCCCAGATTGAAAACAAAAGATATGGCCAGAATGCTTGGATTTGGAATTGGGGATGAACTATTTGACTTAATTGATAAAGCACCAACTCCTCCATCCAGAGATAGCTAGAGAAAGATGAACCAAACTCATGGTATTTATATATATATATATATATATATATACATATCCATCCATATTAATTGTTAGCATTCTGCATCAATACTATTAATGAACTAATGAAATCTGTAGACAAAAGAAAAAAAAGAAATGGCAGCTGAATTTGAGTACAAAAGTACAAAAGTAATATAAATTGATGCACTAAATTTGTAAATTTGCCTTATGTTTTTTATATCAATTTAACGTTTTTGGTATTCTATGGATTCGATTGAACTGGAAAGCATTAAAAAAAAAACACACGGTGATCAAGAAGATGTTTCTTTGTCCGCTCATTTTATATAATTCACGCCGGAATCCATTAACGATTAATCTAATGGATGTTACTTTATATTTTTTGTATGGAAAAGTTGCTGTGGATATAATATATATATATATATATTATATATTATAATCTATTAAATAAATAATATATGTTTGTTTATATATACTAACAATATTTTGTAAATTTAAAATTAAAAGTTTAATCTTTAATTAAAAAAAAAGGAATTAATTAACTAGTACATTTTTTTCCTTTTCTTGGTTCTTTACTTACATTTAGGATGATGAAATTAGGGATGATGAGGTGACTTAGGAAATGATATATATATATATATATATATATATATATATGGCGACAAGATATTATAGTACTGATAGATAATAAAATAGGATTGAGATCTTTAGTTATCCTCAGTAGTTTCGGTCAGTTCCTCGTACTTAGTAGTAGCCAAGTAACAATAAGGAAAAATTGAATCACATCGTTCTGATAACGTACAGTATTAGTTTTTTTTTCTTCTTTTTTTTAGTCCTATATTTCAAAATCTTATTAAGTTTCTTAATTAATTTATCATAATATCATTCATATATATATATATATATATATAAACAATTTTTGAATCAATTAATTAGATCAAAGATGAATTACGATTTACTTCAATTTTCTTAAATACTTACAAGTTTAATAAACCTAATTTTATAAGTGAATATGAATTTAAAAAAAAATAAATAAGATCAAATAATCTAATGTTCTTTTTTTTTTCTTTTTTTATATTTATAAATAATGTATACGAGTTCAATATTATATAAAAAATTAAAAAATATATATATTATAATATCTAAATATATTGAAATCTTGATTTATCCTATAACTTACCTCTTAGACTTTAAGAGGGAAGTGACTAATTCATGCATATTAATTGTGACTACACGCAATCTGATGATTGATCATAGAAATGGAAATATAGAATCTTGCAGGGCCCGATTGACTATATATATATATATGTATGTATAATGTATATATATGTATTTATGTAATACAAGAATTATCAAAGGTTGTCACTTTGACAAATCATGAAAGTCGGGCAGGCAGTCTCCCCTGTACTTTTTGCATGGATCTATGAAAAGGGAGGGTCGTAGTCGGACTCAACCTTTTATATACATACATATATACATACATACATATACATATAAGGTAGTATATCAATTGTGGCAAACATTGGACAGAGAAACCAAGAATTTGGTCAATAGAATTCGAAAGGATAGTCCATGAAGCAAGAAATAGGACTACCAGAAAGTGAGACATGGACACCCTTATCTTTGCAGTGGGGCTTTAGGTTTTTGATGGAATCCATACAAAAGGGCAGGTACTTTCATATTATGTATATATATATATATATATATATATATATATATATATATATATATATATATATATATATTTACTTTCTTCTTTGTCTTCTTCATGGCATATAGATGATAAAAAGCTTCTCTCAATTTCAAGAAAATGGAGGCCCCCATTTCTTGAGGACATGCTGTTCCCCGGCAACAATGACTTCAAATATTAATTATTATATATATACTTACCTGCTTTTTAAAAACCTACCTATAATCATCATAAAAATCTTCACTTATACTTATATATATATATATATATATATATATATATATATATATAATATATATATAATTCAAACCATTTTTGCTTTTTTTTTTTTAACTTCTTTTCTTATTTGTAAAGAAATAATACAACCCATTAAATATATATATATATATAATATATATAATTCAAACCATTTTTGCTTTTTTTTTTTAACTTCTTTTCTTATTTGTAAAGAAATAATACAACCCATTAAATTAAATACATATGATAAGAGAAAATTCGAATATTTTAGTCAACCCAATGATATTATAAAAAGAATTAAACAAATAATGTAAGATGACTAAAATATTATTTGTCTAAATCAACTATGTTTTTCTTGACATATATCTAAAATCATAATTCATGAGATAAAATAATAAAATAAATAAATAAATAAAACAGGATATCATGTCAATGTTTTAGTGGACCATTTGGACGATTCTTTGTCCTTTTGTGTATATATATATATATATATATATATAGTAGGCTGCCTATCTCCTTGTGGTAGTATCAATTCACCTGATCTCAATAATTTCTAATACTTTAAGAGAGCACATTTTGGAAATCGGCTTCTCTGCTCATCTTTCTTTGCTCAATAGTTCTTTTCTTGTACCATGAAGATGACGTCAGCCTCCATGTTTGTAATCTCTCTTCTTCTTCTATCATTTCTAGTCCATGAAGCTCAAGGTATACATACATACATACATATATATACATACATACATATATATATATATATTTATTTATTTATTTATTTCTTCAAAGGTTCATCATGAGCTGATTCATTAAGTCTTTGTAATTGATTTTCTAAATGCAGGCATACTCCTAGACAAAAATGGATCTTTATCAGCTAAGCTGCATAAATTCCAAGTGAGTATCCATATATATATCTACTCATATAATATATATATATATATGTGTGTGTGTGTGTGTGTGTGTATAGTTCATGTTTGATATTCAACTGTTTCAATTTCCATGCAGGAAGATATATTGAGAAGCTTTAGAAGAAAAAGTATGGATCTTGAAGGAACAAATCTCAGGTGCAATGGGAAAAGTAGCTGTTTAGAATCATCATCATCATCAGGTATCTTCAGGAACAGAAGGCTACAAGTTTCTAGTGTGAGAAAGCAATCTCATCACTGGTTACCAAGCATCCATGAAGATTATTATGGACCAAAGATTCACAACCCTAGACACCATTAATTAACATGGATCATCGATCAGCTAGAGCTAGCCTTTAACAAATAGCAGTTCTTATTATAACTTCTAATTTCTTTCTCCTATTAGTTTATTAGCTAGCTACCTTTAATCTTTCTTGATTAATTTTTGGCCAGAAAATTTATGTATTTTTTTATTAAAATATTAAACAGTTTTTGTAATATCTCATCGAGTCACTTATATATTTCACTTATAGTATTTCTTTTGATACAATGAAAAAAATAGAGTGTTTTATTGACCATAATTCTCCGGAATGGATTATTCTCCGGCATCAAGAAAACTTCCGATCGACAATTAGTGCATGAAAATAAGGGGGGGAGACGTACATAATTAATTAATTAATTAGATACGATTAAGATTAATTTAGTTTATTTTAATTTAGTATCAGTTTCGGACAGCATTACAGAATTGCTGCCACTTTTTAGGATTCAATTAGTTAGTTAGAGAGAATTTTTTTTTGTACACTTATTTCCACCTTTTTGTAGAAAAGAGAGATATATCACTTGCATTTGATGATTAAATGATTAGCCCTAATTAATTTTTTTGTTTTGTAAAGTCATCATCTCTGGAAAGCATTAAAATATCAATTACTATATATATATATATATATATATATATATAATATTTTAGAATTCAACCCATCATTTTTACTTTGCACTGTCTGGTGGCTGCCTATTATTTAGTAATACATTTTGTGTTTGTATATATTTCAACTCATGTCCCTCAAAATCTCCAAGATTTTCAATGTGAGTTGATATAGAGTTTTAATTAATTTAAACTAAAATTAGTCTGGACGTAGATATGATTTATATTGATTAGTTATTTGAATTATCTGGAACCAACACTTTTTATATAATTAAACTTAATCTAAAAATTTGATAGGTCATACATACATAGAGTGTAGAGTGATGAATTGGACAAACAGAATGAAAATAATAATAATAATAATAAAATGGTAGTGATTGAATTGAATTAGGTGGAAGGAGAAGTGAATTATGAGAAGAAAAAGGGCCCCAAAAAAAGGATAGAAATTATTCAAATGGCTTAACGTGGGATGGAGTGGTTTTCCCTCACATCTGCTCACGTTCAAATGTTTTGTGTCCATCTTCATGGATTGGATTGAAACCCTAAAATTGTTGAATTTGGTGCTCTATACCATGTAGAAAATAAAAAATATTTCAAAAAAATTTTGTTTATTTACTATGTATACTTTTTGAATTATCATCTACATTGCTCATATATGATTTACATCTCTCACATATGTGATGTACATCTCATATATTCTTCACGTACACTATATATATAGTATATTGGATATTACTTTGGATATTCTCTTGGATATTTCTTTGGGTAGTTACAACTACATCTAATTTAGTAATATCTCAATAATATCAATATGCAATTTCAACACTCCCCTTCAAGGTGGAGCGTGTAGATTTCACATGCTCATCTTAACTAAGTAGAAACTTGAGTTGTTTTAGCCGTGAAGCTTTTGTGAGAAGATTGGGCTATTAGCAATATGTCGTGCCGCATTGTTATCACTGAAGAGAGGTGTAGGTCTATGTTGTTTTGCTTCTAGTCCCTCTAACAACCAACGCATCCACAGATTTCACTAGTGGCGTTGGCCATGGCGCGATATTCCGCATGCCGAGGAGCGAGAAACAACTAATTGCTTCCTTGATTTCCACGAGATAGGAGCTCCCCCCAAAAGAAGAATATATCTTGTCCTAGACCTCCGAGTGAGTGAGCATCCCTTCCAGTCCGCATCACAACATGTTACCAAAACAATTCCTCCTTTTTTCGGGAATAAAATATCTTGTCCCGGAGTTGCTTTTAGGTAGCGAAGGATTCTCATGGCTGCGTCCATGTGTTCTTAGGACGTTTACCAAGTAGGCTGGTCTCGTGGCTTGTGTTGTATGCTAGTGATCATCCTCACTTCTGCAAGAAATTCTGATTCTTCTTGCTGTGATTTATCGAGCGACAGCTGCTTCATGGCTATCAACATCCCGTCTTCAAGTTTCCCCAGAAAAATTGGTCCAAATCTACCTAAACATTTTTTTTAAATTGCCCCCATTGCTGTACCGGAGAACGATTGTCCCCATGGTTATGCCGGAGATCAAGAACGATTGTCCCCATGGCTGTGCCGGAGATCAAGAACGATTGCCCCCATGGCTATGCCGGAGATCAAGAACGATTGCCCCCATGGCTATGCCGGAGAGCAAGAACGATTGCCCCCATGGCTATGCCGGAGATCAAGAACGATTGCCCCCATGGCTATGTCGGAGATCAAGAACGATTGTCCCCATGGCTGTGCCAGAGATCAAGAATGATTGCCTCCATGGCTGTGCCGGAGATCAAGAATGATTGCCTCCATGGTTGTGCAGGAGATCAACAATGATTGCCTCCATGGCTGTGCCGGAGATCAACAATGATTGCATCCATGGCTATGCCGGAGATCAACAATGATTGTCTCCATGGCTTTTGCTTCCTTTTTTTTTTAGATCATTTTCGCACATATCCACACCAATCAATTTTCTCGAATGCAGTCCTAGCCAT
Source organism: Asclepias syriaca (assembly GCA_027405835.1). Lineage (NCBI taxonomy): Eukaryota > Viridiplantae > Streptophyta > Magnoliopsida > Gentianales > Apocynaceae > Asclepias > Asclepias syriaca. The sequence goes on along the minus strand of CM049927.1, from coordinate 3,840,866 downwards.
ATTTACAGTACGTGGAGGCTTACTATGTGCTAGTTTACCTTCAGCAGCGAAATGCTTCTGGAACTGCTCGTATTGCTCTTTTGTCAGGTTCATAATCAGGTCCGGTTCCATTTTCACGCAGACCGCCTTTGGTTCTCGTTTATTCTTCACGTTCCACCATTTCGGATAGCCAACTATCTTGAAACAACCATCTCGTGTATGTCCGTCTCTGCCACAGTGATCACAATGGCCTTTGTTTTTTTTCTAGCTGACCTGGTTCGGTGTCCCGCCGCATTTTGCGGAGGCTTGGAAAGCCATTGGTTCATTTACAGGTTTCTTCCCACCGGCTATGGATCTTTGCTGCTCTGATACCATGTTGAATTTGGTGCTCTAATACCATGTAGAAACTAAAAAATATTTCAAAAGGATTTTGTTTATTTACGATGTATACTTTTTGAATTATCATCTACATTACTCATATATGATCTACATCTCTCATATGTGATGTACATCTCATATATTCTTCACGTACTATATATATATATATATATATATGAATAATTGGTAAGTTTGGTCCCAAACAAATTTATGTTTGGCAAGTTTAGTCCCAAAATATTTTTTTTAACTTTTAAGGTCTCAAATTTTTTTTAAGTGAACAATAAGGTCATTTTCGACGGATTCTGTCAAAAAAACCCTAAAAATTTAACGATTTTTACATTTAGCTAATTAAAAACAAGGGTAAAAAAGTCATTACATGTAAAAAAAAAAAAATTAAATAATGGGATAAAAATATTTTTATATTTTAAACTTTAAAAATAAAAAATCTATCAGAATAGTGAGATTATCAAAATTCATTTCTTCTCCCGTTACAAATAAGATTTTTTTCATTTTCTGACATCTCTGAAGAAAGAAAAAAAAAGAAAAGAAAAAGAGAATCTTTGTAAAAAAAAAACTTTCTATTGAAATATTTTTGTTAAGAAAAAAATATTTATTATTAATAAAAAAATGTTCATGCTCTTCTTCTTTTCTTTTCTTTTTTTTTATATTTTTTTCTTTAAAAATGTAAGAAAACGATAAAAATCTTATTTGTATTCGAAGAAGATGAAGATTGATGAAGAATTTGATATATTTTTTAAATTTTAAATTTTAAATGTGAGGACATTTTTATCATTTTGTTTAAATATTATTTTAGTTTTGTCCTTTTGTAATGACTTTTTTATCCTTATTTTTAATTAATTAAATTTTAAAATCGTTAAATTTTTAATGTTTTTGACATAATCCATCCAAGGGGACTTTATTGTTCATTTAAAAAAAGTTTGAGACCTTAAAACTTAAAAAAAATATTTTTGGACTAAACTTGCCAAACATAAATTTGTTTGGGACCAAAGTCACCAATTATTCATATATATATATATATATATATATATATATATATATATATAGTATATTGGATATTCTCTTGGATATTCCTGTGGTAGTTAGAACTACCTCTAATTTAGTAATATCTCAATAATATCAATATGCAATTTCAACAAAAAATTATTCATGAACGATGTGTTTTAAATGAATCTTAACTATAGAAGAACACTTTTTAAGTTAATCCACATTTAAACTAATTGTTGTTCAATTCGAATTGTAATTCTAATCTTAAAACATACATAAGTTTTCGCTTAAACTAAAAAAGTTTTTTACCAACTCACTTGTACCTTTATCTATGTATTCTTGTACAAGTATGGAGCATTGTATTCTTAGAATACTTTTTTCTATAATTGTGGAGTGAAGGCACATAAATAAATGAAGTTATATTAATTAGGTTATTATTAGAAAAAACGAAGATAATTAACGAACGGCCCATCACTTTCATATGGAAAGCTAAACCTGAATGATAGTAATGATGGAAAACAATAAGAACCCATATTTTTAGCCCAAAAATCTCCGGCAATAAAAAATGATTTAATATTTGATATGAATTATACACATATCTTAACTTTTACAAATATTAAATTTATAAACGACTTTATATAACGACTTTACATAATTATTACCAACACGAGAATGGACCAAAATGTTCTTTGCTTTTTATTTTTCCTTTTTTTTCTCGGTCAAATGATTCTACTATTCCAAACAACAAAAAGGATCATGTTAGCCCACGACACAAAAATAAAAAAAAAAGTAATTCAACCATTTTTAAAAGGTAGACAAAAGCACACCATTGAAAGTGATTCTCTCTTTTTTCTTCTTTATATATATATATATATATATATTAATATATACATATAATTCACAGATAATTTGCAACTTAAATTATGTTAAAAGAAATTTAAAATTTTATGTATTTTCTTCAATATATATAATATATATATATATATATATATTATAATTCAAAGTTTCGTGATTCATGAGATTCCAAGTAGCTATCTTTTCTAGACTAAATAGGCAATCAGCCAATCTTTATATCCCTGAGGTCAAAATTGTGGGACCCAAATCTATAAATAAAATAAAAATTAAGGGGTGAAAAATAAACAAAAATCATTCTGACAATCTCAATATTTTTATTTTTAAAAAAATAATAATAAATGTTCTTTTAGATGGGGAATAGGACAAAACATTATTAAATATATTCGGAAATCTTAAACAATCTTAAAAACATCACATTTATCTTTTATTTTCAACAAATTAATAATATTTAATTAACTTTACATTTTTACTTTGACTTTTTTATGCTGTAATTTGTCAAACTTTTTTACCAGTTGGAGTTTACTTTCCTTAAATGGAAACCAAACACTTTCTATTTATCTAACAAATTACTGATATACTAATGGATTGATTTGGCTAAAAGTAGAAAATAACATGTGGGTTTATTTCAATCCTTATCTTGAAACTTAGTTTCAATAGTTTTAATGCTTACGCCACAAAATTCTATTATTGTATAATTCTTAAAATATTAAGATTAATTGAACAATTAATATAAATAATAATTCTAAAAGTGGAAAGTTTCAATCAAAATTTAAATACGTGATCTAGAAAAAGGAATAAAATTTAGTGAAAGATATTATTACTAAATAAAATTTTATTTATTTTTCTTTTTTCAAATGCAAAAGAAAATATTGGTCAAGTGAGTATCTTTTTTGTTCACACCTAATTATAAAACCAACGGTTGAACTTCACTTTCAATTTCGTGGAACTCTCTTTGCCATATTAATTGCTTCATTTTCTATATATATATATAATATATATATATATATAATATATATATATATATATATATATATATTATTTTAAAGAAAAAAAAAGAAAGGAAAAAGAAAAAGATGATGTAAAACTTTTTGGTACATAAGACTGATTTCACACTATGCTTTGTATTTAATATATAAAATATTGCACTTCCTTCCAAAATAGCACTTGATTTTTTATCTTCCTTGTCGTCTCACCATTTCTGTTCCCCTTCCAATTTCATTGGTATATTTTATTTATTTAATTAATACATCCTTCTATATATATATATATATATTGCGGCATCTTGTGGATGGCCTTTGGGATGGACTTACGGGCGGGTTTTGGTTTCTTGAAGTGGCAAATATTTTTTATTTGTTTCCAATTGGTGAGTGGAGAATGAGAAAATAAGCACACCAAAAAGTCAGTATAAAAGGAGTTCATGATGATTAACCAATTGGAAAAATCCCTTTTGTTTTACTGTAATAATGCACTTTTTTTTTTTTTTTCAATCAAATTGAAGTTTTTGATTGCTTTTATTAAGACACTTCAACTAGTTAACAACCCTCTTCCCAACCACCCCTGCCACAAAACCTAATATCCACTAAATTAATTACACAAAATATTATTAAAAAATTTCAAATCCCACATCGTTCGCGCACTCCTCTAAAAGATTTATAAATAATTATTAAACAAAGATTTAAAATTTTATTTAAGGTTGCACTTTAAATCAAAAGAAACAATATCAACTTTTTTATATTTCTTTTTTAGTTGCTATTGTTATTAAAAATTACTAAAAGACTCAAAAAAAAAGTTTCCTTAATGAAAACATTGAATATAAGGTTTTAGATTAGTAGAATCTGTAATAATGGAAAAAAAAATCATACAATAATTATGAAACATTGTATGCAGAAACAATTACCTTATTTTTTCTGTTTTTGATATGCATTTATTTAATAGTTTATTGTATATACTAAAATTAGGTGATGAATGTCAGTCCTAATCAAACCTATCACAAAATAGGAAAACACTGAAAAAATTGTCAAAACCTAAATGCGTGACATTTATTTGGAACTTAATTTGTTAGGCCAATATATTTATAATATTATAATCCTATTTTTATTTTAAAAAATTCAAACTAAAATAAATGTCACAAATATATATTATTATTTTATATCTATACTTAATTATCGAATATATCTCTTTTCGATATATATATATAAATAATACAAATTTAATTACAATTTAAGTTATAAGGAAGATTAATACTAATTAAATTTTATTTAAAAAATAAATAAATAAAAGCCATGACCGACTAACCAAAAAATATCTGCTTCTTAGTGTGGCGGCCACGTTTTTAGTTTCTTCCTTTGTATTATGGAAAAAGCCAAAAAATAAAAAATAAAAAATAAAAAATATCTGGCTGTATCTTTCTGTCTCTTTTCTTGGTAAAATAGGAGAGGAGGGACTTCACACTTCTCTGTAGCCTTCCAGACCACAACAACATATTCTCAGAATCTTCTCTGCTCTCCCATATTTTTTCTGGTTTTTCTTGAATAATCCAAGCTGTTATTGCAAATCTTTAGCAAGTTGCAAGAGGAAGAGAAAGTGGGAAAATAAAGGAAAAAGTTACTGTTTTTTTTGGTCAGTTGCAAGGAATCATCGTAGTAGTTAAATTGATTTTACATAAGCCAGAAAACATGTGTGTGCAGGAGAAAGAGCAAGTTAGTGAGGGAATAATGGAGAATTTGGGTGGCAATGGCATTTCTTCTGGGAATGATGTTGATGATGAGGATTGCAAGCCTTGGTCTTTGCATTCCCAAGTTGAATTGTCTCCTGCCCAGAATGAAACTTGGGGGAAAAACACATCTTTTGATCATCCTTCTCCTCTCAGAAATTCGTCCCCGGTAAGGAGAAAAACATTTTTTGGATCCTTTCCTTCTTTTCCCTTTTTGTGTTCCAGAGTCACTTGTTTTTTTCGCATTATACTAATTTCAACATCTGTTAGTCCTCTATGAATAATATCTTTTCAGGTTGTATTTTGATTTCCCCTGATTCTTTTTCAACGATAATTTGGAGGAAGAGGTGAATTCATAATTCCTTTGGGCTTGATAAATGATGGACGGACAGGATTGTTCGTTTAATTTAGTATCTGTAACCTGTGTTTTTCAGAAGTTATGTTTGGGGCCATTTTCATTTTGTTTTATAAAATTTTTCTGATATAATTTTGCAGTATTAGTTGAGGAAAATATTTTTGATGCATTTCTTTACTTGGAGAGTTTTATGAATTCACCTGAATTATGTAGCCAATATAGGAAGCACTTTACTTGATAATCCAACATACACACATCTATATATATGAACTACAAGTTTAAGATTAGTTATGAAAGTTGTTTCTTACAGATGAGATAATGCTTAGGATCTGTTTGACTAAAATCCTTGGAACATCTTAGCTAATTCAGAAATTTGGATATGATGGTGCATCAATAATTCCTGTTATCATGTGAGATAGTATAACCTAGACCTCTTTGTTTTAAGGTTTCAGATTTTTGGTATGTTATCTAGACAGACTCCAGACCAGGAATTCAGATATCCTGAACAGTTTTACTTTTTAAGCTTGAGGATTATAGATATATTGTAAATATCTTACTGGGAATCTTGGCAGATTAGCCTCCTTATCTTCCTCTGAGTTTGAACAATAATTAACCATTCAATCTATATCTAAATGAAACTGAATCAGAAGTTCTGGAAATGAATACTTTGGTGGAGGGATATTTTCAAGGATAAGTATGCTGTATAGCCTTAAAACAAAGAGTGATGCATCTTCTAACCTTGTAGATGTACTGAGATCAATTCTCATTCACTAATGGTTGTTTTGTCCTCTGGTCCAATTCTTTTTTTTTTTTTTTTTTTTCCTGCTAAAGTTTCCTGCAGTTCTTCATCTACATCAACTTGAATAAACCTTAAAACTGAGTAAAATGGCAAAAGGCCTTAATTGTAAGTAGTCAAACTCTGCATGTCAGGTTCCCTACTCAAAGGAACATGAAGTACAAGTGTTCCACAACAATACTTCATTACTTTTCATTATAGTATTTGTTTATTTTGTCTAGTACTTGTTGAGACGTGTATATTTCCTCATCATTTTGACAAAATTACCTTAGGAATGACTACTTCTATTTGTATACATGGATTTCTCATAAATAGTGTCCATTTCTGGAAATTTTTGTGCTATGTGTTGATCTGCTTCATGCTTATGACCACTCTGCATCTTATCTTTATTGTTCTGCATTTTCTGACAGTTAACTTTCACTCCCCCCACCCCCCACCCCCCTTTTTCTTGTATCAGTTGGAAAGCATTTCTGAGGATACAGCTGTGGCAGACCAAAGACAGATCTCCTTGAATAACTTTCTTCCTGCCCTTAGGTCAGGAGAATGGTGTGATATTGGATCTCGTTCTGATATGGAAGACACTCACGTATGCATTGAGGATCTAGCTATGAATTTTGGTCGCAATCTAATTGGTGAGGAAGCTATCTCCTTCTATGGCGTAAGTTCTTTAACCTCATCAAAATCAAAATTGTGTCTGCACCAAATAAGTGTTCCAGAATCAATTAAAAGATGTTGATGTACAACCTAGATTAACTTTGAAGTTATTAGTAGATCAAACTTGAGCAGGTTTTGTTTAAGTAGTGATTAACTTGTTTCAGTTTCTTTATTGACTTATGAGAAAATGGATTCAATACGGAAGGGCTATTTGCTAATAGAAGAAATGATAGCTTCCTTCTTCAGTTAGGCCTTTCATCTAATGATATTTTTGAGTGCCTAAGGATCCCTTCAACTGTTTATCCATTTGTCTTCCTGCTTTATTTAGTCCAATAAAGTGTATTAGCAATTGACAGGTATTTGATGGACATGGTGGGAAGGGAGCATCACAATTCGTACGTGACCACCTGCCAAGAGTTATTGTTGAGGATGCAGATTTTCCACTAGAACTTGAGAAAGTGGTTACAAGATCTTTCATGAAAATCGATGCTTCATTTGCAGATTCATGCTCTTTTCAGTCTGCCCTGTCTTCTGGAACAACTGCACTAACAGCAATGATATTCGGCAGGTGGCTACTCAATCTTTAGATATCAGTATGTATATAGAATGATAGCCATATCATGCATAGAGAACTAAATTTAAATATTTGATGTGCAGATCATTGCTGGTAGCAAATGCTGGAGATTGCAGGGCTATTCTATCGCGTCATGGAATTGCGGTTGAGATGTCAAAGGATCACAGACCTTCTTGTGTAACTGAAAAGATCCGGATTGAGTCATTAGGAGGTTATGTGGATGATGGATATTTGAATGGAATGTTGGGCGTAACCCGGGCATTAGGTGATTGGCACATAGAAGGTCTGAAGGAGGGTGAAAAGGGTGGTCCTCTGAGTGCTGAGCCAGAACTCAAATTAGTGACTTTGACAAAAGAAGATGAGTTCTTGATCATTGCTAGTGATGGTGTATGGGATGTTTTCAGAAACCAGAATGCAGTGGACTTTGTCAGGAGGAGGCTTCAAGAGCATAACAATGTTAAACTTTGTTGCAGGGAAATAGTGGAAGAAGCTAAAAAGCGAGGGGCTATGGACAATCTCACGGTAGTATTAGTTTGTTTTCACTTGGAGCCACCGCCTTCAGCCGTGGTGCAAAGAGGAAGAGTCAGGAGGAGTATTTCAGCAGAGGGACTTCAAAACCTTAAATGTCTGCTACAAGGTTATAACTAGAGTTGCTATTGATGATGATGAAAAAAAACTAATTACTTTGTAAATACATTTATTAGGTAGACACTTATTTTCTCTGTAAAGTTAGTTACTACCATTTGGATTTCAAGGGAATAAATGCTAGAGCAAAGGAAGATGTTATATGGTTATGTATGTCTGTATGCCATGTTATCCAAACTTATTAGTGATTACATATCTATTATAGAACAACATTGATCTATTTTTTGTGCATTTTTCACTTTTTAAACAATAGTATAGAAATTATATGTACAAATTTCCCCTTCCAAGTCTAATGAAAAGATAATTAATCAAAAATATGAAAGTTCACAAATTTGTACAAACCGCCTGCATGCTATTATTCTGTTAAGGAATGGTCTCTCCACTTCCTCTTGTACAACATTGTTAGGCAAGATGTATTTAAACTCTTTTCCAGTAAGATACAAAAATGGGGTAGTTGAAGGGGAGCTGAAAAATACCACAATCAACTTTGCTATAAACAAACCCTAACCTAATATAATACACAAAAATCTAAACTTGTGGAAGATTGATTCCCTGTCAAATTCCCATATGAAGGAGCCCCACTCTAATGATAAACTACCAAGTATAGTTATTGTGCATTAGAAAAAGCACGCTATCAATGGCAAATCCTGCTCAACCAAAGCCATTTTCCCTCATTCAGCTTTTCTTTAACTTCATTTTTTACAACATTAATCAAAAACAAACCTGCCAACAATATAGAAAGAATAAGCATAAAAAACACACTGTTCCATCCTCTTGTAGAAATATATCCGGCCAGAAGGGGTCCAACAGCTGCCCCAACAGAACCAGTACCATCAATTATTGCAGTAACAGTAGCTAGAGCACGAGAATTCCCTCTTATCATGCTTTGTGTGCCAAGATCAGCTGCTACTGCTGTTGTGATAAGTGAGTAAGGTCCATTTACCAGCAGCCCAGAAATGAACATGAGCATGACATTCATGAGCATTGACAAACTTCCATACATGCGATAAAAAGTAAGGACTGGCATTGATAGAAACAAGAACAATAATGAAGTAACTGCCCGAGCTTCAATCATGTCAGAAAGAAAACCTGCCAAAACCCCACCAACAACACCTCCAATATCAAAAACTGTTGACAGGATCCCAGCAGTTTTGTGAGATAGATGTTTACCAGCAACAGCTGCAACACAGTAACACATATGCTTGATTAACATTTACTGTCACAGACCATCACATCAGAGGTTTTCTAAGAATAATCCAATTTAACCAAGTCAAGCAACTAAAAATTGCAGCTAGGATTGTAGATTTACCAAATGTTCAAATGGAATAACAGATAACCTGTAGAAAGTATTAGTTGCATAATTGGCAGGCCATAAACATAGACAATGTTGAAGAGTTTAACCTTATTATTAGATGTTAAATGTAGGGGTACAGAGTGTGGAAGCGTGATAAATTCAACCAAAGATTACGAGAAATTAATAAAAACAGTAAAATTGACACCAAGGTTTTAGGTGGAAAAACCCTCTTTAAATAAAGGTAAAAAACCACCGGCGAGAGAGCAAAAAATTCCACTAATATTGACGAGAGTACAAAATATTTTCTCCAGACTAACAAGACAAAATAGCCCGTTACAAATTCTCTACGAGTATAGAAATACTCAACCAAGAAGTAGAGAAAAGAAGAAAATATAAAGGAGAGATTGACTATGTTGTGGAGGTGTTACTAGGATTAGAAGGAATAGAATTCTTTCGGCAAAGGAGGGAAACGAAGTGAAACCTATATGCAAAGGTATAGATATATCATGTATATATATATACATAAGGAGAGGCCACTAATGTTGACAAATGTATATATATAACCACCGATCTTGAACACAACCACCCTTGAATGCAGCATTTGTTGACATAAGAAAAGAAGAGCAGCCAACAAATCTCCCTCCACTGATATTGTTGTTCCCTCTACTGATACAGGTGATCAGGAGGATGTTCGAGAGAATGTGGAGTTTGAGACTGAAGCTCCCATTCTGGAAGCAAATATCCCTAATTCTTCCACCACTCAAGAAGATGAAGTCACTATTGAACAAATGAGTCCACAACAACATCCACCTCAACGTCGAGGTTTACCACAACCGTGGTCTATGGCTCAAGAACTTCCACAACAAATGCTAAGAAAACCGACTCAAAGACTAATCACAGAATCTACCAACATTGCTTATGCATTGACTGTTGCACAAGAGATGGGTGAAGATGGTGAACCCAAGAATTATTCTGAAGCTATCTCTAGTGACGATGCAGCAAAGTGGATTGCTGCTATGCAAGAAGCTGAGAGTCTTCTCAAAAATGAAACATGGGATTTGGTAATGTTGCACAAGGGATGGGTGAAGATGGTGAACCCAAGAATTATTCTGAAGCTATCTCTAGTGACGACGCAACAAAGTGGATTGCTGCTATGCAAGAAGAAGCCGAGAGTCTTCACAAAAATAAAACATGGGATTTGGTAATGTTACCAGAAGGCAAGCGAGTCATTAGTTGCAAATGGATTTTTAAGAGAAAAGAAGACATCCCAGGTGTTGAAAATGTAAGGTACAAAGCAAGATTTGTAGTAAGAGGTTTTGATCAACAGGAAGGTATTGACTTTAACGAAGTATTTTCTCCCATTGTTCGTCATTCTTCAATTCGTGTATTACTTGCTCTTGTTGCCTTGTATGATTTGGAGCTGGAACAGTTAGATGTGAAAACTGTTTTTCTTCATAGTAATCTTGAGGAAGAAATTTATATCCAGCAGCCGGAAGGGTTCGTTGTTCCTGGAAAGGAGAACCATGTATGTCGTCTGAAGAAATCTCTTTATGGTTTGAAGTAGTCACCAAGACAATGGGATAAAAGGTTTGATTCCTTCATGATTGGACATGGCTATTCTAGAAGTAGTTATGATAACTGCGTCTATTTTCAAAAAATATCTGATGGATCACTAGTATACTTGCTGTTATATGTTGATGATATGTTAATTGCTGCAAGAGATAAAACTCTTGTTGACAAGTTAAAGGTGCAGCTTAACAGTGAATTTGATATGAAAGATCTAGATCCTGCCAAGAAGATTCTTGGAATGGAGATTAACAGAGATCGTCAAGCTGGAAAACTTTTTCTATCACAGAAAAAGTATGTAATGAAGATGCTTGACAGATTTGGAATGCGAGATTGCAAAGCTGTTAATACTCCACTTGCCGCCCACTTCAAGTTGTCATCAGATGAGTGTCCACAATCAGAAGAAGAACAAAGGCGCATGTCACATGTCACGTATTCTAATGCAGTCGGAAGCCTTATATACGCTATGGTATGTACTAGGCCTGATTTGGCTTATGCGGTTAGTGTTGTTAGCAGATTCATGCACAACCCAGGAAAATAGCATTGAGAATCTGTCAAATGGATCATTCGTTACTTGAAGGGTTCTCCTGATATTGGTTTGGTATTTGATAGACAAAAGTCTGATCCATGAGGCGTAGTTAGTTATGTTGACGCCGACTACGGTGAAGATTTAGATCGGAGAAAATCACTTTCAGCCTATATCTTTACACTCTGCGGCTCTGCTATCAGTTGGTATTCATCACTTCAAGTCGTTGCGGCTTTGTCCACCACTGAAACAGAATATATTACTGCTACTAAAGGAGTGAAAGAGGCTATCTGGCTCCGAGGCTTGATTGCTGAACTTAGTTTACAACAAAACATTCTTGTTATGTTCTGCGACAGTCAGAGTGTTGTCCACTTGGCCAGGAATAGCAAGCATCACTCAAAGACCAAGCATATTGATATTAAACGCCACTTTATCCGAGATATTGTTGATGCAGGAGAAATTATTGTGGAAAAAATCCATACAACTGAAAATCCTGCAGATATGTTAACCAAACCACTTCCATCCACTAAATTCAATCATTGCTTGGACTTAGCTGGTATCATTCATTGTTAACAGGATTTTATGGCGAGAGAGTATTTCCGGTCAAAAGGAAATCAGGGTGGAGATTTGTTGGCTGCTCTCCTTTTCTTATGTCAACAAATACTGCATTCAAAGGTGGCTGCGTTCAAGATCGGTGGCTATATATATACATTTGTCAACATTAGTGGCATCTCCTTATGTATATATATATATACATGATATATCTATACCTTTGCATATAGGTTTCACTTCGTTTCCCTCCTTTGCCGAAAGAATTCTATTCCTTCTAATCCTAGTAACACCTCCACAACATAGCCAATCTCTCTTTTATATTTTCTTCTTTTCTCTACTTCTTGGTTGAGTATTTTGTACTCTCGTCAATATTAGTGGAATTTTTGGCTCTCTTGCCGGTGGTTTTTTACCTCTATTTAAAGAGGGTTTTTCCACCTAAAACCTTGGTGTCAATTTTACTGTTTTTATTAATTTCTAGTAATTTTTGGTTGAATTTATCACGCTTCCACACTCTGTACCCCTACATTAAATTTCTATGGTCTTCCAACCCTAGGAAGGTTCTTGTCAGCATATAGCATCATGTAAACAACATAGCAGCATTGTATTTGTATTTTTATTAATCATTGTAACCAAATCTTTATGTTTTAGAACCAGATTTCACCATTCAATTTCCTGAAATCAGCATAAGAAATTAGAAAAATACCTGTGTGCCTAAGGTAGAAGGGCAACCAATATAAAAATGTGTATGCCACAAGCTTTGAGAAGAAGAGGCAGAATGCAAAAGGTGCCACTCCTGGTAATCTCCAAGCCTCCAGGAAACCAATGGCAACCGAAGCCTCGTCATCTACAGATCCAACCAGTTCCCCCTCCTCTTCCAAATCAGTTTTCCCCGAACTGATCAATGCAATCCCTTCTACATTCATCTCAAGTTCCTTCTCCGCCAACTCAAATCCAAGATTTTGAGGATTCACAACTAGAAATAAATATATCATAACTGCCACAATTATGACAGTCATCCCAGGCAGCACAAATGACCAACCCCACCCAAATCCCAAGACAGATGAAGCAACAAGAGAACCAATAATGTTTCCAACAGATGTATGAGAAGTCCATATCCCCATGATCAGTCCCCTTTTTGCCTTTCCAAACCAATTTCCCACTACGGCAACCACACAAGGCCACCCAATTGACTGAAACAATCCACAAAAAACTTGAACAATCAAGAAAAAGCTGAAAGAATGAACATCAAGAAAATAACCTAAACCAAAAGCTATCACCGTAACGCCACTGCCAACCATGCCTATAGTCAAGAAAAGTCTCAAATCAAAAGAATCCCCAATATGGCCAGCGAAATACATACCAATAGCATACGCCAACAAAAACGAGAGATCAAGTTCCCCGAGTCGGTGAGTCCCACGGGTGCCGTCGAAAGGCGCCCACCCAGAGGAGGCATCTCCAGCTGTTGTACTTTGGTTCAACTGAGAATGGGCCGGGTCAGATCCCAAAATCGCGGAGCTAACCGTGTTGTTCGACGCTGAGATTTCTGGACCGAGAACAGATTTAACAATGCTGGGCGGTTTGCGGGAGGCATGGAAGGCGGCGTAGGCAAAGAAAGTGAGGAAGAGGACAAGAAACTGGTGGAAAGTAAAGGTTTTTTGAGGTGGGAAGAGGGTGGGGAAGAAAGTAAGACCCGGTGGAGGTGGTGATCGGGACGGTGGAGATGGGGTTAGGGTTTTGAGTTGCATCATTTTGTGAATGTGAATATAACATACATAATATGTATTGCAGAGATCAATGCGGTGGATCACAGTTGCTACAACGGAACTCTGTAGTCTGTACTACCAAATCAAATAGTATACTTTTTCTCTCCCTCACATCAAACAAGGATTGATGCGAGGAAGAATTCTGAAAGGGAGGAAATAACTTAGAAAATGAATGTACAGAACGAAGAAGAAGAGTCAAATGTCAGATATTGAATATCTCTGAAATTTCCTCTCTTCTAATTTGTCTGTTTAGACCGCGTTTGGATTGGAGGGAAATGAGGAGATCCGACCCGAGAGGAAGCCGTAGGGTGGGTCAACCCGATTCGGTTCGAAACTCGGAACTGGCGGCTAAGTTTCTTTATTGAGGGTTTTATATTGCTAAAGTAAATTTTGTTTTTTTTAAAAAAAACAAATATATATATATATATATATAATATTGATGAATTTTTATTAAAAAAATATTTTTTAAAAATTTTCTACTTATATTCAAGTTTCAAATTATAAATTCATCAAAATTACAAGTAAAAATACTATTTTAAATATTTAAATTTAATTTTATATATTAAATATATAATTAAATTAAATTTTAATACTTTAATATATAAATATTTATATATTAAGATAATAAAAAATTTATCTCTTAATATTAATTGTCATCTTCTTCATTTATAAATAAAGGGTCAAATTTCTTCCTAAAAATTTTAAAAGTGAAAGAAATATGAAAATACAAAACTCTGTTCAAAAAATTTTAAAGGCCAAGATGGATTGAATCAGTTGATTCTTAGAAATAAGACTTTTACCGTAATATATTTTTATTATAATTTTTAATTTTACAAGAAATGTAAGAAAATTGGTTTGAGTTATAATAATAGTTATTTTTTAAAAAAAACTACATGTAAATAATGACAATTTATTTTATGAAATTTTAAATATTTATTTATAAATGATAAACTATAAATTTTTACTTTTTTGTGTAACATTTTATATATGTATACCCTTATATACCAATATGTAAACACAACAAGGTAATTATAATATATATATATATCATCCATGGAATTTGTTACACATAGTATTGCAACATACAACTCCATCATTTTATTCTGTAATAACATATAATAACATCAAATATTACAAACTATTAGATTTATAATCCTTAACAGTCTTCTCTCTCTCTATATATATATATATATAGAGAGAGAGATGTAGAAAGTTAAGGAAACCCTGAATAATATATATATATATATATATATATATATATGTGCCTCCTTTATTTATGTATATATATATCAGTTGACTGGCTAGCTGGCTAGCTGTAGTCATGGACGATGATGATGATGAGGTGGACCGCCGGGTGGTGGTGGTGGTTGTTTATGAGGAGGTGGTACCGGTGCATGAGGAGGGCCTGGAGGTGGTGGTGGTGGTGGTGCATGCGGATGAGGACGGTGGTGGTGTGGATCTGGCATTATATATGTGTTTTCTAGCTTTTGACGGTGTGTATATATTATATATATATAGAGAGAGAGAGGGAAACTTAATTAATTGGTGGATTTGAGAATACATAATTGGATTGAAAGATGGGGGGATTTATAGAATAAAGTTTTTGAATATAAAAATTTCCATGCAAACTACAAGTCAAGATTCCTTGTGCGATATTGTTAGGTTTCATAACCATCATTCAACTTCTATCCTTAATTAATTACCAACCTATATCTTATATATATATATATCTTATTACTAAATTACTTCAATTTTATAATATCCATCATTCAAAAAACAAGGGAAACAAAATTCTTTATTTGAACACCAACAAAACATAATTCATCCATTTCTTAGTGTACAAATATTTGAAGCACACAAATTAATCATTAAAAAAAAAAACTTTTACCAATTCTAGAGCAATAGCAGTACGCCCGGTAAGGAAAAAAACACTGCAAGAAAATATATATATTTATTCATTATATTAATCGAAATAATAACTTTACATATAAAATCAAATAAATAAATTTTGTAAACTTCCATCAAATTCATTCTTCCTTTTGTTCCATGCTTCAATTAGGGCTTATATATATATATATATATATATATATATATAATAGAAATAAGGTGGAAGAGATCCTCTCAAAGGACAAAATTGAGTGAAGAAGCCAAAATGAAAGGTAGTTAAAATGTCCATATCCAAGTAAAAAAAAAATAGACTATCATATTTCATCTTCAAATTTGGTGCATTCTTCACATACAAATAAAACCCACACTTACTACATTATTACCAAACACACAATGATATATCTATATATATATATATATATATATATTTTTGTACATTTTATTTGAAATTTCATTAAATACTTTTTTATATATAATATATATTCAATAACATTGCTTGTAAAATTGACTTGAATTTAAAATAAGTAATAAATGATTTTAAATCATATTTAATAACTGTTTAAAAATTTATATAAAGAAAAAAAAAAGAAAAAAAAAGGGGAAAGTTTGGTTTGGGAAAGGGAGAGAGAAATGGGAGCGACTTCTCATCTAAAAACCGTGCAAAACACACAAAAGCGGACAGAGCCTGCTGCCCTTCTCTCCCATTTACATCTTTTCGTCTTTCTTTCTCCTCCAAAATGCCCACTTAAATGGGCGAAATAAATGATTTCTCCATTCTTTGTTTGTTTCTGTGGTGGTGAAGTTTAAAAATAAAGGTGGGGGAAGGGGAGCGGGGTTCTATGGATTTCAATTTCTTACATCTTCACTAGAAAAAAAGGAAAAGAAAAAATGGGCACAATCAGTAGCCGATTGGGAGATTCTGTTCCACCGGCATCTCGCTCCCGTCATATTATTCAAAGTAGTCGTCGGTATCGTCGGCGTTCTAGTTTCAACCGCACCGTCTCTTCTATTCTCTTTTGTGGTTCAGGTTCTGCTTCTCAGCCCCAATCTGATGAGGTATTACACGGATACTGCTATACATTATTATTATTATTATTATTATTATTATTATTATTGTTCCTTTTCTTTTATTGTTTATCTGGGGAAAAAATGTATTACAAGTATTGGATTTTTTTTTTTGGGTGCCACTTTCCTTTTTTTTTTTTTTTTTTTTAATTAATTGATTTTGTTGACGTTAGAATGCTGGGTTCTGGGAATGTAGTTGTTTCTGAATTTATTTATTTTTTTAAAACTTTAAACAAGGATTATGAATTTTCTTTTCCTTTTTAGTTTCTGGGTTTGGAAAAAGTTAAAATCTTGATATCAACGAGCACATCTTAAGAAAGAATCAGCCTTGGATGAAAATGACTTGAGATGGCTAAAGATCTTCAATTAGTAGGATCAATTGAACTCGCATAAAGTTTTACTTCAAATGCTACATTACATTGGATTGTAGATTAATGTAGATAAAAATTCTTCTTTATGTGGCGAGATTATTCATTTTAAACTTGACCTGCAATAGAATGACCTATGAGTATGAAAATGGGAAAATATTTTGTGCAATTAGATTCACATTCAGCTATTTCTTCTGGAGTAATAGTTATATCTGACTCAACATTTTAGGTTACAATGTCAATTATACGAAGGAATAGCTTTTTCTCAAACTAACATTATCTACTGTCTTGTGTCTTCACAACTTACAGCATGAATCTAGCCTGAAGTAGCTGATGGTATATGATTAGAAAAGGATCTAAATAAAACAGTTTTGTTGTATATCTTCTAGATATTTCATTTTTGCAAAAAGATAATTGAAGTTCCTGCAATTTTCTCCTCCTTAATTTCTTCACTCAAAGAAGTTTACAATTTTTCGTCAATTGCATTTCTTTTTCTGCCTTATTTAGTTGAAATAGGTGTATAAACGAAAAACTTTCTTTTCATTTCTTTTTTCCCTGTAGGTAGAAGATGATCGCCCTGAAATACTACTAAACACTGGAGAGGATTGTAATCTGGATAAGATCCAATTCCTGGCAAAAAATTCGGCTTTGTCAACTGGTACTACTACACAGTATTCCAGCCTTAGAACTGGAACTAGAGTTTTGTCTGAACCAACTAGTAGGAATTCTTCTATGGAAGGAAATTCTATTTCCGGTAATAAAGGGGAGAGCTTCTCTCGAGACTTAGAATCATCTCCTCAGCTTATTGCTACTGATAAAGCAAGTTCATCACATGGAGATGAATCTTCCCCTGAATCAGCAGTGTCTGCAAATGACAGGCCCATCATGGACGTTGTAAATAGTGGAAATGGAATAACAGATGGGAGTGTGACTCCAAATCCCCCTGGACTTGAACAGTATTTTCCATCTTCTAATTGTCTTCAGGAGTCTCCAGAGGAATTATCAGTTGAAAACTCTGAGAGAGAAATGTTGGTCTTCCATGATTGTGATTCTGCTCCTGCTTCTGTTCTTTCTGATTTTTCAACTGATAATACGACACAGACTTCTTCTCCAGGCTTTAGATTCCCTGTCTCTGAAAGGGAACAAACCCACAGAAACAGAAATGTACTTCAGGTTGATATGGGAAGTGTCTCCAATACACCGCCATCTGCTGGTTCTTCTGATTTAAGGGACACTGAAGGAAGACAGAATAGTAGAAGACTTTTCTGGGATGCTTTTTCTCAGAGGAGTTCTAGAAGGAATACAGATTTAAGAACCTTTGTTGCCACCAATGATGATACTGATAGCTTAGGATCTCATGACAGAGGATTGCCTGATTTTAGCAATGATCTATTTGATGATGGGATAGGTGGTGGTTCTAGACACTACAGCAATAGTAACCAGATCATTAATTCTCAGGTATTTGGATTCATTACAAAGTAGTGTTGGAAGTATCTTCTGTTAGCTTGATTTTTTCTACATATATTTTCTTTGCCTCATTTCTTTTTGTGAACTGTTCTATCTTCTATTCCATACTATTTCAGGACTGGCCGTCTCATATATTCAAGTTGTATTTTTATTTCAGTTCGTGTTAGATATGTTGTATTTCTGTTGGTTTATGTTATACTGTTAGTGGAGTGGGCTGTTTTTACATTTGTGATGCACATAGAAAAAATGTTTGTTTATGGAGGTTGCCAATATTCTGTTATCCATTCCCTGTGGCCAATACAAGTGCTTTGCTTTCTCAGTTATTGGAAAGATTTCGTAATTTTGGTCAGAGCAGGAGTGGCCGTAGAACAGCAACTTGTGCATTGGATATCCACCCCGATGGCACATGTGCATGCAGATCAACCTTAAGGGCAGAGGACTCGGGTACTCGAGCACGTATATCGCGGATAGTTATGCTTGCTGAAGCATTATTTGAGGTTGTTCTTTCTTAATCGCTTCTCTGTCTTTTGCATCTTTTACCGGTGATATTTTGTTCAATAATTTTTTTTTTTTAAGCTTAAATGGGGTATTATATTTTGTTCTAAATTTAGTGTAGTTGAAGTTAATCTTTTGCAAATCTCACTTTTATAAGTTAAATTGAGGGGAAATTTGAGATAGGAGTAGAAAATGTTTGGTTTGGTTTGAATTATTAGCCTTTGAATTGAAAAAGATGACTCTAACCAAGCAATGGTCACTAACAAAAACAACAGAGTGTAATTACTCCTACAAACAGTTAAATTCTTGATTTCTACTGAAAAAGGTAAAATGCAGTTTATTGATGAATTGATTTGGGATTTGACTTGAGCCAATAGTTGTTTCCTGTTTTCTTCTTTTTTTTTTAGGGTTGGGGGGTTGTGTGCAGTTTATGCAGTCGTTATCTAACGCATCTCATTTTTCAGCTAATTGAATATTTATTACATATAGAGTAACATTTTGGACTTACCTTTTTGGTAATTCATGAGTTTGTAAAGATTTGGTTATTCCCAGCTTTTTATCATAGAATGTAGATTCAAAGCTGAACTAATAAACTTTAAGGTTTGAAGGGAATTTCCAAGGTGAACTAGACCATACATTAGATGTTAGTACTGAATTGCAAATATTTCTCTTTTTAGTATGTCAAAAACTATTAAGTCATGAGGCCATTTGGATTGCTGAATACAAACTTTTATTCTTTCAGGTTCCTGGTTTATAAATAAGTTATCCTAAAAACCGTAAATTACAGTTTTCCTGCTATTCAATTGCAAAGGATTCATGTTACAGATTCAAAATTCATAAAAAAATTTGGAAAAATCTCACTCTCTTGCATTCAATTTCCCCTCTTCATTGATTTCTAACCCACTCTAGTTATTCCTTTCCATAAGTTCCCCATCAGCCATGGGAGATTCTGAAATCAGTTCTGTGAGAGTTTAAGAAACAGAAACTTTTATTAGAAGGAAATCTAGTTAATTGATTGATGCTCAGATATCTCTTTCCTCTTAGCCCTAGTAATTAGGTTGATCATGACTAGAATGGTTGTTTTACACCTCTGCTCGCCTGATGTTGATAAATACATAAATGGGACTACTTTGTGAAATGAGGGATACAAAGTTCTTTTATAGACTCCTAATGTTGAACTGTGAAGCAAGCAATTCTATGTGATGACGCCTGAAGGTTATCTTTTGAATCATCATCATGATTTTATCTTTTGAGATCTCAAAAGGGATTGTACCATGAATTGAATGTGATTTCTAAAATTCTTTTATAAAGTTTTTTCTCATTAGCTTCCATTTTACTACACCTTGAGGTATCTTTTTTGGAGGGAAAAAAATGTATTGATGTATTTGTCTAAGGGAAGTTCCTGAATACTTTGAGATGCAGGTATTGGATGAAATACACAGACAACCTATGTCACTTTCCTTGTCTATGGCCTCTCATCCAGCTCCAGAATCAGTTGTTGATTCTCTTCCAACGAAGAATTTCAGGAAACCAGAAAAACTAGAAACTGAGGAGAATGTTCCACAGTAAGTTTTTTCTCCCTTTTATTCCGCTATGCTTTTATCAACTTTGAATTAGAGAAAAATGGTAAGCAGTTGTTTGCTTGGGAGTACCATGGTCGCTTTCTTTTCTAATCTTTAGTTATGAGCTGGTCGAATTAGTTTTGTTACAATCTTTCGAATAGAAAGTTGAAAACAGAAAAGTTTTCACTTTTTGTTTCCCCATCAGCTGATTTTTTCTCTGTGAAAGCTCTTTTCCACTTTTTTGCTAATGAAACAAAAATTTGACACATTGATGGAGGAGGAGAGGTAGCAAGCACATCAGTCTTAGTTATAATCTGATTATTGTTTATAGCAGAAATTATTACATTGCGATCAAAATTGTATCTTTTTTAGGTGTTACATTTGCCTGGCTGAGTACGACGAGGGTGATAAAATACGTGTCCTTCCATGCCACCATGAATTTCATGTGCTTTGTGTTGATAAATGGCTGAAAGAGATACACAGGTAAAGTATCATCATCATCTTCTTTTCCTTTTCTTTCTTCCTTCCTTCCTTTCTGTACTTCAGAATCTAATAATAAATTCGTTTCTCCATTAATGGTGCGAACAAATTGGTTCAGTGTATGCCCACTCTGCCGGGGAAATGTTCGCGACGGTTGATGATGATAGAGAATGATTATTGTATTATATGCATATTTATAAGGCCGCATTTCTCTGCTCTTTAGATGTTTTGTTGAAGAAATCATATGTTGTACATAATTAATCCGACACTTTCCCACTGATGCCATTATTTGGCTTAATGGGGGAAAAAACATTATTACCATCATCTTTTCTTTCAACATTATATAACAAAGATATATATATATATATATATATATTATCTTGAAAAACAAAGAGGGGAAAATCACAAACTCAATACATTTGTTGAGTTGTGCGGACAAGAAAGTAGAGCATCTCTTTGAATTCTTCCCCCTCACCACACATCCAAGACATTGATCACACCATGACCTGAGGAACAGGTGTTTTATATTTATGTATATATTAGAACTAGCTAAGAAAGAAAAACTTGCTTGGGGGAAAAAACTTTCTAAGATCATCAGCCTTGTCAACTTGGGAAGCCTAGTTGAAATTGCTTCAATTTGCTCATATCCGATGATCATCAGCCTTCCCATTAGATGATGCCAATGGAGCTGTTTCATCATCTGAATCAGCTTTCTTCCATTTCTTGAATCCATCGAAACCCCATTGTTTTTTACCTGATTTACAGCCATTTTCATTACCTCCATCGTCATCCTTTTGTTCTTTCTGAAACAGAGTCTTGAAAGGCTTCCTTTTTCCTTTCTCTCCACTTTGCTTCTCCACTTTCATGGGTTCCGGAGGCATCAAAATCGACTTTGTTTCACTTTCATTATCCCTGAAATTACTATTCCAAAACGGGTTCTCTGTAGAAAGTCCCAATTCATTCTGCCCTCTGGCCATGATGTTTCTGTCATTGGGCCTAACATTTTCTTCTTCTTCTTCTCCTCCATGGGAGGACTTTCCAACACTTTTAAGATTTGATGATCCAAAACTCAGTACTGACGATGCAGCTCCTTTGATTTGCTTCATTGCAGCAGAACCTTGTCTCAATTTAATCTTCAAATTTGAGTTTTCTTTACTAAGCAAACACTTTTCATCTTTAAGATCTATAATTGACCATTCTTCATCCGATCTCTCTTTCTGAGCTACCATAATAATTACATCTCTTGCTTCAATCTCAGCTCCTTGAACAGCTAATCTCTGCAAAAGTGGCCTCTTTGACAAATGATACTCATCCTCCGATATACATTTCGCATACAGTAACTCCTACAAGAAAAAAAAATCCATAAAACTCAGAAAAGATGGTAAAATCAAAGAGAAAGAAGAAATCCCAGAAACTACTAACCTGCAAGAACACTAATTTATCCCTCAAAATCGTTGAGTGCTCATGATCAAGGGGAGAAGCAATAAGGGTATCCAGAAGATGAGAACGAAAAGCAGAGACCTCTGTTTCAGCCACAATTCCTTCTTGGTAAAGTCCCATCAATTTGAGTATCTGATGGAACGAATCTTGCTGCCATTTCAAGTTATCAGACTGCTGCTTTGCCAGCCTCTGCTCGGCTGCTGCAATAGCCGGAACCCGCTTTTTCTTAAACGAAAATGGAAGTATGTTCTTGCACAAAGAGGTTATAGAATCATGGATTGAACTATAGTATGTAGGTGTGTATCTATAACCCATTATTCTCTCAATCTCAAATCGGGTTTTTTTCCTATATGGAATTTTTCTTCTCTGAAAAATTTCGAACAAATTCAGATTTCTTTTCTCTTCACTGAAAATTTCTATAATTTTCTTGAATTTGATTTGTGGGGTTTTATATCTGGTTTGGAGCCTATAGACTTTCTTTCTTTTCTCTGTTGTTTTTCCCTGTGAATGATGATTGAGAAAGCTGCCTTGTTTCTTGAGTTTGAATTAAGGAGGTGGTTCTAAACGGTCACTTGGGAACTAGCCGTTGGAGTTTAAAACGTTAGTTCATTTTAAAACGACGCCGTCCTTTACTTCCTACATTTTTTATTGGGCCATTCGATATTATCCCAGTCGCATTTGGGCCTTAGTTGTATTAGCATAAATATATATATTTTTTATTTATTATTCATTATAATACCTTTTTTATATACCACATTCTTTTTGAACAGTTATTAAATAATGGCTTAAAATCCTTTAATTAATGACGCACATTTAAAATACAACAAAACAAATACATATAATTGGGTAAAAACTCAATTACTCAATATATGAAAATTTTAGAAACATCATTTTCTATTAGCATTATTGTACTGTGACTGATGCTATCTTCTTCCTACTTGTGCCTCCCATGTGGGATCTCTTTCCTTTCTTTTCATTTATTCTTTAAATATTTAATTTGTGTGCAATTGTGAAATGATTCAAACTAGTTTTTATTTCATATTCTCTTGAAAAATAAAAAGTAATATTTAAGTTGTGTTTGTAAAGTCTAATTCTTACTTAAATAAATGTATAATTTTAGTTTTTAAAACACTTTTGCTTTTACCATTTTCGAATTCAAAACTTGTGATCAACAAACAATAAAACAATTCAAAACTTGTGATCAACAAACAATGAAACAATTCAAAACTTGTGAATCAACAAAGAATGTGATTGTTACTAATTAAATCACACTTTCTAAAAAAATAATGATAGTATTGTAAAATTATGATCAAGAATGAAGATAAATTGAAGCCATGTTGGACCCAGCAATAATAGTGTAATGACTAAGAAGGTGACTTTTCACTTCCAGGTGGGAACCAGATGCAGGAAAGACAGTGATACTTGAAGCAATTGGAATCAATGGACAAAATATCATTCATTATTGATTCCTTCCTTCTATTTGCATCACATATGATTTTCAACCAAGTGTATTATTTTTGTTTTAAAAAATTCCTCATTTTTATCACCTTTTTCCTTCATAGTTTTCACTTTGTCTGATTCAAATTAAAATAAACATAAGATTAATTACAAGGTCCTAAAATTAGAATGATTCTTGAAAAAAGAGGTTTCCTTTTTAGTGGAGGAGGTGGTGGAAACAAGAAATAAGATCTAACCATTGATTCAGTTTTACAAAAAATTTACATCATCTTCAAGATTTCTACTTATAATATAAATCCCTGATCTTTGATAATGAATCAACATTAGTGGGACATTTTTCTTGAATTGTTTTTATTTTTAGAAATCCATTCTGCAACAAGGGCAGTGTTGATTCTTGTCAAGCCATGGAATCAAACACCTAGAATGGAATCTATGGGCACATGGCAAATGCATTAACTTATCTCCTAACTTATACTGCTCTAAACAAACTGCACATTCATCTTGTTCTGAGGATTTCCAGCTTAACTTTCCCCAACTTATCAATCTTTTAGATCTGCTCTTTTTCATACCAAAAACCTCTGTTTGCAAATCCCTTGACTCCATTCTTGTTGCTGTAGTAGTTGATGATGATGATGATGGTGATGTTGTGCTCTGCAGATTTCTTGATCTTGGCTGACCACTAACAACTCTGAGTAACACACAATATAAATCCCCAATCCCAAAAATTCAATCAATAAAACACTCCTCCACAGATATGTAAGCATATATATATATATATATATATATATATATATATATATATATATATTACCTTTTACTTTCAGATTTCCACTGTGCTTTTAGTCTCTCATCTAATCTCCCTTTGGCTTCTCTAGCAGCATCACCAAGCTTCTCATCACAATAGGCCTGACTTTGTGCAGTTCTTTGCTGCATTTAAATTGGCACATACTTTAAACAAATCCCAGATCCCAATAACAAGAATTTGATCTTTCTAATACCATATTAAATAGAACTAAAAAAAAAATTACACCAACCAAACAAAAGGGAAGAAGATTAGGTAAATAGAGAGATACCATGGAAGAAGAGAGGGAGCCAATATGAGATTCATGGTTGCTTGTATACAAGCAAAAACTGGACCTTCTAGTTGATGTTGTGGGAGAATCAGAAAATCCTGAAATTCCACTCTGATGAAACCTCCTTCTCCTTGCACATTCAACTCCAGGAAGCATACCAGCCATAGTTTATCTACAAAATTTACAGAATTCCCACAAGAAGGGAAAAAAAAAAACACAATCTTTTCTATCTATCTATACAAAGTTCTTTTCTTTTTCATAAAATTCTTGAATACAGAGCAAAGTTAAGACTTCCATTTGAAATAGAACAGCAGATTCAAATGAAGGGGAAGTTTCTTTGAAAGTGAGGGAAAAACAAGAAGAATTGTATAGAAAATGAAGACACAGTTTTTTGGGCAAATTAAAATTATTGGTGAGAGAGAAAAGAAGGGAACCCAAGATTGAATTATGGCTTATGAATCCATGTGCACAGTCACTTTCATTCTTTTCTTTTTTTTCTTTTTCTTTTAAAAGAAATTTTTTGTTAAAATTCAAAGTAAGAAAACAACAGGAAACGAAAGAGACGAGAAAGTTCATTAAAAGAAATCTACTAAATAATTTTATTTATTTTTTTGTTTTAAAAAGTTATTTTGATTTTATAATGTCTCCAATTCATCGCTTCTTTTGTTTATAGTGATATCAAATTTATTTTTATTTTTTTTATAAAATATTTGTAACCAATCAATTACTTTAATTGTATGCAATATATATACTTAATATAGAAATATTTTATTTACTTAGATAATTATAATATATTTTAAAAATTTTAAATTGTATTAAAATTTTATATAATTTTAATTAATATAATATTATTTTTAACGTGTTTACCTAATATATATATATAAATACATATATGCTTTCAAAAATTTTAAGATCAGTTTGTCTATAAGTGTGTATCATTAGATTAAATATAAAGTAATCCAAAATTCAAAAAATGGAATGTCTTATTTTATTACATTTGTTTTATCTATAAGCAAATATATAAAATGAAAATTTGATAAATATAAAATGAATTAGGAAATATTCTATAGGAAATAAAACCAGTAAATAGTACATAATGAAAGCATACCCTTTAATATAATTACAGTTCGCCATCAAAAATATACAAGTTTAATAACTAAAAAAAATACAAAATAAATATTTATTAAAATTATATTTTTTTAAGTTTTTAAATTATAAGAATATAAAGAATATGAAATATCGAAAATTTATTAATTTGAATGTAATTTATTATTATTATATTATTATTTGAATTAAAAACAATTATTTATTGCATTAGCCAACCGACTTTGCAAACACCAATAATATTTATGTCTGTTTAAAAATATTTTACTTTTATTAAACAAGAGGATAAATATTTTCAAACAAATCAATTTTTGTAAGTTACAAACAATGTTTTATTTTCTATTTTTTCCTTTTCCCTATAAAAATGTATTTTAAGATTTATTGTCATTTTCTAAATTATTTTTTAAAATACTAATAAAAATAAAAATATATATCAATTAAATTGAACTAAAAAAAATTAATATTAATTTTGTTAAAGTCAATAATATTATAAAATACATAACAAAATTAAGATTACATTTTGATTTTTTTTTTAAAACTATTTTAATTATTTAAAGTAATATAAAATGTATTTGACATATTTTTATAACTTTTTAAAATATAAATTGTACCTTTTTTTATAAATAAATAAATATATATATATTAGAAACATATTAGAAACAAAAGTAATTTTAATTAACATAAAAAAAATTTACTTTATTATTATTATTATTATTATTATTATTTTGGCAGCTTCCATTTTATAAATTGTGTAACATGCGCGTAAAATTACTTCCACTTTAATGTAACTTTTAGGAAAGTAGTGCGAAAAGCACCCATTAAAAAAGAAAATAAAAATTATTACTTTTGCGTGGCAAAGTAATAATAATATAA
The DNA here is from genome assembly GCA_027405835.1 of Asclepias syriaca. Classification (NCBI taxonomy): domain Eukaryota; kingdom Viridiplantae; phylum Streptophyta; class Magnoliopsida; order Gentianales; family Apocynaceae; genus Asclepias; species Asclepias syriaca. The sequence continues at coordinate 3,813,939 of CM049927.1, read as the reverse complement.
AATGGGAGAGGATTAAAAATTTATGGGAGTAAAGATTGAGGAATTTATCAGAATCTTACCAGAAATTAGATGAGTTGGTCATGCGTCAGCGCTTTAGCAAATCAAATCAATTACAAATAATTAAATCATTTCAAAGATTTTTTATACAAATCTCTTGCTTTAATATAAAAGTGATAAATAAGTACTAATGTAATAATATTTTTTTAAAAAAAATTTAATGCCATAATATTTGTGTCAAAAAATATATAAAATAAAAAACAAAACTTTTTAATACATTTTATCTTAAATTATGTTTGAGCATTTTTAAACTAAATTTGAACAGTTACCTAAATCATTAGTCATATAAATAGCACAGGGTTAGTACTACTCTTCAGCTCATTGGGCTAGTCAGATATTAGCCCGATCCAATTAGTTAGCCCTTAAAAAGTTGGGCTAAATTATACTTGGGATCCAAGTTTTTTTCTATATACCCCACTTAAAGGGGCCCACGGGTCTACATTCGAATTTTCACTATCTTACATTAAATATACTTTACCAATTCTCCAAAGTTACTGAGTTAGGATTCAACTCATTTTGTCCTTCATTGATTCAACTCATTTTGTCCTTTATTGATTTAGTACAATAAGAAGGTTGTGTGTTCGATGAGTGTTATTTTAAAAGTGAAACTTTTTTTTAAAGTAAGAATTAAATGATAGGAATACAATTTAAATTGAATTTAAATTAATTCAAAATTCAGATACTGAATTATTTAACAAAAAAAAAGTCATGCAACAAAGTAATAATTGGACAAAAGAGAAAATGCTAGATTGATGGTTTAACATTTATTGATAATTTAAAGCCAAACACTCCATAAAATATAAAAGAAAGACATTTTCCTTTTCTATTTTTTGGAATTCGGAAAAGCCAATTTTGCCTACCTAAAAAGAGTGAATAAAAACACTCAACTCTTTTACCCTCCTAGTCATCCTTGGACCATGCTCTTCCAATCCAATCCAATTCCCGAATATAGATAAAAACAACACAAAAAGAATCTTTTTTTCTTTTGAATGTTAAATGACTAAACCACCCTACGAATCCCTTCAAATTCGCCGTTGTATGAGCGCCGTTGTATCGTCATGAAACTCTACTTCCCGTGTCTACTTTCGTCATTTCACATCGATCGTCTTACGTATTTATTCCTTTACTCTTTTCCCCTTTCCCCTGTATTCTTCTCACTCAGAAAAAAAAAAAAAAAAGCAATGGAACTGGAAATCGATGACGATAACTCAGCCATGTCTTCTCCACCTTCCTTCAAAACCAAGCTGAAGCATTCTCTTCTCTTCTCCTGCTGCTTTCGACGCCACCGCCGTCAGGTTCTCGATTCACCTCCACCGCCGTCTACTGTTACTGCCTCATCAGATGACAAACCCACTGTGATTTGGTTGAAGAAGAAAGTAGCGTCCCATGACTTTAAGGATGAAATTAAGGATAAGTGTATCACGGTTTTCAGCCGTATTGGGAATGCTAGCAGCGGTAAGCACAAAAGGCGCTCCTCTGCTGAGTTCAGGTACGATCCATTGAGTTATTCACTGAATTTCGAAGATGGTTTCGATTGTGATGATGAGGCTCCGTTGAGAAACTTCTCTTCTAGACTTCCTCCTTCTCCTCCTCCTCCTCATGTCAAAATCATGCCGCCTATCAGAGAAATCGCGGCTGTTAGTTGAGAATTTGAGATTTTTAATTTAACCCCTGTTTTTTTTTGCTTTTGATTTCTAATTAGTTCTGGAAATTGAACAAGGATCTCCAGGAACCAAAAGGATTTGTAACTTTTATATGAATTCTGATGGACTTTGTGTATAGAGAAGTAAGGAGATATTATATATACACATATAAACCTTGTTTGGAATATTTGATTTGGGGTTAATTAATTGTTAAGAATGCTCTGCAATTGCTTCCTGTGAAATGGATTCCGTCTCTCTTCAAGTACTTCCATGGCCGGAGTATCAAATATCAATTTGTACTCTCCAAAACTAGCATATGATCTTGCAATTTCCTAATCTTCTGAGGAAAGAAGTTGCTCGAGTCTTGTCTATAATTTTTGGGAAAATGTCAAATGTGGTTCTTCCTTTATTAGGCAATGAAATTCACATGAAAAGATATGTGCATTTCTTTTTACTTTTCCTGGCTTTCTCCTGCTGAAATGGGTGTATTGCTCTGTCAGAATCTATACAAAACTAACCGATGTGGGACATTTTTCTTTTTAATTAAATGGAGGGCGGAGGAGGCGTATTTTGTGTTGGGTAACTATATACTAGAGGATTTAATACTAAACAAATATGAAGATAATAAAGTGTCTTCCAAGTTGATTTAAGTCTCCATCAATTCATATTTAAACATATCTAAACATCCCACTAATATCTGTCTTCATTTACAGCAGGACACTTTTTTTTTATGTTCCTTTCATGCGTTTTAAAAAGTAAAGAAAAGGGATCATGTAAAAATTCAGCTCAACTGTGCCTATATTTCTATCAAAATAATTTTATTTATAAAAAGGGAATTTGCTTTTTCCAAAGCAACGGTCATACGCTGCAGAATTCAGGTTAGTATTTATATATATATATATATATATATATATAGATTATTGACGATTTTAAGTGATTAGTGGATAGGAGAAATTAACAAAATGGGAGGTATGGCATCCCAATGACAATGTTTGATGAAATAGCGTCAGTCGTATTCCAGTTACTGTCGGAGGTGTCAGCTGTGGCAGACGCCAAAGAGTCACGGGGGACCATACACCATTTACTACTATATATAAACTGTGTCACCGTCCGGCAATTCATCAAAATTTTTGGGACTGATTTGTATCCTTCCGCACACTGTTTTTTTTTTTTTTTTTTTTTTTCTTAGCTTATCTTGGGTTTGGGAGACTGGTATTTGTCCGTTCGCCGTAAATATTTCCAGTTTTTGTTGGTCTTACTTACTAAATTAATACTCGTTTCAGTCAATCTCTGTCTTTGTTCTACAACATTTAGTAATAGTAAATGTAAATTAACTGTAAATTATGTCTAACTTATAATGGCTACATTATCCAACAAATTTCGGGTTCTGATTCTATTCTTCATTTTGGATATGAGCCTATAAGAGATTGGGCCAAATTAAAAAGAAAGCCCATATTTGTAATAATATTCCTTAAAATGTCTAACGGTTGCACTGAAAAGCAACAACGTTGCTCGGAGCAAAAATTGATTATTTAATTTTTTAAGACATGGTAAAAATTTATAAAAAGAAAAAATATAATTTAATTGATAATAAAAATTTATAAATTTAAGACAAAATAAAATAAAGGGTAAATTATCCTACTAACACTTGAACTTTTCAAATATTCAGTTTTTGCACATGTATTTATTTTTGCTTTGAACTTACACTTGAACTATAAAATATCACTTCGTTTGCCCTTCCGTCTAAAATTTCCGTCAGACTTTATTTTTCATCAAATTCTTAGGAGTATTTTCATCTTTTTACAATTATGAGTATTTTTAAATTATTATGGTTTTATTTTTAAGTGTAATTTTGTCATTTTACTTTATGTGTATTTTCGTCTTTTTACAATTATGAGCATTTTTTAATTATTATAGTTTTATTTTCAAGGATAATTTTGTCATTTCACTTTATTATTAAAAATCTGAAAAATATTTTTTTTTGTAATCTCAAGATTTGATCCTGAAAAATATATTTTTTTGTAATCTCAAGAATTTGATCCTACAACCACATGCCTAAATAAATTATATGTAGCCATTGAGACAACTATAAATATATAAAATTATGTGGAGCTTATATTTTATATTATAATTACGAAAATAATAAATACGCATTTTATATTGCAATTATATTCTATATTTTAAATATAAATTATATTAAATATAAACATTCTCAAAAAAAAATATTATCAAATGACACAATTCAAACCAAGTTTTTATTATTATCACATTTCTCAAAGCTTGCACTGAAGTTCTTCTTTAATTTTTTTGTTTGGAATTCATCACAAAACATGAATTTTAAGATGTTTTTTTATACAATATCATTGGAGACACTCATAATATAATAATGTCACTGTAAAAAAACCTCAAATTTTGTATTCTGCAACCAATTCAAAGTTAAAAATAAATAAATTTAAGATTTGAGGAAGAGAATGTGAAAGAGACCATTATTAGAATAGAAATTGCCATTAAAGCTGAGGAAAACAGAGCTCTTATTAATGTATATCACCAAAACATTTTCAGAATAATAACTATAAATAGAATATAACCTTAGCATGCTACACAAATGAACCGTTGTGATTAATACAAGGACAACACCTCATTAATGGCTATAAAACAATGCATGACAGCTGCAATTGTGGCATTTGTTATTGCTGTTGTGTGTACTGCTGAAATGTTGTTGCTGCTGCTGAATCTGTTCTGCTGCTGTTGCCAACCATCTGTTGTGGCTGCAGTTGCTGCAGGTGTAGGTAGACTAACATGCCCCCTCAATTCAAATCGGGGTGAGGAATGAATCTTCAGCCTATCACGAACCCTGGAGAAGAATTGCTTGGACAAAGGTTTGGTGAAAACATCAGCCACTTGATTAATTGAAGGAACAAATTGCACAGATAACTGATTCTTGGATATAAGATCTCTCACAAAATGTACATCCAATTCAACATGTTTGGTCCTTGAGTGCAATACTGGATTAGAGGCAATAGCAATTGCACTTTGGTTGTCAACCCACAATCTTGGAGTAGAACCATCATTAACACTCAGTTCATGTAAAAGAGAAGTTATCCAAATAAGTTCTGCAGATGCAAGTGCAAGACTACGGTATTCAGCTTCAACACTTGATCTTGAGACTGAGGTTTGCTTTTTGGAGCACCAAGACACAATATTGTTTCCCAAGTAAACACAAAAACCTGAAACAGATTTTCTATCATCAATATCCCCTGCCCAGTCAGAGTCTGGATAAGCATGAAGAGAAAGTTGAGGTGATTTAGTGAAAAAGAGGCCAAGATGGGAAGAACCAGCCAAGTATCTAAGGATTCTCTTAACTGCTGTCCAGTGAGTATCTAAGGGAGAATGCATAAATTGACAAACCTTGTTGACAGAAAAGGAGATGTCAGGCCTAGTGATGGTAATATATTGAAGGGCCCCTACAATACTTCTATAAAAGGAGGGATCAACAGTTGGTTCTCCCTTGAATCTGGACAGTGAAAGTGAAGTGATCATAGGAGTAGGTGTAGACTTTGCTGAACGCATCTGTGCTTTTTGTAGAAGAGAAGTAATGTATTTGGTTTGACTAAGATGTAGGCCATGTACAGATTTTGATACTTCTATTCCAAGGAAATTATGAAGTCCGCCTAAGTTTTTCAAAGAAAAACTGTTACTGAGCTGATCAATAAGCTTTGTTATGCCCTTTGTATCACTACCTGTAACTAGTATGTCATCTACATAGATTAAGATCCAAATACAACCATCTGAGGAAGAGGAGATGAACAAGGAGCTATCAGCCCGTGAGTTATGAAAACCAAGAGTAAAAAGAACAGACTTGAGCTTTCCAAACCAAGCTCTTGGAGCTTGCTTAAGACCATAAATAGCCTTGGTTAACCTGCATACTTGAAGCTGATAAGAAGGTATTTCAAAACCTGGAGGTTGAGCCATGTAGCTATCATTTTCCAATTCACCATGTAAGAAAGCATTATTGACATCCAATTGAGTTATTTTCCATCCATAATTCACAGCAATGCACAAGACAACTCTTATAGTAGTTGGTTTAACTACTGGACTAAAGGTTTCAGAAAAATTAAAACCAGGTTTTTGATCATATCCCTTGGCCACTAACCTTGCTTTATACCTTGCAATTGAGCCATCCTCCTTAGTTTTAAGCTTAAAAACCCATCTGCAACCAATAAGTGTTTTACCTTGTGGCAGTGAAGTTAGACTCTAGGTGTTGTTTCTGAGGAGTGCTTTATACTCATCATCCATGGCTTGCTTCCATTTTGGATGAGCTAAAGCTTCTGAATAGCTCTCAGGTTCTGAATAGCTCTCAGGTTCTCTACAATCCAGAATACTAGCGGCCAACACCTTTGGCTTGTAAATACCCAGCTTTCCTCCTGTAATCATGGGATGACAATTTGTAACAAAAGGTGATCCTGCAGCATTTTTAGTAGAAGAAGAAGATGACATAGAATGTACATCAGACATATGTGGTAACTCAACAAAGAGAGGAATAGTTGCAGGGCTATTTGTTTCTGAGTTGTAAGGAATAGGAGAATGAGAAGACTTGTATGAGGACTCTGATACTAAGGAGGATTTTTGAGGAGTGCAAGGTGTATTAGGAGTGTTCTGTGAAGGAGGTAAAGGTGTTTGAGCAGGAAGTATGGGTGGAGGATTCAGGGAGGTGAAAGATTGAGAAGATACATGAGGATTTATGTGTTTTTGAGCAAAAGGAAATTTGAACTCATCAAAAATCACATTTCTGGTAACTATAGTTTTTCCCTCAGGTAATAAGACTTTATATCCTTTGTAGTGCTCACTATATCCCAGAAAGGTACTTGGTTGAGACCTAAACTGAAGTTTTTGTGTGTTGAGAGGCCTTAAATGAGGATAGCACATACAACCAAAAACTTTAAGATGCATGTAGTCAGGGGTTTTATGCAATAACTTCTTATAAGGACTCACAAAATTTATAACTCTTGTAGGAAGTTTATTTATCAAATAAACAGCAGTACTAAATGCATCATCCCAAAATTTAATTGGAACATTAGAATGTGCTAAGAGAGTAAGTCTCATTTCAACTATATGTCTATGCTTTCTTTCAGCTAACCCATTCTGCTGAGAAGTGTAAGGACAAGAGATTCTATGATGCACTCCAGAGTTATGAAAATGACTAGTTAGAGCCATAAATTCTCCACCACCATCACTTTGTATGCTTTTAATTTTTGAATTAAATTCAGTAGAAACAAGATTCTGAAGATGACAGAAAGCACCAGCCACTTCTGATTTGGTTTTAAGAAAATAAATCCATGTGTATCTAGTGCAATGATCAATAAAGGAAATATAATAACTGAAGCCATTTGTTATTTTTATGGGAGTTAGGCCCCATACATCTGAATGAACAAGATCAAAAGGATTATCATACTCAGATTTAGAGCTAGGAAAAGGCAGTTTGTGGCTTTTGCCTTGTAAACAAGCACAACATATAGAACTGAAATTTTTATTAACTGGAAGGGAAAGATTACAAACTTCAGACACTTTATTGATAACATCAACGGCTGGATGGCCTAATCTTAAGTGCCACTGGAGAAGTTGTGAATCTAAATCCCTATCACTAGAGTTAAGAAAGATCATTGGTTTGCTAGAGAATCTACTGACATAGTTATTGTGTTCTTGATCATTGAGTTGGATATCAAATTTGTAAAGACCATCTTTAAGTGAACCTTGGAGTAGGACTTGATGTGAATCCTGGTCCTTGACAACACAAAACTTAGGATGAAACTCAAAATAGACAGAATTATCAAGTGCAAATTGTGAAACACTAATCAAATTTTTTGTGATTTGAGGCACATGAAGAAGGTTTTTAAGGAGAAAAGGTTTGTAAGGCGTTTTGATTGAAGAGTTACCAATATGTGAGATATACAAACCTGTGCCATTCCCAACTTGTACCTTGCTGCCTCCTTGAAAATCTGATGCAATATTGAGATTTGCCAGCTCATTTGTCACATGATTTGAAGCTCATGTATCAGCATACCAGCTTGCATCACTTGCTGAATCCGAATGATGAGAAATGGATGAAGAATCTCCAGCTTGAACAGTAGAGTAAGCATGAAAACCTCTTGAGTTGGAGGCATTGCTTTGAGGTTGTACAGAAGATGAACCATAGGTAGAATCAAACCTATAGTAACATTTTTCTGCATTGTGGTTAGTATAACCACAAATCTGACATTAGAGCTTGTTATTATGTCTAAAACCTCTACCACCTCGGCCTCTAAAGGATCCAAATCTCCCTCTTGCTCCTCTTTGACTTGACTGTCCTCTTCCTCTAAAGTTACTGTGCTGATAGTTTGTGGAGGACCAGTTACTTCTCTTTGGTTCTTGTTGTTGAGTTAGATTGACTATAGGAGAAGATCCTTCTGTATTTATCTGAGAATGAAAATTAGCTGACTCCAGCCTGGTCTCATAGCTCAACAACATAGGCAATATATCTCTTAGAGTAAGTGATTCACTTCTTGTGGTTGCAGCTACCACAATTGGATCAAAGTCAGATCTCAATCCAGTTAGAACATACATTGCTTGATCTTCATCTGATATAGGTTGATCGGCCGAGGCAAACATATCACAACAAGTTTTAACCTTGTTGACATATTCTCTTATACTCAAAGATCCCTTTTTGATAGAAGAAAGCTGGAGCTTATATTGCATCTTCCTTGCAGCTGTTTGACTGGAGAAGTTTGCTTCAAGTGTCTTCCAAATCTCTCTAGATGAACGCATTCCTACCATCATCACAAGAAGATTTTCTGAAAGAGAAGACAAGAGTCATGAGGCTAACAATTGATCCTGCCTTTGCCAAGTGAGAAAATCTGGATTGATAGATCCTTCAACAATTTCTGGAGGGATAGTTGTGGTTCCATTGAGGAAGCCTTCAGGACCATATCCTCTTACTGCCGTATAAACTTGCATTTTCCAAAGCAAGTAGTTAGAATCATTTAGTTTTACAGAAATGAGTTGATTTTGTAGTTGGATTGTGGTATTTGAAGGCAGAAGAGGTGGCTGAGTTGTATTAGAACCGGATGAAATGTAATTGTCTCCCATTTGTGCAAGAAGACAGCTTTAATAAAGAAGAAAGAGAATGAAAACGATATCAGGCCCCAATACGAGCTCTGATATCATGAAAGAGACCAGTTATTAGAATAGAAATTGACATTAAAGCTGAGGAAAACAGAGCTCTTATTAATGTATATCACCAAAACATTTTCAGAATAATAACTATAAATATAAGATAACCTTAGCATGCTACACAAATGAACCGTTGTGATTAATACAAGGACAACACCTCATCAATGGCATTTGTTATTGATGTTGTGTGTACTGCTGAATCTCTTGTGCTGCTGAAATGTTGTTGCTGTTGCTGAATCTGTTCTGCTGCTGCTGCTGAATCTGTTGTGGTTGCAGTTCCTGCAGGTTTGGAAGTTGCTGCAGGTGTAGGTAGACTAACAGAATAACTATGAAGACAATTTGTTTAAATTGTATTGTTTGAATAATATTTTTTCATAATTTTTATGTTTAATATAATTTTCAAATAATATAAATTTTTGTATTTGTCCAAATAGTAAATGCTTATTTATTGTTTATACGGTTGTGGTTCAATTTTAGAAATTCACAAATATAATTATGTTAAATTTATTTTGGCATCATCTAGTATGCAATATAAAATATAAGTTTCATATAAATTAACATGTTAATAGTTGCTCCAGTGGGTTAATATGATTTTGAGGGATCGAATCCAATTTAAGACAATTTTTTAAATTTTTTAAAATTTTATGAAAAGACAAAATTATCCCTAAAAATAAAATATTAATAATTTTAAAATATTAATAATTTTAAAATATTAATAATTTTAAAATATTAATAATTTTAAAAGACGAAAATGACCCTCAATCGAATCCAATTTAAGAAGATTTTTTAAAATTTCTAAAATTTTATGAAAAGATAAAATTATCTCTAAAAATAAAACCTTAATAATTTTAAAAAACGAAAATACCCTTAAAAATTGAATATAAAATGAAGTCTAACATAAATTTTGGACGGAATGACAAATGATGTGATATTTTATAATTCAAGTATCAGTTCAAAATAAAAATAAATATATGTGCAAAAGTTAAATTTTTAAAAAGTTCAAATATTAGTAATATAATATAATTTACGCTAAAAATAAATATGTGCAAATTAAAAAAACAAGAAAAATTTTGTAAACGAAAGCAAATTGCTGCAAAAGTAAACGCTGAAATAATATTGAACTGTCACTTTTAATAAGAAAGTTCACATATCCCTCTTTTTCTTCTTCCCAAGAAAGAAAGATAGAATAGGGACGACTCCCAAGTAAGCTATAATGGAACACAGAATGATTCTTTTTCGTTTGTCATTTTAACATATTTTAAAAAGAAAAAATAAATTAAAATTAATTGAAACAAAGGGTTTGGATATGAAAAAAATTTGTATAATTTTCACTTTACAAAGTTATGAGTTTGAAAAAATGCTTTAAATTTAAAATAAAATAAATATACAAAATAGAAGATAATAACTAAAAATAAGGAATCTAAGTGTGTACAAAATAATGTTTTGAATAATTTAGCGCCGACCATAAACAAAAAAAAGGCGTACCTTGTCCATATATGGTTGTACCTTTTGACTTTTAAAAGTCTAAATTAGTACTTTTTGTTCATTATATTAGTTGCAATTCTTTTCCTTCATATCTATTTAGTGCGATATTTTACCGTTTTCATTATTCAAAATTCATAATTATTGGATTTGGTGATGATATTGTTGTAATTATAATTATGTTTAAGATTTTTTTTCCTCCTAAATGATGTCATTCACATTGAACAAAGAAATAAAATATAAAATTCATAAAGTTATTTTTCCTTTAATTTTATAATATATTTTAAATATTATAATATTTATATAAATTAAATAATTAAATAAGTTCATCTTATTTTTTAAAACTTATAATTAAAGTGTCTCTCAAGGAATTGGTAATAGAAAATTGGATGTCTTTCATTATACTATAGTTGGAGATTTTCTCTAAAGAAATGAACATAATTTCTTAACAACTTGGAGAAATTTCTAGATCTAAGTTATCATATTATATTATTAAAAATCTATAATTATAATTTTTTAGTTTTACATAAATTATAAATAAAGTCTGAATAGTATTTGACATTAATTTTAGTACAATAAAATAAACATATTGTTGGGGTGTCAATTCATGTCCCACATATGAAGATAATGTTAGAGTGACTAGCTTATAAGTGGACTACTAACTCCATTAGTAAAAGGCATTTTGGGACGTTGTCCAAGAACAAAACCATGAAGACTTAGACCAAAGCAGACAATAATATACTAATGTAAAATTAAGTGGTAGAAACCTAATCTTATAGGATTATTCGGGCCCAACACAAATTAATTATAGTTAATTAATTAATGTAAGATTTCATACATCAAAGTTTTCTTGTAGAATTCATACAAATCTTAGGCCAACCACGTAGAAATATGGCAATTTCAACCACCTATAATTTATAATCCCAATTTTAATTTTAACTATATTAATTCAAATTTTGTAACAAATAGTTATATTTATTTTAAGGAAAAGAAATTATATGGTTAAAAAATAATTAAAAGTCCCTATCAAATGAAAATATTCTGTTTAGGTAACACAAAATTTAGAAGTCCCTCTCACAACGTAATCCGATCTTTGACTGAAAATCAATTTGCACAATTTGCATGCACGAGCCACGTGCCCTCACTATCCGCCTTCTTCCACAAAAGGAGTAAAAGGAAACCCCAAATATACATCACTATTTTTTAATTTCTCCGTATCATTATCATTATTATTCAAAGATCAAAAATTCCGTAAATTCAAAAATTCATCAATCTTTGATTCTCAGTTATCAATTCTCGATCGGAAAAGAGACTCTGTTGAATTACAGACATTTGTCCTTTGGAAATCTCAGTTATCGTAGTTCTTTATATATATATATATATATACATATATATTATATGTATTACTTGGACAAAGAAACAAAAATATTATATAGGGAGAGAAATTCCAGAGAGAGAGAGAGAGAGAGAGAGAGAGGGGTGGGGGGAGAGACAGAGAAGGTTACCAGGCAGCTCACCGACTCGGTAAAATTTTACATTGTTCTACCTTCTTCTTCTTCTTCTTCTTCGTCTTCTCTTCCTCCATCTCTCTCTGGTCGCCACCGCTATAATAATAATAATAATAACCTGGTACTAATTTTTTCCCTATATTTTCACTGTTCCATTTGTTAATTATCCTGTGCTTGCGTTTTTTATTTTTGCGTTTTGGTGAATTTGGTCAGTCTTTTTTTTTTTTTTTTCTCTAGGGCTTGGTAGAGAATGGAATAAAAGCTGAATGAATATTTGGGTAGAGGGGATAGAATACATAGAACAATGGGAATTTAAATTTTAGCTCGAGTTTTTTCCATTTTATACACTTAAAAACCCTAGCAGTATAAAAAAAATTTAGCGTAAAATATGGCATTTGATCAAAATTCAGTGCCCCAAAATCTGCGCCCTTTGAATATTGTTAGGAATGCTGTAGAGGACCCCCGCATTGCCCCAGTATCCGCATCTGGGAGGCCTATTGAAGGGTTTTATGCTAATCCTCCTCGTGACGGTGTTAGTCCCAATTCAATTCCTGCTGTCTACTACCCTGCGGAAACTGGATTGGTTAGTCTGGGTTTTACGACCAATGCTGCGGTTCCTGTCCCTGGGGTTGCAGGTTGGGGGGTTCCACGTCTTGCTCCTTCGCCACCTTCTGGTATTGTGGCTACTCCTACTCCTACTTCTGTGGTCAATTCGGGAGGTGGGTCTTCACATAATGCTGCGTTTGGGGCTCGGCTTCCAGGTACTAGTGCTTCTGATCAGGTTACCGATGAGAACACAGAGGATTCGGTTTCCGGGAGGAAAGTTAAGTTCATGTGCAGTTTTGGAGGGAAAATACTCCCGAGGCCAAGTGATGGGGAGCTGAGATATGTTGGCGGGCAGACTAGGATTATTAGTGTTAGGAAGGATTTAAATTATGGTGAATTGGTTCAGAAGATGGTTGATACATATGGACAGAATGTGGTAATTAAGTATCAATTGCCTGAGGAGGATCTCGATGCCCTTGTATCAGTTTCTTGTCCGGATGATCTGGAGAATATGATGGATGAGTATGACAAGTTGCTTGAAAGGTCTCCTGACGGGTCAGCTAAGTTGAGGGTATTTTTGTTTTCTGCTTCCGAGGTTGATTCAGCTGGTATGGTGCCCATTGCTGATTGGCACGATGGTGGCCAGAAGTATGTTGAAGCAGTGAATGGTTATATTGATAGCAGTGGTAGTGCCAGGGGTGTAATATCTAGAAAAGAGAGTACTGCAAGTTCTACTCATAGTTCAGCTGCCAATGGAACTGAAATCCTTGATAGTTCAGGCCGCAGCCATGGAGAGATCATTGGTCCGAACTCTACTAGTGTACCATCACCTAGTGAAAATTTCACTGCTTCGCAAGAAGCTGTAACACCAATGATGGTTGTGGATCCAAGTCACGTAATCCAGTTTGATGCTTCTGCTTCTCCAGTGGCAGTGAGCAACTCTGGTCATCCACCTTTGTCTGCGCAATGTGAGAATGAGCTAGAGATTCCTCTATCTGTTGGTGGACAGCAACAGCAAGTGGATCCTGAATTGACCCAAACGGCAAGAACTGTACCAGCAACTTCACCCTATCTGCAGCCTTATATAGACCCTCGCCAGGATACCATTCCCCGTGGTGATTATGTTCAGTCTCCTGCACAATTGGGTTTTCCTACGCAGTTGTTGGGCCATGTTGCACCCATGTTCCCACAAACACATATCACTTCTGGTGCTAGCCATCAACAGTTCATTCCCGCGGTTCACATGACTATGGTTCCTTCCTCCCATGTCAGTATGAATCCTAATTTGGTTCAACCCCAACAAATCAGATTGGACCCTTATAGTCCTGAGAGCTCATTGGGGCAGAGGGTAATTCATGTCCCTGCCGATCAAGGATACAAACCGTATCATGCTCCTCTTCCTCATGCAATGCTAGGAGGTGCTTATAGTTGGCATCAAGTCCCACCAACAGAGCAGGTAACATTTTCTGAAGGTTACGCGCCTCATCAACAAGCCATGGCTGCTGAAAAAATAGCTAGGTTTGATGATTGCCTTATGTGTCAAAAGGCATTACCTCATGCACATTCTGATACAGTAGCACAGGATCAGAGAGAGAGCCCTGCAAGCACCATCAGTGATTCAAGATCAATTTATCATAGTCTCCGCTTAGATGATATAGGACGTCCAATTAACAGGGCTTTTGTTCCTGGAGTTCTTGGGGAACCTATGGTTGAAAAAGCAGCAACTGGGCCTCAATCAAGAGTTTTGGGCAATCTTAATTATGGTGTTGGAATCCTCCAATCCGACAATAATGGTTTGCAGCTGAATGCGGAGGGACACTATGAGAAAGATAGGGTTATTCTCCAAAAGGCACCAGAGAATTCTGAGTTCTCTAATTTGCCTGTTCAACAGGGTATAGGTCTCACAGGTGGCATACCATCTTCTTATGGAGTTTTTGTGGGTAATTTCCCTCAATCGTCCCGTGATAATGTTGTCCAGCCAGTTCTGAATCCAACCCATTACCAAGTTAAACAAGATGCTATGATGAACAAACCAACTATTAGTGATATCCCAACATTTGGAGGCACCGCTTTACAACCTTCAGATCACCTAGTTGATGAATCTCCAAAGGACTCTTCCGATAATACTCCTACCACTGTCCCTCTGGAAGATAATATGAAGTCATATGCTGTCCACGAGCATCTTAGACAGATTGATGGGAGGATGGAAAACCTCTGGGTAAGTCCTTCTGAAATTTTGTCTAATACTGAGCAGAATAAGCCACCAATTGATATCTCCAAAGGGGAAGACATTCTGGAGAACAGACAGCATGTTGGTGGGGAGACTTATTCAAATGAATCTTCCTACATGCATAACTTACAAGCAGCAGAATCTTTTGAAGTAGCACAGTCTCCTCTTGTTAATCCTGGTGCATATAATACCCATTCGAAATTTGGAGTTAGCCTGGTCGCTGATGATACATCTTACAACACTGGTTTTTCTGGTGTGGATTCTATGCATACAACTGAAAGAGTTGCACCAATTGGTGAAAAATGGGATAATGCTCCAAGGGTCCAACCAAATATAGTCTCTACTGGAGTTGAAGCTTTTTTATTGGATGGAAATACATCTTCTGTTTCTCCCTCTTACAGGATTGGAGATATACATGACAGCTCAAACTCATTATTTAGTAACCAGGACCCTTGGAATTTGCGGCCTGACTCTCATTTTCCTCCACCTAGACCTAGCAAAATTCAAATAAAAAAAGAACCTACAAAGGATCTTTCTGGTGACAATCGTCTTGAAAGGAATGGAGACTTGCTTACTGGAAATAATTTGGGATTAGTTGCAGAGATACAGTTAGACAATGGAGTCAATCAGGCCTTCTGCAATTTAAACACAGACAGCAGTTTGGAGCATCCAGAGACAAATAATGGTTAGGATCTTTCTGATTTTTCCTTTATATGTATTGGCATATCTATGGGTAGATCTTCCAACTTCTCTGACAACTATTATGCTTTCTCCTTAAAGGCTCTGTTGAGGATCAGATCAAGCAAGAACTCCAGGCTGTAGCTGAGGGTGTGGCAGCTTCTGTTCTTCAGTCTTCTTCGCCTTCTAATGCAGATTCCTCTGGACGTGGTAGGAACGAGTCTCCTATGAATCAGCAAATTAGTGAAGTCCAGAATATCGACAGAGGAATGCAGAACGTAGATAAATATGATGTCAGTAAACTCCCTTTCTCTCATAAGCTATTATCTTACACAAACGTATTGACCTTTTTTAAATTTTATATTATAATGGTTTTTTGTTGTTATTTAGGAGATCAAGGGAAAAGCGCCTGAGAAGACAAATACTGGGTTTCCTGTTTCTGATGGCCTTGGACGCTTACAGGTTAGGATTTTTCTTGTATCTAACTTATTCAAGTGCTAGAAAATTATGTTCTGTAATTCTTACTTATGCTTATTGCCTACGTTTTTTTATGACTATAAAGATCATTAAGAACAGTGACCTGGAAGAGCTACACGAACTGGGATCTGGTACATTTGGAACAGTTTATCATGGAAAATGGAGGGGCACTGATGTCGCTATAAAACGGATTAATGACAGGTGTTTTGCAGGGAAGCCGTCAGAGCAAGAACGCATGGTCTGTCACCTTAATTTGCTCCAACACACTCGACTTATTTATGATATCACATGCTGAACTTCAATTGTGGTTCTTTTTATATTTTATTTGTTAGAGAGATGATTTCTGGAATGAGGCAATCAAGCTTGCTGATTTGCACCACCCAAATGTGGTTGCTTTTTATGGAGTTGTACTTGATGGTCCTGGTGGTTCTGTTGCAACTGTAACGGAATACATGGTTAATGGTTCCCTGAGGACTGCTTTGCAGAAAAGCGAGAGGTACTGCTAGTTTTTTCTTTTGGTTTCTCTCATTTACATGTTTGATTACAGTATAGCTTCATCCTCCTTGCTTCTATTGTATTTTGCTATTATTATTTTTAGTTCATGTGCGTATAGATGTGCACATGGACTTGTTTTGTTTGTTATTGTTAAGCTTAGCCCTCATGCACATTGCCATAAGATGTCTGTGGCACAGATAAGTTTGCTAGTTTGCAAGAGTTTCTACTTTTTATTCATAGATAGAGTACATATTGGGAAGAAAAAAGTGAATAGTGAGCCCAGAAGGAGATCTAATGTTACTTGCAGGCTGCAGTTGTTCAAGTTGATGACCTTTTTAACATGCTTAACTTGTTATTTGTCAATTTGAAGGGTATCACCGATTGCATATAGGAAGCATATGTAGGTTTTTGTGTGTATAAGATCATGGTTGATCTTATATTAGTGAACCTCAATCTTCTTATATTATTTCACATATATTATAATATCTGAATATCTAGACTTAATTGACTTTATTTTTTAACATGAATAATTACTTTTAGGAATCTTGATAAGCGCAAACGACTCTTGATTGCCATGGATGTGGCTTTTGGGATGGAATACTTGCATGGGAAAAATATAGTACATTTTGACTTGAAAAGTGACAACTTATTGGTTAATCTCCGCGATCCGCATCGGCCAATATGCAAGGTCAGTGTTTTATGGGATCTTCTTTAATTCACAACTTTATATTGCACATGCAGATTAAATAAATATAAAATGAAGTCCAAATTACTTCTTTAAAGTGCAATTGAAACCTATTTATCATATGTCATCTCTCTCCTGCTAAGATGCTGAAGAAAGTGGAAATGTGGGGGATGGTTGGACAGTAGTTGACATGGCTGTAACTACATAGCTAAATTTTGTACCCAAGCACAAACAGAAAACTATTGTCTTGAGCTATAGTGCAAGAGGCAGAAAGATCTGCATTAGTCTTATGTTAGATCTTACATAGTTATGACAGATGAATACATTTTTCTGGTTCTGGGTTCAAATTTTTTTCTTGCCAGGCTGCTTTATCATTATTTGTTCAACAAGTTTTCTAATTGGGGAATACATCTGCCTAGTGCTCATCCCTGTAATGTGGGTTTCTCTTTTCTAGGCAAGATGGAGCTACTGGATGTCTGCAATTAACAACCACAAAATTATTTTTTTTCCTTTTCGCTGTTGTAGAGTCCATAATTCATCTTTGGAAGTTTGACCAGCAGCAGTGTTTTGGAACAAGAAACTTTGTATACTTTGTACTCGTAACAATTGAACATATAGGGCTGCCACCATTGACAATTAGAAAGGATTGGCTTTCCCTTTTTTGAGGGGATGAGGGGTTGGTCAATCCATCCTTCTTAGGAAATAGAAAACGCGTGAAGAATCGCCATCCTTTGCTCCCCCACTTCCCAACGAATTCTGGAATACTGATGTGCTCTCATATGTTTCTTTGTTCTTGTTATGATTGTAGTGGGTAAGCTGTCTGCAACTTCTCACTGTACCTTTTCTTTCCCCCTTCTAGGTTGGTGATTTGGGCCTGTCCAAGGTGAAATGTCAGACATTAATATCTGGTGGTGTTCGTGGCACACTTCCTTGGATGGCACCAGAGCTTCTTAATGGCAGCAGTAGCCTCGTCTCTGAAAAGGTTCTTACAATCTTATTTTTATTTTACCCCTTTGCTGTACCCTGTCTGTTGATCCCTTCCTCTTTTGTCCTATCCAACTTTC
Organism: Asclepias syriaca; assembly: GCA_027405835.1. Taxonomy (NCBI): domain Eukaryota; kingdom Viridiplantae; phylum Streptophyta; class Magnoliopsida; order Gentianales; family Apocynaceae; genus Asclepias; species Asclepias syriaca. Next base: position 3,795,868 of record CM049927.1, on the reverse strand, counting down.
CTATTTCCTGTAGTCTGCTTGAGTAAGAGATTTGAGAGTTTCATGAACGCAATACAATTTACATGCTTATTACTATTAGCATAGGGGTTTTTTTTTCTTGATATATTTATTTTCTTGTGTTTCTTAGGTTGATGTTTACTCATTTGGCATTGTCATGTGGGAACTGCTTACTGGGGAGGAACCATATGCAGACTTGCATTATGGTGCAATCATTGGTAATATTTGCATATACAAGTCAAAAAAAAATCTTGATTCATGCTTTAGGATTAAGTAAGGACAGGGATGATATATAATTATGGTTGATTTTATATATGAATAACAGGTGGAATTGTGAACAACACATTACGGCCACCTGTGCCAGAGCCCTGTGATCCAGAGTGGAGATCACTGATGGAATGGTGCTGGGCCGCAGAGCCATCAGAAAGACCAAATTTCACCGAGATTGCAAATGAGTTGCGGTCTATGGCATCTAAGATTCCCCCGAAAGCACAAAACCATCAGCAGCCTTCTTCAAAACAACCTCAAGTCAAAAGTTAGAAGCCTAAAAGATTTGCTTTTGAACCTTACTACTAGTTACTATCATCATACCAAGTTTTTACACACACACATACAGAAGGTATAAGATTTCAGGGCGTGTTAGCACATTTAGTTAGGTACACAATGTCTTCTTTTTTTCTGTTTTTTTTTTTCTTTTTTTATCAAGTTGCCAAGATAGGATATGACATGAATTTTAAGTATAGTATATGCATAGGTTTGCACACTTATTTTACTCTTCTTCTAGAGGTATTATTTATGTCATGGGATTTTCTTGTGAATGGATGGATATATATAACAGAACCTGAAGGAAAGAGAGGCTCTCTAGCAAACAGATACGACCAATTCATTCCCTCATCTGTAGATTTCTCCTTTTCTTTTCTTCCCTCTAATCTGTAACTGTCGCTGCTATTCACGTGATTTGTTGGTTGCCTTAAAATTTTCATTCAATGTGTATATACATATATATATATATATATATATATATCCGGAGACGCGTTTCCACTCTATTTAGGACTGGGGCAGCAGCCTTGTCATTTCGTGCAAGTGGAGTATCCCACTCGGTCTTTACTTAAAAATAAAATTCACGTAAAGCGCCAGCCAGCCAATTACGAGTCAAAGTTTACCATATAACTTTTTTTTTTTTAATCATTTGAAATTTATGTTATGTATATGATTTTTACATGTGAGCTAAGAGCATGAATATATTATATACTTTTTTTTTTTTTTTTTGTAGATTTAGAGAGAATTAAATGATTAAAAAGTATTAGTTTAAAATTGTACTTATATAAGGAAAAACAAATTAAGAGCAATTGGGGAAAACAGTACCAATCCAGAAAGAGAAGTTAAAACTCCATTTTTTTTTTGCTGTTTCTTTGAAAGTTCCTCTCTCTCTCTCTCTATTTCTTTATTACATGCCACAAGATAAATATCAACTTCTTCTTCCCTTACACATATCCAACACGGATACACACACGACACCGGGGGAGAAATATATATATATATGTATATATATATATTGTTGGCCTTCTCCAATAGAGCAAGAACCATTCTTTGATTTTTAATATATATATATACACGCAGATAAAGTAATAATAAGTGTTGGGTTAGGCCAGAGATCAGATTCAGATTTATGGCAAGAGGTCAGCAGGAGAAACATGGACTTCCATCATCATATACCCCAATAAGAGAGGTTCAAGAAGACGACGACGACGACTTTGAACTTGAAGAGGCGGTTTCCGGCAGTGGTTGCGGTTGCTTTAGGGTCTGCTGTTTCGGATTCGGATTTGGACGGAACAATCAAGAAAGCAACGATTTGCTACAGAACAATGATTCCTGGGTTGTGAAAAGACTGAAGAAATTGAAGGAATTGTCGGAGGTTGTAGCCGGACCCAAATGGAAAAACTTGGTCAGAAAAGTGGGCAAGTATTTTAAACCCAAGAAATCAAGAACTCAACCCATGTATAGCCCACAGAGTTATGCTCTAAACTTCGATAATGGAGAAGAAGAAGAAGAAGAAAATGATGGTTTTTTATTCGCCAATTTCTCATCAAGATTCTCAGCCCCTCTCAATCAACAAAAGACTGTCAGCTAGTTACTTAATAATTCATCATCATATTACTAATGTCCAAATATACTTAAATTCATCATTTCCTTTGTATATTTGTTCATGGATATCTTTAATTTTGATTCTTTAACCGTTATTAACAAAGTTCTAGATATACAAGAATATAAAAGGAAAAAAAAAGAAAGCAATTTTCTTGATGTTTCTGAAAAAAAAGTAAACGAATTGAATTTGTCAACTGGTATTTTAGGAGTGGAATATTAGGCAAGCAAGGAAAGGGTGAAAGAATAAATATACATATAATTTTCTCTACTATAATGCGAAGCCCGCAGGAATTTTGGCTTCCAGCCAGGTGAGAAAAGACAGTGGGTAGCCGCCTTGTTGACTTTTCGCCTTGTTGACTTTTTTTTCTTCCAACCCAATTAAAACTAAGAAAATTGGTTAATGTGATTCATATTTGATATATATATATATATCGAGTCTTGCTACATTAAGATTTGCGCAGAATCCATAAATGTTAATGAGAAAAGAAAAAAAACATTTACAGGAACATGAATACTTGGTACAAAACAAAACTGATTTGGATTGTAAACTTCCCAAGGCTCTTAGAAGTTAGTGGCATATTTTGTTTGTTTTCTTTTTACACATAGAAAAACCTCAGAAACGGGTTTTACTGTTACAACAGACAAACTTCCCTAAAATTCTAAACTGCTAAGCTTCCCATTAGCTTGCCCTTCATTTTCTTGATTCACATGAACTGCTCGCTGTTTGATTTTTCACCTGCACTACTTTACGCAGAGAAACCAGAGTTGATGTATATATATATATTTAGAATTAGAGAATTCAAATCAATTAAAACTCTTAACATACATACCTCTTCCTTTTGCTTTTCTGGGAAGAAGATGTGGAAGGATTGCTGTGCCAGTTTCTTTTCCTTTGGTTTATGAACCAGTTGTTGATCTGTTTTAGCTGCAACCCAGTTTCTTGAACCAATCTTGCTTTGTCTTCCTCCTGTACAATGTAAAAGTTTCAATCTTTAGGACAACTAAAAGACAAAATAAAAACACACACACAGACAGACAGTGGGTAATGAATTAATTACATACCGTTGGATAAGGCCATTTGGAATGTGATTGCCACCAAGATTTTAAGAGGGAAGTAGTGTCACCGGGTAATTTTCCTGCTCTTCTTTTACGTAAGATTTCCTCTCTAATGTCTACAATCTTCTCCTTGTAACCCTGTCATTAAAAGTTATAACAAACATTAAATGTATGAAACAAACAAATTAAGGTTTAATTAGTTATAATAATGAAACATGCATATTGATTCCTTAATTAATTACCTGCTTCAGCTCGTGCTTTAATTCTTGTCTAACTCTTTCCATCAAAGATCTCTCACTTTCAGTTGGTGTAAGAGGACCAAATCCCATGCTGTCTTGACCGTCTAAACTTCCATCAAACAAGTTAGTTTCACTATCTGCCTGATCATCGTCATCATCAGACATAGTAGCTCCTGTTCCTTCACTCGGTGCTACACCTGTCCAAATGTTTTCCACATTACATTTATAAGGTTGTAATAACAATATCTTCCTTCAAATGTTTGAACTTTTTATAAACCTGTTAAGCTCTGCAAAGATTGCTCGAGCTCCCAACAAGCCATGACTGCTTCCATTGCATGAACACGGACATGTTGCTGCAGTTGTTCTTTGAAGGAAGACAGCAAGAGAACATAGTGTGTCTACATCAGAAAAAACCAATTCTTTAACATGTCCGAAAATACAATATAAGACCATATCTAATATGACTCAATCTTAAATTTAACTAAATGCTTAAATGAATTGTGCAAAGTAAAATAAAGAACTTTTGATATGTAAAAAAAAAAACATTGCAAAAAGACATCTTTACAATTACCATAATCCTAGTAGAGATATTTTGGAGTTTGTCCTCCTTTAGAAATGCAACAACTTCCACAACCACAAAACAATTATTAACCAGAATGGAATATATATATATATAACATCAAGAAAGAGATTCCCACATACACTGACAAAGTGAAGTTTGATCAATTATTGTTGTACTGAAAACAACACGATTCTTGTTATGATGTGACGCACAGATATTCCAATAGTTACTCACAACTGTCTTCTCCATAAGAATCATCTTTCACTTGCATATGTTATCTTTAGGCACAGATATATGTTCTTGATGAGCCTTACTGCTGCTGGGGAATATATTTGTTCCCTCCTCAAAATTAACCTAATTACACTTCTTCACCCTAACCCCATCTCAACCCCCCAACAAAACATCATTAAATGAAACAAACAAGAGAGAAAAATTAATATAGCTAACATGCATATATAATAACAAAATGCATTTCAGTAATATATATATATATATATATATATATGCAAATAATTATATGTACGGCCACCTTAAAAACTTCCTTAAATAAAACTCGAGGTAACCTAGGAAGTGATAAAATAATCCAAAATTGCTTCTCTCTCTCTCTCTCTCTCTCTCTCTCTCTCTCTCCAACTTAACACGATAATAATTAGAGACAAAGCAGCCTTTTATATATATATATATATGTATAATCATTTCAACAAATAGAAACGGTGAATTCATCACTAAACTAACGTAATACAACGCTACCATGCACAGATAATTCATGAAATCTTGACTTAAGTCACTCAAAATCTATGAAGAAATGAAAGGGGAAAAAAAAAAAAAAAGGGGGTTTTAAATATCATCCATCCATCCCCTTGAAAATGAATACGGAAACAGAAAATTTTAGGAACAAATCAATCTAACCGCTACAATTTTCAGTAATAATTCTTCACAGAAAAAAATGAAAAAAAGAGCTTTCCTTGTACAGCTTAAATCATCATATGTATAAAAACTTAAATATCAAATAAAGAAAAAGGAAAGACAACTAATAATTCTGAAACTAAAACTAGCTAGCTAGCTAGAGGACAAAAAAGAAAAGTTGTACAGAAAAAATGTGAGCATTTAATGGAAATTTTTAAGCATCATAAGAATTAGTATAAAAAAAAAAAAAAAATTTAATAATTTTCATGCAATGAAAGGAATTAAAAAGTATACCATGAATTGATCAAGCTCTTTATCGTCAAGAACTTGCTGCTGAGGATCGTGTCCGTGACCACGAAGGATCGAAGAAGAGTACTTAGCCACAACATGCTGAGACTGTGCCAGCTGTGCGTCGATCCTGGGTAACTGATCCACCGGTGTGGCAATTCTCAGGCAGGAAACATGCGCCGCCAGTAACTGATCGTACAACGGATGGTTAAGTATTTCGGCTTTACACTTTTCTCTTTCCCAGTCATCATTCAATACTTCCGCACTCCCGCCGGCGTCACCTTCACAATTATGATCACCACCACTACTACTGTTATTATTATTATTATTATTATTATGATCCGCGAGTCTCTTATGAATATTCATCGGAACGTCGTCGTTAGAAGTAGTATTAGTATTAGAAACCGCGGCCTGCTGTAGCTGGTGAAGGAAATTACTGGTGGCGGTAGGGTCAGGATTATGGTGGTGGTGGTGTTGACGGAGAATTGAACTGTTCAGAAGCCAAGACGGTGGTGAAGGATGATTACCGGCGACGGCAGCGGCAACGACGGAAGTAGGAGTATCCGGCGGTGAGTGTAAGATGGAGGATGATGAGTTTTGTTGATGTTGATGTTGATGGGGGTCTGTAAATTGGTGGTGGTGGTGGTGGTGGTATTGATGGGGGTTTTGGAGTACCATTTGTTGTTGAGAATGAGAGAGGTGGTCCTCATACGCCATTTGTACATTACAATTATTACTCTCTCTTTCCTTTTCTTTTTCTTTCTTTTCCACACCCCCTTCAAAGTCATCATTATATATGTATCACCATACTATGCATCTTCTCTCTCTTTCAGTCTCTGTCTTTATATATATATATATATACAATTTATTATTTTTCTTTTCAACGATTGATCCAAATGGTTAAGAATTCTATTAAGAATGTATATATATATGTATATATATATAAACGGCGGTGATTAGAGTAGGAAGAGACGTGGATGGATGGGATTAAGGGAATACTTGTATCTATTTTTAAAAACTTGTATGTATTAATATGTTTTGATTTGTGGGAGAAATGCCACGTGGGGTATATATATATATATATATATATATTTGTTGGTGTAAAGTGGGTCCTACATTCCGTGTTATTTTCGATGTTTTCGGAGATGCAAGAATGAGACAAATTTTTATCATTGATTAGGCAAAGGAATGTGCGATACTTTGCATGAATGTCCACTCTTTTTTTTCTTTTTCTTTTTTTTATTAAAAAAATTAATACTACTACTATTCATTAATACCATTTTCAATTAACTATTATTTTTATCTAATTTTTTTTAAAAAAAAATAAATTTAAAAATAAAAAATATTTTTAATAAAATATTAATTTTTTAAAAAAAGTATGTGAAAATTTAATATTATATATATATATAGATACATAATTGAGTAGTGATTAATATTATAGAGACATGAGCAGAGGTGCAATTAGGAGACAGTGACATCAACTCTCTTTCCACGAGTCACGCTCTTCTTTCATGGGACCACTTTGAATCAAGCGCCGTGATTACTGATTTATGCATTTTTTTAGTTTCAAACGTCACCTTTAACTAAGCAATCCATTTTATTTACTATCTTTTTTTTTTTATAATTATTATTTTAATTAAAAAAATATAGCTCTATTAACAATAAATTCATATTTAAAATTTTTTTAATTTTTATAATCAAAGGGAATAATTATTACCACCAATTTTATTATGTACATGTTTTTTTTTTTTTTTTGGTATCTTCCAAAATTAAGAACAAAATTAGTGAAAGTGGGCCCCACCAATACTAAGAGCTAAATCAGTCACCAATCCCAAGAAATTTTTCTCCTTTTTTCTCTAAGGGGGAGAGGAAGGGATGGGAGGGGACCAGTAAATCGGCGGGCCCCACAGTTTCGCTGAAACTTGTCCCACTTTTTTATGTTTATCGACTTTTTTCCAGTGAGTGTAACACGTCGGTCGGTCTGCCAGCCGATTATTGACAGGGAGAGGTTGGCGCCGGCGGCTAAAGTCACAACTGGATCACTGAACCGTAGCAGCTGCGGCTCGTAATCGTAGCGCCAGCCCCGCTATAATACACACAGCTTTACTCACTCAAATTGACTCGCTCTCATAATCTCGAAACTCATTTGATGATTATGTTGTTGTGGGACCCACACATTTTCTTTTTTCTCATATTTTTTTTTTCTTACAATTTCAAACCTATAAGTAATTTGTCCAACACGTGTCAGCTATCTAAAGGATGGTCCCCTACCTACTTTTTCCATCTGTCCTGCCGTCACTCCTACGGCAATTATTCATCTACCTATCTATCTACTGTTTGGGGCTACTCTAACCTGTTGTGCTCCCCAGCGTAGCCAATTAAAAAAAAAAAAAAAAAAAAGCGAACCCACACGGATATCCCCCAACCAAATATATTATTATTTTAATTTCCCACCTTTTTGCTGCGAGTTGTGGTACTATTGTCGTTATTAACGGAATTAAGACATGTATACAAGTCATCGGACAACTACACATATTTTACTGCCTTAAAATTACATTTTTTTATTATAAATAATTCTACCAATTTTATTAAATTATTAATTTGACATAATAAAAAACTACTCTATCATTAAAATTATATAAGATTTTAATAAGAGACGAAGGATTTTTACATTTGGGGTATCAGAAAATATAAAATTAATTTGATCAATTCCAGCAAAGATCCTTTTCATACAATGACTTTTCAGATGTTGATATATATATATATATATATGGAAAAATGTAAATTTTTTATAGGAAGAACTGTGAACAAAGATATGATAAACTATGTTAAAGAAAAAGGAAAAAGGTCTCAATATAAAAACAAAAATTTTTATTGGAATTTAAAAATGAGAATGGATCATGTACTTTTATTAGTATTAATAATTTTCACTACTTTTTTATATTATTTTTATATGGATTATTGGGCTCCCAATTATTTATGTTTTTAATATAAAGACCCAATTTAGAGAATTATCTTCGAGCTTTTTTTGTCTACTTTTAACTCTAAAAATGCAACCATATTGGAGTAGTACAAAGAATAATTCTCACGCACAAGAAGAGAGAGAGAGAAGAAGAGGGTTTCCGCGGTAACTTTCTTCAAATTGCAGGTTTGGTTTTTTGGTAGATCGGATGTCCAAATCTTGTCTGATCGAGCTGAAATTTTAGGAGGAGTTTAAGGACCCGTGAATCTTTAATCTGAACAGTGGAGATCGAATTCCAACGGTTCAATCTCAATTTCTTGCAATTTTGTTCCTCTATTTTGATTCTAGTGTCTTCGTATTGTTGTTAAGAGTTAGATATTGTGGTGCTGCTATATTGTGCATTTGTACTCTCTTGTGGTGATAGTGAAGTTGGTTAAACCAAAGGGTCTCGTGGTTTTTTATTCTTTCACATTGAAAGGGTTTTCCACGTTAAAATCTTGTGATTCGTATCGTTTTATTTTCTTGTTTGGATCATCTTATTACTTGGTCCTTTGGAGTGTTTGTTTGTTGCTCCTCACATGTTCTTTTAAGTGGAAAAAATATTGATGTTGGGCACAACACATTCTTCTGTGTTATTGCTTTCCCTACAATTTTATAAAATAAAAGAAGAAGAAAAATTTTTGAATAATTAAAATAACCATAGGAAAGACCTTGACAACTTACCTAACACTTATATAGAAGAAAAATAGATCCATTAATATATTAAAGATAGTGTCACACAAAATTGACTAATGTTTTTATTAATTATAATAATTTTATTTATTTAATAAAATAATTTCACACGTATCAAATTGTGAAGTAAAAAAGTAAAGCAGTAGTGGATGTGGCGGCCAATATATATATATATATATATAATTAAATATGGGAAACTTTGGTATTATTTGGAAATCATTTAATTTTAGATAGTTTATGATTGTTATTAATTTCTTCCATTCAAAATGCTGAAATAGTACAAATTTTACTTTTTAAAGAAACATAATTATGAAGTATTAAATTGAGAATGATGTTGATTTTTATTTTTCAAAAAATAAAAAAAAAAATAAATAAAAAGGTTATTATTTAGATATACGTAAAAAGGGAAAATAGGACCACAAAAACAAGGCGGAGGAAGCTTCCCCATTTTGATACCAAACATTCAACGTGGTCCCTTCTCACATTATTATTATTATTATTATTTAATTATATTTTTTAATAATATAAACATTATACCTACTTTATTAATATAAGGTATTTTGAGTAGTTATTTAAGAATAAACAATTATAAAAAAATATTTAAAAAATTCAAACTTTCTATATATATATATATATATATAGATATATAATTTCAGTGGTCCCTTTTCTTTGTACTTTGTGAATCTTATCTCTTTGTGATTTAACAAGTTTCTGCTCTCTTGCCGACCCCCTTTAAAATAATTAAATAAATAAATCTTTTGGGTATATTTTAAACTTAAATAACAAAAATAAAAAATAAATTTTTATGAAAAAGTTAATAACTCATTAGTTCAAAATATATAGTTTGATTATTCTTATATTGTTTTAATTCTTGTATAAAAAAAATAAATGTTATAGAAAATTTCTTAAAATATAAAGTTATGAATACTTATAAGTTGAATAAAAAAAAGATTTGATGAAAGATTTAGTAAAGGCGCGAAATTGTGTAGAAAATATTTTTGTAAAGAAACTATAAATCTAAAATTTAAATAATTATATATATATATATAATGATCACATTTTATTTCAAACATGACTTAAATTTATAAAATGTGATTTTATAGATTAACAAATTACCAATTAATTGCGTGGATGATTGTAATTGTATTATATAACTCAGCCGTCGATTACTTTCTATAATTAGAAAGTTGAGTCGAATTAAGTTTTCTTTATATGGCCTAACAAATTGGAAAAATGTTTCTAAATTAGGCATTCTCTAAACTTTTTCTTTTGAGAATGCCTAGTTAAAAATGGCTAGACTTAGTTATGTTGTTTGTAGGTACACCAAATCTCTTAAAAACATCATCTAAAACATTACTATTATAATTATATATATATATATATATATATATTATATATATATATATATATATATATATATAAATATAAAGATTCCTTTTGAGCTCAATCACATAAAATACTCTACCAAATAATATTAAATATATTTAATACAAAAGAAAATTATCCTTCTAAATAATTCATTTTTATATTTGGGCCTAGACAAATGGGTTCATGTTGTTCTTTTTTTTGCTACCCAATTAGGGTTCGGCGGTTGAGGTCTTGCATAGTTCGGCTTTTAACGGAGGATGAGAATCTGATCTAAAACTTTCAACATGTAGCTAATTGCTCCAATATTTGTCTGGAAGAAGACATTTAGGAGTCCAGTTACTAATTTCTCCAAACTACCGAGTTACAAATGAGTTCATTTTGTGTATATATACAACTTTACATTTTGTGTCTCTTTTAATAAGTCCAAGGTAACTCGAAGCAAAGCAAATAAAGTAAATAACTTAACAAATAAATTATACATGTTGGTTTAAATCAAAAGAATTTGATTCCCTTTTAGCAAGAATTCTTTTTATTTTGTGCTCTGTTTTTTCCATACGCAAGGTTCGAATTCAAGACCTTGCGAATGACGAACAAGCTCCTTCCGCGCTTGGACGAACAAGTGTTGGTCATTTTAGCAAGATTTCAAGTTCGAACTTTACCTATAAAAAAAGACAAATTGGTATAAATAGTTCCCAAATTATAGAAGTTTGGTGATATTGATCTCCAAATTATTTTTTTAGTGGAATTAGTCTTCAAACTATAAAAAAATTGTGACATTGATCATTCCGTTAAAAATTATATTAAATTATCCGTTAAGTAAAAAAATTTTAAAGGTATTTATATAATTATAATATTTAAATATATTTAATAATAGACATATTGACATAAATAGTCCTCAAACTATAGATGTTTAGTAAGGTTGGTTCCTAAATTATAAAAAACAATTGTGAGATTAGTGATTTTCTTGAAATCCAAAATATTTATGTTGGTTACGTTATTTAAATATATTTAATAATATATATATATATATATATACACACGCATAATATCATTCTTCCTTTTTCTTCTCTTTCTTTTTCACTTTCTTTGTTTTCATTTCTCAATGAATAAAAAATTTGGAAAGAAATTAATTGGTTCAAACAATAAGAAAATTAGATGAATAATTTTTTTAAAATTTTCAAACAAAAATAATAGAAAGAAGAAAAGATTTTTTTAAAAAAAAAAATTGTGAGAATAATATTAAAATATTATTTAATAGTATATGTATATAAATCATATATATTAAATATATTTAAATAATCTACTAACATAATTATATTTAAAATTTTTATTCAATAATTTTTTTAACGAGATGACTAATATTACAATTTTTTTGCCAAAATATAATAATTTAGAAACCAATATCACCAAACATTTATAATTTAAAGTCTATATTTACATTAATCTGTCTATTATTAAATATATTTAAATATTGTAATACATAAATATCTTTAAATTTTTTTTACTTAACTATGATTTAACAAAATTTTTAACAAGTCACAATATTTTTATAATTTGAGAATCAATTTAAAAAAAAATAATATAATTTAGAGATTATTTATGAAAATTTGTAGAAGTTGACACGACTCGACTGTGAATTAATAGAAGACTAGGACATAATTCTAACTAGTAGTAAACTATTGGGTTGGGTTAGATATACTCAAAAGCCCAACCCAACTAATTAGAATTGAATTTTTCTCTATTTCTACTCAGACCAAAAACAAATGTGAATTATATTAAAAGACCTCTGAAATATCTGGTTTTTTTAAATTTATTTATTTAGAAAAAATTGGAGCCAATATAGTTCACCAAAAAACGAAAAGAAAACAATTACTCTACAACAGTGAACATATTATAACTCAAATTAAAACAAAAATTCACACAGATGAGCTGGTTGATCATGATCATGGTTTGTGATAATTGCAGAGAATATATACATATATATATATATATTCATTAACTGCACATAATAATCAAATAAGATTGAACAGAAAAAAAAAGTAGGGAGGATTAAGGAAGAGTAGGAGAAAGAGTGGGCTTAGCAACTTTAAGTTCACCGCAATCGCTTATAAAAACAGTCTTGAGAGGCCTATTCCAGATTCCTCGAGCAATTTTGGCTCTTCCATCTCCAAGCAACTCTGCTATATCATTATATTGTCTGATCTTTTCTCCTGGTTTATACGTTGGTATTGATGCAATACTTGTTACCACATCCATTCCTGCAATCAATTTCCCCATCATCTTTCAATTCAATTCACACAAAACAAATAGTTATAATAATAATAAGAAGAAGAAGAAATCAAGAATCAGGGAATTGGGAATAGTGATGACCTTCAAGAACGGTACCAAATACAATGTTCTTGTAATCCAATTGAGGACAAGGTCCAGGACCGGTGGTAATCAAGAATTCTACATTGTGGTAATTTGGATCTAGTTTCACTTCATCTTCATCATCATTCTCCGATAAGCACAGAGAAACAACCCCAGATCTAGAATGTTCTAATGTGAAGGCCTTGGAATCAATTGTTTCGGTGTTACTAATCAGATCCAGAGGCGGTTTAACTTCTCCTTTATCTTTCCGGCCTTGTTTCCCCGCCGTAAAAAACTGTCCCGGAAATATTTTCTGTACTAATGTTCCTTTATAGGTTGATCCACCAGATCCGGTACACATGGCTTTGAAATTCGATACTGTTATAGGAACGAGGTTACCGTAGAGGCCGATAACGAGACGGCCTAATGGTTCGCTGTCGGTACAGAGAGAAAGTTCATCTCCTAAAGCTCTGTTCTGAAAGTAAGATGGGCAGATACTGAAGTCCATGAAGACTCTGTCCGTTACGACGGTGGTGTCCCGTGGCGGGGCAGCGGTGGTTGATGGAGAGGAGGAGGAGGAGGAGGAGGAAAGTGGGGTAGGAAGGGAGAGAGAAGTGGAGAGGAAGAGGACGGAGCGGCGCGTGAATTGAAGTTTGTCGTGGTGGTGATGATGGGCTGCGAGATTGTCTTGGTGGTGACGGCGGCGGCGCCATTGGGGGAGGAGCGGCGAGGTGGATTTAAGAGTGGAGGAGCAGCCCATGATGCGATGGAGCTAACATGGTGGAGAAAAGATTGAATACTCTGTTCTCAGAAAGAAGGTGGGGATAATCTTGTGGTATCTTTCAATGCCACACAACTCAATTCGGTGGGGACTAATTCTTAATCCCACATCTAAAAATATAGTTAAATTTATATAATATATAAGAATTTTATCATTCCAATCAAATAAATAAATCAAATAAATAAAGATAAGAAAGTTATGGATGGGAGAAGAATAATACTATTTCACTAGAAAAATCAAGAAAAAGAAAAGGGACACAAAAAGACACAAACTTTACACTATTATCCCATCTCATTTTCTTGCTATTCATAACATGTTCTATAGCAAAAGAACCAAAATTAGATATCTTTTCTTGAATGATACAAATGATTTACAACTAGATAAACTATTCTTTAATTAGATGAAGATAAGAAATTTAATCTAGAAGGTTGTAAAGAAACAGAAGATTTTGTGAATGAAAACTTTTTGGAAAACTTGAGATTGTTGTTGATGCATTTGCTAGAAGTAGTTTTGGACTTGAAATGGTGGAGAGCACAAGAGCAATTCCAATGGTACCTCTTTCTCCCATTATAGTCCATGTCGTGTGCCCGTATGGTGGCTTCAAACTGCAACTCATGAATCATCTTTTACCTTCCCTTTTTCTCTTTTGTTTGAAAGATTTGAGATTTCATATGAGTTTAATCATATATATATATATATATATATATATATATATATATATATATATATATATATATATATGTATGTATGTATGTTCTTGGTGAACTATGTGTAGAGCCCTCCAACAAAGTAGTGTTCTGAAACTGAAAGAACTTTCAATTGAATATATTCCTTGTTTTGGCTGTCAAGAAAATGTTTGTAACTACATGAAAAGAGGTCTGATTGACTCTTTTCTTTTTTACCACTACTCTGTTCATGCATGATGATGACACAAAACTCCATCTTTATATATATATATTTATTTATTTTTATTTATATTATTTATTTTTATTGTTCACGTAATCATAAATTAAATTATTATTAATTGAGTTATAAAATATATATATTTATATTATAATGTAGATATTGGAAGATTTACAAGTTTTGCTCTCTCGAGATTCTAATTGATACCTATATATAACCTTTTTTTTTTATTTAAAGTAAAACATTAATAAATGAAATTAACAAATCAAATATCCTTTTTGGGGGCTCTTCTTCACAGGAAAAGATTCTTGAGATCATCACGAACAAGAAATAGTCGGTAACGAATATGGCACTAAATCTTACGTTATTCTTAAGAAACGCCGTCTTTTATTCCTCCTGAAAGCAACAGAATTAGGAAGATTTTATTAATTTAATGTTCTGAGGTTTTAGATTCGAACATAGTATCCAGCGTTGGATACGCAATATTTTCTCATTTATATAATATTGATAAGTGAACGTGCTTATTGTAAGACCCTAGGGAGCGGGACAGCTTCGGTAGCGGAACAAGTGTACATGTGACATACGATTTAGGGTTTTGGTTGTGTGACAACCCTTTTATATTGAGTGTTGTGTGTGGGCAAAGATGTGCAATGTGGGCTGAGATATTGTGGCACGGATCGAGGCACAAGTCCAACTAAGAAGGAGCTTTAGTCTGAATAAGTCAGAACTCTTAAGCAAGGAAGACCATGGATGGGCCATAGTCCATGAGGATGACTCTAAATCCTGCTAATCCCTAAATGGTTATAAATAGGGATAGTTGGAGTGCAGAGGATAGAGAGAGAGAGGAGACAAACAGTGTGATGATATACATTTAAAATTATTGTGATGATATTCTTTAACTCCACTTTAAAACAAACTTTTTCAATCAACTTTAAAATTAAACAATAATTAATGTTTTCCATCTCAAACTCTTTTAACAAAAAGAAAAAAAGAAAAAGAAATACAAAATTCTTTTTCATCTCAAACTAAAAAAACATCTTCATCTTTCTTTCCCTCTCAAACGAAACCCATTTTCCTTTGCCCCCAAAAAAACCCTTTTCCTTTCAAATCCAAACTTCAACTAGTGAAGAAATCAATCTCAAGTGTTCAATTTCAAGTTAAAAAGGTAATTCATTCTTAACTATTGCTTGATATTTCAATTTCAAGTTTAAAAGGTATTTGATCTACATATCATTCATAGGTATTTGATGCATATTCATATAATATTTATATATATATTGTAATCTCCATCTAATTGCTTGATAGAAATTATTTAGTGAAGAATAGTGAGGAGCAGAATGCACACGAGCAGAAGTACTCAATAAAACTTTGTCCATGAACTTAAAGTCTATTCTGTGTGTTTTTGAAAGAATAGTGAAGTTGTGACAGCAATGGAAACTTAAAATGAACGATAATCTCTCTATCTTCTTCTTCTTCCAACTGGATTTGTTACTTCTCTGCTTCTGCTTTAGTTTCAGTTTTTCTCTCTAAACTTCAACCTATTGTGACCACCCAACCTGGTTATTTATAAATACTAAACATATTTAATTATTTTACATTTAATTAGTTTCCAGTCATAAAAAAGTTAGAAATAATATATATATATATATATATATATCTTTCATAGGTATTTGATGCATATTCATATAATATTTTATAACTTTTGACTCAATCGATCTGTAAGTATATATATACAGATTGTGCATATATTTTATTAGTAAGTTGATTAATTAAATTTTTTTCTTTTTCTTTTATATTTTTACTTTTTTTATCTATGAAATTAAGTTTGAAGGATCCAAAAATTGTGTTGCTACAATTACACAATCTTTCAAGTCCAATTTTGTAGGACCATATCCCTCATTTTCTGATGTGCCCAACGATGTGAAAGATATTTGGTTTCAATCTTTTAGCGTAAGTTATGTAATTTTCTATAATTCATTTTTAACATAAGGAGCATTACTATTATAAACTCATTCAATTTTTGAAATTACTTAATCGATTATCCTTCTTTATTTATTATTAGTATCATTTTTAAAGTCTAATAATTTTATATATTTTGTAGAAATCATTTCGATGGGATAAAAAAGATAGTGCATTGATTCGGAGGAATTGAGAGAAGATTTGTCGAAAAAAGCTATCTGATCATCTTTGTAGGATTAAAGTGAAGTATGCAAAATCTTGTTCTCCATGGATAGACTCACAACATTGGAATCAACTTATTTCTCATTGGAATATTGTAGAATTCAAGAAAATCTCCTCAACTGCAAAAAAAAAAGAAAGATCTTTAGCTGGTCCTGCCCATACTGGTGGATCAATTTCCTTTACAGAGCATGAAGAACGTGCGGTTAGTAACTAATTTACTACGACACATTAACTAGTTAATGAAATATATATATATGTGTGTGTGTGTGTATTTCTTGGTTTTCTTTTAATGAAGCTTTGTGTGCATTGGATTGAATATTTCATGTATAGTTGAGGTTATTTTTTATCACATTGTGTTTTTATTGGATTGGATACTTTATGTATAGTTGGGGTTATTTTTTATCACATTGTGTTTTTGTTGGATTAGATACTACACGTGTAGTTGGAGTTATTTTTTATCACATTGTGTTTTTGTTGGATTGGATACTCCATGTATAGTTGGAGTTATTTTTTATCACATTGTATTTTTGTTGGATTAGATATTCCATGTGTAGTTGGAGTTATTTTTTATCATATTGTGTTTTTGTTGGATTGGATACTTCACGCATAGTTGGAGTTAATTTTTTATCACATTATGTTTTTGTTGGATTAGATACTCCATGTGTAGTTGGAGTTATTTTTAATCACATAGTGTTTTTGTTGGATTTGATACTCCATGTATAGTTGGGGTTATTTTTTATCACATTGCATTTTTGTTGGATTAGATATTCTATGTGTAGTTGGAGTTATTTTTTTATCATATTATATTTTTGTTAGATTGGATATTCTATGTGTAGTTGGAGTTATTTTTTATCATATTATATTTTTGTTGAATTGGATACTTCATGCATAGTTGGAGTTATTTTTTATCACATTATGTTTTTGTTGGATTAGATACTCCGTGTGTAGTTGGAGTTATTTTTTAAACTAGTGTTTTTGTTGGATTGGATACTCCATGTATAGATGGAGTTATTTTTTATCATATTGTATTTTTGTTGGATTGAGATATTTCATGTATAGTTGAAATTATTTTTTATCATATTGTTTTTTTGTTACATTGGGATACTCCATGTATAGTTGGAATTATTTTTTATCTATTTTTTTGGATTGAATACTCCATGTATAGTTAGAGTTATTTCTTAAACTAGTTTTTGATGAAATTTTCTTATCTCTTTTGAGTAATACAGCGACATGAAAATGGAGAAAATTTTGAATATACCGACTTATTTCACCGTTTGCATGTATTTCAATCTGAACCGATGAAGGGTGATTTTATCAATGAGCGCTCCAAGAAGGCAATGGTAATATTCTCTTATCTATTTAATATCATGATTAGTATTTACAATTATTTTATGCATATAGTTACTAATGTTTTTTTCCTAACATCGTCTTAATCTTTTGATAATGCATTTCAGAATGACGTTAATCAACTTAAAGAGCATTATTCACAAGTTTTTTCATCATTGGGCTCCATCGAGAGTTCTGTCACTCCTGATGATAAACAAATGTTTATTGAGGCATGTGGTGGTTTCAAGAAAGGTCGAGCTTTTGGTTTAAGATCAGAATCTGTTCTATTAAGGTCTCAATTAAACGATTCTACAACTACTCCACCAATAGTAGCGGAGCTTGCAAACAAAGTAGCTGAATTGGAAGACAAAGTCAAGAATCTAGAGAAGCAAGCACAACATGCTACAAATGTTAGTGATGAAGGTAATGATCATACTTGATAAATTCATCTCCTAGTGCTCAAGATGATTATGATCAGGCTCTTCTAAAGCAACACTATGTACTATTTGATATTATTGCGATGATACTTAAAATGTTTTTAATATTAGGATACTACTATATATTTATTATTATTATAATGACATTTTATAATATTTTATTATTTGGATTATATATATATATATATATATTGTGATAGAAATATTATTATTAATAACTTTTATTGTTATTTTTTATTTAATTATAAATTATGTTTTTGGATATATATATAAATTTATGTATTTAATTAAAAATAAAAAATAATCAAAATAAATCTGTCACAAATTAATTGCAAAATAGCGACAGATTTGATCATCGCAAATTTGTTGCTATTTGCGACAGATTTTTGTGTCGTCGCAATTAGCGACGAAGATATTACGACGGTCAAATTCGTTGCAAATATGTTGCAAAATAGTGACGCCCAAATACCGTCGCAAAATTATCGCAAACATAGCGACGGATTTGACCGTCGCAAATTCGGTTGCAATTTGCGACGGTTTAGTAGGCGATCACAAATTCTGTTGCAATTTACGACAAGTTAGTAGGCGGTCGCAAATTCGGTTGTAATTTGCGACGACTTAGTAGGCGGTCGCAAATTTGGTTGCAATATGCGACGGCTTAGTAGGCGGTCGCAAATTCGGTTGCAATATGCGACGGCTTAGTAGGCGGTCGCAAATTCGGTTGTAATTTGCGACGGCTTAGTAGGCGGTCGCAAATTTGGTTGCAATTTGCAATGACTTAGTAGGCGGTCGCAAATTTGGTTACAATTTGCGACGGCTTAGTAGGCGGTCGCAAATTTGGTTGCAATTTGCGACGGCTTAGTAGGCGGTCGCAAATTTGGTTGCAATTTGCGACGGCTTAGTAGGCGGTCGCAAATTTGGTTGCAATTTGCGACGACTTTGTAGGCGGTCGCAAATTTGGTTGCAATTTACGACGGCTTAGTAGGCGGTCGCAAATTCGGTTGCAATTTGCGACGGCTTAGTAGGCGGTCGCAAATTCGATTGCAATTTGCGACGGCTTAGTAGGCGGTCGCAAATTTTGTTGCAATTTGCGATGGCTTAGTAGGCGGTCGCAAATTCTATTGCAATTTGCGACGGCTTAGTAGGCGGTCGCAAATTCGGTCGCTATTAGCAACAGCTATGAGGCCATCGCAAATATTCGTTGCTAAAATTGATTTTTCTAGTAGTGCAAATAGATGGATAGCATAGATAAAATAGGTGGGTTCTATCTTGTAGGCTTTGGTGGCCGAACAACTTTATTCATAGTTGTTAACTATTGTAATTCTTTACTATTGAGTAATACAAAAAGGTTGTGTGAGTTGACCGTAAATAATATTGTTTGTCCCTTTACTTGTGATTGTCTGTCTGCTGCGTATACTTGCACTTATGCACATGTCATCCGCAGGTTATGTTGAGTGCCGTGAATTGGTGGCTGTGCCAGAAAGAAGCACCTCGTGACACTTATCATCATAACAATGTTTATTGACTTAATTTTTAGATTTAATTCGAATACTTTATATTAGAAAGTATTTAGATAGCTATTTTTAACGACTAGACATATTTATTTTTTAAAGATAATTTAAGGTGTATATTGTGAATATGTGAGGATGTATATTGAAATAATACCAAATTCCAATTTATGATTGTAAATAAAAATAACAGTCAACTCCACATTAACCTTGAAAATTTGGGGGATATACACACATGATATATGATGAACTAACTATTATTATTATTGCATGCATGCATGCATGGCGTAATGTGTACGTGTAATTATTATTAATTACCATGCATGGGTAGCTAATAAAGAGAAGAAGGAGAAGAGAATTTGGAAGTTGCTGTAATTATGGACATGGACCGATTACAAGTACTTTTCACTGACTGTAATAATTTCCTTGGAGGAAAGGAAATATTGTTCTTATGGCGATGAACACAAGTAGTTGATGATTTCTTCTTCTTCATGACACCATTAATGGAGTTGTGAAGAGCACAACTGCAGTTCTTGTGATAAGGTCTTCTTTTGATTTCCATGTCTAATTGTGACAAACTCCCACTGTGGACACACTGAAGCATCAAATTAGCAGCTACTCCAGTGGCCATCTTCTTCTCTTTATCTCCTTCTTCCCCCTTTTTTCTTATCTGTTTAATATATATATATATATATATATATATAGTTCTGTATATGTTCTTCTTGTAATAAGGTTTTATATATATATATATAGTGCTAGGGTCTGTGAGAATATCAAGGGAGAATCATCAGTTCTAATCTACTCCCAAAGATTGACAAATCCAAGATAACAATAAGAGTAGATTCCTTTAATTAACAACACCAATGCGAGTTACTAATAATTTCATATTATTCAATGATATTAATATATACAAGATGAGGACAGTTTCTTTGTTTTTTACTATGTTGACCAACTACTACTACTAGCTCCAAGAATTCCTTGTTTTATATGTAATTAATTATTTTGCACCCAAAAACAAATAATCACATTTAATAAATTTTCTTGTTAATTAATTTAAAAGATAATGTAAGAACTAATTGAACATGGACTTTTTTTGTGCCGAAAATCTTTTTAAGATATTGGGCTGAAAGAAGTCAAATCTTCTACTGATTCTTTTTCAGCTGTTTTAAAAATTTTATTTTATGGGCCGTATTGGGTTACTCTTGGGCTTTGAGACAAAAAAAAAATATATATATTTTTAATGGTGAAAAAAAAAGACTCGGAAATTACAGACGATTAAGAAGCCAAATTATGGAATTGTGAAAATATCAAAGGGATCGGTTTAAGGTAGAAAACAAATTTTACATTCCAATTAGGAGGTATTTGTACGTTTTTCCCTAAGGAATTCTGTTTATTTTGACTTTTGGATAAAAAAAAAAATATTCTCTTTGATCATGCAAAAAGAGACTTAGAAATTAAAGGTACTTTTTTGGCTTTTGTTCTTCTAGTTTTCAACGTCAGGTGGGGATCAAAGTTTAAATACTTTCTTTTTAACGAAGGAAACAAATTAATTTCTGATATCTTCCCCATCCAATATATATCTTCAATATTACGCAATCAAAATAAAATATTTTGCCCTAAGAGTTAGATTTATATCTATATATATATATATATATATATATATATATATATATGTATAAAATGTATAATAATATTATTATATAAAGGAGAGAGAGTTCTTAGCAATTCCAAGAAGTGGTCCTAAATAAAAGCCGAGCAAGTGGGAGTAAAGTGACTGAAAATATCAGTCAGTCCAATAAATAAATAATTAATTAATTTAAACGAAAGAATAGAATGCCAGCAAAGTTGGGTAAAAGAAGATAATATATTAAAAGGAAATGAAAACCGACCAAATTTCTTCTTTCCGTCATTTATTTATTCATTAATTAATATTTAATACTAATTAAGAGTGGTACCCCAATAATAAACAGGATTAGTAGACCACGTGACTTGATTTGGTCCTTCTGTATCCCACCCCACCGTTGTTATGGTGTGCTTACCATGTTGTTTCTGCTCCTTCTACAAACTTCTTATGTGCTAGCTGGCACATCTAGGAATTAGATCTCCAGAGTGCCACATACAATGTATTTCTGTATAACTCATAAAATTTTCACAGATTTGAGATGAAATTGAGGTTTTCATTTATAAATTTATGTATAATAATGAAAAATTTACTCTGGGAAAATTGATTCTGCAAATTGCATATTTTTAAAGCCAAAATATTGCTCAAATCAAGGTTGGTGTCCCCTTCACTTTTTTAGTAAAGTGATGTGTATATACTATTGAATAATATTAAAATTAGAAAAGGAAAAGGTTAAGGGAAGAGAAACATGTTTTGGTCCTCTTCTGTGGAACCTTTGTATCTGTATCTCCTCGTTTTCCAGCTGGAAAAACTGAACTCGTGAGTTGTCATATTCGAATTGAAGAAGGTCATCTTCATAATTGAGAAAGCATAAAATTATGCATATCATTACGCGTTAAAAAGGAAAAAAAAAAAAAAACCTAAAAACCATTGATCTGAACCAAATCATGACAAACTATGATGAATTACAGCAAATCTGGGAAAAATTGGAAAAAAAAAATGAATGGATCGAGAACAGGATCATATAGACCAAAATATAAAAGAATACGTTTCTACAGAATTTCGTTTTTCATTCAAAAAACAAAGCAGTAATTACAGACGAAAAAAAAAACCTAACCGACTGTGAAATAAAATTAAACCTTATACAAAACAGGAACTTCTTATTCCACTTCTCCATCGTCGATAATCAAATTCATAGAAGATCTTCTGATCAGATTGTGAGTGGCGACTGGTGAAGAAGAAGAAGAAGGAGAATTAGAATTAGAAGGAGAGGAATTTGCAGAATCCATTGTTAGAACGAGACTACCTTCGCTCCAGGAACGTCTGATCGGATAAGAGATCTTAGTCGTAGATACATTGTTACAGAGTCTCTTTCGTTTAGATTTATGCAAAGCGCAACTGCAATTACGATGATAAGGTCGTCTGCTGATCTCTGAATCGTGACCGGAAATACAACCTTCAAATGCACCGCGAAAAATACAATCTCCAGCTGCTGCAGTTGCCATAACTGCCGCCGACTTATTCGCTCTAGTGCCGATCGGGAATCAATCAGCTAGAGGATGCGGAGGAGGTGAAGGAAAAGGAAGGCTTAGGAAATGGCAGCTAAAGCTGCATGAAGTCCGAGTTAAATAAGCACAGAAGATACACAGGGAGTCGACAACGACAACTGGACGGTATCGCGCAAAATGCGCGCTTTTATCAATGAATTTGGTAATAATAATAAAAAAAAAAAATTAGCAGTAGTACTATCGCTGCACGAGACGAGAGAGCCGTAAAGAACGAAACTATTACTAGTAAAATAAAAGAGTCGTATAGATTTCGAAAATCTTGCTGCCACCAGTGGGTCCCACACGACTGAATTCCTCGTGTTCCGCTCGTGTACGAAACACAGTGTTCACGTTATTATTTCTACGTAGAATCCTAAACAAACTCTCGAACAAATCCGGTTCGAAATCGTTTAGATTTGGTTCGGATTTATTCATTTATAATTTTTTTAATTTTTAATTAATTTTCAAATTTATTCAAATATTACTCTCCAATAATAAAACTATTAGGTAATCAGCACCGTACAATTCATCTCCGGTAATACTCCATATTCCCAACTGCTCTCACCTGCCTATTGCATCGAATATATATTATTCATGAGAAAAATAAAAATAAAATTAAATTGGTTTCATTAGGACAAGCATGTTATTGGTAGAAGAGAAAGATTGTGAGTTTGGGAAATTAATGAAATCCGATTCACGCCATGGATTTTTAAAGAATTTTGTCTGTGTTAGGCATGACAAATAAACTTTCGGAAAAATCAGAAATGTAAGAAATTGACGAGGAATTTTATGATACTACTAAAATATATAACAACGTTTTCATCGCTTCATCTCGTAAGTAACTTATAATTGATCCAAAAGATTTGCCTAACTTTCAATAATTTTTTTAAATAAAGATTTCCGGGAGATATTGGGCCAAATATTGGGCCTGGAGATATGATATTGGTGGGTTAAAATTATTTGGGCTAAAAATGGATGAGCTTAATAAAACTTACAATTATTTATTTAACTCATAAAAATTTATGAATAATAAAAATTAATTATAAGTATATAAACAAATTATATTGATTAAAAATCTATTAATTTATTTTGAATTTGTGGTGATAAGAAGTATATGGAATTAACTTTTTCAACGGCCAACACCAGAAGTCGCCGCAAACCGCCTATTCTGCTGCCGGGGACAAACGTTATCGGTATCGGATAGTAGATAGAAATGGGAGGAGGAAATGGAAAAAGGTTTAACAAATCTAGAACTCGTAGATCGTCGCAATCTTCATCAGGTCGAGCACTTTTTGTTCAAGGTGGAGTCCTGGATGATTGGTCTTCGCCTTCCGTCATTTCCCGTTCTTCCACAGGTTTCTAACAGATATTAAATTCTGCTTATCTGTTTTTGTTTTGTTTTGTTTTTTTTAAATTATTATTAATGTTATTGTTTTGGTTTCAATACATTACCAGGGAGGAATTTCAGTGGAGAAGATGGTAAGGGAAAATCTGAGGCTTCGAGATCAAGAAGGGGAAAAGGGAAACACGGCTCTAGCTCCGCATCAGGATCGGGTTATGCATCGACTTCCGGAGGCGATCATGTAAAAAGTCGAGGAAATGCTATTAATTATGTTTGCCCTTATTTTAATTCTCAGGTAAAACTGGAATCTTTTTATTTTTTTTTTCCCCTTTTCATTTCCCTCTATTCTAGAGGCTTAATCGTCACTGTCCTAGTTTGTTGATTAAACTGTATATTGGTACCTTTTTTTTTTTTGATGAATTTTGAGGTTTATTAGAGTTGATTTAACAATATGAAAAACAATTGACCAAGTTTGATTCCCCTATTTGAATTTATGCAAGAGATATGCAATTTATTTTTTACTTCCCGTGCCTACATTTTCTCCTACGAAGCATTATATATTTTGGTTTACCAATTTTCTTAATTCATGTTACATAATTACCTACTCTGTTATGCGGTAATGCTGGTGGTTTATCAGAATTGAGTTTACATATAGTCATGGCCTGGTGGGAGAGAGGGTTATAAATTTCTTATCCTGCTAGAGATGCTCTTGAAAATTTGCTGCTGTCCTATGGTTTGAATAAGTTACTTGGCTTTATTTGATTAACTTTTGTATTTTTTTTTAATTGGATTCTTTCATAAATTTTTTTTTTGATGAGTCTGTGAATCTAACTTCAATCCTTCATTGATTTAGTACTGTCTGAGGATTTTTTCAGGACAACTTGTCTCCAAATGTAGATGAGGAGAAAATGGATGATCTCGAGTCACAGCCCATGATTTTGCTTGATTCCAAGGAGACACCAATTGTTGCCTATGTTGATGAAGGCTCAAATAAAAATATGGCAAGCACAGAATATGCTTATGATTACACAGCCGGCTTCACCTTGGATGAAAGTTCTCATAGAGGATTGAGAATCGATCATGAAGCAAAGGAGACATCAGCATGTTCTTCTGAGATGGAGAAGAAAGAAGGTTCTTCCAAGGCATTGAAACCTACTGAAAGACCAGAGCAAAATATCCAAGGCACAAATTATGTTTATTGTTCCACCAGGGATTTCAGTTTGGAGAAAGGATGTCATAGTCATTGGTCCAATGACAAAGCAAAAGAGACTGTAGCATCTTTCGCTAATACTTGCAAGCTTGAGGATGAATCAGGTTTCCTTGAGTCATCACCATCTAATGAGGAGGAAGTGATTGCTGAGGATAGTGCTGATAGTGATACAAGTACTAAAACAGAAGATGACTTTTTGGAGACAACATACTCTCCTGATAGAAATCCAGGATTTTTATGTATTGCTGGTCGCAAAATATACACCCGAGATATATCAGATAGTGAAGGTGATGAAGAAGAGTTCTTGGATAATGAAAGCTCAGATTATTCTGAAACAGAAGATTCCTCTGATCCATCTGATAGTGGTTCAGATATTGATGATGTGATTGCTGAAGACTACTTTCAGGGTATTGGTGGCAGGGATGACTTTGTAAATATTGATCAGCTGGTTGGAATGGTTCCTGCTGTCTTGGATGATGATAGTGATTCCAGTGATAGTTTGGACAAGACAGTAGAGAAGCTTGGAGGAATTGCTCTTCAGGAAGCATCTAAGGAGTATGGCACGATGAAGCTTCAACCAGCGAGAAAAGCCCATAGGAAAGATCACAAAATTACCCCTGAAAAATATGATAAGGTGTCAGCTATGGATGACTTTATGCTTATAAAAGATCCAAGAACTGTTTATGGAAGAAAGAAGCACACCAAAAGAACTCCACAGTCTTGGCCTTTTGACTCTCAAAAGAGTCAAAAAGGCAGGAAGTTTCCAGGCAAGGAATTTCCTTATTATGTTCCTCATATTTCCTAATGTATTTGACATTTATGTTCTGATGGTGTCTGTTTTATTGGATGTGAATTTACCTACATATCTGCTGCATATGTCTGAGTATTTTCCACTGTTTGACTGGATTCTAGAGATTGGTGATTGGTATACTGTAATTTTTTGCAAATCAGTTGCTCTTGTTGATGCCCACTTGTATGGCACTTCCGATAGAATCAATGAGCTGGAATTTACATATTGAGGTGTCCGAACATAGGGTATGGTTCAACCAAGAATAGGTCTGAAAGTCATAAGTTCAATTATATGTCTCCTCTATAAATCCTCAAATGTATTCATACTATGTAACCATGGGTTTCCAAGGCACTTGGTTTTGGGAAGTCTGACCATAGGTAGTGATACGAACGTTGTTTGTGTTCTTTGATTCAGGATTTATGTAGTTGAGACATGACCTTCTTTTTATGTTTGTGGCATAAGTTTCAATTAGTTGTTCATTAATTGATAGAATTCATCGTTAGTTTGTATTTTATAAGGGAAAAATACATACTAATTTCTCAGATTGCAAGAAAAGCAGAAAAACTTACAATTGTGTAGTTTCTGTTTAAGTCAAGAGGTTACTATGATTGCATTGAACGGTTCATTGGGTAGTGGCTTTTCAATCTATACATTTTGTAATAGACTTGAATTGGTAATAAATTCATATTCATAACTGCAGGTGAAAAGAAAAAACATCGAAAAGAGATGATTGCTTTGAAGCGGAGGGAGAGATGATTGGCCGTGGTGTCGATCTTCAGGAAATAAATGCTGTAAGTTATTATCTGTTTACAGCTGAATGTGGTCTTTTCTTATAGATATTTTGACTTGCACTCTCTTTTTTTCGCAATTGAACTATTCATATCTGTTTCTGTGATGAACTGGTGTGCTAGACCTTATGTTGATTAGATTTGATTCTTTCCAAAGTCTGAGTTTCTAGCTTCTAAAAAATTTCATGTTTCAATTGGATGTTCATTGACAAAAAGGAAAGAATTTCTGAAATGTTTTCTATGTCCCATTGCTGAACAAAATTACAGTATATATAGGCACTAATACTAATCAAATCTCTTAATCCTAGACTAATCAAATTCTTTAATCATAGTCTAATCAAATCCCTTAATTCTAGACTAATCAAATCCCTTAAACTTAGTTCTATCTTAGGAAGAATTACAGCAGTAATTGCAGCAAGAATATACACAATAATTGTGAAAGAATCAAGAAATATACAATATATTGACATCCCCCTCAAATTGATGCTGGTAAGTCTAGGAGCATCAATTTGCTTCTGAGAAATTTGTGTCTTTGGTGGGTTAAGGCCTTTGTAAAGACATCAGCCACCTGAAGAGAAGTAGTAAGATGAGGAAGAGTGATAACACCTCGAGTAAAGGTCTCCCTGATGTAATGACAATCCACCTCTATGTGTTTTGTGCGTTCATGATATATGAGATTTGCAGCAATGTGAATAGCACTGGTATTATCACCATGAAGTGGAGTAGGACCACTTGAAGGAAATCCAAGTTCGGAAAGAAGGCCACGTAACCACACAATTTCTGAACACGCAGCAAACATGGCTCTATACTTAGCTTCAATAGAAGATTTAGACACATTGCCATGCTTCTTGCATTTTCAAGAAATCAAAGCATCTCCAAGAAAAATACACAATCCTGTTGGAGACTTTCTAGTATGGGGGCAGCCAGCCCAATCTGCAGTGCAGTCAAATGAAGATCAGATTTTGTGGAAAAAATAACTCACGAGTAGGGGACCCAATTAAGTATCGAATTATACGACGAACTGCAGCAAGATGGAGATGTTGGGGTGATTGCATAAATCTGCTAATCGTATGAACAACATAGAAAATATCGGGCCTTGTAATTGTTAGATAGATAAGACTACCAACAAGTTGCCTATACAAAAAAGGATCTGGCAAAAGTTCGCCTTCATCTTTTCGGTATTTCACATTTACCTCCATGGGTGTATCAACAGAAGTAGCCCCCTTTAAGCCAGCGAGTTCTATGAGATCTTGGATGTATTTATGTTGATTTAAGAACAAACCATGATCTCCAGTGTGAACTTCTAGTCCAAAAAAATAAGTGAGATCACCGAGATCTTTCATTTTAAATGTACTATGCAACATATTTTGAAGCTTAGTGATCATCCCTTTATCATTTTCAGTGATGATAATATCATCAACATACACCAAGAGAAAAATCATACTAGTGATTGTCTTGTGAAAGAAAAGTGAAGAATCATATTGATTTTGTGTGAATGAAAAAGTAAGAAGAGTGTTGCGAAACTTCTCAAATCAGACTCTAGGTGCTTGCTTTAACCCATACAAAGAACATCTTAGTTTGCAAACCTTATGAGCATTCATCATTGATATTCCTGGTGGAAGTTTCATGTAAATCTCTTCCTTAAGATCTCCATTCAAGAAGGCCATTTTTACATCCATCTGATGTAAAGCCTAAGATTGAGAGGATGCAATAGCAATTATGGTTCTCACTGTAGTCATCTTAGCAATTGAAGCAAAACGTTTCTTCATAATTGTGACCATATTCTTGTTTATTCCCAAGAGCAACCAATCGAGCTTTATAGCGATCTGAGGATCCATCAGACTTGAGTTTCACATTATAGACCCACTTACTACCAATGAGCTTAACATGTGGAGGACATGAAACAATGTCCCAAGTGTGATTTTCTTCAAGTGCTTGAAGTTCTGCTTCCATTGTTTGTTGTCAACACTGATGTTTCATAGCCTCTTTATAACAAGTAGGGATAAAGATAGAATATAAAACAGTAGTCATAGCCACAAGAAGTGAAAAACCATACCTTTCAATAGGTTTGTGAGGTTTAGAGCTTCTACGAAGAGGAGGGGGATCACTGAAAGTAGAATCAAATGTCGCAGGTTGATGGGAAGGGATCATAGGGAGACCACCAGATGCAGGAGGAATGCGTCTATGATAAACATAACCAAGTTTAAATCTTTGTACATGTGTTGGTGAGGCAGATAAATATGGTAAAGTAGATAAAGAAGGGAGTTTTGAAGTCTTTTGTGTGCGACACGAGTGTGACATGCATGAAGATCATAGCAAAGAAATCCTTTTTGGGTTCCAACATATCCTAAGAAAGCACACTTAACAGATTGTGCACTAAGCTTATTCCTCTCATGGGCAAGAAGATGTACAAAACAAACACAGCCAAAAACATGAAGATTAGAATAATTTGGTGCATGTCCAAATAAATAAAAATAGGGTGAATTATTGTTCAAGTTTGGGGACGGTAATCTATTTTTTAAATAGACTGCAGTAGCTAAAGCTTTATACAAAAAATGAGAAGGAACACAAGATTCAATTAGAAGAGTGCGAACAACATCAAGAAGATGATGATTCTTTCTTTCCGCCACACCATTTTGTTGCGGAGTGAAAGGACAAGAACGCTGAGAAATGATCTCATGACTTTGAAGAAACGATTGAAATTCATTTGACATATATTCCCCACCTGAATCAGATTGTAAGATTTTGATTTTGGCAGAAAATTGTATTTCAATTAAAGCTAGAAAGACTTTGAACACAGAGAAAACTTTACTTTTAGTTTTGAGAAAATATACCCAAGTAAAACGAGTGAAGTCATCAATAAATGTAACAATGTATTTGTAATGTTCATGAGAAATTACAAGTGCAATACCCCATACATCAGTATGTACGAGTTCAAAAGGTTTGGTGGTACAAGTTTGATGCAATGGAAAAGGAAGTGTTTTGCTCTTACCAAGTTTACAAGATGCACAATCAACAATATCATTGTTAGAAGAAGAATTTTAGTTCCAAGTAAACCAAATTTAAGCAAGACTCGAAGTACATGAGAATTAGGATGTCCTAAATGTCTATGCCACACCTGATTATCACACTGGACATCATTACAAGCAACATGGTTTGAACTTGGAAAGGGAGATAAAAACAAAGGGAAAAGACGTCCTATTTTAGGTCCCTTCGCAATCATTTTTTCGGACACTTGATCTTGCACAAGACAACCAGAATTTGAAAAATGAATGGTACAATTATTGTCAACTAATTGCCCAACGGATATAAGATTAGTAGACAACGTAGGAGACAAACACATTATTTAAGGAGGCTGAAATATCACCAACAGTTGTGATAGGTAAAGAATTGTCATTTGTTGTATGAATTTAAAGATTTTCAGTATATTTGTGAACATTAGTTAAGGGCAAAGTAGTGTTGGTCATGTGATTAGATGCACCCGAATCAAAATACTAAAGTTTAGGATTAGAATTTTTGTTACATGAAAGACCTAAAGCGGAAAGAGCAGAAACTATCATTTGTTGAACCATTTCAGGAGTAATAGCAGACTGGCCAGGATTAGAGATATTTGAAGGACCAACCAAAGCATTGTAAGCAGATTCAGATCTCTTTGGAGGCCGAATGGAACAATCTTTGATGATATGCCCTGTTTTCTTACAGTAATTGCAAATTGTTTTAGTACAATTAGTTGAAATATGACCAAATTCTTTGCAACTATAGCACATGACATTTGTCATATCTTTGCCTCCTTTAGATCTCCCTTGAGCAACGTAGGCAACAGAAATTGGAGCAGAATTTTGAGTTTTCTGCTCCAAGACAGCCTGTGTAATGAGTCGTTGTTCTTCCCTAAGAAGCTCTCCTACGCAAACATCCAACAAAGGAACTGGCTCTCTATTCATTAGGTTAGATTTGATTGCTTCAAACTCACCTCTTAACTTCATTAAGAACTGATCATGTTTGCTGATTTTGTGGATAGTTTGTACAGCAAAAAGTCCTTCGGGAGGAACATTTGCATATACAATATCAGTGTACTCAGCCCCAAGATTTTCAAAGGAAGAATAGAACTCTTGGACTGACATACTCTCTTGATTGAGTTGACCCAACTCAAGTTCCAATTGGAACCTTCGTGCTGTGTTGCTTTTGTTGTAAATTTTCTTCAAGTAGCCCCACATTTCTCTAGAAGTCTTATAAGGCTTGAGGTTGAGAAGTATGGAGTGTTCCACACTTCCAAGGATCCAAGACATAATCTGAGCATCTTTCACCTCCTATTTCAAGTATTTCTCTTTCTCATTACTTCTGTTAGGAGCAGGATCAGTCCCATCAATATGGCTCCATAATTCTTTTCCCTTGACAAAAACTTCAAATTGGAATGACCAAGTAGAATAATTCTTACAATTAAATCGAACAAAAAATTGTTCAGATCGTTCCAAAGACATGATTCAATCAGAGAACAAGTCCAAGAAAACATGAGATACAAGATCAGAAAAAAACTAAGATCTTCAAGGAAGACAAGAAACTAGATACGATAAATACAAGATCAAAATACTAAGATCTTGGAGGAAGACAAGAAATTGGACACAAGATGATTTCAGAATTTTAGCTCCGATACCATGACAAAAAAAAAAGGAAAGAATTTATGAAATGTTTTATATGTTTTTATTGCTGAATAAAAATACAGTATATATATAGGCACTAATACTAATTAAATCCCTTAATCCTAGACTAATTAAATCCCTTAATCTTAGACTAATCAAATCTCTTAATCATAGTCTAATCCAATCCCTTAATCATAGTCTAATCAAATTCCTTAATCCTAGACTAATCAAATCCCTTAATCATAATTTAATCAAATCCCTTAAACTTAGTTCAATTTTTGGAAGAATTACAGCAGTAATTACAACAAGAATATACACAATAATTGTGAAAGAATCAAGAAATATACAATACACAATAAGGATAAAAAATATATTGACACCATCAATATGACTCCATAATTCTTTTCCCATCAATATGATAAAGACCTCAAATTGGAATGACCGAGCAGAATAATTCTTACCATTAAATCGAAGAAAAAATTGTTCAGATCGTTCCAAAGACATGATTCAATTAGAGAACAAGTCCAAGAAAACAAGAGATACAAGATCAGAAAAAAAAAACTAAGATCTTCGAGGAAGACAAGAAACTGGATACGAGAAATACAAGATCAAAACACTAAGATCTTGGAGGAAGACAAGAAATTGGACACAAGATGATTTCAGAATTTTGGCTCTGATACCATGACAAAAAGGAAAGAATTTCTGAAATGTTTTCCATGTCCCATTGCTGAATAAAATTACAGTATATATAGGCACTAATACTAATCAAATCTCTTAATCATAGTCTAATCAAATCCCTTAATCCTAGACTAATTAAATCCCTTAAACTTAGTTCTATCTTAGAAAGAATTACAACAGTAATTACAACAAGAATATACACAATAATTGTGAAAGAATCAAAAAATATACAATATATTGACATTCATGAGCAAGGCTGTAGTAGGGTAAGCTGCTTAATCAAAGTTTTCTCTCACTGTAGAAATTGCAGCAGTTGGTTCTGGATGGAGGTGACATTTTATCATTTCAGCCCATGCACACTCGTGATTGTTCACAGGTATGAGAATTCCACTTCACAGGTACAAGAGATTTAGTTGGGTAAGAAAGAGATAATTTATTTACTTATTTGTATATAAAAGAATTATCAAAAGTAATCATGCCTAGGGATGACAATTAAAACTGGACCCAATCAAGAACTCGTGTCTTGATCTTGTTTTGGGTTTGGGAATGGGGATTCCTGAAAAGCTAAAATTGGGGATGGGGATGGCATCTCCTCTTGAGTCCCCATCCATTCCCCAATTCTTGTTCCAATAATTTTATTTATTTTACTCATAACCATGTCATTGCTATGATGAATTAATATATCTTGATTAGGTTTTCTACTATGTAATTTCTGAAGCTAAAACTTATAATTGCAGGAGACCACTTTACATGACTGTAGACCAGTTTGGTTTACTTTAGGTTTAATGGGAATCTTTGTCCTGTGTTACCCTTGATTATGTCATGGGGGGGTTGCAGACAGATTTCTTTTCTCCTTATCATCGTATTTGTATTAATTAGTTCTGCTTTTAGTAGGTTCAAAAATTGGCAGCAATGTACCGTTTAAGGAGTGCCTCTCAAGGTTCTGGAAAGAAAAAGTAATGCCACTTTAACTATTTTGCTTTTCCCTCCTCCCACACCATGTTTGGCTTAATAAATCACTACCGTGTGTGAGCCACTAACATTTCCCCTCACCCAGATTTGTGATAGTTACTCGAACTCCGCATACATGTATGCCATCTCCCACTGACAGAGTTCGCTTGGAGAAGGTACATGGACTAGTGGAAATAGTTGATGAGTTGCAATTGTCTACTTGTTAAACTTTTAAGCTGAAGTTTGAACTTTTTTTATTTTATTTTCAGTTCATAGGTGCTAATGACGAGGATGGCGATTTTGCTGTCTGTGATGTGAAATCAGTTGGGGGAGGCAAAAACACTAAGAAGGCCTCGAGATATACTGACTCAAGCATAAGGAATTCGCAAGTTGATCTCAGCAAGAAGAAAAGGAGGAGTAGGAGGAATACGACCTCATATGCTGCTCAGCCAGTTTCTTTTGTCTCCAGTGGTGTCATGGTTTCTGATGTGGTGGAGGCTATAACTATGGAATCTCCTGACACAAATGAAACCTGCCATGATAGCAAAGACATGCCTAGTTCACTTGCATGTGGATCATTCGAGTTGCATACAACAGGTTTTGGATCAAAGATGATGGCAAAGATGGGATACGTCGAAGGTCAGGGTTTAGGGAAAGATGGACAGGGTATGGCTCAGCCAATTGAAGTGTTACAACGACCCAAATCACTAGGATTAGGCGCAGATATACCCCCCGAATCCATCACACCTGAACCAAGCGGTAAATTGACTGCTAAGAAGGGATCCATGTCCGTAGGACGTGAACGCTCTTCTTCTGGAACTAACGGAAAAGATGGTAAGAGAAAGGGAAGGAGTGGGGAATCTCAACAGTTTGGAGCATTTGAGAAGTATACAACAGGATTTGGTTCAAGAATGATGGCAAAGATGGGTTTTGTAGAAGGTTCCGGTCTAGGCAAGGATTCACAAGGTATGGTCACACCTTTAGCTGCTCTAAGGCGTCCTAAATCCCAGGGATTGGGTGCCAAACAGTGAACAATTTCTTTGAATATATGTTGCAGATTGTATTCTAAATTTTATTATTGATTCATTCAATAAACAAATTTCAGACTTACGTTAGGAAGAAAAAAAAGTAGTCTACTATGAAATGGGTAGGACTAGGAGTAGGGAAGGCACATGTGGCGTGGTTGCCAGAATCCATATAAAAGAAAGGTATTTATTAGCCTCGACTTTTCAATTACTACTACTTCTAAAATATCGTTTTTGGTAAAATATCTCTCCACCCGAGGTTCTTATGTGACAGTATCTTTCGGTTCCCATTTCCCATTTTTTCTTTCCACCCACTTGGGCGCCCAATGCCC
The DNA here is from genome assembly GCA_027405835.1 of Asclepias syriaca. NCBI lineage: Eukaryota > Viridiplantae > Streptophyta > Magnoliopsida > Gentianales > Apocynaceae > Asclepias > Asclepias syriaca. Next base: position 3,761,207 of record CM049927.1, on the reverse strand, counting down.
TTACGAGATTAAGTGGTCTAATCAACTCTATTATCACTATAAGAGAGTATAAATGTACAATACAGTTAACAATATTATAAAAACACTAGAATCAAACTAGAAGAACAAAATTACAATAAATTACCAAAAAATCTGTAACTGATTCGAAACTCATAAATTGATATTGAATCGTTGGAATTCAATCTTCACTGTTCAAATTGAAGCTTCACGAGTCCTTAGACTCCTCTTAAAATTTCAGCTCGATCAGACAAGATTTGGACTTCCGATCGACCGAAAAATCAAACTTGCGATCTCCACCGTTCAAATTGAAGCTTCACGGGTCCTTAAACTCCTCCTAAAATTTCAACTCGATCAGACAATATTTGGACCTACGATCGACAGCTCGATCAGACAAGATTTGGACCTACGATCGACTGAAAAATCAAACCTGCGATTTAGAGAAATGTTGCCGCGGAAAAACCCTCTTCCTCTAAATTGAACCTTCACATTAAGGACACACACATAGTTGGGAGCCCAACTAGCAAAATTTAATTTTGTTGGCAGAGATTTTAACGTGGGAGATTTGAACCCTTAATCATCCGTCTAGAAGTTATTAGATTGTTTTTATTAAAATATTATATATATATATAAAATTAAGAATACAGGTCTCAAATTATAAAAAGAAAAATTTATTACTTGTATGGAAGTTGGGGAGACGTGCTACACTCATCAGATCAGAGAGGCATCGGTGACTTTGGCTTTGTGTTAGGTACAAGAAACAAAAGAAAGCAAAAAAAAAAAGAAAAAAAAAAGAAAAAAAAAAGAGAGAAATGGTGTAATGTTTACATCTACTTGCTGGATCCAATTTCATCTTTTTAGTAAAGAAAAATAAGTTAGATCCAACATTTTATTTATTTATTTATTTTTTTTGTCACGAAACTTTATCAGAACATCAAGATATTAATTATTAAGTATTTTACAATTTGAGAAAAACATACATTTAAAATAAAGAAGGAAAAAAGAAAAGAATAACCGATAAGGAAAAGAAGGGGTGTGAATATATGAGGGACATAAATGTCATTTAAAGTAATAGATAGAGAGAAACAGAGAGTGTGTCGAATAGCCAAAATCGCACCGACGAGCAGACGGTTCCACGGTATAAATTCTTCCAGTCCTGAGATCAAAGTCGTCTGCTTTTCCTTTTTCTTTCTCTCAGTAAAGCATTTTGCTTCACGCAAATTTCATTCATTCACTCTTCAAATCGGGGTTTTCTTCTTCATCTTCCTTCCTACGATCATTATCACCGGTACAGGTTAGTGATTTCTGCATTTCTTTCTCTTATTAAGTATGAATGTACTCGTGAACTACTCATTCAATTTCCGTTTTCTTCGTTTTTATGAATGCTCTCTTTTTTGTTTTGTTTTGTTTTTCTCTCTCTTAAACACTTTAGGAAAAAAGGACTAAGAGTTTTTTTTTTTTTTTTTTTTTTTTTAAATTTAATTAGATCTTGAGGTATTTTGGCAAGTCTGAATTGAAAGTACATTGATCTTGGCATATCAATCGGCTTTTTCCTGATCTGGTTCCGCCAGATCTGTTTTAGAAAATGATAAAGATGGAATCGTTTCATAAATTCAAGATCTGGCTTATGTTTATCTGCATGATATCTGGAGTGGGTTTTGGGTTTTATCTTCCCGGTAGTTATCCTCACAAATACGGGATTGGTGACTTTTTAAATGTGAAGGTCAATTCACTAACTTCAATTGATACCGAGATACCTTTTAGCTATTATAGTTTACCTTTCTGTCAGCCTGGTGGGGGAATTAAGGACAGTGCCGAGAATTTGGGTGAGCTTCTTATGGGTGATAGGATTGAAAATTCCCCCTATAGGTTTAAGATGTACAATAATGAGTCCGGGATCTTTATGTGTCAAACGAAGCCTCTATCTGGTGAGGAGTTTAAGCTCTTCAAGAAGAGGATCGATGAGATGTATCAGGTTAATTTGATCCTTGATAATTTGCCTGCTATACGTTACACAAGGAAGGAGGATTATTTGTTGCGCTGGACTGGGTATCCTATTGGGATTAAGGTCCAGGATGTGTACTATGTGTTTAATCACTTGAAGTTTACTGTTCTTATTCACAAGTATGAAGAGACCAATGTGGCTAGTGTTATGGGAACTGGGGATGCTGCTGAGGTAATCCCAACAGTTGGAAATACTGGATCAGATGCACCTGGTTACATGGTTGTTGGCTTTGAGGTTGTTCCTTGTAGTGTCCAGCATAATGCTGATTCAGTTAAGAATTTGAAAATGTATGAGAAGTACCCATCTCCTATTAAGTGTGATCCAGCAATTGTGTCCATGCCTATTAAAGAGAATGAGCCTATCTCTTTCACTTATGAGGTCTCCTTCGTGGAGAGTGATATTAAGTGGCCATCAAGGTGGGATGCTTATTTGAAGATGGAGGGAGCTAAGGTGCATTGGTTTTCAATTCTCAATTCCTTAATGGTCATAACTTTCTTGGCTGGAATTGTGTTTGTTATCTTCTTGAGGACTGTCAAGAGGGATCTTACTCGTTACGAGGAGCTTGACAAAGAAGCTCAAGCCCAGATGAATGAGGAGTTATCTGGGTGGAAGCTTGTTGTTGGTGATGTTTTCAGGGCTCCCAACAATCCGGCTCTTTTGTGTGTGATGGTTGGGGATGGAATCCAGATCCTTGGGATGGCAGTTGTGACAATCTTGTTTGCTGCCCTGGGATTCATGTCTCCAGCTTCTCGCGGAACATTGATCACTGGCATGCTGTTCTTCTACATGATACTTGGAATTGCAGCTGGTTATGTGGCTGTTCGAATGTGGAGGACATTGTTCTGCGGTGATCACAAGGGATGGGTATCAGTGGCATGGAAGGCTGCTTGTTTCTTCCCTGGTATTGCTTTTCTTATTTTAACCACATTGAATTTCCTATTATGGGGTAGCCACAGTACAGGAGCCATTCCATTTTCTCTATTTGTCATTCTGATCTTGCTGTGGTTCTGTATTTCTGTTCCCCTTACACTTGTTGGAGGTTACTTTGGGGCAAAAGCACCTCACATTGAATACCCTGTTAGAACTAACCAGATCCCACGTGAAATTCCACCCCAAAGGTATCCATCGTGGCTGTTGGTGCTCGGTGCAGGCACTCTTCCATTTGGTACACTTTTCATCGAGCTCTTCTTCATCATGTCTAGCCTCTGGATGGGACGTGTCTACTACGTGTTTGGATTCCTTCTCATTGTTTTGATACTGTTGGTGGTTGTTTGTGCTGAAGTATCCCTCGTTCTTACCTACATGCATCTTTGTGTGGAGGACTGGAAATGGTGGTGGAAGTCATTCTTTGCATCTGGTTCTGTTGCCATATACATCTTCCTCTACTCCGTAAATTACTTAATATTTGATCTCAAGAGCCTGAGCGGGCCTGTCTCCGCCACCCTTTACCTGGGTTATTCACTCTTCATGGTTCTAGCAATCATGCTTGCAACTGGAGCAGTCGGATTCCTATCCTCCTTTTGGTTTGTGCATTACCTGTTCTCTTCAGTGAAACTAGATTAAACAAGTTTTCTTTTTTTCGTCTTTTGGCTACAAAAGGTAAAAAGACTTTGGAAGAGCAGCACCAGCGATGAATCTCAACAGCCCCTAGGAGTAAAAGAGGTTTCTTGTTACTTCTACGGTCTTCAATTATATTACTTTCTAGAAAATTTCAAAATACAATCACAAATGACTTGATCGAGTTGGATTTAAATATTTTTGCCCTTTTTTTTTTGGTTAGCTGGAGTTTGTTTACATGTTGGTAGTTGGCATGTAAGGAAGCTGAGGGAGAGGAGGAACCTTGTTATTTGTTTGTTTTCTTGATTCATCATATTAATAGTTAGGTTAAGCTGTTGTTGATGGGTCGAACACTGTTATTATTATTACGTTACATCTTTTAAATAGTAATATTTTCCAAACTGATATAATGTTTCATTTGCAAATGCTAATAAATGCTTACTCATGTGATCTTCTTTTTGTGGGACTTCACAAAAATAATGAATCTTTACTACGATTATCTAATCATTTTAACCATTAACCGTTATTTAGTATAAATAGATATATATATTTACACGATATAAACTAAAAGACTAATAATTAAATATTATTATTTGAGTTATCATTTTCTACATGATTGCCCACTATAACCTTTCTTTTTCTTTTTTTAAATAATTAAACCAATTAATGGTTAAATGATTGCTAATCATCAAACCAAATAGTTTAGATTTAAGAGAGACAAGGGAAAACAAAAAGGTTAAATGAAATAAAAGAGAAAAGAAAAATTATATTTTTGTGTCATAATTATAATTTTTTTTTTTAAAAATGATTTAAGGTTAAAAAAATTAGTTATACTAAAACATAAAAATATAGAAATTTCCTAAAGAAGTACAAATAGTTTAAGGAAAGAGTGAAAAGAAACGGTGAACTCTCTGACAGAGGGGCCCACCTATACCGTTAGTTACAGAAGGTATAATAATATATGTGGTGTCAGTCTCTTCGTTAACTATGGCTGCAATCTGGTAGAAGAATCCATCTCCATTTCAGAATTCTGATAAATCAAGAAAGAACTAAAGAAATTCAGTTTTTGCTTCACAAAATAATCATCAAATATGTTAAACTACTGTTCATCTCCAGTAATTCATCGCCACAATATTGTTTCTACTCCAACTCTCTCCACTTCTTCCCTCTACAACCCCTCTCCCTTGTCATCATCTTCTTTCTCTGTACAATCTCCCGTTACATATCCGCACATTTCATCAAACAGTTTATGCGCATCAACCCACTTCAAGATTAATCCCAAGAACAAGGTTTTCTTTTTCTTTTTCTTTTTCTTTTTTTTCCTTTCTTCTTGATTGATTTGTTTGGAGGGTTATGTTTGTGGGATCGATTGTTTTTAAAGAATAATAATGTTACTACTATTAATTAGCTTAATTTCTTGAGATAATAATGTTGTCGTTTCTTGAATTTTGTCTCTTTTGGAATAGGGGTTCAAGATATTATGCTCAAAAGCTGAGCCACTTAAGGTGATGATATCAGGGGCTCCTGCATCTGGTAAAGGCACACAATGTGAGTTGATTGTTAAGAAGGTAATCAATCATTCATTATGTTTCATAGGGAAACATAGTTACACACAGGGTTCTTTAGTGAAGTGGAATCTTCTGATCTTCTACTATGAAAGTAAAAGTATGTTGTAGTTTAGAAGTTCATAAAATCCTTAAAATTTTATCAAACTCAAGAAATTTCTTGCTTATACCTGGCTTAAATCGAGCTACCTTGTAAATAGGTGCAAATTCTAATATTGAAGTGTGACCACTATTATATAGCTTATTAAATTTGTAATCTTGATCATTATATAGTTCTTGAAGTCCATGATCGTAGAACATATATATATATATATGTATATATATGTGTGTGTGTGTTTTTAAGTAACAAAAATGTTCTGGAAAAAAAAAAAACTGTTTCACTCATTTCCTTTCTGTTCCACCTTTCTTTCTCAGTTTGGGTTGGTCCACGTATCAACTGGGGACCTTCTTAGAGCAGAAGTTTCAGCTGGGACAGAGATTGGAAACAGAGCAAAGGAGTACATGAATTCTGGTCTCCTTGTTCCAGATGATATAGTGACAGCTGTAAGTTACAATTGTTGCATTCCTTAACATTTCATCTTTCTCTTGAATTAAACAATTAGCACTGCCTCTTGTAGATGGTTAAAACACGTTTATCACTGAATGATGCGAAAGAGAAAGGATGGCTTCTAGATGGATATCCTAGAAGTTTTCCTCAAGCCAAGAGTCTGGAGGACCTGAATATTAGACCAGATGTGTACATTATGCTTGATGTATGTCTCTATTCATTCTTGCTTACAATGTTGGCTTTTTTAAATACAGTAAATTGGTTTGTATGTCCATTTTACTTAATTTATGCTGGAAATGCAATTGCATCCTTGAGATTTCTGTGTCAAGTCTGTAGAAAATCTGGTTTTCTAATTGCATTTCTTATATGTGAATTGGATGAATTTTTCATAAAATGTGTTCTATACAATCTGAATGATAATCATAATGTTGTACCTCTGAAAATTCTGAATATCCTTATGAACCATTCCTGTAATTTATCTTTGTATGGTTGCATTTTGGTTCTCTAGATTCCTAGACCAGAGTCCTCAAGCTAATCTAGGCTGAAGCTATATTGAATGGGTTCTTCTAGGGCTTAACATTCTAATTCACTGTATATCTATTTAATGTGGTCTGAGATGTTATGAGAAAGTCTCATAGTAATAGGAGTATAATGCGGTAACTTGTGCTTTGTTCTGCTCTAAGGTAATTTTTTCTCTACAGTGAAAAGTTTTAACTCAATCATCTGATGTAAATACTGAAGGATGTTAACTGTTTAATTATTATCAGGTTCCTGATGAGATTCTAATCGACAGATGTGTTGGTAGAAGGCTGGATCCTGTAACTGGAAGGATATACCATATTACGCATTTCCCTCCAGAGAATGAGGAAATTAAAGAAAGGCTTGTTACTCGTTCTGATGATACAGAAGGGAAGGTATGATTAACAGCTTGCTACTGACTATACTTCTTCTGCACATGAAAATTAAATTTCAAGTTCTTGGCAAAATAATCACCTGAATGGTTTACTTGGAAAATAGATAATTAGCAAAAGAATTGGTGGCTGGTGTTGAGAGAATGACATTGATAAAGACATATGAGCTTGTCCATGCCACAAAATCCATCCAAGGAAAAACTTGGTCGGAAATATAAATTTTGGAATATTTAATCCCAAGCATTACCATCCAGCTATCTTACTTACTAGGACAATGTTTTCCCCACATTCAAAGTGAAGTTGGTTCCAAGTCAACATGGTTTCAATGCAGTAAACATAACCTGATGCCTGAAATTGAAATAAACTGTCAGATCTCTCCATCTTGTAAACATGCATGCTAAATTATCATAATGTATTCTGATACTGAACTAGCTCTATGCCAGTAACTCTTTTCATGCTTAAAGGTTGGCCTTCATAGATGGCGTAAAACTAATCCCCATACAAGCACCACATACAACCGGCTTGGTCAATGGGCTAAATTCATTTCTTCAGCTGTTCTTTAAATTTGTTAAGAAGAAAAATGTGTAACTTCAGGTGAAATCCCGGCTTCAAATATACAAGCAGAATGTAGAAGCAATTATATCAACATACAAGGATATATTACAGAAGGTATCTCTTTATGTGCTCCTTGTCATCTCTCTGCTTTCTTTCCCATCTTTACCATAATATTTCTCAATTTATGTCAATGAATAGATTGATGGAAATCGTCCAAAAGAAGTGGTATTCCAAGAAATAGAATCTTTATTATTCCGTGTCAAGAAAGAAAAGGAAGAGAGTGAAAAGTTAGGTATGTCCCTTTGCTTTTTTATGTTTTTTTGGAGTATATTCAAACTATCTACCATGTTTTAAAATATTCAACTGCAGCACAGAGTTTCAAGAATTACCTATTGTTCTACTACCTTTGCTTCATTGAAACTTCATTCTGCTTCTGATATGTAGGAAAACAGATTGCAAGTGACGGTCATCTCAATAAGCAGCCAAGCAAGGTATACAATTAATAACTTTGATTATGTGTTTATTATGAATATCTTGCTTGATCAGATGTACACAAGATAAGATAGGTTAGTAGATTGATAGATACCCTTATTTATTCTCCTTTAGCCTTTTACAGGATAATTGGAGAGGGATTCCAACAAGATTGAATAACATTCCCCATTCAAGGGACATCAGGAATTATTTCTATAATGATGTCTTGCAAGCTACTACAAGAGCCATAAACAATGGAAAAACTCGAGTTAAGGTCAGTGAATTATTATGCTTTTCCATTTTAGGGATAAGAAGTTATAGATCAGCATCTGAGGGAACATCAGGAACTGATACAAAGACACCAGCATCATAACTTGTATACTGTCTACTTCTCTCCTATACATTTGTCTTTTGCAAATGAGCTCTTGAGTCTTGATCATCCATAGAAAAATGAAGGAAGAGCGTGTGAGTTATGTGGGCAAAGCCTAACTATTGTAGCATTTAAATTGACAGGTGGAGATCAACATTCCTGAGCTCAACCCTGAAATGGTAAAGAACGTGTACTTTATTTTCCCTTTTTTTGAATGGGCTTCAGATTCTTTCAGATTTGACTCTCTGATATTAACTACAGGATGTTTATCGAATTGGTACCTTGATGGAACTTGTTCGAACTATTGCTCTCTCATTTGCAGATGATGGAAAGCGTGTTAAGGTATACCAATGTCAATTTAATGTCTATTTCAGAACTTGATGACAGTACTTCGTAAATAAAACTGCTACAATATACTGAAAATTCTGAGGGTTTTGTACTTTTAGGTTTGCGTTCAAGGCTCAATGGGGCAAGGGGCTCTTGCTGGCATGCCTTTGCAGCTTGCAGGAACTCGGAAGATCTTGGAATTTATGGATTGGGGTGATTATGGTGCTATGGATACCTTTATTAAGATTGGTTCAATAGGTACAGCATGGAGAAAATGATTTTGCTATTTGAGTTTCAACTGCCTATTTTCATATGTATTGTGTATCTTTATTGCTTCTAGTGGTTCTTTTCAAACTGATTCAGTGTTCTATCTTTTCTTTCTTCACGAGTTTCTTGGTATTTGGAATCAATTGAGTTTTATTATTTTGTTTCTTTCTGTATTGGTGATGAAGTTCTGTTGAAAGTTACGTCTAAACAAGCTATAGCTATTAACCACAAAGTTAAATTTAGTCATTTTGTTTTGGTAATCTGAGTATTATTTGCTTGGATTTCTTCAAGTAGTGAAATACTGTCTGTTGAATTTGCTGGAGAAATCATTTGCATGATCAATATGCTTTACCCACCAGTTATAGGTGCAGTTCCCTTTCTGCTGATGTCTATATGTTCCATGTGTTCTACAGGTGCCAAAGAGGTTGATGAACAAGATGACATGTTTATTTTAGTAGCTCCTCAAAATGCTGTGGGGAATTGCATCATAGATGTAAGTAGATTGATAAGAAATATCAAATTTATTTGGAAGTCAACCTCTATTAAAGATCTATTTCCAATTCTCTGGAGTTGAAAATTTGCAGGATCTAGAAGCTATGACTGATGCAGCTGGTCACCGTCCAGTTATTCTCGTCAATCCTAGACTGAAGGTTAGAGTATGGTGCCTACCACCTGAATTTTGGTCGCTTAAATTCTTTCAATAATATTGATCCTTCCCATGGTGACAAAGATTTCATCCACTTTCTTTTCTTTTAGCTGTATATTACTTAATGTATGAAGCTTTTGGATGACAAATTAATGGAAGATCCAATATAAATCATACAAATTTGTCTCTGCTGGAGAAGTTTTCCTCCTCATATGATACTGATTCTATAATTTATGATTATATTAGGACTTACCAAGTTCAAGCGGGATCATGCAAGTAAGTACAAATCAGTGAACTTTATAGATGCCAACAATCAGTAACATTTTTCACTGAAAATACTAATTTCATTCTATTACAAGACAATTGGCCGAGAGAAGAGATTGGCGTATGCTGCATCTTTCGAGATATGCTACTTCTTTCGGTTAATGTACTATGCAGGAACCCAGTATCCTATTATGGCTGCTCTCAGGTGACGCATTCCTCTTCTGTTAACATCTGTCTGGAATGATCAAGCCTGTTTTAGAGTTGAATTTCTTATTAAGCGGATTTTACACAAGCATATGCACAAGAAAACCATTTTGCTCTTTTTGTGTACAGCTTTCTTACATGACTGAATATAGTGAACACCCTTTTGAAACCAGCACCATTTTTAAATCCACACCAACAATGGTGTTGTTTCAGGATGTCATATCCCTACAATTACGAACTATTCAAGAGAGTTGATGAAGCACCTGGCAAGGAGAAATATGTTATGTTGACAACCTTTCCGGAGAGGCCAACTCCTGAGGAGATTAACGATGCATTCGAAGGAAAAGATAGGTAAAAGAAAACAAAAGAACACATCACCCTAACTATAAGTCCATTTATCCATGATTTCATGAAACTAATATTAGGCCTATTGATTGATTGATTGATACTTGCAGAAGTCGCACGAAGAAAGCATCAGGGTTTTGGTATGGATTCTCCATAGAAAAAAAAGAAGTAACTTATAAAAATTAGATTGCATTATTGAGATTGATTTCTTCTTTCTTTTCTTTTGTAGGGGCTTATTCAGCAGTTTATTGAGCTGAAAATAGAAAAAAGCTGCAACAACTGCACATGTAAATTTTTAGGCATCTGAACATCAAATGAAGAAGGAAGTGGTAAGAAGTGAAAATGTTTTGACTTCATTATTTGAATCTCTCTCCCTTGCAAGTCATATATTACCATAGCATCATCATCTTATGGCTAGGAAAGGTAAGTTTGTTATTCTCTTTTCTGTCAAAACCAAACAAACATTGAGTGCTGTGTATGTATTATATATATATATATATATATATATATATTACTTCATTTGTGCAACATGCTCTCTCTCTCTCTCTCTCTCTATCTGTGTGTTATGCTTTTGTCTTGTCTCTTCTTGTCTCTATCTTCATGGATAGAAGCTGGAAAGAGAGGTAAGAAATGGAATCACATGTGATTCAATATGATGAACAAAGGACTGAATCACTACTCTCTCTTTCTCTCTTCTCATTTATTACAATGTATTCGTAATTATGCACAAAGTTGTGTGGTCACACAGACCTACAAGATAGAATAATCCTAGTCTATCTATGCTATCCTTGATTTATTCCATCTCTTTGGCTGCCTCGCTAACTAGCTGCCTTTTTCTTCCTTGTTCATCTACCCTTATTTATAGCCATCTAGGGATGAATATGATTTAGTGTCATGGGTCACGGCCCATGCCACTAGGGCACCATTAGGATTCCCAATATTCTCGGTATGGGGCCTCAACCTACACTATAATCATGCTCACCAATTCTTTATAAAAATGGGCACATAACTAAATTCTAATTCATTTGCTGCTCGCATATTTGTGCAACCGCTGCCGGAGCTGCCCCTACCATAGTGGTGTATCTTTTTGAGTCCATATGGTGATGACATAATATTGCCTTTCTTCATGTGGGAAAAAAGAAACTACCCCCACAAAATCATGACTTTTATCTTTTATAATATGTTTATGAAAATTCCTAATATTTACCCAAAAATATATGAATTGTCCAAATCATAAGACTATTTTATATAGGTGAAAAATTTCTTAAATTATTTAAAAGAGAAGATTTTAAATATTTCACGAAAATTTCACATTTGTTTAGTTGCTATTTACAAATTTGTTACGTGTGGTTAATGTTTTATATACATATATATATATTATAATTTATAAATTCTACGTCAAGAAAGCGTAATTCTAATAATGACTATAAAAATAAAATGTATTTTTTTAACTTTAGTTTTTTTTTCTTTTACCAAATTCACTAATTACAAATGTATTTATATATAATTTTCCCACTTTTAGCTTAGAAAAATTCTAGAGAGAAAAAGAGCATGTCAATAATGGTAGGTAAGTAACAAAAATATCCAAAAAGAAATAATAAAGACATGTGATAATCGTGTCCTTCTCCTTCCTGTCCACTTTCTCAAATGGAATCTTTTTGTATTATTGCTTCAACCTTTCTTTTTTTTAAAAAAAAATAAGAATTGGTAATATAATATAAAATAATTGGTGAATTTGATCATAAACAAATTTATATTTGGTCTTAAAATATTTTTTTTAAGTTTGAAGGTTCCAAATTTTTTTTAAGTAAACAATAAAGTCCTTTAGACGGATTCCGTGAAAAATATTAAAAATTTAACTGTTTTTAAATTTAATTAATTAAAAATAATGATAAAAAAGTTATTACAAAGTATAAAATTAAAAATAATATTTAAATAAAAAGATAAAAATATCCTCATATTTAAAATTTAAATTTTAAAATTTTAAAAATAAAAAATCAATCAAATTCTTAGTGAATCTTCATCTTTTTCAAATATAAATTAAATTTGTATAGTTTTTTTATATTTTTAAACAAAAAAATATTTTTAATAGAAAGTTTTTTTATTAATAATAATATTTTTTTCATAACAAAAATATTTTATATTTTAATAGAAAGTTTTTTTTTTCAAATATTCTCTTTTTCTTTTTTTTCTTTCTTAAGAGATATAAAAAAATGATACAAATTTTATTTGTATTCGAAGAAGAAAAGAATTTTGATATTGTCATTATTCTGATAGATTTTTTATTTTTAAAAATTAAAAATTTTAAATTTAACAATATTTTTATTCCTATATTTAAATAATTTATTTCTTTTTTTTATATGACTTTTTATCATTGTTTTTAATTAATTAAATATAAAAACGTTAAATTTTTAGAGTTTTTGACAGAATTCGTCGAAAAAGACTTTATTGTTTATTTAAAAAAATGTTTGAGACTCTAAAAATTAAAAAAAATATTTTGGGACTAAACTTGCCAAATATAAATTTATTTAGGACCAAACTTACCAATTATTCTATAATATATTATTTTAAGTTAAAAGATTGATATCATAAGCTTTGAATGTAAAATATAAAATTGCAGTAAATATGTGAATTGCAATATAAACCACAAAGAAATGGATAAAGAAAGCTGATACGGATACTGAAGTGAAACCCAGATTCTGATCTTTCTTGTTCACTGTGATAAATTTTGAAGAAATTAATTTCACCCCACAAATCAAGAATCCAGAAAAAGGAAAACAATTTATACCATGGCAGGAGGTTCTCTTGCTCCGGTAGGTGTGGCCAGAGAGAGAGCTGAACAGTACAGAGGAAAGGTCACAGCTTATGTAATCATTGCTTGCATTTTTGCTGCAATTGGAGGATCCCTTTTTGGATACGATGTTGGAATTTCAGGTGACGGAAACAAAATATGTTGATTCTTTAAAAAGTTGCCCTGTTTTAGTTTAACTAACGAACTCCATTGTTGTTGTCATCATCATCAGGAGGTGTGACATCCATGGATGAGTTTCTTCTTAAGTTCTTTCCAGGAGTTTACAGGAAGAAAAAAGGTGCTCATGAAAATAACTACTGTAAGTACAACGACGAGGGTCTTTCAGCATTCACCTCATCTTTGTACGTAGCTGGTTTGATTGCATCTCTGTTAGCATCTCCGGTCACCAGAAAGTATGGCCGCAAGAGCAGTATTGTCACCGGTGGAGTTTGTTTCTTGATTGGAGCTGCACTCACTGCCTCTGCTGTCAACATTTCTATGCTTATTTTGGGTCGAATCATGTTAGGTGTAGGCATTGGCTTTGGAAATCAGGTTTATTTCCTTTTCTTTGATCTTATTATTTTCCATTGATTCTGATAAATGTTACATTGAATTCGTGTGGACATTCTCAACTCTCAAGGCAATTCCGTTGTACCTGTCTGAAATGGCACCGACTCATCTACGAGGGGGACTGAATATGATGTTTCAATTAGCAACAACGCTAGGAATCTTCACAGCAAACATGATAAATTTTGGTACTGATAAAATCCATCCATGGGGATGGAGACTTTCATTGGGGCTAGCTGCAGGGCCGGCTCTGCTCATGACAGTAGGAGGTTTACTTCTGCCGGAGACACCAAACAGTTTGATCGAAAGAGGGTTCGAAGAGAAAGGAATAAAAGTCCTAAAAAGAATAAGAGGAACAGAAGAAGTTAGTGCAGAATTTGAAGACATGGTTGAAGCAAGCAAGCTAGCGAATGCAATAAAACATCCTTTCAGAAATATTTTAGTGAAGAGAAACAGACCACAGTTTGTGATGGCAATTTTTATGCCAATGTTTCAGATACTCACAGGCATAAATTCCATACTGTTTTATGCTCCAGTGTTGTTCCAAAGTATGGGATTTAAGGGTAATTCTGCTCTCATTTCTGCTGCTTCTACTGGTGCTGTTCTTGCTTCCTCCACTTTGATTTCCATGGCCATAGTTGACAAATGGGGTCGTAGGATTCTGTTGATCAGTGGTGGAATTGTAATGATCACATGTCAGGTATGCAATACACTATCCCACATCGAAATTGTATATTATATGAACTGATTTACATTTGTTGTTGTTGTTGTTGTTAAAACAGGGGATTGTTTCATTAATCTTAGGGGTGAAATTTGGAAGTAAGAGTGAACTATCAAAAGGATACTCAATCTTGGTGGTGATAGTGATTTGTGTCTTTGTAGCAGCATTTGGATGGTCATGGGGACCTCTAGGATGGACAGTACCGAGTGAAATTTTTCCATTGGAGACTCGTTCTGCAGGTCAAAGTATTACAGTAGCTGTGAATCTTCTCTTCACATTTATCATAGCACAAGCTTTTCTTTCCCTTCTTTGTGCTTTAAAATTTGGGATTTTCTTGTTCTTTGCTGCTTGGATTACCATTATGACCATTTTTGTCTACATTTTTCTCCCTGAAACTAAAGGAGTTCCTATTGAAGAGGTCGTACTGTTGTGGCAAAAGCACTGGTTCTGGAAGAAGATTGTCTCTCACTGATATTGTTATCAATTTGAATTATATTTTCTTATTTAAGTTTAACTTTCTCGTTATATTTTACATATTTTTAATTAACTTTTTTTTTTTTTAAAAAAAGAAATTATAAAAGCAGCCATTATGGGGTGGAAATGGCCGGTATTGACCCGTTTACAGATGAGGACAAATTAGCTGGCAAGAAGTCAAACTAACGGAACACGTCACCAAATCCATCCCCCTCTGTAGTGAGATAACTATATATTTGATTAGAAGGAACAAATTCCGGAGTCTTGCAATTTATTGCGAAAATAATAATAATAATAATAATAAAGAAAGTAAGTAATAATTCTACAATTTTTGTGGTTAAACAACGATAACGTTGTGAGTTTGACTTAGTGAAATCTGGCATTTAAAGAATATTATTGTAGTAACTAAAATATAAATTCAATTTTTTTTTTTTATCTTTAAAATTTTTCAAGATCATCAGTGAAAGTACTAGTCAAACGGATTTGATCAGGTTTGCAGCATGTTGGAGCGAAGATTCTTATTCATAATAGTAATTCATAAATGTTGTGCGGATTACGAAAATCATTGTCAAAGAAGTAAAACAAAAGATTTTTTTTTTTTTTTTTTTGCAGAGAGACAATTATATTGGCTTCTGAGATAATAATGGATGAGACTTGTAATTTGTATTTTCTTATTAGGTTTTTGAACGGTAAAGAAGAAGAGGGCTGATACGTGCCGTTGTTGTTTGTTGTTATAAGTCAACTATTACAATACAAGTAGAACCGCGCGGGCGTGTGTATATATATATAGAGAGAGAGATTAAGAATTCCCAATTCCTGAAAGGGGGAAAAGAGATTCAAGTGTACCTGAATAAGGATAGATATGGCTGGTGGTGGATCAGTTGCTCATCCTGCAGGAGTGTCTAAGGAGAGGGCAGAGCAATATAGAGGGAAGGTCACCGGATATGTAATCGTCACTTGCCTTGTCGGAGCCATTGGTGGATCTCTCTTCGGCTATGACATTGGAATTTCAGGTCCATTTGCAAATTGTAATCTCTGGTCTGATGATACCATATTATAATTAAATGGAAGACGAAATAATTTTGGTTGATTGATCGATTGATTTAGATTTCGGAAATATATATATCTTGCAGTCTATTATTTTGAGCATATTTAGATGAACTGAGCTTGTGTAATTTGTTTCTATGAACAGGAGGAGTAACATCTATGCCTGAATTTCTTTCTAAGTTCTTCCCGAAAGTTCATAGAAAACAGATGCTGGCACATGAAAACAACTACTGCAAGTACAACGACCAGGGCCTGGCTTCGTTTACTTCGTCTCTCTATCTTGCTGGTTTGGTTTCATCGCTTGTGGCGTCCACTGTTACAAGAAGGTACGGCCGTCGGGCAAGTATTATCTGCGGTGGAATAAGTTTTATGATTGGGGCAACCTTGGATGCATCAGCTGTAAACCTCACAATGCTTATATTAGGACGGATTATGCTTGGTTTTGGTATTGGATTTGGAAATCAGGTATTATATTTTACATTGTTACGTGTGTGTGTGTGTGTATATATATATATATATATATATATATATATGTATATCAGATGAGATGAATCAATCAACATTCAACAAGGAAATAATGATGTTCTGATTAAATATGTTGTATATGCTTTTGCAAGGTTGTTCCCCTTTATCTGTCGGAAATGGCACCCACTAAACTCCGGGGAGGCCTAAACATGATGTTCCAGCTGGCAACAACTCTTGGGATCTTCACAGCAAACATGATCAACTATGGGACACAAAAGCTTCATCCATGGGGATGGAGGCTCTCTCTGGGGCTGGCAGCTATACCAGCTGTTTTAATGACAGTTGGAGGATTACTGCTTCCTGAAACACCAAATAGCTTAATTGAAAGGGGACATAAGGATAAAGGAAGACGAGTTCTTGAAAGAATTAGAGGGACAAAAGATATTCATGCAGAGTTGGAAGATATAACTGATGCAAGTGAACTAGCAAACTCGATTGAGCATCCTTTTAGGAACATTCTTGAGAAGAGGAACAGACCACAGTTGATCATGGCAATCTTCATTCCTGCTTTCCAGATTCTGACAGGGATAAATTCCATTCTTTTCTATGCCCCAGTTTTGTTTCAAAGTATGGGTTTTGAAGGAAATGCTTCTTTATACTCGTCAGCAGTGACCGGAGCAGTTCTAGCTTCTTCTACACTAATATCCATTGCAACAGTGGACAAATTAGGTCGCAGAGCTTTGCTGATTTCAGGTGGTGTACAAATGGTTATTTGTCAGGTAAGAATCCGAACCCTTTCAAGATATATCTTCGTGGTGGTGTATAGCCTGTGTGTATATATATATATAAAAACACAATTGCAATCTGAATTACCTCAGGTTGTCGTGGCAATTATGTTGGGGCTTAAGCTCGGCAGTGACAAGGAACTGTCCAAGACCTTTTCGGTATTGGTGGTGGTTGTGATCTGCCTCTTCGTTCTTGCATTTGGATGGTCATGGGGTCCATTAGGTTGGACGGTACCAAGTGAAATATTCCCATTAGAGACTCGATCCGCTGGACAGAGCATTACAGTAGCAGTAAATCTGTTCTTCACGTTTGTAATTGGGCAATCCTTCCTTTCCCTCCTTTGTGCTTTCAAGTTTGGGATCTTCCTCTTCTTTGCAGGCTGGATTACCATCATGACAATCTTTGTGTATCTATTCCTACCAGAAACAAAGGGTGTTCCTATCGAGGAGATGATATTCCTGTGGAGAAAACATTGGTTCTGGAAGAAGATTGTCCAAACAACTCCAGAGGATAATGTAGTATAGAACACACACATAGAAAACAACATGTACCAAGTTCCAGTCTTTATTTCTTTCTATCTTTTAGAAAAGAACTACAATTCATCAACCATTACTTTTGAATATAATGGCTTTATACATGAATCAGCACCTGCAACCAGTTCTTAACATACACCAACAACTATGATAACCTAACAAGAGAACAATTTCATTCAAGAAATCTAATAATAGCAGCAGTCATTGAATTGAAACTTGTAATAGTAGTTCCTTTCCTTCAACTAGTCTCTCTTTTTTTTTTTTTGATAACTTTCCTTCAACTAGTCTGTTTATAACGAGAAAAGACAACTTCTCATGCTAAACACATTGTTTCTCACAATACGCATATTTTTTCTTCCTAAAAGGCAAAGGGCTTCAAAAGCTTTAGTGTCAAGGATGCAGCTGAAGATAACAAAAATATAGTAATCAGCAGCAGAGATAAGAGATTACAATTACAAAGATAAAAATTGCATTTCTCCATAATTGCAGCCATATGATAACTCTTCGGACACTGAAGAACTAATGGTCAATGGTTAACACGTTCACAATGTAAAAATAGAATCACCCCACAAGACTAGTAAGAGGGCAATTTCTCCATTTCATTACAAATTATCAAAGATTAAGAATCTTCCAATAGGCTTTCAATTTATTCAGTCTCATCTTCCAAGAAATGGCAGATGTAAAACTCAGAATATATATATAGTCTGTA
Source organism: Asclepias syriaca (assembly GCA_027405835.1). Lineage (NCBI taxonomy): Eukaryota > Viridiplantae > Streptophyta > Magnoliopsida > Gentianales > Apocynaceae > Asclepias > Asclepias syriaca. The sequence continues at coordinate 3,743,083 of CM049927.1, read as the reverse complement.
CAGAAATATAAAGATCATGAAATGAGGAAAGCGAATTTTTAGATATAATAAACTAAACTTCTTTATTTATTGAAAATATTAGCTTACATCAAAGTTATCAACCTCTCGACTAAAGTTCAGTTTACATGTTCAAACAATCACCAACAAAAAAGAAATAACCATTTAGGAGATCTATATATCTATATATATAGATATATATATTATATCATTCAAGAAACGTCAGACAAGAGGGCTACCGGCCAAGAAACATGAGAGTGTAGGAATATACACTACGTTGTCGTTGTTGTTACTTCCAATTCACCAATCCAATCAAACGCGAGACCTTTTTTCTCTTCACTCCAGGATTCCAATTGAAAGTTTAACGATGGTGTGGACATAATATCGGAGAAGCCTAAAACTTCCACCCAATTCATTAAAAGCCGTATCAGATCTCCGCACATTTGAGCCCCGACACTTTTGCGGAACCGGCTGGTTAAAAAGTCAGCCGATCACGATAAATCGAGCTTCAACATTCGAAGTAAAACCATGGTAGCGGCATCGCTTTTCTTCTCCTTCTTCGCTAGAAGGGCCGGAAACGGTAGAGAACTGGGATGAGGCGGCACAATCGGACCCAGACCGGCATACAAATCCGAAGCCCTAATTTGCTTCTGAACCAAATCAGGATCCGGACCCAATCGACCCGTGGAACTCAAAATCATCTCCTCGTCATGTCCAGCAGCAGGCTTCGTCCCCCCGACCAACTGCTTATTCATGTCAGGTAATGGTTCACCGCGTTTCAAGATCTTTACCTGTCCCATAACAATATTCTTCGCAGAAAAGGCCGGATCCTTCCGATCCGGATCTCTATTTCCGCTTTCATCTCGGCTGTTGATAGTAGCCAAACCCGTGGGACTCCGTTTTCTTCGGCGAGATCTTAGAGAGTAAGCGGCGTTAGCGTGAGATTTAGAAAAATAGTTGGCGTTTCCCCTAGTCTCGCGATGAGGATGCTGTTGCCGGAGGCAATCTTGAGATCTGAGAACGTCGGCGGTAGCCATGGTTTAGAAATTAAGGAAAAGGAAGGTATCTAAAGAGACGGTTCGGAAAACTTCTGAAATTGATTATGAAATTATAAGTAATGGGAGGTTTTCTTTTATAAACACATGAGTTGTGTGGATAGAGTAAAGGATCCAATGTTTGTAAGACACTTGGCCGATTCTTATGTGATTTTAGAAATAAAGGAATAGGATTTTTTTTTTTTTCCTGAACTCGTTTATGATTTATTCAAATATTATTCGCGAAGTATTCATGAATAAATTAAAAAAAAAATATATATATATATATATATTATATATATTATTTTAATAATATATAATATTTAAATTAGAGATTATTTAAATTTTTTTCTTAATTTTTTAATGTATAATTTAATATTTTTATATGAATTTATAAAATAATTAAATATTTAAATTATAATTTTTTATTATTTTATAAAATTAATTTTTTTAAAAATATTAATATTTAAATTTAAAATTGAAAATTTTATAAATTTGATTGAGCGAACTCAAGCTCAAACTTAAATAATTAAAAAAAATAGAATAAACTAGAACAAATTTTTTTTTTCTAAATATTAAATAAGTAAACTCAAAGATGTTCTAATAATATCAAGCAAACTCAAAATATCTTATATTGGGTTGGACTCGACTCGTTAACGGTTCTAGATATTATTACTTTAATATCTAGAACCGTTAACGAGTATTATACACATTAAATCTATGTGTATATATTTTAATTAAAATAATATATTTTAATTTTTATATAAATCTATGTAAAACTCCATTGACATATTCTGTATCTCCTGTTTCTATATTTCTGTCTTGTCTAGAGTTTTATCTCTATAAATAGTGAGTTTCATAAAAGGATTAAATACAAGTATTGTACCAGAGAATACATCAATAAAATTGCTCTCTATATTTCTCCCTATATTGATTCTATTCTTCTCCTTATTTGAGTAGTTTTATAACACGTTATCAGCACGAGTCTCTACCACCTGATAAAGTATTTTTGAAGTTTATTTGAAGATCAATCAGGTACGTTTTCTTTTACAAGTATATTTTCTTTTATTATTATGTCAAATTTTATTAAACTCGAATTTATGGCTCTTGATGTCACCGAAATGATCTTGTGAATACTTATTAATGAATCACAACCTGAGGTTTGTAATATGATTATAATAGACGCATCTGGTAGATGGTCTTATAAATATTTATTAGTAACTCACAACCTAAAGTTTGTGAGATTATTTGCCCAAATAATTTTATTATGAGCAAGAATATATTGAATAATATTGTGACAACTATTGGCATAAGTGTATGTCTAATTGACAGTGGAATTACGCACATCACTTAAATATGAGAAATATATTTCTTATTTGAATATGAGAGACCAAGTATTACAATGATAAATGGTACTGAAAATTTGTTGAAAAGCTCTAGAAGAGCTTATATATTGTTACCAAGAGGAGATATGATTATTGTTGATTTTTCTCCAAGTCTCTAAAGAATTTATTGAGTTTTAGATATATCCAATGTAATGGATATCATGTTGAGACTATGGAAGATAATTGCCATAAATATTTGGGCATGACTAAAATAACCTTTGGTAATAAGTTTCTGTTATAAAACTATGATCTCTTTTGTGGCTTTTATTATGCCAAAATTATTATTATTGAGACGCATCATTTAGTAAAGCAGAAGTTTACTAATCCCGTTACTTTTAAAGTTTGGCATGACCGTTTGAGTCATCCGGGATCAATTGTGATGTGAAAAATTATCGAGACAACGTACGGTCATCCTTTGAAAAATCAAAGAATTTTGACTTCCGGTAAACTTTCATGTGTTGTATGTTCTAAAGAGAAATTGATTATAAGACCATAACCATTGAAAGTAGGAGCTGAAAGTCCTACATTTCTAGAACGGATTCATGGAGATATATGTGGACCGATTAGTCCACCATGTGGGCAATTTCGATATTTCATGGTCTTGATTGATGCATCAACCCGATGGTCGGGTTTGTTTATTATCAACTCGCAACCTGGTGTTTGCGAGATTACTTGCCCAAATAATTCGCCTAAGAGCGCAGTTTCCTGATTATCCTATTAAGCGAATCCGTCTAGACAATGCTGGTGAATTTTCTTTGCATGCATTTGATTCTTATTGCATGTCGATTGGAATAATTGTTGAACATCTTGTAGCTCATGTTCACACACATAATGGTCTAGCTGAATCATTTATTAAAAGGCTACAATTAATTGCTAGACCATTATTGATGAAAACAAATCTCCCTGCCTAGGGACATGCAATTTTGTTTGCTACAGCACTTGTGCATTTAAGGCCACCGAGTTACCATAAATTTTCTCCTATACAATTGGCTTTTGGTTCAGAGCCAAATATTTCTTATTTGAGAATTTTTGGGTGTGCTGTATATGTTCCAATTGAACCACCCCAACGGACAAAAATGGGCCCGCAAAGAAGATTGGGGATATATGTTGGGTGTGACTCCCCATCCATTTTAAGGTATCTTGAACCTTTGACAGGGGATGTGTTTACAGCAAGATTTGCTGATTGCCATTTTGATGAAAATTTGTTTCCCAAATTAGGGGGAGAGAAAAAATGACATAAGATTGAACTTGCGTGGAAAACATCTTTAAACTATTTAGATCCACGCACAAATATGAATGAACTTGAAGTTCGAAAGATTATACATTTGCAACAAATTACAAATCAACTGCCAGATTCTTTTGCTGACTCGAGCAGAGTCACTAAATCGCATATTCCAGCTATATATGCTCCTATACGGATAGAAGTTCCTGAAGGACAGAAAATTAATCCTATAGCTATTGAATCAAAAACACATCAGAAGCGTGACCGACTCCTTGGTTCCAAAAATAAAAATCCTCGAAAGAAAAGATGATTAATTGATCTAGAATATCATATTGATGAAACAGGAAATGAAGACCAAGGGACAACTGATGAAAAGATTCCAACTACAAATGATGAAGAGAATACTGAAATCTCTATTAATTATACCAGTTCGAATCAAAGTTGGGATCGAAGAAACGTTGTTATTGATAATGTTTTTGCATACAACGTAGCCCTTGATATTTTCAAGGATAATGAGGATTTAGATCCTTCATCAGTTGAAGAATGTCGGCATAGAATTGATTGGCCTCGATGGAAAGATGCGATTCAATCGAAGTTAAATTTGTTTGCGAAGCGAGAAGTTTTTGGACCTGTAGTTCAAATGCCAAAGGATGTGAAACCAGTTGACTATAAATGGGTGTTTGTGCGAAAGCGTAATGAGAATAATGAAGTCGTAAGATATAAAGCACGACTCGTCGCACAAGGCTTTTCACAAAAGCCAGGAATTGATTATGATCAAACTTATTCACCCGTTATTGATACTATTACACTCTGATATCTTATATGTTTGGTAGTTCATGAAAGGATGGACATGCGACTAATGGATGTTGTTATAACTTATCTTTATGGAAGCCTTGAAAATGATATTTATATAAAAATCCCTGAAAGATTCAAATTACCAAAGGCTTCTAAAGGTCCTCGTGAAAATTATTCTATAAAATTACAAAAGTCATTATATGAGCTTAAACAATCTGGACACATGTGGTACAATCGCCTTAGTGAATTCTTATTGAATTCGGGATATAAGAATCACCAAATCTATCCATGTGTTTTTATTAAGAAAACAGATTTTGGTTTTGTGATTATTGCTATATATGTTGATGATATCAATCTCATCAGAACTCCAGAAGAGCTTCTAGAAGCTATAGATTGTTTGAAACGAGAATTTGAATTTAAAGATTTCGAGAGATCATCTCATCAGGGGGAGAAATCTACACATAAAGAATAGTGTACTCTTTTTCTTTCACTAGAGTTTTTTTCCACTGGGTTTTTATCTGGTAAGGTTTTAACGAGGCATATTCTTTATGTAATGGACATCCAAGGGGGAGTGTTATGAACCTCGACTGGGTTTTTATCTGGTAAGGTTTTAACGAGGCATATTCTTTGTGTAATGGACATCCAAGGGGGAGTGTTATGAATCTCGTAGATACAATATTTATTGTACATTGAATATTCAAGGGGGGAGTGTTATAAATTTATGTGAATCTCCATTGAGATATTCTGTATCTCCTGTTTCCATATTCATATTTTCTCTAGGTTTTATCCCTATAAATAGTGAGTTTCATAGAAGAATTAAAAACAAGTATTGTACCAGAGAATACATCAATAAAATTGCTCTCTATATTTCTCCCTATATTGATTCTATTCTTCTCTTTATTTGAGTAGTTTTATAACAAGTTTGTATTAAAATCTAAGTTTTAATTTTTTGTCCAAAAAAAAATAATTCTAGTTTTAATTTGAAATCTGTTATGAATCCCGAAGATTCATTAAATTAATGGATGTCCATCATCCCAGAAAATTACGAAAGGTGATAAATATCACATAATATTTATAATATTAGATATATATATTATATATATATATATATATATATATATATATATAAATGGAGCACTTATATGTATATGTATATATGTATATAGATGTATAGATGTATATATATATATGGATGTAAATTCCAAAAGAAGTAAAAAAAAAGAGAAGAAAGATTTTGATACAACAATTCAATTGCAAAAGGAAATATTCCATCTTCAATCTCCCGAGAAACCAATTCTCTCTTCTCTCCCCTCTTCCTCTATCTCCCCTTATATATATATATGTATATTATGATAAACCCTAATTTTTATACAATTTTATAACACGTTATCAGCACGAGTCTCTACCAACAACACGAGTCTCTACCACCGGGTAAAGTATTTTTAAAGTTTATTTGAAAATCAATTAGGTATGTTTTTTACCGGTACGTTTTCTATTATTATTATGTCAAATTTTATTAAACTCAAATTTGTGGCTCTTGATGTCACCGGAAAGAATTATTTGTTATGGACACAAGATGCCAGAATGCATCTTGCCACAACGTGTCCGGCAGACACCGTTGTATAAAATAAAGTGTCATTAACACAAGATCATGTTTATGAGGATTTGAAAAATGAATATTTTACCGTGAAAGATCCTCTTATTTTATGTGAAAATTTGAAAGAAAAATTTGACCACCAGAAGATGGTCGTTCTCCCAAAAGCACGGTATGACTGGTTGCACTTGAGGTTGCAAGATTTTAAATCCGTGAGTGAGTATAACTCCTCAATGTTTAAAATAGTTTCATAGTTGAAACTATGTGAAGTTGATATAACGGATGATAATATGTTGGAGAAAACATACTCCACTTTCATGCCACAGATATTGTCCATGCAGCAACAATATCGTGAGAAATGTTTTAAGAAATATTCTGAATTAATTTCTTGTCTTCTTGTTGCGGAACAAAATAATGAATTATTGATGAAAAATCACGAGACTCGACCTACTGGTTCTACTTCACTCCCTGAAGTGAATGCTATTAGAAATCATGATCCCAGAAGAGATCGTGGTCATGGCAGTGGTCGTTACCGTGGTCATGGTCATGAACGTCGTGATAAATTTGGCTCTTACAATTGTAATAATAATTTAGGTGCCAAAAATATTTATGACCACCTGAAGTGAACAAAACATAATGAGAAAGGAAATGTTGTTCCGAAAAATTATGAAGACAAATGTTATCGTGGTGGCATGAAAGGTCACTGGTCTCGTGCATGTAGCACGACAAAATATCTTGTTGACTTATTTATCAAAATTTGTCTCATGAAATAAATAATGACGATCTTGAAAATGTTGATGTTGATGTGGCTCACCTGGATGTTACTAATCTTTTCGAACATCCAAAAGAAATAATTGACCACTTGATTGGAAATTAAATTGTCCAAAATAATTAGAATATTATTATTATGTGTTATATGTTTATATTACTTTTGTTATGATATGCTTAATTTTTATTTCTGTAAATATTTTGTTAATAAAACAGATGACTGTTGTTCAATTTTCTGGTATGAATAACGATATCGAAAGTGTATGTCTTATTGACAGTGGAACTACTCACACCACACTGAAATATGAGAAATATTTTTCTCATTTGAATGTGGGAGAAACAAGTGTTACCACAATAAATGGTAGTGCAAAACTTATTGAAGGCTCCGGAATAGCTAATATAATATTACCGGGAGGAACTATGATTGCTATTGATAAAGCATTATATTCCTCAAAGTCTCAAAGAAATTTATTGAGTTTTAAAGATATCCGACATAATGGATATCATGTTGAGACTATGAAAGAAAATGGTCATGAATATTTGGGTATCACAAAAGTGACCTCCGGTAATAAGGTTTTGTTGGAAAAACTACCATCTCTATCCTCTGGCCTATATTATGCAAAAATAATTGCTATTGAGGCGCATCATTTAGTAAACCAGAAGTTTACTAATCCCGTTACTTTTAAAGTTTGGCATGACCGTTTGGGTCATCCGGGATCAATTATGATGCGAAAAATTATCGAGACAACGCACGGTCATCCTTTGAAAAATCAAAGGATTTTGACTTCTGATAAACTTTCATGTGCTGCATGTTCTAAAGGAAAATTGATTATAAGACCATCACCATTGAAAGTAGGAGCTGAAAGTCCTACATTTCTAGAACGGATTCATGGAGATATATGTGGACCGATTAGTCCACCATGTGGGCAATTTCGATATTTCATGGTTTTGATTGATGCATCGACCCGATGGTCGCATGTTTGTTTATTATCAACTCGCAACCTGGCGTTTGCGAGATTACTTTCCCAAATAACTCGCTTAAGAGCGTAGTTTCCTGATTATCCTATTAAGTGAATCCGTCTAGACAATGCTGGTGAATTTTCTTCGCATGCATTTGATTCTTATTGCATGTCGATTGGAATAATTGTTGAACATCCTGTAGCTCATGTTCACACACAGAATGGTCTAGCTGAATCATTTATTAAAAGGCTGCAATTAATTGCTAGACCATTATTGATGAAAACAAATCTCCCTACAACAGCCTGGGGACATGCAATTTTGCATGCTGCAGCACTTGTGCGTTTAAGGCCACCGAGTTATCACAAAATTTCTCCCATACAGTTGGCTTTTGGTTCAGAGCCAAATATTTCTTATTTGAGAATTTTTGGGTGTGCTGTATATGTCCCAATTGAACCACCCCAACGGACAAAAATGGGTCCGCGGAGAAGATTGGGGATATATGTTGGGTATGACTCCCCGTCCATTATAAGGTATCTTGAACCTTTGATGGGGGATGTATTTACAGCAAGATTTGCTGATTGCCATTTTGATGAAAATTTGTTTCCCAAATTAGGGGAAGAGAATAAATGGCATAAAATTGAACTTGCGTGGAAAACTTCTTTGAATCATTTAGATCCACGCACAAATATGAGTGAACTTGAAGTTCAAAAGATTATACATTTGCAACAAATTACAAATCAACTGCCAGATTCTTTTGCTGGCTCCAGCAGAGTCTCTAAATCGTATAGATGCTCCTATACGAATAGAAGTTCCTGAATGACAGAAAGTTAATCCTATAGCTTTCGAATCAAAAACGCGTCAGAAGCGTGGCCGACCCCTTGGTTCCAAAAATAAAAATCCTTGAAAGAAAAGAGGAACAAATGATCCAGAAGATCTTATTGATGAAACAGAAAAAGAAAACCAAGGGACAACTGATGAAAAGATTCCAACTACAAATGATGAAGAGAATTCTGAAATCTATATTAATTTCACCAGTTCGAATCAAAGTTGGGATCGAAGAAATGTTGTTATTGATAATGCTTTTGCATACAACGTAGCCCTTGATATTTTCAAGGATAATGAGGATTTAGATCCTTTATCAGCTGAAGAATGTCGGCATAGAATTGATTGGCCTCAATGGAAAGATGTGATTCAATCGGAGTTAAATTCGATTGCGAAGCGAGAAGTTTTTGGACCTGTAGTCCAAACGCCAAAGGATGTAAAACCTGTTGGCTATAAATGGGTGTTTGTGCGAAAACGAAATGAGAATAATGAAGTCGTAAAATATAAAGCACGACTCGTCGCACAAGGCTTTTCACAAAAGCCAGGAATTGATTATGACCAAACTTATTCACCCGTTATTGATGCTATTACACTCCGATATCTTATAAGTTTGGCAATTCATGAAAATGTGGACATGCGTCTAATGGATGTCATTACAGCTTATCTTTATGGAAGCCTTGAAAATGAGATTTATATGAAAATCCCTGAAGGATTCAAATTACCTAAGGCTTCTAAAGGCCCTCGTGGAAATTATTCTACAGAAGTCATTATATGGGCTTAAACAGTCTGGACGCATGTGGTACAATCGCCTTAGTGAATTCTTATTGAATTCAGAATATAAGAATGACCAAATCTGTCCATGTGTTTTTATTAAAAAAACAGATTTTAGTTTTGTGATTCTTGCTATATATGTTGACGATATCAATCTCATAGGAACTCCAGAAGAGCTTCGAGAAGCTATAGATTGTTTGAAACAAGAATTTGAAATTTAAAGATTTCGAGAGATCATCTCATCAGGGGGAGAAATCTATACATAAAGAATAGTGTACTCTTTTTCCTTCGCTAGAGTTTTTTCCCACTGAGTTTTTATCTAGTAAGGTTTTAACGAGGCATATTCTTTATGTAATGGACATCCAAGGGGAAGTGTTATGAATCCCGAAGATTCATTAAATTAATGGATGTCCATCATCCCAAAAAATTACGAAAGGTGATAAATATCACATAATATTGGATATATATATATATATATAAATGGAGATATATATTGAGAGGTGTGAAAATACCCTCACGCTGACATGGCAAGTACACTAAGCATACGGGACCAACCAAACACACATGTCAGTCCATCTGGTATGACATGGCAGCTCCCACTTCGCCATACACCGAGCTGGACCGTGGGCTGCAAGGTCACTCTGACTTGCCACGTGCCGAAGTCACTACACTTCAGTATTTTGATCAAACTCACTGATCAACCACATTTCTGATGGTCAACGTTTGACTAGATCACAGTCAAAGATCTCCATAACAACTTGCTAAAAAGGAGGGGTCTCATAGTCACATCACTGACTTAAGCATCGGAGGGTTTACCGGAGACCTTCCACCCTCCGGATAAACTTTATTGTTTTGCAGGCCTAGCATTGCAAGACGACGATCCTTCTACGACACGTAGACAACCAAAATACGGATACTTTGCAGAGAGAGAACACCAAACGACGTCGGATCACTGACACGTGGCATTCGACCATTTTTTGACGAATCAGTTTGGTTCCGTTACCGGGAAACAATAAACATCTTACATTCCCGTTTCTGAAGCTCAGAATGTCACAACGATCAAGTGAACGGAGGAGCCACCCTGACACCACGGTCCCCACGACTCCTGCAGTTCGAGCCGTTAGACTCCCGCGGTCCGAGCCGTCAGACTCCCGCGGTCTCAGAACGGGGCGAGCCGGCGAACTATGGGCCAAATCGCCACTACAAAGAAGCCACTTCGCTCCATTTAAGGTCACTCGAAAAATTTCACGCCATGCATGTCAAGGAGAGTTCCTTCAACTTGTGGAAGCAATGTTCAAAACTGTAACGTGTTTCAGAATATCCAAATGCATCGCTGCTCCAATCTTAAACCAATCGCAGATGTACGACCTTCACCAGAATAATAACCAACACAACTTGGATCCGACGACGACGACGTCGCGTCAACATCAGCATCGACATCAACATCAACAGCACGATGATTTTCTCGAACAGATGCTTTCTTCGATTCCTTCTTCCTGGCCGCCGGACTTATCTACTAATACTATCTCCGCCTCCGCCGATGTTTCTCCTTTGCTTCAAAACTCTCTTTCTTCTTTTGAAGATCAGTCGACTCTTTTGGCTTCTAAGCTTTGACAACATCAGAACAGCGGAGCCGCTAAGGCTTTGATGCTCCAACAACAACAACTCATGCACTCCAGAAGTCTGGCTGTTGCCGCTGCAGGCGGCGAGAATGGACTCCGGTCTCCTGCTGCTCATGCCGCCGGTAACGGTGGTGCTGGCCTTCTCCCGCCTATGCCGTTGAGTTTGAACGGAGATCATACCGAAGTCGTGGATGACGCTTCTCCATTTAAATCAGCCAATCAGGCAAATGATGCAGCGGTTCATGTGATGTACAATAGATTCACCAGATATCTCAGTCAATCCCACTCAAATCAATCTCAACAGCATTTTCACCACTCTCAAAATTTTGGAGCACTAGCAGGACCGACCATGAACCAAGCGGTGACGGCAAGTGGTGATTCTACTGGAAACGTTGGCGGAGCAGTCAATCCCACGTCAGCGGCGGGTCAGAGCTCGAAGAGGACAAGCCGCGTGTCCCATAAAAAATTTTGGCTTCTTCTGCGGTTCCCGCTGAGGGACCCAAGGAGGGTTTTCGGTATCCATTCTTCACCGAGGGGCCAAAATCGCTCTTGCCAGTGAGGATTGAAATTGCTAGGTATTACATGGTAAAAGCTGCAGCGAAAATGGACGGCGACGACACAATCACGTACTACGCATGCTAAACGATACGGTAGCAGTACCGTCTCCATGGACAACTGAAAAGCGGCCGAGAATTCATGATGTTAATACACTGTTATCCCGAAGTATCTACAAGATTTCAGGAGGCGTGCAGAAGCAGAAATTATCCGGTTGTAAAAACGAGTACACTTCTGCAGCAACTTCCTCCGGTTCGCGACAAGCGTAACCACACTTTCGTTTTGATATAGTGGAGGAGTTAAAGAGTTCGGACAAAATCGTCTGTGCATGGTCTACTGGTAGAAGAAGACTCATCGAAGCAACAAACTATACTTCCATCGAACCCAGCATTCTGAAGTTACTCCACCAAGCAGTAAGTCTGAACACAACAGGCAGCGTCTTTAGAACTGCAAATGACAAATCTAAGGACCTTGAGTTCTCAGGAAGTCCCACTGAGAAAGCAATTCTTTCACGGGCTGTTTTGGAATTAACCATGGATATAGAGAAAGTAAAATAAAACTGCACCATTCTTCATGTGGAAGCATTCAATTCAAAGAAGAAAAGAAGTGGGGTTTTAGTAGAGAAGAATATAGACAACACAATCCATGTCCACTGGAAAGGAGCTGCTGAAATGATACTAGCCATGTGCTCATATTATTACAATCTTGACGGAGAGCTAAAAACTCTAGATGATAACGAGAAGCAGCACTTTAATCATATCATTTAGGGTATGGCAGCAAGCAGTCTCCGATGCATTACATTTACCTACAAGTAGATAATAGATGCCAATCATGATGACAGCAATATACAGCAACAACTACCAGAGAATGGATTGGTCCTTTTGGGCATTGTAGGCATAAAAAGATCCATGCAGACCTGGCGTGAAAAGCTGTGGAGGATTGTCAACAAGCTAGGGTGAACATCAAAATGATCACTGGGAACAACATTCTCACAACAATAGCAATAGCAACTGAATGTGGAATCCTTAGCCCCAATCATAAAGTCAATGATGGCTCCTTCTCGAGCTTCGGAAGATGCTGTTTACCTTACGGATGAGGAGAGGATACGTGGAACCAATGTGAGCAAACAGAAGGACATAATCCTATTGTCTACCATAGGATCCATCTTGGCAGGGGCCTGGATGTCCGGCTACTTCAAACAGAGAGTTCAACAAGGGAGTCACTGGCAACAGCCACATCTTTTTTAAATAATTTGCCACAAGCGGTCATCCAAGAAGATCACGAGAATCTGAATGACTTGACTTGTGCAATATGCAAAGATTCTTTGTTTGTTGGCACTATTGTAAACCAGTTACCTTGCTCTCACATCTTCCACAGCTTCGCACATTTGACCATGGCAAGATGCTTCTACTTTGCTGCTGCTCTAGTACTTGGAATTGTTGGTATTGCTCTTACATTCTGCCTAGGCAATTCTGTGACACACAGTAACTTAAACACTTTGGTTTAAAGTTCAAACATCTGTTTGGATATTAATCCTTCGATCCAGAGGAACAATGCCCGGAGCCAGAGATGGTGGTTTCCATTTAAAGTTGAAGTGTTGCAGAAGGCACAATCAATGCTCGATGAAATATTTTCCATTCTTCCCCTGGATGGACCAGTTGATGCAGCATCATACATACTGCATATTTGCATTTGAAGCAAGTTGCAGTACTGGAGGCAGCCAAAATAAGCACTATCAACCACTGTTAGGATCATATATCCAAGCTATGTAGTCTCCAATGAATCACGCTTATCATAAACAAATACTACTTCGATGGGCATTCCTAGTTCGAAGCACGACATTCATAATGGCTACTGTTGATAATATTTGGGACCAACTGTCTTTTGCAGCTGAATATGTCATGTAGTCTATTGACTACAATAGAGAAAAAGAAGTAAAATTAGTGCTAGCAGTGCATAATTTGCTACCAGAAGACGAAAAATGTGAATACTAGCTGGCAGGTGGCCATGAATATACCAAGAAATAATGTCATCTTCTCGGCCATCATGTTCTACAAGTTCTCCCAATAATAAGGCAAAGATCATTGCTGCAAAGATTATCTCCTGATACTATCAACTCAACAATCGTCCTTACTTCAATCTTACTGCTACATTTTCCAGATACAACAATCTGATTTCGTTCTGATTTGTTGCTCTGACATAACTTAACCACTTGCTCAGACAGTGACTTAAAGATTCTCTCTTGCTGGAACAACCATTTCAAAGATAGAAAATGTATTCTTGTACAGATCAAATCCCAGTCCTTTTCATCTAAAAGGACTTGATGGTTGGTGTCTGAGATTATCAACTCAGCTTTGCCCCGCCATGGCAAAGTCATGGATTTCATATGCTTCTTGGTGCTATTCTCAAGGAAGAATGTCAGCTGCAGCAAATCATGAGAGTGTTCTTAGTTCGTATTCTTATTTACCTCCTCATGCTTCTGAAGTCCTACTTCAAAACTTAAGATTGAGTGAGGAAGAGCAGCTAAAAATAAAGGTTGACATTATTGAGAGTGGAGCAGAAGTAACTGGAACTGAGGATCATGGTGAAGGCCTTTCAGCTGTTATAACTCCTAAGTTGAAGAATTGCTTAGCCTGTGCACATGTTACACTTGAGGATCCCACAGTACAATCCTGCCTTGATGATTTGGTCAATGTTTGGTGGTCTTTAAGGAAACAACGGGTAGCTCTCTTTGGTCATGTTGCAGAAGCTTTTATCAACTTCCAAAAACACAATTGATGAGAGTTTGAATATTATGGTGTCCTCCAGTGGGTGGGTAATTTGATACACCTTGTTCATTTCATTCATTCTGAGGAGGTCAAGTTAAGACCAAAATGTGACTCATTGTCTTCAATTGGTCCAAGAGAATCTTTATACATTATTGCTTGAAGAATCTTTGCAACATCCATGTCATATAGAGCGTTACTCTCAGAGCTGCTGCAAAGTAAACCTTCTTCATCTGCACCACTGAGGTATTCATCCATTAAATCCCACCTGCCAAGTCTCCAGGCAGCCTGGACACACACCATGTTTTCTTGTACCGTGGTGTTCCAAAATCAAGGATATCGACCATCAATGGTATACCGCCTGCACGAGCTATGGCTGCTGATCCCTCTGAGATTGTACATAAATTTGCAAGAATAGCTACTGCTTTGTCAACCATTTCTCTTTCAAGAGGCTCCAATAATTCTACTAGATGTTTAACAGCTCCTGCTTGAACTATACGAGCCTTGTTTCTGTAAAAGATAGACAGGTTGAATAAGGTCGTGGCAGCATCTTTCTTCCCTCTAATGCTTCCTGAACTCAGAAGATCAACCAACGCTTTCACTGCACCAGGACCAATTCTTACTCTGTACTCGTCCAAAACGGAGAGACTAAAAATGCATGCAGCAGAATTCTCTTTCGCTCCATCATTTCCTGTCCTCAACACATGGATTAATGGTTCAAGAGCAACCTCAAAGATGAGACCGTGGCAGGGTTATGCACATCCAGCCACCAGTACCGCTTTCGTGGACTTATCACTCTGATTTAATCAAAGCTGCTCGTCAATCTTCTGATGACATCTCCATATATGGCTTCCTGGCATCAAAACCTGCATGGCCTGCATGGTTGCTTATTGCAGCAATCTTGCTTTCTCTTGCAGCCATTACTTCCATCATTCCCATCAAATACATTGAGTTAAAGACATTATACTCTATAGCCGTTGGAGCTGCACCTGGAATATATGTTTCTGCAGAGTATTTCTTGCAGACAGTAGTCCTGCATTTCCTGATTGTTGTTACTATGGTCTGCACCTCAGTATTTGTGGTCTTCACCCATTTCCCATCTGCCTCTAGCACAAAGCTTCTGCCATGGATATTTGCTCTACCTGTTGCTCTCTTCCCAGTGACATATCTGTTTGAGGGCCAATTGAGAAACAACCAAAGCATGCTTGGGCCAAAAATGAACTCTCAGTGGATCTTTGATCCCCCTGTTCATTCTGATGTTGAAGCCAAACTAAGGAATCTTCTAATTGAGCTGGGAAATGCTGATAAAATACTTGGAATCCAGGAGTGACAGCTGGAATGTTGCATTGGCTTGTTGATAATGGGAAACTGAGACTTGATAAAGACATTTTGAATATTTGGCCAGAATTTAGATGCAATAGGAAAGATGGAATAAAGGTTCATCATGCGTTGAACCACACATCAGGTCTACACAATGCACTTGCCATGCTTATTCGTGAAAACCCCTTACTGATGTCCGATTGGGATGAATGTTTGAAGTCCATAGCTGTTGCAAAGCTTGAGACTCAACCTGGTTGTGAACAACTGTACCATTATGTATCTTTTGGCTGGTTATGTGGAGGCATTATTGAGTATGCATCAGGGAAAAAGTTCCAGGAAATTCTTGAAGAAGCATTTATTCATCCTCTCAACATTGAAGGATATTGCTCAGAGTGTAACAACCCTTCCTGCAATGCTCGTCGTGCCATTATATCTGCTGCCAATGGACATTGCTCAGCTCGTGCACTTGCACATTATTATGCAGCCCTTGCCAGATGCTTATGGATCAATTCAATTATTAAGTCATCGTCAGAACATGCAATTTTAAAACGCTTAGTTGAAGCATTCTTTACTTTGGCATGGGTCAGCAGCACCAAGTTCTCCCAAGCAATGAGCACCTTTGTTGAACGATTTTAATAAACAAATAATGGCAGAAGTGAGTTAGAAAAGCAGCGGCGGCAGCAGCAGCCTAGTGGAATTGGTTGGCACTTCAATTGGCAATGGTTTCTTCCCAAAAAAATGAGTCAGTTCTGAGAATTCAGCAGGTTTCTGGCCATTCAAAATTGCGATGCATACGGAGAATGCTCGTAAAAGTTTCAGAGAAGAGTCAAATTCAATTGAATGGAACCCATCCTTTGACAGCATTTCCAATGATTCTATTGCCTTCTTCACTCCCTCACCGCCAATCCCGTCTGTGGATTCTGCTGAGAATATCTTGGCAGTCAAAGTCCGTAGGACTCTCCTGCAAAACCCACCAAGAAGTTCAAATCATATTCTCCAATAATCCAATTATATGAATCAATAGAGATCAGTAATATGTACCAATTCGGAATGGTTTTCGTTGAAGGCTATAATATCAGCTAATGACCTCACAGGAGATGTAGTCAAGCCTTTGAGGTAAACAGCCAGGATATGCTTGAATTCAGACAACAATGCAACCATTTCACCACTTTGAAAAGGATCTAAAATGACGTCTACATTGGATATCTCCAAATTATCAATTACAGTAGCACCTCCAAGCCTTTGTTCTCAAAAAGGATGTAATAAAACCCATGTCATGGCATGATCAATGATGTGAAGGAATCAGCATATACTTCAAAGAAAAAGAAATTAGATATCTTCTACCTGAATGTTTGCAAATGAGTCTCAAAAGCTTGAACAGCTGGCAAGGCACAACACTTTGGTTCTCAAGAGTTCTACTCAACATCATTCAACTCCTTTAGCGCGTGCCTTATGTTCTTCTCTCCAGGATAATTTGGAAAAAGCTTTAACTGGATTTGCCGCCTCCTATGGCTCCTTCTTACTGGACTCCAAAGACAGTCGCTGTCTAATGGCATTGCTTGCCGAATTTGGAAATAAGAGTAAGGATATACTAGAAGATGTTAGCCGTATTCATCGAGAAATTCTATGGCAGATTGCTCTCCTTTGAAGATTCGAATGAAGATAATGGCGCTGGTTTAGCCGATGACACGAGACAGTTGGAGCTCCTCGCCAGGTCACACCTCCTTGCTAGGTGTTACACCGCTTCGCCAGGTTACACCTCTTCAGGTGTTACACCACTTCGCCAGGTCGGACCACTTCGCCAGGTCTGACCTCTTCGCCGGGACGCACCCACTCGGGTTGCTCACACCCTCTCGGGTCACTTTCACTACGGGTTACACCCTCTCGGGTTACACCTCCTCAGGTTACACCCTCCCGAGTTACACCTCCTCAGATTACACGCCCTTGGCTCACACCTGTTCAGAAACTATTGATGACAAAACAAGCAGTCCGGAGAACAATGGATTTCTAGTACCGTCGAAGCAAACGAGCCCTTGCCTCATCCACTTTGACGAGGGCCACTGAGAGGTATGAAAATACCCTCACGTTGACATGGCAAGTACACTAAGCATACGGGACCAACCAAACACACATGTCAGTCTAGCTGGTATGACATGGCAGCTCCCACTTCGCCATACACCGAGCTGGACCGTGGGCTGCAAGGTCACTCCGACTTGCCACGTGCCGAAGTCACTACACTTCAGTACTTTGATAAAACTCACTGATCAACCACATTTCTGAGGGGTCTCATATCTTCCCACAAAATCCGGTAACCATCAGATCTTACTACTAAATCACCCTGGCTACCTGACAAAGGTGACTGAACTCCTATAAATACTACCCCGTACAGGTAACGAGGGTAAGGCCAGATTATTCTACTATTCTCTCTCTCAATTATCCATCTTACAGTCACATCACTGACTTATCTCACAGTCACACCACTGACTTCTCTCATAGTCACATTACTGACTTAAGCATCGGAGGGTTTACCGGAGACCTTCCACCCTCCAGATAAACTTTATTGTTTTGCAGGCCTAGCATTGCAAGACGACGATCCTTCTACGACACGTAGACAACCAAAATACGGATACTTTGCAGAGAGAGAACACCAAACGACGTCGGATCACTGACACGTGACATTCGATCATTTTTTGACGAATCAATATATATATATGGATGTAAATTCCAAAAGAAGTAAAAAAAAAGAGAAGAAAGATTTTGATACAACAATTCAATTGCAAAAGGAAATATTCCATCTTCAATCTCCCGAGAAACCAATTCTCTCTTCTCTCCCCTCTTCCTCTATCTCTCCTTATATATATATATATATATATATATATATATATATATATATATATATATATATATATATGTATATTGTGATAAACCCTAATTTTTATATAACTTTATAATCAAATCGTAAATAAAATTTCTTAAGTGGTAACTATTATTATATTGTTGGATATAATTTTTTTTAAATCATGCGGATAAATTTTAAATTTACAATCTTGAGAATGAATAACCAACATGTGTCGGTGACATTTCTGGACAATTATATATATTATATTTCAAACAATTTACAAAATAAATAAATAAATAATATTATATTTCAAAACCCAACCACCACTCATCAAAATCAATTGGAAGGTCATTTTCTACTAAGATCAACAAACATTAGGTGAGTATTATTGTCAAGAAAAAAAAAAGTAAAATGACCATTCTACACATACCTTAGTTTTATTTTTACTTTTAAAAATATTATAAACATATTGCACCTTTTTAATTTATTTTTTAAAAATTTGAAGCATATTCCTAAATAATAATTTATGATAATAAAATAATAGAATATTACTACATTGTTCAAAATGACTAAAATACCCATAAGTTATCCATCCATGTGCGGATCCGCCTATTATTCAATTATTTATTCAGTTAACTTCAGCCGGTCGCCGTTTACCGGCTATTTCCGGCACGGCTCCACCACAGTACTGACAACTCATTATTGACCGCTCTACCACTTGTCCATTACATTATGGTATCCGCCAAATGCATGTCGGTTATATAAAATCAAACTAATAATAAAATAATTGATGATTTTATTTTTAAATCATTTTTTATTTTATTTTATTTTATTTTTACGAGTAGGGATAATTTTTATTATTATTAACAATATAATATATTTTAAAACACATTTTATTTAACGTAATACTACCAAAAATTAATAATGCTTTATGTAAAAGTGAAGATAAAACATTTTGTTAATTCTATTTAAATGAATTTAGACACTTCACCTATTAATATTTAAGGTTTAAAATTCTTAATTTTCCTTCTAATATATTTTGGTTATTGTACTGATTTATGTCCTCATTCATTTGTATTTATATATAAAAAAAAGGGACCAAAATAAACTTTAATAAGTGACCAGTTTAAAAAAGAAGGCAAAAAAGTTTAAAAAGAGTGTCAACGATAAAATCCATGAACGTTGAATGAACTTACTCTGTTCATAGTAGTTACACAATACCCGTACTCAAGTCATATTATCTCAGTCAACCGGTGACGGCAATATCCGGCATTTTCACAACTCCCGAGATTGGTCGGTAGGTCGGGCGGTTGATCGACTGTCTTCTTCGTTGTTGTCGAGCTCCCGAGTCCATTCCTTTACTTTCTCGTTCACATTGCTGATGATTCAATTGACTTTTCCCTGAATTCCTTGAATACCAGACGCAGACGCGGACACGCACCTCGGGAATAAGATCCTCTTCTTACTCTCTTGTCAATTTTTGATTTGAACAAATTCCCCTTCCCCTCCAAAATAAAAGATCGGGCTCCGACCAGCTTGTTTTATTTTCCGGGGATTTTTATTTTTATTTTTAAAAATAAAAAATAAAAACGCCACTGTTGAATCGGGGATGTTGAAGAAGGATTCGAGTAATGGTGGATCGTCGGAGAGTTTAAGCTCAGACAGCGGTTCGGAGGAGAAAACCCCCACCACAAATTGTCATAACAATTCGTATTTTGGATGGGTTTATCATTTGGGTGTCAATTCAATTGGACATCAGTATTGTCATCTACGCTTTCTTTTTATTCGCGGAAAATATGTTGAGATGTATAAAAGGGATCCTCATGAGAACCCCGGCACTGTAAGTTACGCCATCCTTCTCCTTCTGCCTGCTTCTCTTATCTTATATTAGTTTTCTTCTAAGTAAAATTCACTAATTCTTTCACGGAAGACTATCTGGTTCCGGAGCAATTGGAATGCGAATTTGAAGGAAAAGGAAAAAAAGGCGTGAGTTCTGCAGTTGTAATTGATTTACTGAAGACTCTTTGATGCTAGAAGTATCGTAGTATTATCATTAGGATAGAAAAAAAGAAAAAAAGGATTATTCATCTTGGCTATAAGCTGCTGTATGGGAATAAATTTCTAAGAATAACTCCCTAGTTTTCTGTGTATGATTCTTGAGAAAGATTATGTAGTTCTTGGTTCAAGGTAAAATGAAAAGAAGGTAAAGGGTTTGTTGTCTTGAACTCTCGAATCATAAGGGTATTTTCCTCCTCATTATTGTGATATTTCTACGTAAGAGTATTATCCTCGTGATGAGCGTAAAAAATTTCTAGCAACTTGCTGTATGCTCTTTCTGAAAACCATTATTTATTTTAACTTGATATGTGCTTTTTATCAATGTCTGAATGTCAATATGTTCAAACCAATACGGTACATTATCTATGTACTGATTTTAATTGGGCCTCAAATGTGGTCTGTTTTCTTTTTCTTTTTCTTCACCTCTGTTTTTCTTATACATATGATTCCCCTTTGTACTGTGTTTCCATTCTGGGAATCATAGTGGTTTGTGAACATAGTTTTGACACCAAATAGAAACCTTGCTACTAAATAGGAGTCATCAGAAGAGGCTGAAATATTTTAAATTTTATTGTCTCCTTGCAGAAACCCATCAGGAGGGGTGTTGTTGGACAAACGCTTATGGTTGAGGAGTCAGGCAGGCGAAAGGTTAACAATGGAGTATGTGCCTTAAAATAGTTTTCTTTTATTTACTTCCTGTCGGTGATTGATTTTGTTCATGCTTGGCATTTACTTCCTAATTGGATATGCTTCTCTGTTGTAGTAAGCTAGGAAGATAATTCTACCTATGATTAAAATATTATGTTTTCTTGAGTTTTTTAACTTTCCAAACTCTTTTGAAGAGCTAATATGTTTTCATCTCCCCTTTTCTTTTCTAGGATCTTTATGTTCTAAGGTTTTACAATCGGTTGGATGAGACAAGAAAGGGAGAAGTAAGTTTATTTCCTTTTCATTAGAGCTTATTTTACCTATGAACTTTGCTACCTGGCTCTTAGACATGAGCATTGACATATGAGGCTACTTCACAGCATGAATTGATTCAGTGAGCTTTTCCTGTTGCAAGTTTTTTAAATTGATGAGTTTTCTGTAGTAGATTATTTTTTGGATGAAATGTTGCATAGTGAGGAAAATGGCTGTTGTTTAGTGCACCTTTCTGGATATATATGCTTGATCACCCAAAAGGAAAACAAAAAGGGTCACATTATGAGGTAGTAAGTCTTGGTCTCTGTTACTTAGATATTACTGATGTGCCCATCTGTAATAATTTCTGTATAAGATGTCAGCAAGTTATCAAATTTAGTTCCTTAAATTTTTTTCATTTAGTATGTAGGCTCCCTAATTTTTCCTTTATCTTTTAGATACAATTCCTTTTTGGCTTTTTTTTTATTTTTTTTTTATTTTTTTAATTTTACCGATTAATTACTAATTTTAGGCAAAAAGAACCAATAGTTCAGATTGTAAAAACTACATGGATTTAAAAATTTAAAAACCTTAATTGGGCACCTAAATACCAATGAAAAAAATGGACTAAAATCATACTTGTCATATACTGAATTAGATCTCCACTAGGTCTTGTACACGTGGTTCAAAACATGATCATCTTCTTGAATGACTTCTCCATTTTTAGATTACATTACAAACTCACGCTCTAGTTTTGCTTCATTCTCAACAAACCAGCAATGATGTTCAGATCAATTCCATTAATTGTTCTTTGCCATGCCTTGTATCTACTTGATCATCCTGTGTACATTCTGTTGTTATTTTGTTTAGTCTCAGACATGCTCCATGCATGACAGTATTTGTAGATAGGCACACCTGCTATAGATAATTACTTGAGATTGTCTTTACATGAAGAACATCTTAAGAAGGACTTAGTGGACATCCCTGTGCCAATTTTTTGATTATTGGATATTATGTAATCCCTTTAGGTGCATATCAATTTAATTGCATTCTCTTTTTAGTTCAGATTTGGCAATTAACTATTCAAAATCTCTTACATTAATGATTCCAATTGCTGCAAGATTGCTTGTGCTACAGCTGGTGAGGCCCGGAAATGGATGGAAGCATTTGATCAGGCAAAGCAACAGGTATAGTAGATAAAGCTGAACTTGACCTATATATAACTTATAAAAATTATATTTGAATTCTTATGCTTTTTCTCAATTATTAAAACTTCTTTCTGAATTTTGAGATTTCTTAAATAAGGGAATTTCAAATTCTTGTGAATCTTATGAATTTCTATTCAATTCATTCTCAACACTTTGTTTTTAGGCTGAATATGAGCTCTCTAGAGGTGGTAGTGCAAGAAGTAAGCTGAAATCAGAGGCTGAGTAAGCTCACAATTTCTGGCCATGCTCTTAACTGAAATTTTTCTTCGGCACTTGTTTTCATCATTTGATTGTATGGTTCTCTGTGGCCCAAGAAGAAATTCGAATATATGAACATCAAGAGGAACTTGTTAAGATGAAAATATAAAGAAGAAACTGGGTTATGAATTGAATGATTTGATTTTCTTCTAAAGATGCTCAAATGTAGTCCATGCAGTAATTTATGCTGTTAAACCTATAAAAAAAACCGAAAGCTTCTTTTCTATTACTCCTTTGATAGAACACAGTTTATGGGATTTCTAATGATCTTCTCAAGTCATTTATTGAATATTTTCTGACTTAATATGACCTGCTTTTTATTTGTCAAAGAATCAATCTTGATGGGCATCGGGCAAGGGTAAGGCGCTATGCACATGGTTTGAAAAAGCTTATACGAATAGGACAAGGTGAGCCAGCATGCGAAAACATTTTATTTAATTATTTTCAAAGCATAATTTGTCAATTTAGTTCCTTAAGTTTCAAGTCTTGACTGCTTTTGTCCTTTGCAATTTTTTTGGAAACCTTTAGATCCCTTGTAATTTTATTTTGTAACTATTTGGTCCTCCTAGCCATAAAAACGCTGAGATCCAACTAAAATTTGTACTGGACATGCCATTGAGGCAATTTTAGGGAAGTACAAATGGGTAAACTACCTTAGTTGTATTCTATATGCATGTTTCAAATGGGTTATGGTGTTTTTTTGGATAAAGAAAAATTTATATGGGATCTAAAAAGTTTAAAAGTTTGTGAAGGACCAAAACAGTGAAGAGCTAACACTTGAGGGTCTAAATTAGTGAATCATCCTTTCTCTTTTCTAAATGTTTGGAGTTATGTTTCCAGCAACCGATAGATTCTATGCTTCTTTGTTGACACTGTTTTATTTTTATGTTAATGATAGTTTGTTAGACATATGCTGATATATAACCAAGATAAATGAGAAAGTTAATGACCTGTGTGTTTGGTTTTATTTTCCCCCTTCCAAATTAGTGTTCACATAAATTATTAATTTTTTAAAGAAAAGTCTTATGCACTTTCAAGAGCAATTACAACATTTTTACACAGTATTTGTCTTAAAACACTGCTTTAAACATATTATACTTTTAATATCAAATTTACCTTCCAACTGTAAAATTCCCTTCCGGTTTTCTTTTCAAATTATTGGTGATGAATTCTGTTATAGGTCCGGAGATGCTTTTACGTCAGTCATCAAATTTGGGCAACAGTGGGAGATCAGAAATATTCTTTGATGCAGGTGGTGGAGATGTAGTAGATCCGCATCAATGGAAATGTGTCCGCACAGTAAATGGTATCTGCTTTCTGAATTCCCTGCCAAAGTACTAAGTTGTTAACCAGATTCATTTTGAGTCTATCAGCTTACTTTAAGGGTGACGATTTAATTCGTTTTAACATGCTACCTGAGCAAAATGTCTTGGTTCGTCTCCTTTTATTGTCCTCATTTGTTGATTATTGTCTACATGTTGAATTTCGTTATTAGAACTTTGTGTTTGAACCACACACAGGATGATATGATTAGAAGATAAATTTGATCTTCTCTATCAGCTTATACTTTTATAGGAAGGTGGCAATTTAATTTGTTTATAACAAATTTGTCCTACATAGAAAAATGCAATAAATAATGTAAAGAGTTGGATTACGGCACTTGATATTGCAAATAACTTTGTCCACAATTAACTTATTTCTTTTTCCAGTTTTGATTGATTGAAAAATGTTAGCTGTTTCTATGCCTGTGGATTGCATGCATTTTTATTTCTTATTCTATCATTTGTTCTTGCTTCTTGTATATGATGGATGCTATGATCTCATAGTGGACGGAAAGGTGGCTATTTCATCCCTTTTTCATCCTCCCTCCAAAAATGTACAAATTTTTTTTACAAGCAATACACATAGTGCACTTAATTTCAAAAATTCTCTTTAAACCCACACATGTGTCCCATCAATTCACATAAATTATATGTTTTAATTAAATTCCACTTTAGTAATTTAATTACTATATTTTACACATTTACTAATGATGTAGGAGCCAGTTCAACTCACTTTAATCATCTAAATACAAATTCATAATTCAATCTAAATACAGAATTTTTGTTTTGAGCACAAAGAAAATTACATACAATTGAAATACAACAAATTTTACTGTTATTATTAATATAGCATTATATTGCTAGGTGGCACATTTTGTCCTCTCAACTCACCGAATATATGTCAAGAAGGTGTAGGTCAGTTGGTTGCAGTTTTACTTATGACTTTAAGAGGTCATGAGTTCAAGATATGGTAGAGGCAAAAGTGCCTTAAAATTTCAAAAAAAAAAAGAAGAAAAACTCTCCCACAGTATATACTTTCTGTTAATAGGCTGGACTTGTAAGTAAATGAGGTTGCTTAGAAAGTGTAGTCTGACATATCAACTACTGTGCTAAGACATTGAAATGGAATATCTATGCTTCTCAATATCCTTAGAATTCACCATATGTATGACACATGAATACTTGAATAAATTGTCTTATTGACTAGTGTACATTAATGTGTATTTTGTAGTTAAAAGTAAATTTATACTTTATTCTTATACAACTTGACTTTTCTATCTATTTATTTTCAGGTGTTAGGTTACTTGAAGATGTTGCAAGCTCACAGGTAATCACTAATTCAAATTGGAAACCGGCTTCTGTACTATGCTTATTTTCCTTGTATAATTATTGGAGATTTACATTATCTCATTCTCCATTCGTGTAGTCTTCGAGGTAAATTAACCTTTAGGTTTTTGTGAAGGTAAAGTAATTGGCTGATGAAAAAGATTTCTTGATGTGCATTCCATCTGTCATTTTTTCCCATTCTTGTTGTTTGTTTCCAACCAGAATGCAAAAAAGTCTACATTTTCAATTCTTGAAGTAGGAGATTGATGTTTTACCCTTTCTATTTCTTGGTAGAGTGGTAAGGCTGTTCTTGTCAAGGCTGTTGCCGTTGTTAATGCAAGTGCTGATACAGTATTTGACGTGATTTTGAGTCTTGATCAACTCAGGAGATATGAGTAAGTTGCTTGAACTATTTTCCTGTAGATTTTTTTATCCTACTTAATTCTGTTCAACAATTATGCTACAGGTGGGATCCGGTGACAGGTGACCTGGAATTGATTGATTCCTTAAATGGGCATTTTGATGTCGTGTATGGCATCTTTGATCCAAGATATTTTTCCTGGTATGTGGTAGTGAAATGATCATAGTGTTTCCTACTCTATTTTTTCTGGTTTTCAAAAACAATGTGAGTTTAGAAGGATCATTGACAACTGCATGGATGCATTACCGGAATAATATATCTTAGTGTTTATTGACAACATAAAAATAGATCTGAGTAGGATCTCACAGAAGCAGGAACAATTCTTGTAATCATTTTGGTTGAGTTCAATGTTAAATTTTTGCAGAATGAACTACATGGTTAAATTGACCTCCTCTGATGACATTTATTTTCGTGAAAAATTGGTATGATGTCTGCAGGTGGAAATCCAAGAGAGATTTTATCTTCTCTAGGCAATGGTTTCGTGGACAAGATGGAACATATAGTAAGATTCCATTTTTCATTTTCTTGCTAGGTTGTCTTGAGCAAAAATGTTACAAAATGCCTCTGAAGGAAGAATAATAAAATAATATAACCACACAACTGCATTCACTGGAATGCAACTTTAATCATAGTGTAACATAAATGATGTCTGAGAAATGAATATATTTAGTATTTCCGTAAAGGAGTTTAAAATATATATATAGACATATCCTTTTTTCTTTTTTTTTTTTTTTTTTTTTGATAAGCATATATATAGACATATCCTGATCTTCGGCAAATCAGGTGAATATTTCTGTTTTAAATTGACATGTTTTTGTTACCTATACTGTGCAGCAATATTGCAGAACCCCGCTGTGAACAAGAAATTGCCTCCTAAATCTGGATATCAGCGTATCAAAATCAATCGTAAGAGATAAGACATGATTTAATGTTCAATTTAGCAGAAAAGCTTATCAAATGAGATCTTTTTGCCATTTGCTGGTTTGAAATATGCCTATTTTGTATGTAATGTCCAACAGCTTTCACTAGAGTGGAATGCAAGCATCATTTCAGGGTTGTTTGCCTTGTCAATGTTGCAAAGGTTTTTCTATGATATTTGAAACAATTAGATTTAACTATCTTTGTTCTATATAGACTTTGTCATTAGTCTGAATGTCTATTAAAACTTTCTGAGAACATGAATGCTTTTTACATAAAAATTCATTGGGGAGCTGCACACAATCAGTTATTATGTTTTTTCATGTATTAGTTTCACACTCTTCTGTTTTCTGTAGATGCAAGATTGCCTTTTTGCTGTAACTGTAAAATTAGAGATGTGCTTTTTTGGTAGTTCCCAGTTATGGTTTAGTGCCATGTTGTATAACAGGATTGATATGTTCAAGTACTGCTTTTAAATGTCCTTTATCTTATCCAACAAGAATACCTAACTTCTTTGCTTTCTGCTCAAATATAGCTTCTACATGGGAGATTAGGAATCTAAACACTTCCTCGAAGTCTGGTGCTGCTAAATGCCTTGTCACACAAATGCTTGAGCTACATGCCAAAGGCTGGTTTAAATGGAAGAGCGATTTCAGTCCAAAGTTTGAGAGAACAATTCCATTTGCTTTGTTGAGTCAAGTTGCAGGTTAGTGCTTACTGTGTTCTTGCATACCCTGCTTTTGTACTTCCTTCTACTTTGGCAAATGCTGGAGCACAAGAAATTGCTTCAACAGGATGCAAAATTTTTATGAAAAATTGTTATTTCTTTTTAAGAAGGATGAGAGCTTCTTCTTGCCAAGACCCATTGAAAAAACAATGCTTCTAATCTTTGACCCATCTTTATCTGGGAGACAATTATGCAATTATTGTATCCCATCAAATGTAGTGCTTTATTTTTTTGGGAGTCTAAATAAATATGTAAGTCCATTTTTACCATCTGTAATTCAGTACATTATGTCTTTCCTGTAATATTCTTTTTATTTTTTCCTTTTTTTTTGGGGTGGGGTGGGGGTTGTGGAGGCTGGAGGGAAATGAATGAATTAATGGACTACTTCAGTGTATGTACGTACATTCTTATGCCTCAATTCTCAGTTTTTTTCTTTTTTTTTTCAGGCCTGAAGGAATATATTGAGGCAAATCCAGCATTTTCACTTGTGTCCCCAACCACTGTGGTTCAATCAAAAATATCTGATCTTTCAACTTCCAGTGAATTATTGGACGTTGAAACAGCAGATGAATTCTATGATGCAATGGGGGGTGATTCATCATCAGATGATGATGATGAAAATAGTGATAATGATTCAGAAGCTAAAAATAATGTACTTGTTTTTCCTCTAGTATTTAAACTGGAATTATAACATGGAATTCCTTTTGAAATTTGAATCTTTTCACTTGTCTCTATCAGAATAGAAAAGTTAAGCTAAAGAATGTTTCATGGGCAATTGCAAGTTTGGCTTTGAAACGTACTTCAGGTATAATTTCTTTTCTGGACATATTGACATGTAAATATAATTTTCAAGAACTAGTTTCTGTATCACACAATTTTTATGGGGAGTTTTGTTCATATATGCAGCTGAGGGCGCTAATAAGGAGTTGAACTTAAATGTTGCTCCAATTGATCTTGACCCAAGCCAGTTCCATGGTTCCATGAAACAAGGAAAGAATGAAGTTGACAATAATTGCTGGACCTCTCCGAGTGGCACAGGATTTATGATCAGAGGGAAGACATATTTGAAGGATAGCAAGAAGGTTAGCTTGACTATTATACAGTTCACCAAAAAGTGAAAGGAGTAGGAGGGCATATGGTTTCTTGCACTTTGTGTTATTTTTGTTTCTATTCACTTTGCCAAACCGAATTTGATTTTATCAGTCACTAGCCACTAATGTGTTTGACACTATGCCACCTAAATATAACTAAAGAATATCCAAGTTTGTTGACAGATTTATTGTACCAAAATGGGCCAAAGACTTGCTTTTAGCATTAAGGGAGTCTGGTAAAGGCCAAATTGAGGCGTCCTTTCAAAAGGATATTTGAATGGACATTCCACTTCTTGAGTACCTTTGAGCCAATCTAACTGCACCTATCAATTAATGCGTAACGCCCAGAGCATATTTAATGTAGGATGAATGTGATGTACAATTTTAACCTCCTGTACAATTGTGTAACCTGATTTTGATAGTTAACTAAAAAAACTGTCCAACATGACATGGTCGTATTTTAGGCTAGACTTGGCATGCAGGACCCTTATGGAAAGGAGGGGGAAATTAGCATCTTATTTCCTATCCAAATCATGAGATCATTCTGTGCAGCAATCCTTCTTGATCAACATTATTTATCCAATTCAGGTTAAAGGAGGCGACCCACTTCTAAAGCTCATAGCAGTTGACTGGTTCAAGATGGACCAATGTCTTGGCAAAATTGCATTGCATCCAAAATGTCTTGTCCAGGTAATCTGCTATTACTACAGTTGCCATGAAAATTGTAAACTACAAGAATTTATCTGTGTAGAGAGAGAGAGGTATTATTTTTTGTGCATGAACTTTTCAACTTTTACTTAGAAACTTTTGTCCCGTTTTCACCTAAAGAAAGTGCATATTATTTTATGCTACTCCTGGCCCCTGATGAAAGCTTTCATAGATATTTAATAGAATGCTTAAGTTTCATCCTTCCACTGAATGAGACAAGGAAATTGGCACCTACCTCTTGCTCTTATTTTAGATAATCTCATAACTTCATTCTAAGGTATTATGTCCTTGCAAGTTGGCGCAATACTCTAAAAATTCCACCTACTCCATTAATAAGATTTCCTCTTCTGCTTTTTGCTTCGCCTTCAGGTTTATACCATTTTACTAGCAAAGTTGATGATTTTGGAATATTTTGTCTTTACCTATTGTACATCGTGATTTTGATACAAGAAGCTAGAGAGTATTGGTGTATCTAGTCATCTTATATTTTCCTTGTAAACTCCTAACTCACACATGCGCAGACTAAGACAAAAAGTCAAGCCTTTTTGTTCAATGTCAATTTTTGGCACTGGTTTCTTGTGGTCTTGAAGTTTTATTCAGCTATCATATTCAAGATTTTGATTGTGAAGTTTTGAAGTTAGTTTCCTGCATTTAACAACATTTTGTTTTGCCAGACAGAAGCAGGGAAGAAGATTCCCTTCATTCTTGTTATTAATCTTCAGGTATGTATTAGAATTTAATGTGCGTTACATCATTTTCTGTATTTTTTTTATCCTGAATTTGATATATTGAGGTATTTAACAAATACTTTGTTTAATTGTTTCTTATACTAGATAAATTTTCCTTTATAGTTGAATACACATTCTAAAACTCTATCATTTGCATATTCTCAGCACTCAATTTTAGTTGAGAACAAGGCAATTTGACAATTTGAACTTCTCAGAATCTTGTTAAAAGACACACTATAGTACATGTTATTGCATGAGATCGAGAATAGAACTTTTTGGTGGGAAGCTGATATAATTCTGATGAATTAAAACTAGAGAATCTTTCCTAATTAGCGAATGACTAAATTTTGTGACCACCTTTTCTTTGAATCAACACAAAGGAGAAATCTTTTACTTTTTCAATAAATTGGGGAACTATTGTCAGGTATATCATCCCTTACTATAAATTAGTAATATTCAAGCTTCATTTTTTATTTTTTTAAAAAATACCTATGCGACTTTCGTCTCTACTATGTCTCAAACCCATGATCTCATGGTCATAAGTGAAGATGTTTACCGTCAAAGCAATACCTTTTTGACATTTAAGCTTCATTAATTGTTCAAGTTTTTGACGGACATGGGAGTTTTCCATTTTTCCCCTCTCTCTTTTTCAGGTTCCAGCCAAGCCAAATTACAGCCTCGTTCTTTATTATGCAGCTGACAGACCTGTAAATAAAAACTCTTTGTTGGGTAAATTTATTTATGGTACCGACATGTATCGAGATGCGAGATTTAAACTAATTCCAAGTATTGCTGAGGTATAAATTTTCTTAATAGTAATCACGCTTTCAGGATATTCTTCAATTTTATTATATTTTTTTAATATTATTTCCGCCTTATAAAACTTGGTGCTATTTCTATACAATAGGGGTATTGGATGGTTAAGCGTGCAGTTGGAACTAAAGCTTGCCTGTTGGGTAAAGCAGTAACCTGCAACTACCTTAGACAAGACAATTTTTTGGAGGTAGGATTTAACTTCCATATAGAGTCTTATTTATACCCACGAGTATGCTACCCTGGAAGATCAAATTTCTAGGGTTTTGATTTGTTTTTGATATTTTCTATTCATGTCACTGGTTTACAAATGTTGCAAGATGTGCTTATTGAGTATCTTTGCCAATTGTCTCCTCCTCTCCAATGCTTGTATTTCTTGGATTAGATCCTATTGGGGCTTGGGGACTTTTGAATGAGGGGTTGTAAAAGGAAGCATTGAAATCATTTACTTAAATCTTTTCATAATTTTTTTATTATTATTTGAGTTTTTACTTGGACAAAAGAAATTAGGTAAGGAGTTATCCCGTTTTGGCCATCCCCGATTATCTAGGACAAAAGAAATGTTTTATTTTCCATATAGGGGCAAAGCTGGTTGACATGATTGTTGCCATATGTTGTTAGTGAAATGCACATTTCTACTTTATTTTTCCAGTATGAAAATTTTACACTAGTTTTTATTACTTTGATACATTTAGAACGACTGTAAATTCTTTTATGTATTCTACTGGACCTATATATTCATGCTGTGATTGTTGTTAGATATTTTTTGTTTCCTACTCACACGAGCCCATATCTTTGCCAAACTACTTCATTTATGAATTTCATAGTAATGTAATAGAAATACATGTCCTACCGAGACAGAATTTGTCTTCTTTCCTTTCTCGACGGTGAAGTAAGACCAATCTTCTAAATTGTCTGAATTTTGAACAATATATTGCTCCTATCCCTTTTCTGATTCACTTTAAGAGATTAAATCATGTTCAACCATAGCGTTACTTGGAAATGTTTCTTCTATTAGCTCTCTTATCTGCAATCTTCAACTTATCCCAATTTATATTGGTTAGCTCATAAGCTTTTCGCATGCAGATTGACGTGGATATTGGTTCGTCATCTGTGGCAAGAAGTGTCATCAGCCTCGTCCTTGGTTCAGTTACAAGCCTTGTTGTCGATCTTGCAATCGTTATAGAGGTTTGTTTTGTTTTGTTTTTCGCTCACCTCCTCTTGATTAGAAACGTTCCTAGATTAGAGAGCAAATAATGCACAAGTTTCATCCGAGTGACCATAAAATTATTCTGGTAAAACCTTATACAATCTGTGATTTTGGCAGGCAAAAGAAGAGAAAGAACTGCCTGAATACATTCTTGGAACTGTTCGATTAAACCGTGTGAAGCCTGATACTGCTGTACCTTTAGATGCATGAGATTTACTTTGGAGAATTGTGGGGCCAATTCATACATCCTTTTGCCCATTTGTAACCATGTTGTAATTTTGTATAAAATGATTCATACCGATTTGAAGAAAATTTATTTTTAATTGTATACTAAATAATTATTATATCTCTTTTATTTTTAAAAGAATGTAATTATTGATAGAATAAAATAAATATGTATTTTATATATTTTTTAACCTAATCTCATAAGACTTATTATGTCAAATTATTAAAAATAAAAAAACTCAATTGGGAAGCGTCTTTGATTTAATTCTATATCACCAATATAATATTTAAAAATTTTAAAAATCTAAAAGTTGCTTTCTTCGTAATCTGTCAAAAGCATCATAGTCTTTTAAGAAATTTATCACAAGTCTTAATCAATTTTCGGAACCATAACTAATATATTATAATAATAATATTCCTAACAAATTTATCAGAGTCTGGAATATGATATCTAGCTATCACTACTGTATGTATCCTTAACTAAAGGGGCATTTATCACAAAATCGTAACTAAACCCAACTAAACCCAATAATGATCACGTACATCAACACAACTGAATGACATGAATCAAGTATGGTATGTAACATGAAAATTACATGTAATGTGATCTCCACGTGTCAATTAACAATGATCACCTACATCAACGCAATTGAATGACATGAATCAAGTATGGTATGTAGCATGAAAATTACATGCAATGTGATCTCCACATGTCAATTTTCAATTAGTTTCTTCCTTATTCTTTAATGAGATCGTACTGAATATGAATAAAATCTAACTTAATACTTTAATACTACAATAATAAATACCAAATTTGTAATGCATATTTATAAATGTAATACAAACTCCCACTGAACTGATATATCATATCAATAAATCATATAACAATAAATCATATAACACTCATACGAGTAACATACTCATATAAGACCTTGGGTGTAAGACTTTAATTAATGAATTCACAATCAGAGAGTTTGTCCTCATATGTTCTATAAACATCAAACCACTTTAAAATTGTATTAGAATATAACAAAATCAAATTATTGTCGCATAATAACTTTAATGGTTTTTAGACATTATCCAAAATTCTCAATTTAGTGGCAAATTCTTTAGCTATATTTCATGAATGGATGTCTGATAATATGTTATACTTAATTACCATAGTAAAAGAGTTATGAGTGTTTTGCTTAAACTCTTTCAAGAAATCACTTTTTTAATACAATAAATAAGGTGGATAGAATCAGAATAAATCTGTTACTATATTCGCATCCCGTGAAATAAGAATCAGAATACGTGATGATCTCCCACTAATCTGATCACATGTGTATCTGAATATCTCATTTTGTTCTCTTAAAATATCACATAAACTTTTAAGTTCATGAATATTTTAAATATCTGCTAAATACTTTAATAATGTACACAATATCTAAATGCATACACAAGTATGTACATGAAACTTTATAATATGAAGTATAAGAAATCATTTAAATTTCTTTAGCTTCAAATAAATCACTTTATTTGGGGCATTCATTGAGATACATTTATCTCCGATAGAAACTTAAGGTTACCTCGTAATAAGTCCACATAATTTATTTAAATAAATAAATTCAATAATTCTCTCACTTGGATTTCATTTGTTACCAAATAATTGTGTATGATAAATTCTTTAAAACATAATACCCCAAATCCTTTTGAAATTGCATATTCTATTACCATAAAACTCATTCCATTTGAATACTCCCTCTTTTCTTTTTTTTTTCAATTTCTCTTACTTAGAGAAACTAAAATACATAATAAATAAGTGGTTTATCAATCGGAATAATAAGATTAAAATTAATGCAATTATGAAATATAAAAATATTTCTTTCCAAATCTTTAAATAATTTGTACCATTTACTACAACCATAAAATTAAAATTGGCAGATACTAAAGCAACAAAACTGTTAACTGAACAGAGAACAACAAAAATAAACTTTTAAAATAAAATTATATTCATAATACCTATCCAAATAAAATTGACCAAGGTAATTCAAAAAATGGTAAAACTTGTGGTTTGAATTGTGTAATTTGATAATATTTTTTTAAAAATATTTATATTTAATATAATTTATATTTAAATATAAAATATAATTAAAATATAAAATGCTTGTTTATTATTTGTGTAATTATAATATAAAATATAAGTTATATATATATTAATATATTTATAGTTGTTTTATTGGGTAGATATGATTTAGTTAATCACGTGGTTATATGATCAAATATTTGTAATAACAAAATAATTTTCAAATTTTTAATAATTAAGTGAAATAACAAAATTACTCCTAAAAATAAAACTTTAATGATTTAAAAAGACGAAAATGCCCCTAAAAATTGGACGGAAAATGAAATATGACAAGAAGGGTAAAAGAAGTGAGTTTAAAACAAAAATAAATATAAATACGTGCAAAAGCTAAAATTTTGAAAAATTCAAGTGTTACTAAAATAATTTATCATTTATTTTATTTTCTAAATTATAAACTTCTTGTCAATATTAATTTTTATACTGAATTTAGGTTTTATTATTCTAGTAAAATTTTATTTGCTCAAATGCTATTTAACTTAAATATATTATTGAGTGACATATTCTATTACTATTTGATATATATATATATATATATATATATATATAGACTAACATATTGGTTAAACATCCCGCTGCAAATTACATATCTCTATCAAAACAACGTCTTCTTAACCAAACTACATATATCATAAATATTATTTTTATTTTAAAATTTGTAATAAAATTAATTTTATACAAAATTTTTAATATTTAAAAAATAAAATAAATCAAAAGATGTTGTTCAAATATCTTTGTACCAATGTATTCCAATATTATGAACTAGTCTTTCAAATATTAAAATCGATAATACTTTTGTGAACAAGTCTGCCAAATTTCACTTTCTTCATTATAATTAGAAATATAATCGAGTTGAGTCCAACTGAACATGACATGTTTTGAGTTCGTTCGTTTAATATTTTAAACTCAAACATTTGTTCGAGTTTATTGAGATATCTTTTTCTATCATTATAAAAAAAATTATAATTTAAATATTTAACTATTCAATAAATTCTTATAAAAATATTGAATATTTTATAAATGAAAAGAAAATTAAAAAAATTCTATAATTTAAATATTATATATTATTTTTATATATAATATATATATATATAACTTTGTGTACTACTTACTATATAGTATTCTGTTGTTGTAGCATTAATTAGGTTTGTTCTATATAAGTCAGTGTCTCCTGTTTTAAGTTTGGGTGCACACTTGTCACGGATAAAATTGTCTATAATTAATTACACCTCCAATCAATTTTTTTTTTCTTTTTTCTTTCTTCGCCCCAAAAAAATTAAATGCTTGCTCAGATTCACTACTCTACACCTTCACAAGAAATGCAAAAACACCTTTTTTTTTTTTTTTTAAAAAAAACTTTTACTTATTCCTGACTATAATTCAATTTGGACGTCTTGTGAATCAAACTCCAGCACAATCCCCCAAGAAAAAATTTGGAGTATTCAGTGAAATTATATTAATTAATTGTAGCCAGAATTTCAGAGTTAATCACGAGAACAATGAGACAAGCAAAAGAAAAAGTCAAAAACGGAATGAAAATCTATGAATACTATTATTATAAGATCTATGTTTTCAAATTTAATCCATATATTTATATATATATATATATATATATATATATATGTATATATGTATGTATATATAACCGTTATCGAGGATTCTTTTGTGTAATTCAAGAATGCATGAAGGAAGGAAGGGACACGACTGAGAGACTTTTTTCTAAAGAGGCTTTTTTATCATAATCCTATAAATGCCCTATATATCTATCTCATTTATTACTATGGTAATTTTGACCCATTATGAATTTTCTTCCTTTCCCTAACTTTCTTTTTCATGACAAAAATTTATGTTGGATATGAGTAATAAAATAATAGATTAATTGGTGAGTTTGATCAAAACAAATTTATGTTTGACAAGTTTAGTCCAAAAATATATTTTTTAATTTTTAAAGTCTCAAATATTTTTTAAGTGAACAATAAAGTCTTTTTTGATGGATTCTGTTAAAAACTTTAAAAATTTAATGGTTTTTACATTTAGTTAGTTAAAAAATAAGGGTAAAAAAAGTCATTATATGTAAAAAAAAAAATTAAAATAAAGAGATAAAAATATTTTTATATTTTAAATTTTAAAATTTTTAAAAAAAATATCTATCAGAATAGTTAAAATATCAAAATTTCTTGATCAATTTTCTTCTTCTCCGACTACAAACAATATTTTTATTATTTTTTGACATCTCTGAAGAAAAAAAAAACAGAGAATCTTTGTAAAAAGAAAAATTTTCTACTGAAATATTTTTGTTGGGAGAAAAACTTTCATTATTAATAAAAAGAAATGTTCATTCTCTTTATATATATATATTTTAAAAAGGTTAGAAAACCATAAAAATTGGATTTGTATTCGAAGATGAAGATTGACAAAGAATTTGATAGATTTTTTGTTTTTTAAATTTTAAATTTTAAATGTAAGGATATTTTTATTTTTTTGTTTAGATATTATTTTTAGTTTCGTCCTTTTGTAATGACTTTTTTATCTTTATTTTTAATTAGTTAAATTTAAAATTTGTTAAATTTTTAAAGTTTTTGATAAAATTCGTGGATTTTATTGTTCACTTTAAAAAAAGTTTGGGACATTAAAAATTTAAAAAAAATATTTTGAGACTAAATTTACTAAATATAAATTTGTTTGGAACCAAAATCACCAATTATTCTAAAACAATATTTATAATTAATTATTTAGTGTCTGAATATTTAAATTAATTATTTATATTTAGAATAAAATATCACAAATTTTTAATTTTTTTTTGGCATTTTGTGGTGACTATTGGTGATTGAATTCATAAAAAATGAAAAGTAAAACATGAAATCATTCAAAGTTTGGATTTTTATTCCAATAGAGAAAAACCTGCAAGAAAGCAAA
Organism: Asclepias syriaca; assembly: GCA_027405835.1. NCBI lineage: Eukaryota > Viridiplantae > Streptophyta > Magnoliopsida > Gentianales > Apocynaceae > Asclepias > Asclepias syriaca. The sequence continues at coordinate 3,705,683 of CM049927.1, read as the reverse complement.
TTAGGAACTGAAATGATAACAGCCGTTTTTTCATCCGACTCCAAAGACAAAGATTCTTATTACCTCAAAAAAAAAAACACTCTTGTAATAATATAAATATAATCATTACAACCAGTGTACTTTTGATGTTTAAAAACATTAGCATAATTGCACTGCAAAGCAATAGCAAAGTATTTCTCTTTTTTTCTTTCTGTAATTAGGACCCATTTTTTCTTTTCTTTTCTTTTTTGAATCGTACATTATAAGAATGAGTTGTTTACCCATAAGAAAACCAAGAAAAAGAAAAAGGGTTTATTAAAGAACTCTCTTTTAATTAGGGAAATTATTTATATATATATATATATATATATTTATATATGAATATCTTTAGAGAAAGAGAGTGGGGGAAAAAAAGGGAAGAAGAAGATGCCTTTAGGATTGAAATGCAACTATTCTGTAATCTCTAATGGCAAACACAGTTCCTTAGAAAAAGCAATACAAATGGTCCCCTGTTGTTCTAATAAAGCAATTCAATTATATACTTTTGATTTCAACTAATCCTTTGATGTCATTCCCTCCTCATTTTTTATTCTTTTTTTATGTTCTTCAACCTTTCTCTATTCCCCATGCATCATCAATGGAAGAACAACTTAGATGAAAAAGAAAAGATATCAACAAGTTAGGTTCTTGTTCTTGTTCTTGTTTAAAAAAAAAAAAACAGAGCTTTTTTTCATTTTTGTTATTTTTGGTGTTTCAAAATTCTTTCTTGTGTGTGTTATGATGCAAGTTCCAATGGGGATTCTGAGTTTCACGTACTTGACCTTTCTTTTTTCACTAACTATGGTGGTTTTTGCTGTTGAGGCCGCCATTGATCCTTTCTCTGAAGCACTATTGAGTCTGAAATCTGAGTTAAGGATGGAAGATTCCGGCAGTTTGAGTGATTGGTTGTTGCCGGAAAACCCTTCTTGTGATAAAATTTGTGCGTGTTCTTGGTCTGGTGTCAACTGTAATAGTAACTCTTCTGCAATAGTAGGTCTGAATTTGTCTATGAAGAATCTCGGCGGTACACTTTCCGGGAAGCAATTTAATGTCTTCAGTGACTTGGTTGATCTTAATCTCAGTCAGAATTCTTTCTCCGACCAACTCCCCGTCGGAATCTTCAACCTCACAAATCTAAGGAGTTTGGACATCAGTAGGAACAATTTTTCCGGTCAATTTCCAAAAGGGATATCCAATCTTCGGAATTTAGTTGTTCTTGATGCATTCAGTAACAGTTTCTCGGGTCAGTTACCTGCCGACGTTTCCCAACTTGAAGTTCTTAAAGTACTTAATTTCGCCGGGAGTTATTTCAGTGGACCAATCCCATCTGAATACGGTTCATTCAAGAGTCTTGATTTCATTCATTTGGCCGGAAATTTCCTTACCGGTAAATTACCTCCAGAATTAGGTTTGCTAAGAACAGTAACCCACATGGAAATCGGTTACAACACATACGAAGGAGGGATTCCATGGGAATTTGGGAACATGAGTTCTCTTCAGTATCTTGATATTGCAGGGGCTAATCTCTCTGGCCCAATTCCCAAGAAACTCAGTAATCTCACAAACCTTGACACAATCTTCTTGTTCAGAAATCAACTACTTGGGGAAATTCCATGGGAATTCTGCTACATCCTTCCTCTACAAAGCTTGGATCTTTCGGACAACCTGCTTTCTGGGCCTATTCCTGAAAGTTTCTCTGACCTGAAAAATCTCAAGCTGCTCAGTCTTATGTACAATGACATGAATGGAACTGTTCCCGAAGGTATTGCTAAGCTTCCACAGCTTGATACTCTGCTCATATGGAACAATTTCTTCACTGGTTCACTTCCAGAGGATTTAGGAAGATACTCGAAGCTCAAATACGTGGACGTATCTACTAACAATTTGGTCGGCAGATTACCCCCAAATATATGTTCAGGTGGGACTTTGGAAAGATTGATTCTTTTCTCAAACAAATTCTCCGGTGAGCTTTCTCCATCTCTTTCCAATTGTTCAGCTCTGGTTCGTCTTCGAGTTGAAGATAATTCATTCTCTGGTGAAATATCTTTCATATTTACCAATCTTTCTGATATTTCATACATTGATATCTCAAGAAATAAGTTCATAGGAGGGTTACCAAATGATTTATCAGTAGTTAAAGCAACCAAGATTCAGTATTTGAATATGTCTAATAATCCAGGGCTAGGAGGATTAATCCCAGAAAAGCTATGGTCACTTCCTGTTCTTCATAATTTTTCAGCATCTTCTTGTGCCATATCTGGAAATCTTCCTCAATTTGACTTGTGCAGTAGATCTGTTTTAGTTATTGATTTGAGCCAAAACTTGTTATCAGGAATTCTCCCAGATAGTGTAGCAAATTGTCATGGTCTTAAGAAACTAGACTTATCAAAAAACAACTTAACTGGCCACATCCCTGTTTCATTAGCTACCCTTCCTGCAATTACCGAACTAGATATCTCTCACAACAGTTTTACTGGACCTATACCTTCTCAATTTGGAAACTCTTCGAGTTTAAAGCTGCTAAATCTGTCGTTTAATGATATTTCTGGATCGATTCCTCGTGAGAAATCCTTTAAAACAATGGATAGCAGTGCATTTTTGGGTAATCCTAAGCTTTGTGGTGCACCATTAAGACTTTGTCATCGTGGGAAAACGATGCCTAGTGAAATTGAACTGGGAAGTAGAAGAACACAGAAGCTAGCATGGGTTCTTATTACCTGTGCAGCCGTTATGTTGTTCGTCACCACTGCAGTTTTTGCTCTTCTTTACTTGAGAAAAAGAAGTAAAAGTCAGTGGAAAATGGTTACATTTACCGGCCTGCCTGAATTCACAGCAAATGATGTTCTAAAAAGTTTCAATTCTGCATTATTACCTAACAATGCTGTATGCAAAGCAGTGCTTCAGACAGGAATAACTGTTTCCGTGAAGAAGATTGAATTGGAAGGAAAAGGAATGGGAATGGAGTTAATGCTGCAGTTTTTGAGAAGGATTGGGAATACAAGGCACAATCATTTAATTAGTTTAATCGGTTTCTGCTACATCAAGAATCAGGCGTACTTGCTGTACGATTACTTACCTAATGGAAATCTAGCAGAGAAGATCAAGTCGAAGAAGAAGAAGATGGATTGGTCAAGTAAGTACAAAATTATCATTGGAATAGCAAGAGGGCTGTTCTTCCTTCATCACGATTGTTATCCTGCTATACCACACGGGGAGTTAAAGTCTAGTAACATCATGTTTGATGAAAACATGGAGCCGCGTTTAGCAGAATACGGCCTCAGTTCATTATATGCATTGAATACAACCAATCATCTGGGATCATCATCAACCACAGGTTTGTTTCTGAACTTCTTGGTTCTCGATTATATGTTTCATATATGACGTTTTCTTTTTTCTTTTGTTTCTGAAACTCTTTGTGAAAAACAGGAATAATGGATCAGCTTTATAAGGATATATACAATTTTGGAGAAGTGATTCTTGAAATCTTGAGAAATGGGGAAGAGAAAAAAGAAGTCATCAGTTCAAAAGAGATACTTTTAAGAGAAATTTACAGTAAAAATGAAATTTTTGAGATTCCTGATGATGAATCAATATTAAGTCAAGAAGAGATGACAATCAAGTCAGTTTTTGAAGTTGCTTTGCTTTGTACAAGCAGTAGACCATCAGAAAGGCCATCAATGGAAGAAGCATTGAGACTTTTATTAGATCCCAAATCACAAAGAACATCATAGCCAAAAGCTTTTACAAAAAGGAAAAAAGAAAGAAGAAAAAAGCTTGTGTAAGTAGGTTTGTTTTGTTTAAGGTTATAAAAAAGTTCCACAAATGTATTGTTTTTTTTTTCTTTTTTTTTTTTACTTGAAGAATAGCTTTCAAGCCTGGTTTTGGGCACTTGTGTTTTCCTGTAAAAATTCCATTTCATATATATATATATATATATATATTCTGGTATATACATAAGGGATTCATAGTATCGTACATTTGTACTTTTTGAGTTAATCCAACAACATCAATTCAAATTCAAATTAATTTGATTTGAAATAATTCTTATTAAGATTGCTTAAGAAAAATGAAATTTTGCACTTTTAAAATTCAAATGAATTAGGATTATCATTTTTTCTGAGAAAGTAGTTTTTTTTTTTTAAAGAAGTAAAAAGATTGCATTTTTTTGTGTGAAAAAAAATGATGTATAAGAAAGATTGTAGTGCGGTTACCCGTGATCCATTAGAGAATTTTGCCTATATTTATACACAGTACTGAAGTACTATTACGCCGAGAGAATAAACAATTTAATCTCCCATTTCTAACGCAAGCACAGATTCTGTCCGTATTAGAGAGAAAGAACAATTTAATCTCCCATTTCTTACGCAAGCACAGATTCTGTCCGCATTTTAATACTTTTTTGGTCTGTTGTTTTAGTTTCCTTCTCAGTTCTTGCTTTCCTTTTCACCGGCGGCAACGGCTGAGTTTCCTCGGTGAGAGGGGCAGAAAAAAAAAAAAAAACACAAGTGGGAAAGAAAACAGGGGTAGTCAACTCAAAGTCAAATAGGCTTTAGCTATCACCGCTTTTCCGGCAATCGGTCAGATCGCGGCCATGGAAGGCGGTGAGTTCAGCAATGGCTCCATGCCGAATGACTGTGCCACCATTACTACCTCCATGATCATTGAGCGCTTGGCTACTTTTTCTCTCAATGCTGCTGCTGCTGATACTGTCCCCACTGTTCAACCACGGAAACTGGAAAAAGACCCCAGGAAAATTGCGAGAAAGTGAGGATTTTTCTGTTTTTTTGTTATTTTTTATTTTCCCCAATTTTGTTTTCTGTTGTTGCCTGTTGGTGCATTTTCATTATGGGTTTACGTTATCGTGAGGGAATTTCTTGTGCATGGGCCTTTCTTGCTCTTTTTTTTTTTTTTTTTTTTAATATTTCTCTTGAATTTCTTTTGGAAATTTTGATTTCGGATGTCTTTATCTTATGGCATTAGTATTGAACCATGTTGCCTGTTCGCCCCTTTTTTGGGGGTTTCATTGGGGTTCCCTCATGCGGGTAAGTTAGGATCATAAACAGAGCAGAAAACCTTTTTTTTTTTTTTTTTTTTTTTTGAAGTTCCTTTTGATCATGTTCTTGTTTTCTTTAGATTGTATTTTAAGATCAGAAAGATTACAGAACTTAAAACATTAATTCACACGTAAGGTGGATTCTTTTTCACATTTTAATCCTTCCTTGACTCCTTTATATTCTGAATGCATCCTAAAATTCCTATGTGCACATTGGATTTCGAGAAACATTTATTGAGTGCCAAGAGACCATGTGCATTTCTTGAAGAGCTTGAAAAATATTTAAGTACTAGGAAAGTGTTATTCAATATAGGCGTGAATCATGTTCTTCATGTTACTCAATTCTGGAACTAAGATCTCTAATCTTATCTCCTGTTATAGCAATCATCCATCAACACTGCAGGGGCACCTTCTACTAGGCATCAAATATTACATATGTCTCTCCAAAAAACATTAAACCCGGGGGAAAAACCCAAATTAACATTAAAGGTCACTGAGTAAATATATTAAAATTTTATATGAATTGTTTTTGCAAGGTGGTAGGCAATGCTATTTTTCAGACTCCCTTAACCTTAATAGGATTATAGCACATCTAAGATCCCTCCTTTTCCTCTATGAAGTGCAGTTTCAAATTTCCTATTGTTTAATCTTTGAGACTTCCAATGTTTCTTAGACTTGTGGTTTCTTATCATTTCTAGATGTTTTCTCTCCTAGCATTCACTGCAAAATTCGTCTTTTTTTTTTTAATGATTAAAAGAATTTTAACCATAAAGAAGATATTATGCCTAGCCCCAATTGAACTGAACTATATTTATAAGTTTCAGAAACCAAATCTTGCATAACAAATCAAAAACATCTAATTGTAGCTGACACAAAATATGAGCTACATGTAATGACATGGAAGACTCTAGGGAGCACTTTGTTATCCTTGCTCTTAGAGACAATTCAAAATATTGTTGCTTGCCAACATTATACCTCAAGAATGAAGCTGTAAAATTTTATTATATCTAGAAAATTCGTTTCAGCTCAAATTGTGTCCTGTGCTTTCTATTAGTTCACCAGCAAAATAAGTTGATATTGTGCAGACTATAAATTTTTATGTGGTATTTTGAAACAATTACCTCTACCCTTGACAGGTATCAAATAGAACTTTGTAAGAAGGCCCTAGAGGAGAATGTTGTGGTATACCTTGAAACTGGTTGTGGAAAAACTCATATTGCTATTCTCTTGATGTATGAGATGGGTCACTTGATAAAGAAGCCACAGAAAGACATTTGCATATTTCTAGCCCCAACCGTGGCTTTGGTTCAACAGGTTCTTTATTTTCTCATATTCTTTTTTTATGAGACTTTGGTTTGTTCTTATTTTTGTTTAACATGCAAATGTGTTTCTGATATTCACTCTTGAGGATAAGTAATCATTCAAAAGTAGTTAAATTGGTTATCCAACCAAACCTAAGCCAGATTGATATAAGGCTGTGATTCAATCCATGTAACATAGTTACAATGCTCAGAAATTCCCAGTTCATTTTTTTTTCCAATGCCTGATCAAATAAGATGTTGCCACATTCCTTGATAACAAACTTTTCTCTTTCTGTTAATTAACTAACGCCTTGAATAGAGTTTGAAACATCTTAATGTTTTAATTTGTTTTTTTTATTGGTATTAAGTCTTTTCTAAGTTTTAGCCTTTTGGTCCTGATTATACATCTCTAAAGTTTGGTCATTTGATTGTTTAATGTGATCACGAATATGTTCTGTCTTGATCTATTAAAGTTGAATTTTACATTGATAATTTTATATTTATCTCTCTTGTTTGCTGTTTCCCCCCTTTTCCTTCTTTTTGTTTTTTTAAATTATTTCTGGAATCAAAAGCAAGCTAAGGTCATTGAAGACACTGTAGATTTTAAAGTCGGAACCTACTGTGGCAGTTCAAGGCGATTAAAGAACCACCTTGACTGGGAAAAAGAAATGGAAGAATATGAGGTCAGTTGAGTTGTAGTGGATAATATATATTTTGTGATTGATGCAAGATGTCTGAAGTAATTTCGCAGTCTTACTCTACCACAAACTACTAAGTACTGCTACTTTCTCATGATTGGGTTTTTGATGTAAGTATCCTATATTGAACATGTTATTGATTCTGTAATGCGCAGTAGTTTGATTTCCCTATACAAAAGCCTGGTTTTTATGTAAATTATCAAGTAGTAAATATTGCTTTCAGTATTCTTTTCTTCCTTTTATGCAGGTCTTTGTTATGACCCCACAGATCCTGTTACATAATCTTTCCCACTGCTTCATCAGGATGGAACTGATTGCGCTTCTGATATTCGATGAGTGTCATTATGCGCAACTCGACAGCAATCATCCTTATGCTGAAATTATGAAGGCAATGAAATGCTAAATATTGTTACACATATGCTCATTTAGTTATTTAGCGCAACTCCATCCCCCATAAAAGGATTTTTTTTTCTCAATAAAAGAAAATTTATTTTAGTCACTGCTATGCAGGCATGTTTTTACTTTCTTTAATTTTCTGCTAAACTAGGCGTTTATGAGTTATCACTGTATCAGGTCTTCTATAAAGCTGATGTAGTTAAACTCCCTCGTATATTCGGTATGACTGCCTCACCAAAACTCGGGAAAGGTAAACTCACTTTCAAGGATTGTAGATTCAGCTCTGATTTTTAAATAATTTTTTTTTTGTTATTATTGTATTTGTCCCTGCTTCCAAGCTACTTCTGTCTACCTCTAAGATTATATTATTGTGAGAGCTTCCTCCATTGAGCTTCTGGGCGTCAATCATTTTCAGGTGCTTCCCTTGATGGTCTTGAGACTTTACTTCGTGCTAAGGTGCATTTCTTGATTTTTCAAAGATATCACACCTAAAATGACATCTATTTGATGTTACAATTTCCAGATATTTCCTACAGATACGTGAATATGGTCCTTATCTCCCCGTTAACTTTTTTTGTTTTGTTTGTTATTCTCTTCCCTTCTATCATTCACAGGTTTATTCTGTGCAAGACAAGGATGAACTAGAAAAGTTTGTTGCTTCACCTAAAGTTAATGTGCATTACTATGATCCTACTGTAAATGGATCCTCCACTCATTTAATTTATTATAGTAAGCTTGAAGAAATAAAGCACCAGGTATTCCATTTTGTGATATTTTGATGCGGTAATCTGATTAATTTGATCTAACTTCTGTTGGAAACTGATTGTGGTTCGTAGTGTGCGTTGGATCTGCGGAGCATTAGTGATCATAATATTCTCCAGAGCACCAAAAAAATGCTTCAGAAGCTGCATTGCAACCTAATATTTTGCCTGGAAAACCTTGGTCTATGGGGAGCATTACAGGTCAGTAGTATTATTTTCCATTCTTGTTCTTAAATTGGTGCTCTCTTCCTTCCTTTTATTTGATTCTCTTATCAATGCAGAGGCATAGATATTTATTTTCTTTTCCATGTGCTGTTGATATTTTTGAAGGCATGCCGCATCCTTTTAAAAGGTGATCGCTCTGAGTGTAATGAATTGACAGATGCAGATGGGAATTGTGCAGATGATTCTTTATGCGACAGATATTTGACTCAAGCTGCAGAAATCCTTACTTCTATTTGTACAAAAGGTATTCAGAATCTTGCCATGTAGCTAGTCCTCCCCTTCATTGTGATTCACATAGCTGACACATGGTTGATCTTGAATACCTAATAACATGTAGATTTACTACCAATGGGTGACTGACTTTTGTGTCTTTTGTATTGTACTGGTTTCTGTTGTAGTTGTGAGGATATTAGTTTTTTTTTAAAAAACAAATCTGTATTTTCTGGCATTTCAGAGTCAACCTTATTATTATTCTCCTTGCAGATGGTACTGAACCCGACTTATCCAAGGTGGAGGTCCTCAACGAGCCCTTTTTCTCAAGAAAGCTCTTATGTCTTATTGGAATACTTCGCAACTTCAGGTTGGTTGCTAGTACTCTTGAGAGTTTAACTAGAAAATAAAATGGCAAAAGTATAGGCTTTCTCATTAAATAAGTTATTCTATTGACTGATGCTTGGACTTCTAATTTGTAGCCTCAATTTTTAGGAACACTATTTTTCATTGCTTAATATAATTAGGATGAAAGATATGGTACTCAAAAGCAGAAGTCCTAAAATTTCAAAGCTAATGAAGTGTGGCAGTTTTCCTTATGATACGCCTTTAACAATATAATTTCACTGTCTTTTTCTATTGTTGTATTCTTTGAACCTTTCCTCAGTGCTATCAACGGATTTTCTGAAAATAGTTTTCATGTGCTTGACAAGATTAAGCTTTTGACAATTTTCCAGTAGGTCATTGTTTGACTTTTTAGTAACATTTTCCATATAAGCACTACTGTTGCTTGACATAAAGAGATTTAGAAGGGCCTTCACTAATGTGTTTAACCAATGCTGGTGCTGATCCTGCTTCCACCATTTTCTTCCAAATGCAGATGGTAATTTGAATAGGAAGTATATCAAATTGATTGTGGACTGTCATTTTATGACAACCTAAATAAGAACATGATACCCACTTTGGAATTGAAAAAGTCCTGTTTAAGGAAGCTATTTTGTCTCAGAAATTTTATTTTTATCTTTTTCTGACATGATAAGGAATTGGTTGTGGTTGTTCCGAGTCTTAAGTACTTATCTGTACCTATTGCCAAAGTTCTAAATGAGTTAATTGTGTTGTTTATTTCTCTCAATGCTTGCAATACAGGGTTCCCTTTACTCTTTTCTTTCATTTTTGTTTCTGTACCCATTAAGGTGCTCTCTCCTGGATCACGAATTATTCATAGATTCTTTTTTCTGTATAAAACTGGTATACTTCATGTGTATATATATCCTTAGAAGGTAAGGTCTGGAGATGTTTGTAGTTGAATGGCATCAAGTGGCTTCTGTAGCATTAAAAATGGGATTGTATTGATACCTTTTACCATTTTTAGTTCATCCTTGCAGTTGTACTTTCTGCCCTGAAGTCATGTGTTGTGTTGGTTCACTCAATTTTAGGGTCTTTTCTTTTTTCTTTCTTTTTCTTGAATTAAAATCAGTGATGCATTTTGCTAAACCTTATTTAGCCAGTTTCACTATCCATGTGCGTGTGAAGAAAGAAAAAGATGAAAAATGCTTGATTGTGCAAGTTCTTCTATGATTCTAGATTAATCCCCTTCTTCAGCACATATTTTTTTGCTTCTGAATTGTCAATTTGCTCAAGTAGCTTATGCTTTACAAGCATAATCCATTGACTTGATTGATTCCTTTTGGCTTCCTGGGCAAGCTTGTCCCTTAAGAAAGGTGGGCCTTGTAGTGTTAATGTGGAGCTATTACAATTTCTCCTTCCCTTTCCCCAACTCCAAAAGAGAAGGTGATGACAATAAAAGAGCATTGCTTGTTCATGAAAGATGTCAAAATGGGAGAAACAAATTGCAGTATGAAACATTATGCCTCATTTAGGTTTCTTGTTGCTTATGTTATTATTTATCATTTGAAGTTATTTTTTTTAGTGCAATTTGTCTCTGTTACAGATCATCCGTACCAGCTATGTAATTTGAATTGGTGGAGTTAAGTACCCTATTTATTCTTTTCAGGTTGCAATCAAATATGAAATGTATTGCATTCGTGAACAGGACTATAACTGCAAGATCTTTATCATATATACTTCGAAAACTCAGGTTTCTAGGTTCCTGGAGGCCTGATTTCCTCCTAGGAGTCCATTCGGGACTTAAAAGTATGTCCAGGAAAAATACAAATGTAATTCTTGAGAAGTTCCGGTCTGGTGAGGTAAGAACTCTTTTCTGGGCTTTTCCTTTTTTGGGTTCTTTAGAGTCATTTGTGGATATCTGATATCTGGACTTGCATCTCCTATACTACTATTTGGTGAACCTTAACTTGATTTTGTTTAATATAGTTCTGTTAGTCCTCTGAATTCTAATGATTTTTCCCCCTTTAATATGGCAGGTGAATTTATTAGTTGCAACTAAGGTTGGAGAGGAAGGACTTGATATTCAGACATGCTGCCTTGTCATACGATTTGATCTGCCAGAAACTGTTGCTAGTTTCATACAGTCTCGAGGTCGTGCAAGGATGCCACAGTCTGAATATGCATTTGTTGTGAATAGGTGATTTCCTTACTATTTGTACTATTGCCATTGATTATTATTGCTTTCGGCAAATAAAGTGTGTTTGGCACTACAGGTCCAATGAGAAGGAGTTGAATTTAATAAAGCATTTTATAAAAGAGGAAAGTCAAATGAACAAAGAAATTTTATCAAGGAAATCCCGAGAGACGATGACTGATTTTGAAGAAGAGGTTTATGAAGTGAATTTGACGGGTGCCACTATCAGTTCGACATCAAGTGTTTCGTTGCTTCATCGCTATTGTTCTAAGCTCCCACATGATGAGTATGCTCTCAAAACTCAGTATATATTAACCCAATTTTACAACCAAGAGACTTCTTGGATGATTCATTCACTGAAACTGTGTTTGTGTTAGATTTTTCAACCCAATGCCGGAGTTCTTTTACTTCGACGATAGTGATGGAATGGTTTGCCAGATTATTCTTCCATCCAATGCTCCAATCAGTCAGATTATCAGTACAGCTCGAGCTTCAGCTGATGCAGCTAAAAAAGATGCCTGTTTGAAAGCATGCAAGAGTTTGCACGAGATTGGTGCCTTAACTGACTATCTCTTACCAGAACAAGATGATCCCAGTGATGAATTGGATAATGATTTGTCTGATTCGGATTCTGAGAATTTAAATGGTTAGAGAATGTCAACATACTAAAACTTCTTTTGTTTCCACGCTTTGCTTAAAATGCAAATACAAGTCCAATAACTAAATGCTTTCTTGCAGATGAGCATTCACGAAGAGAACTTCATGAGATGGTTGTTCCTACTGCTCTAAAACAACAATGGACTGAGTTAGATAATCCTGTTACCCTTAGTTCTTATTATTTCAAGTTTTCTCCCAATCCTGTTGACAGGGATTATAAGAAGTTTGGTCTTTTTGTGAAAGCACCCCTACCAAAAGAAGCTGAGAAAATGACGCTTGATCTCCCTTTGAATCATGGTAGATCTGTATTAACAGAGCTTATCCCTTATGGGGTTTCGTATTTCATGAAAAATGAGGTAAAGCTGTCCCTTCTTATTCTTTTTCAGTTTAGGACTACATTAGAGATTCAACTTTCCTGAACTCTGTAACTTTTTGTTGTTACCAGTTGTTACAAGCAGAAAAGTTCCAGAGAATGTTCTTCAAGGTCATTCTTGACCGATCACAGTTCATTCCTGAATTTGTATCATTGGAAGATACTGATAGTAATCTCTCCTCCACCTTCTATCTGCTGCTTCCTGTAATTATCACTGAAGACAACCAGATTTCTGTGGACTGGAATCTTATCACTAGGTGTTTATCATCACCAATTTTTGGGGCTCCTGGAGACACTACTGTTGGAATTTCTAATGGACACTTGCATCTTTCTGATGAAGTGAGAAGTTATGAGGATGTCATAAACAGTTTGGTTTATGTTCCATGTAAGGATACATTTTTCTTTATTTCTGATGTTATTACCGAGAAAAATGAATACAACGTGAGGAAGGGTTGGAAGGCTCATGTAGAGCATTATAATGAAAGGTGAACATTTTACTAACCATTTTAATCTTAGTTCAAATTCCTTTCCTTCGTCGCATGAATGCTTCTGCCTAACGGAATATATTTTTGGCTTAAACAACTCATGGCTTTGGCTTGTTCCTTCTTTTAATGGTTCATGATTGTCAAATAGGTTCAATATCTGTCTTGCTTATCCGGAGCAACCACTTTTGAAAGCAAAACAACTATTTTGTCTGAACAATTTGTTGCGGAGGAAAGGGTGTTCAGGTAGCAGTTTGTTTATTTGCAGCATAAAGTTCTTCATTTTGACAATACGTGTCCATACATAATATCTTGATATTGCTAGATATTCTCTTCTCATCATTTTGTTGAGTTAATACGAATATTTCTTTATCATCTAATATTTATGTTTCTGAGCAGATTGGGGTTCCCACAAATATATAATTATACAAGCCGTACTCGATGTTCCCTCATGATACATGTTGTATTAGTTTTTCTAATTTGTAATTCCTGGTTCCAACTAGTCCCCATCCCTCAAAACCAATATTCGAAAGAAAATTGTATATGTTTCGAAGTGTTTGGATTATTACTGATTCATGTTCAAAAGCAGAGATGCGTGAAAAAGTGGAGCACTTCATTGAATTACCACCTGAGATATGCAAGTTGAAGATTATTGGTTTCTCGAAAGATATTGGAAGTTCATTGGCCTTGTTGCCTTCTTTTATGCATCGGCTGGAAAGTTTGTTGGTGGCAATTGAACTAAAGGATAAACTATCTGAATCATTCCCTGAGGGAGCAGAAGTCACTGTTCAACGTGTAAGGCTAATTTCTCTCTTCATATCGTCATATACTTGGATTTTCATTGGCATAACTGACGATAGAATGTCCATGATTGATTGAAAACAATGTGAAATTGAATCAGGTTCTTGAAGCTCTAACAACAGAGAAGTGCAATGAGCACTTTTCTCTTGAAAGACTGGAGGTGCTTGGTGATGCATTCCTCAAGTTTGCTGTTGGGAGGCATTTGTTTCTTTTACACGACACACTAGATGAAGGACAGCTGACCAGAAAACGTTCTAAGATTGTCAATAATTCCAACTTACTCAATCTGGTGAGAAGAAGGAATCTACAGGTAACTTATCTGAATACTAAATTAAATGAACAAGTAAAATTCTGTTTTGAGAGTATTATGTTGCTTTTGAATTCTTTTCTGTAACTCTTAATATATTTTGCTTCTATTGTTCAGGTATACATTCGTGATCAATCATTTGAACCCGATCAATTGTTTGTACTAGGTCGACCGTGTCCTATAATTTGCACCGAGGACACCAAAAAGGATATACATTCTCCTGAACAGAATAGTGATGATTGCAAAGTTAGATGCAACAAATGTCATCACTGGTTGCATAAGAAAACAATTGCAGATGTGTTTGAGGCTCTTGTTGGTGCATTTCTCGTGGATTCTGGCTTCAAAGCTGTAACTGCCTTCCTTACATGGATGGACATCGAAATTGATTTTAAGGAATCACAACTCAGCAACATCTACACTGCAAGCACAAATTTTCTGCCTTTAGCCAATCAGCTCGATATCAATGCCCTCGAAAACTTGTTAGGATATCACTTTGTACATAAAGGTTTGCTCATTCAGGCATTTCTTCATCCATCCTTCCGCAGTCACATAGGAGGTTGCTACCAGGTAGGCATCCTGCTGCTTAAAACTTTTGTTCTTAACTTTTCGGATATATCTTTTTTAGGTCCTTTTTATTTAATGTTCACATTACTTTGACCCCCAGAGACTTGAGTTTCTTGGAGATGCTGTCTTGGATTATTTGATTACATCCTATCTATACTCGGTGTATCCGGAGTTGAAGCCAGGTCATTTGACAGATCTGAGATCAGCAACCGTGAACAATAATTCGTTTGCTGATGTTGCCATCCAATGTTCATTCCACAAATTCATTATATGTGACTCAAGCGCGCTCTCTAAATCAATGGATAAATATGCTAGCTTTATTCAAACATCTACTATTGAAAATGGATATGCTCAAGAGCCAGCCTGTCCAAAGGTAGCCATACCATTCTGATCTTTTCTTCTTAACCTCTTCCCGTCCAAGCCCCTGGGGGAGGAGTAAAATTATTGCATTGGGTGAAACTTTATTTTTTGTCATCCTCTTTATTAGTCTCCAAGCTTTTATCTTTCTATGAAATACTTTTTTTCTTCAGGCTCTTGGAGATTTGGTCGAGTCTTGCATGGGAGCCATTCTTCTTGACACGGGGTTTGACTTAAACTGTGTGTGGAAGATAATGCTCTCCTTGTTAAAACCTGTTATGAATTTCACCAAGTTACGTAATAATCCTATTCGGGATGTTCGTGAACTTTGCCAGTCTCATAACTTGGATCCTAAATTTTCATCACCAAAGCAAGATGGAGCTTTTACTGTCATTGCAAAAGCAATATCAGACAATATGTCTTTGGAATCTAGTGCTACCAATGTCAGCAAAAAGACTGCCAAAAGAATAGCTGCACAGAAACTGTTCTCTATTTTAAAGGTACGAATATATTATCATATATCATGTAATGCAAAGTTCTCTGTTCTGCACTCTGTTTCTTCTGTTATTCATATTCAATTTATATATATATATACATATATATTGTAACTAGGATATCTGCTGTTAATTGTTTTGCTAGCCTTTAACTTACCAATTGTTAATGGCCAGGATCAAGGTTACAGATGTACATCTAAATCATTAGAGGAAGTAGTAAAAGAAACTAAGAAGAAGAAAGCTCGATTGATCGGATATGATGAAACTCCTACCATTTTATCCCCTGAACTTCATGACTCGAACTTGCAAGAAGATTCTAACAGCGATCTTGACTTTAAAGTCCGTCCCCTCAATGAAATGCCACAGAGAAACTCCAGTACCAAGCATAAAGATGTGGCGCGACAAGATTCTTCACTTGGTGGTGCCCCGGGATCAAAACCTGGAGAACTGCACCCTGTAGAGACCACTAACCATGGTGTTCTGAATTCCGATTCAAAGGAATCAGGTAAAAATCATGATTTCGACTTTCTCTTCCTTTCTTTCATTACGGTTCCTCTCACTTGTAGTGCAATCTTTTAGGTAATAATCTGCATAACAAAACAGCTAAGGCGCGGTTGTATGAAGTCTGTGCTTCTAACTATTGGAAAACCCCAACATTTGAATGCTGCAAATCATCAGGACCAAGCCATTTGCCAGAGTAAGTCCAATCCCTTATATGTAATAATGCTCAATAGTTTTCACCATCAGAAATGAGCTCCAAAAATACATATATTTTCTGCACAGATTCACGTTCAAGGTGGAGGTTAAAATCGACGACGCGTCGAGCAAGACATTGGAGTGTTATGGAGAACCTAAAACAACAAAGAAAGCTGCTGCAGAACATGCAGCTGAAGGGGTGCTTTGGTGCTTAAAGCAGGAGGGATATTTAAGGGACAGGTAATTCAAATTGGATTTTTTGTATCTATTTTGGAATTGTATATCTATGCATATATTATGTTTTATGTTTTTGTGCAATTTTGTATTTATGATTTTGGATGTAGAGACAATAGTAAGTAATCTTGGCTTGAGATTCTGTGGACTTTTGTTTGTCTTTGCCTAACACTAAATTTGGTGGATAGAAGAATCTTTGTTTGTCTGAATAAAAGTTAGATTCTACCCATTATTTGTAATTTAGCTGTTAAGGTAGTCTTAGCTAATTTGATTCAATTCCTTGCTTAAATAACCAACCAGGTTTTAATTAAAAAAAAAAGGTTTTTTTTTAAATTTTAATTATAATAATAGATTTTGAAATATGAAAAATCATGAGTTAAAAAAAATTAAGAACCTTTAATTAAAAAGAATAAAAGAAATTAAAAGTGATAATATTTACAATTTTGCCATCTAATCTTATATAATATATTATGGGTTCATGGTTGTCACAAACCTCGGAATATTCTAATTAAATTTTCGAGGTGGTATTTTTTTTTGTCAAAATGAAAAAGAAAATGGTCTACACGAATCTTAAGATATATTGGAAACCTCAATCTCATAGTAAGTAATTTTTTCTATATATATATACATATATATTATTGTAGTTGTATTACAAATTGTAATAATAAAATTTGAAATAGATGTGAATTAATAATAGAAAAAAATTGATTTAAATAATATCCGTTTAAATTTTTTTAATTTTTTTTTATAAAAGATTAATTTAAATCGAATAAAAATTAATTTAATATAAACTTACTTACACAATTTGTAAGTACATGTAGTATTAAAACCTTTAATTTTAGAAGGACTACCTGAGAGTTTTCTACTGACTTTAAGAGACGGTAGAAACCTAAACTGAAAACAATCCCTAATAGGAATTATGCAATCCAGTCTTGTTCATGGAGCAGTCTACTTTAATGTATATCCTAACTTATCATTGTCTTTAAGAGACATAAATATATTAGATGCATTAACTTTAAATATTCACGCATATGGATATAATTATATCCCAAGTAGTGAAATAATAGCTATCTGCTATAGAGTATATTATAAACCATTATATACCCTTAATCCACAATGTAGAATAGTAGATAAACCTAAAAATGAAACAATTCTTATAAAATCAAATTTCAATAGGTCTAATATAACGACCAGAAGAACCATTAAATGAGAAGAAATAGAATTTCCTGAATCATGGACTATTGAGCATGCTTTACCTGCTCAACCATTTAATAATAGAACTCCTACTAATATTTCTCAGACTCCAGATGGAAGAGTCCAAATATACTTTGAAGAGAATAAGAGTCTATTGCCATCAAGATCTCATAGATCTTATTCATCACATTCACATATATCTCCATTAGATTATCAGGTTAGGTCACCTTCTAGGAGATCCACTTCTAGTATTCGTCCTACTAATCCTGAAAGCTCTTCAAGGGTCGAAGAGTTACATATATCTTCTGACAACATAGTAAAGAGTTTATATTCAACCCCAGTAGATCCAGATATAACTGTGTCAGAAATGAATTTCTCTATTTAATGGTTAATAAGCCAAAAATAGATTTTAGCCCAGGCTCTAAGGCTAGAGCCTTAATCCAACAAGAATTCAATCTACCCAAATGAGAATTTTTTAAAAAATGGTTTCTCGAAAGCTTTAAACCTGAAGAAAGAAAAGATTTTGCAGGTCAGTTTTATAAACATCTATCGGAAAAAAATCAAATAATTTCCTTCGTACCTTGGTTTTTAACCACCCATTTTAATAAGGGTAAACTATCCCAAATGCACCTCTTAAAGGTCAAAATTCAGCTTTTGCACCTCAAAGAATTTTTATACACAAAATGCCTTTAACGTTTCAAAACGTCCCACTAGATGCATATCTGTTAAGTCAAACCGTTAGTGACTCAATTTTGCCATCAGTCAACATTTTTTTATTGTTGGGCACTATTATAGGTAGGGGTATTTTTGTCCAACCAACCCAATTTTTTTTTTAATTTCCCCAATGTCGTTTTACCCCACTCCAGCGTGGTTTTCGTGGTTTTCCCCCTTCCATCCAAACAGCTTTAAAAGGGATAAAAATTTCTAGCCATTTGAGTCTCAAAAAAATTCCATCCAAAGCAATTCTGTTACTGTATCTTCCATAGCTCTCAGCACCTCATTCTTCTTCTTCTTCTTCTTTACTATTATTTTTGGGAATTTTCTCAGCTTTCACTACCAAAATTTTGTCTTCAATCCAAACTTTGACATCATTTTTAGTCATTCCAGGCATGTCAAATCTCATCTTGTATTCTTCTTCTTTTTCCTTGATTTCCCACGGCCTCCTTCCTCTTCCTGTTCCTCTGTTGTCGTACCTTTCCTCCTCCGTAGACTGCTGCGACGACCACCATCTTCCTCCGCCGTTGCCGGCGGCGCTGCTGCTAGTATAGGCAAAAGGGTCGTCGTCATCCATCAACCTCTCCATTGTTTCCATCATTTGTTGCACTGTTCTTGCCGTTGGAAAAAAAGAAGAATGAGGTGCTGAGAAGTTCCAATTTTTTTGAGACTCAAATGGCTAGAAATTTTTATTCCTTTTAAAGTTGTTTGGATGGAAGAGGTAAAACGACATTGGGGGAATTTTTAAAAAAAATTAAAAAAAAAAAAATTAGGCTGGTTGAACAAAAATACCTCTGCATGTAACAGTGTCCAACAGTAAAAAAATGTTGACTGACGGCAAAATTGAGTAACTAACGGTTTGACTTAACAGAGGTGCATCTAGTGGGACGTTTTGAAACGTTAAGGGCATTCTGTGTACAAAAAATCTTTGAGGTGCAAAAGCTGAATTTTGACCTTTAAGAGGTGCATCTAGGATTGTTTACCCTTTTAATAATTATCTTTCTGTATTAGAAAGGACATTTCAACTATAGAATGGTTCTGTGGTTAAAGCAATTTTTCCTCCTTTACATCCTTATCATATGGAATATAATAATGAGGTTAGATTTTATAATGCTTTCCAAAAATTACTTCATAATGATTCATTACCAACTACTACCAATCATTTAAACAATATAATAAAACAACAGAATCATACAAATTTATATGTTCATGTTCTAGGAGAACAGGTCCTATCCTTACATGATAGAATAGAAAATATTTTATCAGAATTAAAGAAATATATACATCAGGGAATCCAGGATAAGTCAGTTGCTATAGCCTCACCTAGTATACAACCTCCCCCTGAAATATCAGATTTCAAATTAAAATCTACATCCGATCTAGAAAAATTGTTAGAAGACAAATTTAATAAATTAAGTCTTCATACCCTAGGAGAAGAATTTGAAAACATAATTAGCAACTTTTCAGATTATAGACAGACAATAAGTGATGAGATAAATAAAATCTCAAAATACCAGGATATACCAACAACTAGGATGTATTACTATCCTAGACCAACTCCACAAGATGTCCTATTAGAAGAACATGACTGGATTAATACCAATTCTTATAGTGGAAAACAGATATATGAATGGAACATAGGTGGTTATACCGAAAAACAGGTTTATAATACTGTTCACAGAATGCTAATGTATAGCACAATCTGTAAACAAAATAATAATGCAGATAGGGCCATAGAAAACATGATTATAGCAGGCTTCACGGGACAATTAAAAGGATGGTGGGATAATTATCTCAGTAAAGAAAACCACCAACAAATTCTAACTTCTGTGAAAACGGAAGAAGATAATAGAACAATAGATCATGTAGTTTATACACTCATAGTCAATATTGTAGAACATTTTACAGGAAGATGGTCGGAAAATAGTGAGACCATTCAAACCTTATTACAAAATCTTAGATGTCCAACATTAACGTCATTTAGGTGGTATAAGGATACCTTCCTAAGTAGAGTAATGGAACTCCCAGACGCTAATAGTGCTCACTGAAAATCTAAATTTATAGATGGCTTACCCTCTCTCCTTGCTGAAAGGGTAAGAAAAGCCTTAAGAAAAGACAAAACTGCAATTGAATATAGTAATTATACTTATGGCAAGTTAATAGGAACTTGTGTTCAAGAAGGATTATCTCTGTGTAATGAAATTAAGTTAAATCAACAACTTAAAAAACACAGATTAACAGAAAGAAATCAATTAGGAGAATTCTATGGCCAATTCGGCATGGAACCAATTCCATCTAAAAGGATAAAACATCATAAAAAACATAAGGAAAAAGATAAGAGAGACCCTCCTTATAGGAAAAAACATAAAAAATCCAAAGAAAAAAGGATAGAAAAGAAAACCTTTAGGAAAAAAGCTAGAGAATCGTCTAGTCAACCAATTATCTGTGATTATTGTGGAAAGAAAGGTCATTCAGCTAGCAAATGCTGGTCTAAAAAGAAAAAGAAGATTAATAATCTAAATATTTCAGAAGAATTAAAAGAAAATTTATATCAAATATTAGAATCCGAAGAAACGGACAGTGAATCTAGTTCTTTGGAAAACCATATAATCAACATAAACGAAGAATCAACATCGTTAGACTCTTCATCAGAATCTGATTGTAGTCCCTGCAAACATGGACTAAGTTGTATAAAAACCTTAGAAGATTCAGGATCTGAATCAGAAAATATTTATAAAATACAATCACAATTTCAGGAAGTAAATATGTTGACTCAGGATAATATTATAGAAATATTAAGAATGATTAAAGACCCAATACTTAGGTCAACAATTGTAGACCAGATTAATATACCTACTTCTTTAGTCCAACCTTCTAATATAGAGACAACTCAGAATTCTGAGCCATATACATTAGCAGAAGTAAAAAAATTACTAAGAGAAAAACAGAGTCATCTCAGTCCTACAACATTACATGACTTAGCAAAGGAAATAGAAAAATTAAAATCAGAAATTCTGAGTCTAAAAAATAACAATAGTAATTTAGAAAAAATGATTATATCATTGGAAAAAGGAAAGGAGATAATAGAATTTCCTAGTATACCTTCACCCTTAATAATAACATAACAAGAAAATTTCTTATCCACTTTAGAAGTAATAACTTCTCAAAAATGGTTTGTAGAAATTAGTCTAATGATAGGTGGCAGTTTTCATAAAAAATTAACTGCTTTGATAGATAGTGGAGCAGATTTAAATTGTATACAAGAAGGGTTAATCCCGACTAGGTATTTTCATAAGACTACCCATTCATTAAGCTCTGCTAATGGACAGAGAATGAAAATAAGTTATAAGATACCACATGCCTTTATATGTAAAGATCAGAAGTGTATTCCTACTAGTTTTTTGCTAGTAAAAGATATAACTAACCAAGTAATACTTGGTACTCCCTTTCTAAAAAAGATATTTCCCTTAATTAAAGTAGATCAAATAGGGATCATAGGGACATATGAAGGTAAACAAATCAAATTTGAATTCATAACTGAACCTTTGACTAGGGTATTAAACCAAATAAAAGACTCTTTTATAAAGAATAAACAAGCTCAAATTAATTTCTTAAAACAAGAAATACAAATTTTATCCTTATCTGATAAACTAAAGAATCCAAAACTACAAGATAAGATACAATTAATTCATAATCAACTTTCATTAGAAATCTGTAATGATCACCCTAATGCTTTTTGGAGCAGAAAGAGACACATAGTTTCTCTACCCTATGAAGACAATTTTAGGGAGATTGATATCCCTACTAAGGCTAGACCATGCCAGATGAGTGCAGAATACCAAAAGCTATGCATTCAAGAAATTCATAATTTAGAAAATAGAGGGTTAATTCAGTCCTCTAAATCACCTTGGTTATGTACAGCTTTCTATGTTAATAAACATGCAGAAAAAGAAAGAGGAATACCCAGGCTAGTAATAAATTATAAGCCTTTAAATAAAGCCCTAAGATGGATTAGGTATCCTATACCTAATAAGAAAGACCTTTTAGATAGACTTCATAATTCTATCATATTCTCTAAATTTGATCTAAAATCTGGATACTGGCAAATTCAGATACAAGAAAATGATATATACAAAACAGCATTTAATGTACCTTTTGGACAATACGAATGGAAGGTAATGCCATTTGGACTAAAAAATGCCCCTTCTGAATTCCAGAAGATCATGAATGACATTTTTAATCCTTATAAGAATTTTATTATTGTGTATATTGATGATATCCTTGTATTTTCACATAATATAGAACAACATTTTAAGCATTTAGCTATGTTCAAACAAATTATTATAAAAAACGGTATAGTTATTTCTAAACCAAAGATGGCCTTGTTTCAAGAAAAGGTTAGGTTTCTAGGACATAATATATCTGGTGGGCAGATAATCCCAATCCAAAGAAGCATAGATTTTGCCTCAAAATTTCCCGATGTCATAACAGATAAAACACAATTACAAAGATTCTTAGGAAGCTTAAATTATATAGCTCCTTATTATCCAAATTTAGCAATCGATGCAGCAATCTTATATGATAGGCTTAAGAAAAAAACCTAAGTCCTGGACAAATGAACACACTAGGGTTATACAGAAAATAAAACATAAAGTAAAAATATTACCATGTTTAATGATAACAAATCCTAATTGGGAGAAAATTGTAGAGACAGATGCCTCGGATATAGGATTTGGAGGAATTTTAAAACAAAAATCCCCCCATAACAACCAAGAATATCTGGTTAGATTTCATTTAGGAAAATGGAACCATAGTCAAAAGAACTATGCAACAATAGCTAAAGAAATATTAGCTATACTAAAATGTGTACTAAAATTTCAAGATGATTTATATAATCAAAAGTTTATTATAAGAACTGATTGCCATGCAGCTAAGTATATGTTTAATAAAGATTTTAAACATGATGTTCAAAACAAATGTTTGCCAGATGACAGGCACAATTAGCCCCGTTTGGCTTTGAAATAACTTATAAAAAAGGTACTGAAAAAAGTTTACCTGATTTTTAAACTCGTGAATTTATATAATGAGTAACAATCTTATTACAGAAATGCAGGAAAGAGGTGAAACCTCGTCAACCCCTTATAGGGGAAGAAGGAGAGGACAAAGTACTTCCTCTTATAGAGGGAGAGGAGGTCGTGGTATTCCCATAATTGAACATGGCCAAAGACAGCTTATAGCTGCAAACTTAACGGGCCAAGCTTATAAAGAGTGGTATAGTAAGAAACATGAGGATAATAATCCATCTTATGCAGCAGTATTGCATGAAGAAGATCCGGACATTCTGGAATTTCCTTTTATCCCAAATCCTTATAAAGAGATTATATTTCTTTTAGAATTCTCAGACCTCAAATGGAGGGACAATGTATGGAAATTAATGCAGAGATATTTAGAAACATGATCATATCCAGAGCTTTCATATAAAAGCAGAGTGCATTATGGGCACATCTTGAAGATTACAGGAACTGCTGAAATTCAGCATTTTAATCCTTCACAATCGGCTAGTGTTCATAACTTTAGCAAGATCATAATCAAGCAGATTATAACTGCTGAAGACTGGGGACAAACCCTCAGGCAAAGGGAGTATACTATCCCGGGTACAAAATCAGTGGTCAAATACAACTATTGGGACTGCAATGAAGCCTTTTATAAAGGTCTTTTATATGAAAATAGTAACCATAAACATACATGGTTCTTTAAAATATGTTATTCCCTTCATAAGGCAGAAATACCAAACTGGTTATACCAGTGGTGGGATCAATATGGTCCTAAGATAGATATATTACCAGAACCATATAAAGGGTTATACCAGGAATGGGTCAATGTTTCACCGGCTTTAATACAAGCCACATCTAATGATCAATTAATTGAAGGAATGCCTTCATTTCTATTCTTTACTGAATTCAGTATTCCATGGATATGGAGATGGTATCCCATGATATGGGAAACAACACAATGAATTCCTTGTATAATAAGAAGAACATAAACAAAATTCTGGAAGAAAATGTTCAAGCCAGATGAACACGACATAATAGAAGGTCAGTCAACTATTGACAACATCCAACAAGCCATCAAAGATTATACCGAATTACAATCCGAATCGGAAATACCGAAAACAACGAGCCCATTCCAGCAATTGGCTAGAAGAATAAAGATCCAGCAAGGTACTGTTTCATCAACAGAAATGCTGAAAGCCTATATGAAGGCCGTCAAAGAAGACTTAGTAAAAAAAATTCAATAGATATAGATGTATCTATGCCATCCAGGTCACCGACAAATTCAGAAGATAATATTGAAGAGGTGGAATATACAGGAGAAGCACAGCCACCAGAAGATCCTCATTTGGTCTGGGAGAAGACGTTAAAACTCCTCAATCAATGGGAAAAAGTGAATCCTCACAAACATCAGGCCCCACTGATAAAGGTAAAGGTGTCATTCATAAATAAAGAAGAAAACAACAACCAAAATTGGCCGACAAAAGCTTTTATAAAGCGACATCATCCTTATCTTATTGTTGACTTCAGTGGCAAATACAGCCAACAATAATAATTAATGGATTTCAAAAATCCCTAGAATATAGCTAAGGTAGGTTTGAGATCCGGCCTAAAACTCTCTATAAATAATAGCTTCTCCCCCTCATTAGGCAGAGGCGGAAGCAGTGTGTAAAAAATTTTCGGTTTTCTTTCTATTTTTCTGTATTGCAAGAGAGTCTCCTCTCTACCATGTGAAACTCTTCAAATTTCCAAATAAAAGAAAAATTTTTGGATCAACAAAGCTTCAACAGTTTTGAGATTCTTCACAACATTCTTGTAAGTTTTATATCTATCTAGATACAAATTATGTTAGTTAATAACTAACTATCTATGTGATATGCTGCATAATTTCTTAAACATGGTTTCATAATTAATTACCTTAACCTTGAGTATATGGACTGGAAGCCCGAGGACGAGGGCTACTGGTTTCCTCGACCTGAGCCATTGGAAGACCGAAAGGTCGCTTGGCTCTAAAGGCCTCTGGTGTAAACAACGCCACGTACGGGGTTAAGAGCAAAAAAAAGTATGGAATTGAAAAATATTCTGGGTAGGAACAGTTAGGGTTACTAAACATTTTTGGCATAGGTATAATAGAATCTCTGTGGTCTGCTGTTAGTCGTTTTAGCCGAAGTTGAATGACGTCTTAGGCATTTTTGCATGACATGAGTAATCTATATGCATATATAGACGGGGGTGTTTAGTGTCAAGTTTCCTTTACTGCTTACTTGATACTTGATATTTCATACTTTTTTATCTCGTTTATTTGTAGTTTATTTTAATATTTTAAGATATTTAGATCTATGAGTAAGTACTGATACCAAATCTCTTTATAAGGATTTGGGATAAAAGGAAATTCCATAATGTCTGGATCTTCTTCATGCAACACTGTTGCATAAGATATATATATAAAAGAATAATAAATATTGAAAGAAACAAGGAAAATGCCATAAATGCTGTGTAATACAGCAAGTTTTTCATATATTATTTTTCAACTTTTTCTGGATAATACAAAGGTGATGGAGATACATTCCTTAAATAACTGAAAACCCTAGCATCTAGGCATCATACACTATACAAATGGGAGGCTAGGATTGATCCAGAGACGGCTGCGAGTAGGCATGACAACTACGTTTTTGTCCTTTTTTTTACGTGCATGGGATCCCATGTTGAATGTATTAGATGCGGATGGTGCACATAGACCAGATGCTCCAGCAGGTAGGCTAGTATGGCTAACATCCCCCCTCAATGCAAGTCGGGGAGAGGGTATAGTAGCTAATTTATCTCGAAGTCGTGCGAAGAATTGCTTGGACAATGACTTAGTAAAAATGTCTGCAACTTGATCTGAAGAGGGAACAAATTGAACTGAAATTTTCTTTTTAGAAACCAAGTCCCTGACAAAATGAATATCTAATTCCACATGTTTGGTTCTTGTATGTAGGACGAGATTAGAAGCAATTGCTATAGCACTTTGATTATCAACCCAAATCTTAGGAGTAGAAGTAAGCTTTATTTGTAGTTCCTTAATAAGAGAAGATAACAAGATAATATCTAAAGCAGTGAGAGCAAGACTTATGTATTCAGCCTCTGAGCTGGATCTTGAAACATAGGTTTGTTTCTTTGAGCGCCAAGACACAAGATTATTCCCAAGATATACACAAAAACCAGAAACAGATTTTCTATCATCGATGTCACCAGCCCAGTCAGAATCTGAATAAGCACTAAGAGCAAGATGAGATGATCTAATGAAGGTAATACCATAATCTGAAGTATCTGCAAGATATCTTAAGATCCGTTTGACAGCTTTCCAAGGAGTAGACAGAGGATTGTGCATGAAGTGGCAAACTTTGTTGACAGAAAAGGAAACATCAAGTCTAGTTATAGTGATGTATTGTAAGCCACCCACTATACTTCTATAGGTTGTTGGATTGACAGTAGGTTCACCTTGAGATTTAGAAAGGGATGGAGAGGTTATCATTGGAGTAGGAGAGGAATTAGCATTGAGCATATCAACTTTTTGTAGAAGGGAAGCAATGTACTTCTTCTGACTGAGATGCATTCCATATTCTGATCTTGTGACATTTATTCCTAGAAAGTGGTGTAAATCACCCATATTTTTTAAGGAAAATTTAGATTGAAGATCATAAATCAGTTTAGAGACACCTTTTCCTGTCACAAGAATATCATCAACATACACAAGCACCCAAATACAACCAGATGAAGACTTGAACATAAAGAGAGAATTATCAGCTTTGGAGTTCTGAAATCCATGATCAAGGAGCACAGATTTTAGTTTTCCAAACCAAGCTCTTGGACCTTGTTTGAGTCCATAAATAGTTTTAGAGAGCTTGCAAACCTGTAAAGTGGAAGAATGAGACTCAAAACCAGGAGGTTGAGCCATGTATATATTAGTGTCCAAATCCCCATGAAGAAAGGCATTGTTCACATCTAATTGTTTAACATCCCATCTGTTATTAACAGCAATTGAAAGAACAGTCCTTATTGTAGTTGGTTTAAACACAAGACTAAAAGTTTCAGAAAAATCAAAGCCTGGAGCTTGATCATACCCTTTAGCCACTATTCTGGCTTTATACCTTGCTATAGAGCCATCACCATTGGTTTTAAGCTTAAAAACCCATTTACAACCAATTAAGGACTTATCTGTGGGAAGAGAGCACAATGTCCAGGTTCTGTTGCTTAAGAGAGCTTTATATTCTTCTTCCATAGCTTGTTTCCACTTGGGATGTGACAGAGCTTCTTCATAACTTGTAGGTTCTGAAAAATCCAGTAAAGTGGCACTAAGAATCTTTGGCTTGTAAATTCCCAATTTTGCTCTTGTAACCATTCGATGAATATTAGTGTTTCCTGCAACAAGTTTGTTAGCAGATTGGGACAAAGCATGTGTATCATACATAAATGGCAACTCAACAATAAGTGGTACAGTAGAGAAGCTATTTGTGTCACTAGAAGATCTTGTAGAAGAGGAAGAAGAACTGTGCTGATTGAGAGATGAAGCAGGAGTAGAAGCAGATTTGTGAGGAGTATGAAAAGAATTTGATGCATTATTTTCCTGTGAACTAGATGAAGAGATTGGAATAACTGGTGGAGGGAGGTGGACAATGGCATCTTGAGCAGGAGACTGAGAATATGAGTGTTTCTGCTGAAAAGGAAATTGAAGTTCATTGAACACAACATTCCTAGTAATGATTGTTTTTCCCTCAGGTAACAGTACCTTATAACCCTTGCAGTGATTGCTATATCCTAAAAAGGTACAAGCTTTTGATCTAAATTCCAGTTTATGTTTGGTGAGTGATCTTAAATGTGGATAGCACAGACAACCAAACACCTTTAGATGCATATAATTAGGTGGTTTGTTAAAGAGTTTCTCATATGGACTGACAAAATTAATAGTCTTAACTGGAAGTCTATTAATCAAGTGGACTGATGTACTGAAAGCATCATCCCAATACTTGATTGGAACATGTGAATGAGCTAAAAGAGTAAGTCATATCTCTACAACGTGTCTATGCTTTCTCTCAGCAAGACTATTTTTGCTGAGGAGTGTAGGAGCAAGAGATTTGATGGTGAATTCCAGATTTATGAAAGAGATTAGTCAAGGCAGTGAATTCACCACCACCATCACTTTGAACATTCTTTATCTTTGAATTGAACTGAGTAGAAATCAGGTTTTGTAAGTGACAAAAGGCAGTAAGAACCTCAGATTTTGCTTTGAGAAAATAAATCCATGTATATCTTGTAAAGTGATCAATAAATGAAACATAATAGGAAAAACCATTTGTGGACTTTATAGGGGAAGGACCCCATACATCAGTATGTATAAGTTCAAATGGCTTAGAGAATTCAGTTTTGGACATAGGAAAAGGTAGTTTATGACTTTTCCCTTGTAAACAAGCACAACAAACTTGATCAAAAACATGTTTATTAGGATAAAAGGAGTGATTACAAGCTTTAAGTACTTTATTGATAATGTCATAGGCTGGATGGCCTAATCTAAGGTGCCACTGATATACCTGGTAATCTGCCTCTTTACTACAGGAACTGAAGAAAGTCACTGGACTAGAAGAAATCTTGTGGTGATGAGGAGAGTTCTTGATGCCTTGAGATTGAAAATAAAAAACATAAAGACCATCTTTAAGTGAACCTTTGAGAAGAACTTGGTGAGATGTCTGATCCTTAACAAGACAAAAATTAGGGTGAAATTCAAAATAAACCGAATTATCTAAAGCAAACTGAGAAACACTAATTAAGTTCTTTGTGATTTGAGGAACATGGAGTAAATTTTTCAGAAGAAAAGGTCTTTGGAAAGAATTTACTGAAGAGTTGCCAATATGTGTAATACACAAACCTGCTCCTTTACCTACTTGCACCTTGTTGTTCCCTTGAAAATCAGAAGCTATATTTAGATTTGACAACTCATTTGTCACATGATTTGAAGCACATGTGTCAGCATACCATCCCAAATCACTGATTGTGTCTAATTGGTGAGGGACTGAAGAGGAATCAGTAGCCTAAATGGTGGATAGAGCTTGAAAATTGTTGGAACTAGGATATCTGGTTTGACCTTGACTGGAGGATCCACTATAGGAAGGATCAAACTTATAGTAACACTTTGGTTATTGTAACCACATATCTGACATTGAGGCCTATTACCTTGCTTAAAACCTCTGCCACCTCTTCCTCTAAAGTTATTTCCTCGGCCTCTTCCTCCTCTCATACCATACTGTCCTCTTCCTCTCTGTCCATTGTTGAAAGAATTTGTAGGAGACCAGTTATTCTTCCTTTGGTGCTGATGTTGAGTCAAGTTAACAGTAGGCATTGATCCCTCTGTGTTGACGTGATTGTTGAAAGTAACAGCAGATTCCAATCTAGTTTCATAACTGAGCAGCATAGGCAAAATATCTCTGAGAGAAAGAGTTTCACTCCTGGTGGTAGCAGCTACTACAACTGGATCATAATCTGACCCCAAGCCTGTCAAGACATGCATTACTTGGTCTTCCTCTGAGATTGGTTGACCAGCAGATGCCAACATGTCACAGCATGTTTTGATTTTGTTAACATATTCCCTAATGCTTAGAGATCCCTTCTTAATGGATGAGAGTTGCAGCTTATATTGCATCTTCCTTGCTGAAGTTTGACTGGAGAACTTAGCTTCAAGAGTTTTCCAGATTTCATTTGAGGTGTTCAATCCTACCATCATCACTAAAAGACTCTCTGACAGTGAAGAAATGAGCCAAGAGGCCAAGAGTTGATCTTGCCTCTGCCACATCTGAAACTCATGATTGATATTTACATCAACAACTTCTGATGGAGGAAGAGTAGCTCCAGTGAGGAACCCCTCAAGGCCGTAGCCGCATTTTCCAAAGTAAGTAGTTGTTCTCATTTAGTTTTGCTGAGATTAACTGATTTTGAAGCTGAATAGAGTTTATTTGTGGTTGTGGAAGAGATTGAGTGGCATTTGATCCAGAAGACACATAACTATCTGCCATGGTTTAAAAACCAGCAGCTTTATTATTATTTTTAAAGAAAAAAACCAGAGGTAATTAGAGTCAGGTCCCACGCCAACTCTGATACCATGAAAGAAACACGGAAAATGCCATAAATGCTGTGTAAAGCAGCAAGCTTTTCATATATTGTTTTTCAACTTTTTCTGGATAATACAAAGGTGATGGGGATACATTCCTTAAATAACTGAAAACCCTAATATCTAGGCATCATACACTATACAAATGTGAGGTTAGGATTGATCCAGAGACTATTGCGAGTAGGCATGACAGTTGCAAGTAGGCATGACAACTGTGTTTTTGTCCTTTTTCTTACGTGCATGGAATTCCATGTTGAATATATTAGATGCAGATGGTGCACATAGACCAGATGCTCCAGCAGGTAAGCTAGTATGGCTAATAAATATTAGATTTGATAATAAGACAGAATTCTTAAAAAGGACAAATCTGACAAAATAAAATAGTATTGTTTGAAAAAAAAAAATTATATTGAGCAACGAATGCCGTCTAATTATTACTCCAATTCAAGAAAGTACTACTTTATATCTTTTTTTTTTCCTTGGTAAATAGTACTCACCATCGTATTAGTCGGTTTGATTTTTTATTTAATATATTCAAAATTCAGTTCAGATTCATAATTATTACCATTTTTTTTTTCTTTTATAGTTGAAAACCACGAGATTCAATTCACTAAAAAAACATTAATTTATAGTCCTTTCTCATCAAATTATCATTTTTTAATCATATATTTTTAAATTCGTAAAATTAAAATAAATTATATGTTATGACCTGAAATCTATCATTTTATGTGAAAATTACGTTGTTAGCACATTTTTTTAAAAACTAAAAATTTGGATATAATACTGTCCAATTGCGGAGGTTTTTTTTTTTTTTTAAATATGAGCCTACGAGGAAAAATCCGAAATTGAATTTTAGTGGTCAATATATTTCAATATTAAATTTGAGAAGTGGTGGTAGCCATCACCGTCTGCACTTGCCGGATTTTCCAATTTTATATTATTCATTTAATTATTTGTCTTGAAATCTCTATATATACTCATTTGTGTAATTAGTAATTCCATAATTTTTTTATTTGAAAAAACATTTAAACCAATATAATTACTTAAATAAATCTATTTTATATTCAAAAAAAAATATCTTCATTTAAAAATTGGATGAATAATTTTAGAATGTAATAAGAAGTCATGGACCCCACTTCACCTACTCACCCAACAAACTTATTTCTAACTTCAACGCTCTGACTTTCTTTTTTTTTTGATAAATTATCCCAAATGTACCTCTTAAAAGTCAAAATTTAGCTTTTGTACCTCAAAACTTTTTTGTACATAGAATGCCTCTAATGTTTCAAAATGTCTCACTACATGCACCTACCTCTGTTAAGTCAAACCGTTAGTGACTCAATTTTGCTTTTAGTTAACTTTTTTCACTATTTAGTACTATTTCAGTTAGGGACATTTTTGTCCAATTTTTTTTTTAAAAAAATTTTAATTTTTTTAAATTTTTTTTTTAATTTCCTTCTTCTTCCTCTTTTCTCTCTCTTCCTTCTTTCTCTCTCCATTAATATAATTTTTTCTTTCTCTCTCCATTAAAAAAAATTTTCGCCTTCGCGAATGTCGAACCTGGATGCATCTAGATCGGCAAGAGAATTAGCAACGAAACCCCTGTATTCGAATTCGACATTAATGGTTTCTGCTAAGTGGGCCAATTTCCAACCCACTTTTTGAAGATGATCTGTGTTATCATGTGAAGGTGGTCCAATCCCTGTTAGTCTGCAACTGGGCGGACCATCGGGCCTTAAAGCCAAGGCTTGTAGCAAAGCAGGCCACTGCATACCTTGTTTCGTACTAAATCGATCGCATGAACTCGATTTTTGTCTGCAAAGGCCTCCAGAATTGCCTGATTTGTTGTAAAATGTGCGAATTTAAGGTACGGGCAAATCTCGTAGAAGTGCATTTGAAGCAAATTTGTGAAAGCAGAATCATGAGGGTTGGTGGTCGGATACAATCTGTATATCCTTCTGGCCAAAGCTTCGGCAAAATAAGTGGCTACCTTACGCATTGCCCCAGCTTGAGAAACTGCTAAGAACCCAATTTGTTTAACCAAAGCTTCAGCTACTTTCATGTTTTCTTGTTGAATAGCCTCTGCACATGCCATTAAAGTGTGGACAAGCCTAATCCCATTTTCCTGTGAATCTACAAGAACAACCGGCCTTGAAGAATCAAGGGGCAGCCGGAAAGTCTGGATGGAAGACTCATTAGGAATAATAGTATTACCTCCCCAGACGCCACCCATTTGGGAATTGGGTTTCATTCTTTTACTCGCAGACAGCTGCTGCTGCTGAGGTTGAATTTGAGGATAAACAGCCTTACCCGGAATAGCAGTAAGATCAGAATCAAAGGAGGAATCATCAAAAATGGTTTAAATTAAATTAATTTAACTTTTGAAGAGAAAAAAAATTAAATTAATGGAGAGGGAAAGAAGGAAGAAAGAGAAAAGAGGAAGCGAGAAAAAAAATTAAATTAATCTAGAGAGAAAGAAGGAAAAAAGAGAAAAAAAATTATATTAATGGAGAAAGAAAGAAGAAAGAGAGAGAAAAGAGAATGAAGAAGGAAAGAAAAAAAAAATTTAAAAAATTTAAAAAATTGGACAAAAATATCCCTAACTGGAATAGTATTAAATAGTGAAAAATGTTGACTAACGGCAAAATTGAGTCACTAAGGGTTTGCCTTAACAGATGTGCATGTAGTGAGATGTTTTGAAATGTTATGGGCATTCTACGTACAAAAAATATTTGAGGTGCAAAA
Source organism: Asclepias syriaca (assembly GCA_027405835.1). Lineage (NCBI taxonomy): Eukaryota > Viridiplantae > Streptophyta > Magnoliopsida > Gentianales > Apocynaceae > Asclepias > Asclepias syriaca. The sequence goes on along the minus strand of CM049927.1, from coordinate 3,672,672 downwards.
GCTGGATTTTGACCTTTAAGAGGTGATTTTAGGATAGTTTACCTTTTCCATATTGGACATAAATTATTTTTTATAATATATATTTTTTAAATCAAGGGTATTTTGGGAAAAGAAGAGTAAATCTAAGCCAAATACGAAAGAAGTGTAAAAATCTCTCCAACCGTAGTGGAAAAGAAGTGGACTACACCAACCCCAGGAGCCACCAACCCTCTTTTGCTTTCTTCTTCACGACATTTTTTTAATTTTTTTTTTCTTTAAAAAAAAAAAAAATTTATTTACTTTCTCATAATTTTACTTACTACATTTTTAATAGAAAATTACTTACAATTTACTGAGGGAAAAAAAACTGAGCGCGTGAGAACACGTATCGTGAACGTCTGGGCACTTGTGTTTTCCTGTAAAAATTCCATTTCATATATATATATATATATATATATATATATATTCTGGTATATACACAAGGGATTCATAGTATCGTACTTTTGTACTTTTTAAGTTAATCCAACAACATCAATTCAAACATCAATTCAAATTCAAATTAATTTGATTAGAAATAATTCTTATTAAGATTGCTTAAGAAAAATGAAATTTTGCACTTTTAAAATTCAGATGAATTAGGATTATCATTTTTTCTGAGAAAGTAGTTTTTTTTTTTATTTAAAGAAGTAAAAAGATTGCATTTTTTTTTTGTGAAAAAAAATGATGTATAAGAAAGATTATAGTGCGGTTACCCGTGATCCATTAGAGAATTTTGCCTATATTTATACACAGTACTGAAGTACTATTACGCCGAGAGAAAGAACAATTTAATCTCCCATTTCTTACGCAAGCACAGATTCTGTCCGCATTTTAATACTTTTTTGGTCTGTTGTTTTTGTTTCCTTCTCAGTTCTTGCTTTCCTTTTCTCCGGCGGCAACGGCTGAGTTTCCTCGGTGAGAGGGACAGAAAAAAAAACACAAGGGGGAAAGAAAACAGGGGTAGTCAACTCAAAGTCAAATAGGCTTTAGCTATCACCGCTTTTCCGGCAATCGGTCAGATCGCGGCCATGGAAGGCGGTGAGTTCAGCAATGGCTCCATGCCGAATGACTATGCCACCATTACTACCTCCATGATCATTGAGCGCTTGGCTACTTTTTCTCTCGATGCTGCTGCTGCTGATACTGTCCCCACTGTTCAACCACGGAAACTGGAAAAAGACCCCAGGAAAATTGCAAGAATGTGAGGATTTTTCTGTTTTTTTTGTTATTTTTTATTTTCCCCAATTTTGTTTTCTGTTGTTGCCTGTTGGTACAATTTCATTATGGGTTTACGTTATCGTGAGGGAATTTCTTGTGCATGGAGCCTTTCTTGCTCTATTTTTTTTTTTTTTAATATTTCTCTTGAATTTCTTTTGGAAATTTTGATTTCGGATGTCTTTATCTTATGGCACTAGTATTGAACCATGTTGCCTGTTCGCCCCTTTTTTGGGGGTTTCATTGGGGTTCCCTCATGCGGGTAAGTTAGGATCATAAACAGAGCAGAAACATTTTTTTTTTTTTTTAAGTTCCTTTTGATCACGTTCTTGTTTTCTTTAGATTGTATTTTAAGACCAGAAAGATTACAGAATTTAAAACATTAATTCACACGTAAGGTGGATTCTTTTTCACATTTTAATCCTTCCTTGATTCCTTTCTATTCTGAATGCATCCTAAAATTCCTATGTGCACATTGGATTTCGAGAAACATTTATTGAGTGCCAAGTGACCATGTGCATCTCTTGAAGAGCTTGAAAAATATTTAAGTACTAGGAAAGTGTTATTCAATATAGGCGTGAATCATGTTCTTCATGTTACTCAATTCTGGAACTAAGATCTCTAATCTTATCTCCTGTTCTAGCAATCATCCATCAACACTGCAGGGGCACCTTCTACTAGGCATCAAATATTACACATGTCTCTCCAAAAAACATTAAACCCGGGGGGAAAAACCCAAATTAACATTAAAGGTCACTGAGTAAATATATTAAAATTTTATATGAATTGTTTTTGCAAGGTGGTAGGCAATGCTATTTTTCAGACTCCCTTAACCTTAATAGGATTATAGCACATCTAAGATCCCTCCTTTTCCTCTATGAAGTGCAGTTTCAAATTTCCTATTGTTTAATCTTTGAGACTTCCAATGTTTCTTAGACTCGTGGTTTCTTATCATTTCTAGATGTTTTCTCTTCTAGCATTCACTGCAAAATTCGTCTTTTTTTTTTAATGATTAAAAGAATTTTAACCATAAAGAAGATATTATGCCTAGCCCCAATTGAACTGAACTATATTTATAAGTTTCAGAAACCAAATCTTGCATAACAAATCAAAAACATCTAATTGTAGCTGACACAAAATATGAGCTACATGTAATGACATGGAAGACTCTAGGGAGCACTTTGTTATCCTTGCTCTTAGAGACAATTCAAAATATTGTTGCTTGCCAACATTATACCTCAAGAATGAAGCTGTAAAATTTTATTATATCTAGAAAATTCGTTTCAGCTCAAATTGTGTCCTGTGCTTTCTATTAGTTCACCAGCAAAATAAGTTGATATTGCCATTGATTATTATTGCTTTCGGCAAATAAAGTGTGTTTGGCACTACAGGTCCAATGAGAAGGAGTTGAATTTAATAAAGCATTTTATAAAAGAGGAAAGTCAAATGAACAAAGAAATTTTATCAAGGAAATCCCAAGAGACGATGACTGATTTTGAAGAAGAGGTTTATGAAGTGAATTTGACGGGTGCCACTATCAGTTCGACATCAAGTGTTTCGTTGCTTCATCGCTATTGTTCTAAGCTCCCACATGATGAGTATGCTCTCAAAACTCAGTATATATGAACCCAATTTTGCAACCAAGAGACTTCTTGGATGATTCATTCACTGAAACTGTGTTTGTGTTAGATTTTTCAACCCAATGCCGGAGTTCTTTTACTTCGACGATAGTGATGGAATGGTTTGCCAGATTATTCTTCCATCCAATGCTCGAATCAGTCAGATTATCAGTACAGCTCGAGCTTCAGCTGATGCAGCTAAAAAAGATGCCTGTTTGAAAGCATGCAAGAGTTTGCACGAGATTGGTGCCTTAATAACTGACTATCTCTTACCAGAACAAGATGATCCCAGTGATGAATTGGATAATGATTTGTCTGATTCGGATTCTGAGAATTTAAATGGTTAGAGAATGTCAACATACTAAAACTTCTTTTGTTTCCACGCTTTGCTTAAAATGCAAATACAAGTCCAGTAACTAAATGCTTTCTTGCAGATGAGCATTCACGAAGAGAACTTCATGAGATGGTTGTTCCTACTGCTCTAAAACAACAATGGACTGAGTTGGATAATCCTGTTACCCTTAGTTCTTATTATTTCAAGTTTTCTCCCAATCCTGTTGACAGGGATTATAAGAAGTTTGGTCTTTTTGTGAAAGCACCCCTACCAAAAGAAGCTGAGAAAATGACGCTTGATCTCCATTTGAAGCGTGGTAGATCTGTATTAACAGAGCTTATCCCTTATGGGGTTTCGTATTTCATGAAAAACGAGGTAAAGCTGTCCCTTCTTATTCTTTTTCAGTTTAGGACTACATTAGAGATTCAACTTTCCTGAACTCTGTAAATTTTTGTTGTTACCAGTTGTTACAAGCAGAAAAGTTCCAGAGAATGTTCTTCAAGGTCATTCTTGACCGATCACAGTTCATTCCTGAATTTGTATCATTGGAAGATACTGATAGTAATCTCTCCTCCTTCACCTTCTATCTGCTGCTTCCTGTAATTATCACTGAAGACAACCAGATTTCTGTGGACTGGAATCTTATCACTAGATGTTTATCATCACCAATTTTTGGGGCTCCTGGAGACACTACTGTTGGAATTTCTAATGGACAGTTGCATCTTTCTGATGAAGTGAGAAGTTATGAGGATGTCATAAACAGTTTGGTTTATGTTCCATGTAAGGATACATTTTTCTTTATTTCTGATGTTATTACCAAGAAAAATGGATACAACGTGAGGAAGCATTATAATGAAAGGTGAACATTTTACTAACCATTTTATTCTTAGTATTGTTAGTTCGAATTCCTTTCCTTCATCGCATGAATGCTTCTGCCTAACGGATCATATTTTCTGATATATTTTTGGCTTAAACAACTCATGGCTTTGGCTTGTTCCTTCTTTTAATGGTTCATGATTGTCAAATAGGTTCACCATCTGTCTCGCTTATCCGGAGCAACCACTTTTGAAAGCAAAACAACTATTTTGTCTGAAAAATTTGTTGCGGAGGAAAGGGTGTTCAGGTAGCAGTTTGTTTATTTGCAGCATAAAGTTCTTCATTTTGACAATACGTGTCCATACATAATATCTTGATATTGCTAGATATTCTTTTCTCGTCATTTTGTTGAGTTAATATGAATATTTCTTTATCATCTAATATTTATGTTTCTGAGCAGATTGGGGTTCCCACAAATATATAATTATACAAGCCGTACTCGATGTTCCCTCATGATACATGTTGTATTAGTTTTTCTAATTCGTAATTCCTGGTTCCAACTAGTCCCCATCCCTCAAAACCAATATTCGAAAGAAAATTGTATATGTTTCGAAGTGTTTGGATTATTACTGATTCATGTTCAAAAGCAGAGATGCGTGGAAAAGTGGAGCACTTCATTGAATTACCACCTGAGATATGCAAGTTGAAGATTATTGGTTTCTCGAAAGATATTGGAAGTTCATTGGCCTTGTTGCCTTCTTTTATGCATCGGCTGGAAAGTTTGTTGGTGGCAACTGAACTAAAGGATAAACTATCTGAATCATTCCCTGAAGGAGCAGAAGTCACTGTTCAACGTGTAAGGCTAATTTCTCTCTTCATATAGTCATATACTTGGATTTTCATTGGCATAACTGACGATAGAATGTCCATGATTGATTGAAAACAATGTGAAATTGAATCAGGTTCTTGAAGCTCTAACAACAGAGAGGTGCAATGAGCACTTTTCTCTTGAAAGACTGGAGGTGCTTGGTGATGCATTCCTCAAGTTTGCTGTTGGGAGGCATTTGTTTCTTTTACACGACACACTAGATGAAGGACAGCTGACCAGAAAACGTTCTAAGATTGTCAATAATTCCAACTTACTCAATCTGGTGAGAAGAAGGAATCTACAGGTAACTTATCTGAATACTAAATTAAATGAACAAGTAAAATTTTGTTTTGAGAGTATTATGTTGCTTTTGAATTCTTTTCCGTGATTCTTAATATATTTTGCTTCTATTGTTCAGGTATACATTCGTGATCAATCATTTGAACCTGATCAATTGTTTGTACTAGGTCGACCGTGTCCTATAATTTGCACCGAGGACACCAAAAAGGATATACATTCTCCTGAACAGAATAGTGATGATTGCAAAGTTAGATGCAACAAATGTCATCACTGGTTGCATAAGGAAACAATTGCAGATGTGTTTGAGGCTCTTGTTGGTGCATTTCTCGTGGATTCTGGCTTCAAAGCTGTAACTGCCTTCCTTACATGGATGGGCATCGAAATTGATTTTAAGGAATCACAACTCAGCAACATCTACACTGCAAGCACAAATTTTCTGCCTTTAGCCAATCAGCTCGATATCAATGCCCTCGAAAACTTGTTAGGATATCACTTTGTACATAAAGGTTTGCTCATTCAGGCATTTCTTCATCCATCCTTCCGCAGTCACTTTGGAGGTTGCTACCAGGTAGGCATCCTGCTGCTTAAAACTTTTGTTCTTAACTTTTCGGATATATCTTTTTTAGGTCCTTTTTATTTAATGTTCACATTACTTTGACCCCCAGAGACTTGAGTTTCTTGGAGATGCTATCTTGGATTATTTGATTACATCCTATCTATACTCAAAGTATCCGGAGTTGAAGCCAGGTCATTTGACAGATCTGAGATCAGCAACCGTGAACAACATTTCGTTTGCTGATGTTGCCATCCAATGTTCATTCCACAAATTCATTATATGTGACTCAAGCGCGCTCTCTAAATCAATGGATAAATATGCTAGCTTTATTCAAACATCTACTATTGGAAATGGATATGCTCAAAAGCCAGCCTGTCCAAAGGTAGCCATACCATTCTGATCTTTTCTTCTTAACCTCTTCCCGTCCAAGCCCCCCGTCCAAGCCCCCGGGGGAGGAGTAAAATTATTGCATTGGGTGAAACTTTATTTTTTGTCATCCTCTTTATTAGTCTCCAAGCTTTTATCTTTCTATGAAATACTTTTTTTCCTCAGGCTCTTGGAGATTTGGTCGAGTCTTGCATGGGAGCCATTCTTCTTGACACGGGGTTTGACTTAAATTGCGTGTGGAAGATAATACTCTCCTTGTTAAAACCTGTTATGAATTTCACCAAGTTACGTAATAATCCTATTCGGGATGTTCGTGAACTTTGCCAGTCTCATAACTTGGATCCTAAATTTTCATCACCAAAGCAAGATGGAGCTTTTACTGTCATTGCAAAAGCAATATCAGACAATATGTCTTTGGAATCTAGTGCTACCAATGTCAGCAAAAAGACTGCCAAAAGAATAGCTGCACAGAAACTGTTCTCTATTTTAAAGGTACGAATATATTATCATATATCATGTAATGCAAAGTTCTCTGTTCTGCACTCTGTTTCTTCTGTTATTCATATTCAATTTATATATATATATACATATATATTGTAACTAGGATATCTGCTGTTAATTGTTTTGCTAGCCTTTAACTTACCAATTGTTAATGGCCAGGATCAAGGTTACAGATGTACATCTAAATCATTAGAGGATGTAGTAAAAGAAACTAAGAAGGAGAAAGCTCGATTGATCGGATATGATGAAACTCCTACCATTTTATCCCCTGAACTTCATGACTCGAACTTGCAAGAAGATTCTAACAGCGATCTTGACTTTAAAGTCCGTCCCCTCAATGAAATGCCACAGAGAAACTCCGGTACCAAGCATAAAGATGTGGCGCAACAAGATTCTTCACTTGGTGGTGCCCCGGGATCAAAACCTGGAGAACTGCACCCTGTAGAGACCACTAACAATGGTGTTCTGAATTCGGATTCAAAGGAATCAGGTAAAAATCATGATTTCGACTTTCTCTTCCGTTCTTTCATTACGGTTCCTCTCACTTGTAGTGCAATCTTTTAAGTAATAATCTGCATAACAAAACAGCTACGGCGCGCTTGTATGAAGTCTGTGCTTCTAACTATTGGAAAACCCCAACATTTGAATGCTGCAAATCATCAGGACCAAGCCATTTGCCAGAGTAAGTCCAATCCCTTATATGTAATAATGCTCAATAGTTTTCACCATCAGAAATGAGCTCCAAAAATACATATATTTCCTGCACAGATTCACGTTCAAGGTGGAGGTTGAAATCGACGACGCGTCGAGCAAGACATTGGAGTGTTATGGAGAACCTAAAACAACACAGAAAGCTGCTGAAGAACATGCAGCTGAAGGGGTGCTTTGGTACTTAAAGCAGGAGGGATATTTAAGGGACAGGTAATTCAAATTGGATTTTTTGTATCTATTTTGGAATTGTATATCTATGCATATATACATACATATATTATGTTTTATGTTTTTGTGCAATTTTGTATCTATGATTTTGGATGTAGAGACAATAGTAAGTAATCTTGGCTTGAGATTCTGTGGACTTTTGTTTGTCTTTGCCTGACACTAAATTTGGTGGACAGAAGAATCTTTGTCTGAATAAAAGTAAGATTCTACCAATTATTTGTAATTTAGCTGTTAAGGTAGTCTTAGCTAATTTGATTCAATTCCTTGCTTAGATAACCAACCAGGATTACTTTTCCTTCCCACTTGATTTTTTTTTTTAAACATAATTTTAAAATGCATTATTAATTGTAATTAGATATTATTAAAAAAATATTATTAAAGAGATATATATATATCTAGGGAAATAAGAGAAATATATTAGAAATAAAAAAATTATATATTAGAAGGAAAAAAAATTTCTTCAAGGGAAACGAATACAAAGTAAATTTAAAAAGTTCATAAAATAAGTAGATAAAATAAAATTATTAAAACAAAAAAAATGAAGAGATAATGAAGAAAAGGAAAAGTAAGGGAAAAAAAAGGTTTTTTTTTTTTTATGTTAATTATAATAATAGATTTTAAAATATGAAAAATCATGAGTTAAAAAAAATTAAGAACCTTCAATTAAAAAGAATAAAAGAAATTAAAAGTGATAAGATTTATAATTTTGCCAGCTAATCTTATATAATATAGATATATATATATATATATATATATTATGGGTTCATGGTTGTCACAAACCTCGGAATATTCTAATTAAATTTTCGAGGTGGTATTTTTTTTTGTCAAAATGAAAAAGAAAATGGTCTACACGAATCTCAAGATATATTGGAAACCTCAATCTCATAGTCATTTTAAAGTAATTTTTTCTATATATATATATATATTATATATATATATATACATATGTGATACCCGTTCCACATCGATAAGTCAAGTAAGTAGGTACTGGTATATAAGAATGGGCCTAAGTACTCATAGTCAACTCGGGGTATCCCTTTTGGTATAGTGAGGACGATACCAAGTAGTTGATTATGGGTATTGTCAGACCCATAGTTGCGACACGGACCCGAGGGTCTGAGTCGTGACAATTGGTATCAGAGCAGGTAACCAGCTCGGACTATGGGAACTAAGTGCTACACCCAAGGGTGGGAGCCACCTCTAGAATCCCAGACGTCCACTGGTTGATCTTGGGCCGAGGCCTATTATGTTCGAATGGGCCCTAGCGAGGACGCTAGGCCTTAAGGAGGGGTGAATGTGATACCCCGTCCCACATCGATAAGTCAAGTAAGTAAGTACTGGTATATAAGAATGAGCCTAAATACTCATAGTCAACTCGGGGTATCCCTTTTGGTATAGTGAGGACAATACCAAGTAGTTGATTATGGGTATTGTCAGGCCCATAGTTGCGACACGGACCCGAGGGTCTGAGTCGTGACATTTTAGTTCTTCTTCTTTGTTCTTGGTGAATTCTCTCTTTTGGCGTTTTTCTACTTGTGCCTTCTTTGCGTGCGTGCGTGTGTTATTGATTGTGTTTGATACCTCTTTCTTTCTTCTTAGGGGATATTTATCTATAATATGTGGGTTTTTTGTGTTATGGGTCTTTCTTAGATATTATGGGCCTTTCTTAGATATTTTATATTTCTCCGTTAATTTAATGATGAGATTTTTTGGGATATTTTGTGTTGTGGAGATATGTTTTATGTATGGGGGTATGATACATATACCATAAGCATTTTTTTTTTGCCAATTGTGATTGGGGCGAATGTGGCGGTGAGGTGCAGCTGTATTGGGAAAGGGAAAGATCGAGGGAGATGCGGAAATAGATGCAACTGGAAAATGACTGTGGGAAGGAGATGGATGGGGAACGGATGGAAAGGAGATTCGGGGAGAGGGTAGAAAGAAATGGTGTTGGGGATGGGATTTGGGAGGGGTTTCAGATAGAGTATTGAATAGGGGGATTCGAGAAAAAGAGTTGTTTGAGAGAGGGAATGTGGATGTGGTTGGGGATGAGGTTGCGGTGTGGTGGGTAGGGATTCGGGTAATGATGATTGACTTGGGTATGTGTGTGGAAGATGACGAGACGCTTCTGACGCATCGATGGGAAAGGACGCGCGTGGGATTGGTTCGATTGATGGCGCGTGGCGGTCGCGTGCGCGTGGGAGGGTGTGCGAATGGGACAAATTATTAAATATGGCTGCACGAGTTTTTTGGGGCCCGACAACAGAAAGGTTTTTGGCAAACAAAAAGGGGCAGAGGAACAGGCAGGGGGTTTATTTTAAATTCATTTATTTGAGTGTTCTTCGCGCCTTTCTGAAAAAAGATCTCCATTGATTCCGGCTTGTGAGGTTTAACCCGATTAATGCTATTTGTCTATGAGTGGTTCGGATTATACTGAAAAACTTCTGGTCTACTGTGAAGGTTGCAGGTTAGTGTGTTTATATTTTGTATTGTTGTGGGGTTTGAAATGGGGGGGGGGGGTTTGAGAATGTGTGATAATATATGCTCTGTGTGTGTGTGTGTGTTCTATATAGGGTGATGAACTGTATTGGATATGGGTTTGACTAAGAGATGTGTTTTTGTTGTTATGTTGCAGTGTTTGTATGCTATTGCTTTTGTGTGATTGTGCTTGGACATTTTGTGCTAAACCATGGCTCCTCGACAAATTTCAGGTACTTGTTCTGTTGATTAGCATTTTTCTAGGTAGGGCTTGGGGAAGAAGATACACGACAGTTAGGTTAGAGTAGAAGAAAAATCATACGGGTATAATAAGTTCTTCGGATAGAACGAATTTTGGTGATGAGCAGGGGAGTATATCTGGTGATTCTGAAAGGTTAGTGGGGTTTGAGGAACTGGTGGAATGGATGGGGCCTGTAGGTGCATCAGGGGATCGGGATGCTAGTGTACGATATAGGATGGATGGGGAGGATTTTTATTTTCCGTTGATAGATGAAAAGGATGTGAGTTCTGGGATGGCTTACCAGAGGCCGAAGGAGGAAGTGGGTCCAGTGAGGAAAGACTCAAAAGCTAAAGGGTGTGAAGAAAAGGAAAACCCTCAGGTTCCCCAGTATAAGACGACTGTGTCCGAATCCAAGGTTCTGGAGGGCATCCGGGAGAATTACCATTTTCCTATAACGTACAAGACGATTTGCCCGGATGCTAATCAACTGATTCACACGCCTCCGGCAGACTGTGTGACCACCTACGTGGCGCACCTGCGGGCAGGGTTGCGGTTTCCTTTACATCCGCTATTCGTAGATATTTGTAGATATTACAAGATTCAGTTAGGTCAGTTAATGCCGAATGTCATCCGGACTATAGTAGGTTTTTTATGGCTTGTAGGGCATTCAGGTGTGAATGTAGGTTAGAATTGTGGCGTCGGTTGTATTATCTAAGTCAAAAGTGTACGGCGCCAGAAGGTCGAGGGTTTTTTTATATTGCTAGACGGACTGCCCGACCGATTATTCTGGGTCCTTCCAGTATCCATTCTTGGAAGAATGAATTCTTCTACGTTAAGCATCACAATTTTGGCAGCAACGGTCTTTTGCAGCCCTGGAATAATAGAAAAAGCTTGAGTAATGATGTGCCAGGTGGTTACGGGAGGGATTATCAGGATGCGGAGATACTGTTGAAGTATCGGTTTGAGTTGACTGTGGGGGAGGATTGATCTGAAACCCTGATGAGGCATGCGGGGTTGGAATGTGATTCCCGGTTGGATATCCGGAAACTACGTGGTTGATTGTGGAAGGGTTGAAAAAAAAAGGGGGGGTTTATGTGTGTTATATTTTTATTACTTGTATATTTTGCCAACTTTGTTTGCCGAAACTGATGGGTTGTTTCTGTGTTTGCAGGAAAAAACTTAGTGATGGAAATGGTTCAAAACAATCTGGATAAACGTAAAAGGAAACCAACTGGTAATCTAAAAATTCTTTCTGTTATGCCTGACAAAGGGAGCTTTAGTTTTATAACCGGAACTCATAGGTATTATTGTCCAGGGATGTTACGGGGTGCTGAGAAGAAGGATGGGAAGGATGGGGGGGGGTGCTGAGAAGGTGTCTAGGGAGGAAGGGGTGACTATCGGGGCCAAGAAAAAGGAGACGGTGGCCCCGGTAGTCTTAAAGGAATAGGTGAAGGGGAAAGGGAAGGAGGTGCTGGAGGAGGTTTCGGAGGATGTGCCTCGACCTCTGAAACGATTGAGGAGGGGTCCGGGGGAAGGTTGGGGGAAGAAGGAGGCGGAGGTGGGGAGTTATGTGCCTCCTTGGGATATTCCGCCGAACGTGACGGAGGGGGGTCCGGGGGTGGCAATGACCTTTTTCGAACATTATTTTCCCCCGGGGTTGAAGGCGGTGGTGGAGAAGGTGCCAACGGCTGTCTTGATTGGCCAGATGTATCAACAAAAGTTGGAGGTAAGGAGAGAGGGAGAAAAAAAGGGGGGGGGGGTTTAGAAATTGTTTAATATGTCTGCTGACTATATGTGGTATTAACTTGTGCTTTGTTTGTTTATATTTGGTTTTGATAAGCCTTGCTTTCGGAAGTTGAACTCCTTTGTCGCCTCCGCTTGACTTACCACAATTATGACAGTTTGGAGGCGGAGAAGGACTTGGCTTGGAAGGCTAGGGACGATGCTACAGTTGCGAGGGAGGCAACCGAACGTGAGGTGGCGGTGTGGAAAGGGAGGGTCCGGGAGCAGGGGGAGGAGCTGGAGGGGGTTCGGCAAGAGCTCATGCGGGAGAGGCTCAGGACCAGGGAGTTGGAGTTTGCAAGAAAGAAATGGGAGGAAGAGGCGGTAAGGTTGCGGGAGCGCTATGAAACTTCCGAGGGGCTGATAAATGCTGCTACAAAAAAAGCGATTGTAATGGCGTTCTTTAAAGATGAACGGTGTTGTAGACTGTTTTCTCGGGTAGCAGCTCTCGTGGCTGGTGATACCTTGGTTGTGCTGAGGGATCACATTTGGGAAATAGATCCTTCGTTTCAGTTGCCGGAGCAGTTTGAAGGGTTGGCACAGAGGTCAGAAGGGAATGTGTACCCTTGGGAAGGGGGTCCGTTTAATTTTGACGAGCTGATTGCTCCATCTGGCCAGAAACGGGAGGAATCGGGAGAGGAGGAGGAGGAGGAGGAAGGTGAATTGGCTCCGGGGTAGGAGACGGTGGGTGGGGAGGGAGGGGAAAGTAATGTACTAGGGGGGATCTTGACAATATATGATGTACATATTCTGTAACCTTTATGGAATTAATAAAAAGTTTTTGTTTTTTTTGTTAATTCTTTGTTGTTGTTGTTGTTGTTGTATGTGTGTGGCTTGCGGGCGTGGTGGGAATGTGATGGTATTAAATGGGTGACTGCTGTGTTAATAATAAATGAAAGAAAAGACTAGTAAAAAATGTGTGTTATTAGTATTGAAATGATTTAAATTTTTGAAAAGGAAAATAAAGAATAGTGAAAAATGTGTGTTATTAGTATTGAAATGATTTAAATTTTTGAAAAGAAAAATAAGTGTTTATCCAGAACCTAACAATTGTGTCTCCGAATCTAAATTTGTGGGTGTATGTGAGTTCTATGGGTAATATTTTCGGAGGTTGGCTGTGTTCTAGGTGCGGATGAGAATGTGTCCTTTGTGGTCTTTCAAATGGAAGCTACCATTTGAATTGGCTTTGGCAATGATGTATGGGCCTTCCCAGTTTGCATCTAGCTTTCGGATAGGTTCTTGATGGCTGACGGAATTCTTGCGGAGGACTAGGTCACCTGTAATGAGGTTATGGGGGCGTAGTCTTGCATTCTTGTGTTTTGCCAGGGATCTTTTGTAGTTGTACTCACGGGTGGCTGCGTTGGATCGAATATTGTCGATTAATGCCAAGTTTTTTGTAATTTTGAGGTCGTTCCACTCAATGGAGAAATTGTCCAGTCTGGGAGAGGGGGAGCCGATTTTGACTAGGAGTAGTGCTTCAGTACCGAAGCATAAAGAAAATGGGCTTTCGAGGGTGCGGGAATGGGGTGTTGTGCGGTGAGACCACAGGACATTCGGTAGCTCGTCAATCCATTTGGATTTGGACGAATCCAACCGTTTTTTCAAACCTTGTACGATGGTTCGGTTAGTGACTTCTGTTAAACCGTTCGTTTGTGGGTATCCGACAGATGTAAAACGGTGGTCTATATGTAATTCTTGGAAAATATTCTGGAATTCTTGCACTTCGAACTGTTTCCCGTTGTCGGTGATGAGGATGCGAGGTATGCCGAACCTGGTGATGATGTTGTTCCAGAAGAAATCTTTGACAACTTGTGCCGTGATGGAAGCGACGGGTTTTGCTTCGACCCATTTGGTGAAATGGTCGATGGCTACGATAAGGAATTCCTTATTTCCCTTAGCCTTCGGAAATGGGCCAACGATGTCCATGCCCCATTGATAGAAAGGATTGGGTTGCTGATGGAGTGGAATTCGACAGTAGGCATCTGGTGTGTGTTTGCGTGTAGCTGGCATTTTGAACAGTGTTTAATGAGCTCGGTGGCGTCGGCTTCTATCGTGGGCTAGAAGTATCCTGTCCGCATGACCTTTCGGGCTAAACTTCGGGCTCCAATATGAGCTTCGCAAATTCCTTCGTGGATTTCGCGCAAGATGTAATTGCCTTCGGCTTCGGGTACACACTTTAGTAATGGCCAGGAGTAATGGCGTCGGTATAACTGATTGTTTACGATAACATATCGGGTTGCGGTTTGTCTGAGTTGTTGTGTTTGGACTTTGTCTTCTAGGGTGATATTGTTGGTGATGTATTGGATGATGGGTGTCATCTAGAACTGTGATTGAGAAATGTTCATAACTGGAAGGTGGTCGATGGATCTCTGTGTGAGCGGCTCTATCCACGTTCCGTCTATTGTGTCGGTTATGTGTGCTTTGGAGAGGGTGTCCGCTTCCGTGTTCGCTTTGCGGGTGATGTATTCAATGCTTATGTACTGAAAGTTTTTGAGAAACTCGGATACTAGCTTTAAATACTGTTGCATATTTTCTTCCTTAGCTTCGAACTCGCCGTTGATTTGTCTAGCTATTAGCTGTGAGTCGGTGAATATGCGGAGGTTACGGATGTTTAAGGTGCGGGCAATCCGTAACCCTGCGATGACTGCTTCGTATTCTGATTCGTTGTTGCTGATCGTGAATGTGTATTTCAGGGTGTACAATAACTTGGAGCCTTCGAGTGAGGTGATGGCTATACCGGCTCCTCGATTGGTTTCGGCTGCAGAACCATCGACATGGATTGTCCAACAGTCGTCTGGGATGTTGTCATCGGGTGGGCGGTGAGGGAGGGGTGGGGGTAAATCAGTGCATTCTATGATGAAGTCCGATAATGCATGGGCGTTGACTTGTTGCCTGCGGGTGTACATGATATCATATTCGGACAGTTCGATGGCCCATTGCATGAGGCGGCCGGTGATGTCAGCTTTGTATAATGACTGTCGAATGGGGGCTTGGGTGTGCATGCATATCTGGTGGGCGTGGAAATAATGTTGGAGCTTTCGTGTTGCCATGATTAAGGCAAAGATATGTTTTTCTAAGGGGCAGTATCGGGTTTCTGCAGGTTGTAGGACGTGGCTAATGTAATAAACTGGATGAAAGGTATTCTTGCGATCAGCGCAGAGAACGACACTTATAACTGAGGGGGAAATTGAGATGTAGAGGTGGAGGACTTCGCCTGGTTTTGGGGGGACTAATACGGGAGGACTTTGCAAGTATTGTTTTATGTTTTGAAATGCTTTCTCGCATTCGGGGGTCCATTCAAAATTTTTGCGGTTTCGTAAGAGTAAGAAAAACGGGAGGGATTTTTCTCCGAATTTGGAAAGGAAGCGGTTGAGTGCTGCGATTCATCCACTGAATCGCTGAACGTCTTTAACAGTTGTTGGGGGTTTCAGATTTTGTATGGCTGCTATTTTGGATGGGTTGATTTTGAGTCCGCGCTGTGAGATCATAAAACCCAAGAATTTGCCGGCACTTACTCCGAATGTACACTTTTTGGGGTTGAGTTTTAGACCGAAATCTCGCAAAGTTTGGAAAGTTTTCCGGAGGTCACGAATTATATCTGATGCGGAAAGAGTTTTGACTAAGATGTCGTCGATGTATGCCTCGACATTTCTACCGATTTGGGATTTGAACATTCGGTTGATTGTGTCTTAGAAATCGGCACCTGCGTTTTTGAGTCCGAAAGACATACGTTTATAGCAGAAAAGTCCTTCGGGTGTGACGAAAGCGGTTTTTTCTTCATCGGCTTCTGCCATAAGGATTTGGTGGTATCCTCTATGAGCGTCTAGGAATGACAATAAGTCGTATCCGGCTGTGGCGTCGGTGAGGAGATCCGTTCGAGGAAGAGGGTACGGTTTTTTGGGGATGGCTTTGTTGAGTGAGGTGAAATCGATGCAAACTCGCCATTTGCCGCCCAGCTTCAGTACAACGACGGGGTTGGCTAGCCACTGAGGGAATTGGACTCTTCGAATGACATCGGCCTCAAGTAGCTTTGATATTTCTTTTCGGATAATGGCTTGTTTTGCGGTGTTGAAGGAACGGGGTTTTTGGGTAATGGGTTTGGCTGTGGAAGGAATGCCTAATTTATGTTCCATGAAGGATCGGGGGATTGCCCCGACGTCTGTGGGCGTCCAGGCAAAGATGTTAGAAAATTCTACTGCAAGCTCTAGGATTTGTCGTTGCAGAGGATTCGGGAGGGACGCGCCTATTTTGATCTGGCGTTCCGGGTGTGTGGCGTCTATGCCGAAGGTTTTGAATTGGTCGACGGGGGTCAGGGTACGGTCGGGATTGTCAGTGGGAATGGTTGAAGGTTTGGGGGGTTTATTGGTGGTGAGGTAGCAGGTCTGTTGAATCGGTTCGTCTCCGGGAATGATCCAAAGGCCAGAAGGTAACGTCATTATTATGTCATTACGATATGTGCGAATTTGTGCTTGCATCGCGTTCAGAGCTGGGTGTCCAAGGATAATGTTGTAAGGGGCTGGGGAGTCGACGATGACGAAGGTGGCTGTGTGTTGCTGTGGGTGGGAAGGTGGGCCCTATTGGAGTGATAGTTGGGCGGTGCCGCGAGGGTGGGTGGTGGTGCCAGAAAAATCGACAAATGGTGTAGAGTATGGTTGTATCAGGCTGTCGTCGAGGTGCATTCTTTTCCAAGTTTCGTAGTACATGATGTTGGCAGAACTACCGGTGTCTATTAATATACGTCGGACGAAAAAGGATTGGATGTGTAAGGAAATTATTAGAGGGGTGTTGATATTGTTATCGATTTTGGCAGATTTTACGCGCTTTGGGGGAGGTGGGTCGGATGTGTGGGAGTGGTCATCTATGAGGTTGATGACGTGGTGGGGGGATGTGCCGGTTTGTGGAGGATTATCGGCGGTAGTGGGGGTTGCATTCGGCATCTTAACATATTCGCGTAGTTGCCCTTTTTGAATTGCGGATTCGATTGCATGCTTCAGGGCGTAGCAGTTGTCAGTTGTGTGTCCGACTTCTTTGTGGAATGTGCAGAAATGTTGTTGGTTTCGGCGTTCGATTGGGGAAGGCATCGGGCGTGGAGCGGGCAATATGCCTAATGATTCTAGTATTTGCTAGATGGTGGCGCTATCGGTTGTTAGGAGTGTAAATTGGGTAGTATTAATTTTGGGGTACCGGGGTGTTCGTTGGTCGATGTTGGGTGTTGTCGTTTGTGTTCGGTAAGCAGGGTGTGGGAATCTAGTGAAAGGTTGACTGTGGCGGTCTTGGGGGTATCTGGGTCTGGCCAGTGTGTTGTTTCGGGCAGCGTCTTGAACTTGGGTGACTGCCATGGAAGTGGATAATTTTTCGGCTTTTATCCAAGCTCCGATCTGTGTTAACAACTCTTGTGTGGTTCTTGGCTCCTGGATGTTTAATTGATGTAAGTATTTGCCTGGGATGAGACCGTTGCGGAATGCTTCGACATAAAAGGAGTCCGTGCAATCCTTGGTGAGCAATACTTCTTTGTTGAAACGCTGGAGGTATGAGAACAAGGATTCTCCAGCTTTTTGACGAATTTGTAGGAGTTTAAGGCGTATTTTGTTATCTGTCCGGAATGCTTCGAAGTGTTGTAGAAAACTGTTGCTGTGTTGTTGAAAAGAGGCGATGGATCCTGCGGGTAAACTACCAAACCAGGCTTGTGCTTGGTTGGCGAGTGTCATCGGAAAGCACCGGCACAACAAAAAATCATCTGCGCCGTGCATTACCATTGTTGTGGTGAATTGCCGGAGGTGGGTTTCGGGATTGGAGTCCCCGGTGTAATGGGTGAATGTGGGAATCTGGAACGTTGGTGGCAGTAGACCTTTAGCGTATTCTGGGACCAAAGGGTTTTTGTCGAGTGTGTTCCAGGGGAGGATGTCATCGTTTAGTTTTAATGGAGGGGGTTCGAGGTGAATTTGGCCGCATGACGTTTGGGAATGTATGGCGATGGGTGTGGGTTCGGCTGTAGGTTGGTCTTGGAGATGAGGTTGATGGAGGGCTGGGGTTCCAGGAGTTTGGGGGAGGTACTATGTTTGCGTTGGTGCTTGTGGTTGTTGGAAAGGGTGTTGGTATATTATAGGTTGTCCTTGAGTACCCGGAGGTGGTTGGGGTATCGGAATCTGTGCTGGTGGGGTGGATGATGTGGGGGGTAATGTACTGAGTGGAGGGTGGGGCAATGGTGGTTGGTTGTTTTGGTGGAGTTGGGGGATTTCTTGGGTTCCGGGGGTTGGTGTTGGGATGTGCCATGTGGTTGTTGGGACTTGTGGTTGCAGTGGGGGTGTTGGTATGATATAGGATGTGCTGTATTATCCGGAGGTGTCTAGGGAAACGGGTGTTGTTGTGGGGGAGCGTGTGGGTCTAACTGGGTTATATAATTTTGAGGGTGCGGGCGTGGTTGTTTATTTTGTTGTTTGGCTTGTTTGGAGGGTTTTGTGGTAGGGTGGTCGAGATGTTTTGGTGGAGAAGACTTACGATGGCGTTTTGGGGGTATCAGGACATTGGTTGAGGATCCGGTGGCTTCGGGAAAGGATGATGTGGCGTCGTCTGTTAATTCTGGATCGGATCTTGGTCTTTTCTGTCGCATGTAGTTGGCGATATTTTTTAAGTTTTGCATAATGTCATCGTATGGTACATTGACGTTTGGTTGATCACGCCGAATGGATAAGGAATGTGAACGGCGGGTGGGCTTCTTGCCATCGCGGCGCGATGTGGATTGATTTTGGGCGTCTTGTGGTGGATGTGCGGATGGGGAGGGTTGATGCTGGTTGGTGTTGGCGAGTGCAGAAGCAGTTGTCAAGGGTTGATGGGTACTGGCGGGAACAGGGAGAGGGATGCCCAGGGATGTGGTGAGAACTTCTGGAGGGGTATTAGGGTTTTTAGAATCATGGCCGTGGGTTGTCATGGTCTTTTTCGTCAATCTAATTGTACGAAAAAGCACGGTGGGCGCCAATATGATGTAGCCTGATCCTAATTATTCTAATTCCATTTTCCTTCTTCCTCTTCTTTCCTGGGGATCTTTTAAGATTTTAGTTCTTCTTCTTTGTTCTTGGTGAATTCTCTCTTTTGGCGTTTTTCTACTTGTGCCTTCTTTGCGTGAGTGCGTGTGTTATTGATTGTGTTTGATACCTATTTCTTTCTTCTTAGGGGGTATTTATCTATAATATGTGGGGTTTTTGTGTTATGGGTCTTTCTTAGATATTTTATATTTCTCCGTTAATTTAATGATGAGATTTTTGGGATATTTTGTGTTGTGGAGATATGTTTTATGTATGGGGGTATGGTACATATACCACCTGCATCATACATTATACAAATGTGAGGCTATGATTGATCCAGAGACTGCTGCGAGTAGGCATGATAGCTGCGTTTTTGTCCTTTTTCTTACGTGCATGAGATCCCATGTTGAATATATTAGATGCAAATGGTGCACATAGACCAGATACTCCAGCAGGTAGGCTAGTATGGCTAACAAATATTAAATTTGATAGTAGGACGGAATTCTTAAAAAGGACAAATCTGACAAAATAAAATAGTATTGTTTGCAAAAAAAAATCATATTGAGCAACGAACGCCATCTAATTATTACTCCAATTCAAGAAAGTACTGCTTCTTTTTTTTTCTTTTTTTTTTCCTTGGTAAATAGTACTCACCATCGTATTAGTCGGTTTGATTTTTTATTTAATATATTCAAAATTCAGTTCAGATTCATAATTATTACCATTTTTTTTTCTTTTATAGTTGAAAACCACGAGATTCAATTCACCAAAAAAAGACATTAATTTATAGTCCTTTCTCATCAAATTATCATTTTTTAATCATATATTTTTAAATCCGTAAAATTAAAATAAATTATATACTATGACCTGAAATCTATCATTTTATGTGAAAATTACGTTGTTAGCACATTTTTTAAAAAAACTAAGAATTTGGATATTATACTGTCCAATTGCGGAGTTTTTTTTTTGTTTTTTTAATATGAGCCTACGAGGAAAAATCCGAAATTGAATTTTAGTGGTCAATATATTTCAATATTAAATTTGAGAAGTGGTGGTAGCCATCACTGTCTGCACTTGCCGGATTTTCCAATTTTATATTATTCATTTAATTATTTTTCCTGAAATCTCTATAAATACTCATTTGTGTAATTAGTAATTCCATAATTTTTTTATTTAAAAAAACATTTAAACCAATATAATTACTTAAATAAATCTATTTTATATCCCAAAAAAAATATATCTTCGTTTAAAAATTGGATGAATAATTTTAGAATGTAATAAGAAGTCGTGGACCCCACTTCACCTACTCACCCAACTGTTTTCACCATCAGAAATGAGCTCCAAAAATACATATATTTCCTGCACAGATTCACGTTCAAGGTGGAGGTTGAAATTGACGACGCTTCGAGCAAGACATTGGAGTGTTATGGAGAACCTAAAACAACAAAGAAAGCTGCTGCAGAACATGCAGCTGAAGGGGTGCTTTGGTGCTTAAAGCAGGAGGGATATTTAAGGGACAGGTAATTCAAATTGGATTTTTTGTATCCATTTTGGAATGTATATCTATGCATATATACATACATATATTATGTTTTATGTTTTTGTGCAATTTTGTATCTATGATTTTGGATGTAGAGACAAAAGTAAGTAATCTTGGCTTGAGATTCTGTGGACTTTTGTTTGTCTTTGTCTAACACTAAATTTGGTTGATAGAAGAATCTTTGTCTGAATAAAAGTTAGATTCTACCCATTATTTGTAATTTAGCTGTTAAGGTAGTGTTAGCTAATTTGATTCAATTCCTTGCTTAGATAACCAACCAGGATTACTTTTCCTTCCCACTTGATATTTTTTGTTAACATAATTTTAAAATGCGTTATTAATTGTAATTAGATATTATTAAAAATTTATTATTAAAGAGATATATATATATATCTAGGGAAATAAGAGAAATATATTAGAAATAAAAAATCTTCAAGTAAAACGAATACAAAGTAAATTTAAAAAGTTCATAAAATAAGTAGATAAAATAAAATTATTAAAACAAAAACAAATGAAGAGATAATGTAGAAAAGGAAAAGTAAGAAAAAAAAGTAAAAGTGTTGTGAAATTATATAAAAATAATAAAATAAATGAGATGAAAAGTAAATGAGAGAGGTAGAAAATAGAGAGAATATTATTATATCATTTCTAATTGATTGTTGGTTGTGTTTACAAAAGGGTATAAAACCCTGATAAGGACAAAGGGTGATACTTGTCACCCGGTATTAATTGCTAGGTGACATGTGTCACCTTAGAGATAGGCTTCAAGTGATACTTATCATCTTTCATTAAGTACATAATTATTTCGGGATAAAATGATAATAACAATTATACAATGGACATCCACTAATTTAATGAATCTTCAGGATTCATAACACACTCCCTTGGATGTCCATTACATAAAGAATATGCATCGTTAAAACCTTACTAGATAAAAATCCAGTGGGAAAAAACTCTAGTGAAGGAAAAAGAGTACACGATTCTTTATGTGTAGATTTCTCCCCCTGATGAGATGATCTCTCGAAATCTTTAAACCGACGCAAACCAATTTTATATCTCAATTTCTCAAAGGTTGCAGTCGTAAGAGCTTTAGTAAATATATCTGCAAGATTATCACATTATCGAATTTGTAGCACATCAATTTCACCATTCTTTTGAAGTTCATGAGTAAAGAAGAATTTAGGTGAAATGTGTTTCGTCCTATCTCCCTTTATATATCCTCCTTTTAATTGAGCTATACAAGCTGCATTATCTTCATATAGAGGAGTCGGAATCTCTCTTCCATAGGATAAACCACAGCTCTCTCTAATATAATGTATTATTGACATCAATCATACACATTCTCGACTTGCTTCATGAATGGCTATTATCTCAGCATGATTAGAAGAAGTTGCTGCTATTGTTTGCTTTGTGGAGCGCCATGATATAGCAGTATTACCATATGTAAATAAATAGCCATTTTGAGAACGTGCCTTATGCGGATCCGAAAGATAACCCGCATCTGCATACCCAATCAGTTTTGGGTCATTTACATTTGAATAAAATAATCCGAGGTCAATTGTCTCTTGGAGGTATCTAAGGATGTGTTTAATACCATTCCAATGTCGTTGTGTTGGTGAAGAACTAAATCTTGCTAATAGATTTATAGCAAATGCTATATCAGGTCGAGTATTATTTGCAAGATACATCAGTGCACCAATAGCACTCAAATATGGTACTTCAGGACCAAGTAGTTTTCATCATTTTCTCGAGGTCTAAATATGTCTTTATTTATATCTAGCGACCTCACGACCATTGGAATACTCAATGGATATGCTTTATCCATGAAAATCTTTTCAACACTTTAGCTGTATATGTTGACTGATGAAAAAAATTCCATCTTTCATATGTTCAATTTGAAGCCCGAGACAAAACTTGGTTTTTCCAAAATCTTTAACTTCAAATTCTCGTTTCAAACAATCTATAGCTTCTCGAAGCTCTTCTGGAGTTCCGATGAGATTGATATCGTCAACATATATAGCAAGAATCACAAAACCAAAATCTGTTTTCTTAATAAAAACACATGGACAGATTTGGTCATTCTTATATCCTGAATTCAATAAGAATTCACTAAGGCGATTGTACCACATGTGTCCAGACTGTTTAAGCCCATATAATGACTTCTGTAATTTGATAGAATAATTTTCACGAGGGCCTTTAGAAGCCTTTGGTAATTTGAATCCTTCAGGGATTTTCATATAAATCTCATTTTCAAGGCTTCCATAAAGATAAGTTGTAACAACATTCATTAGACGCATGTCCACCTTTTCATGAACTGCCAAACTTATAAGATATCGGAGTGTAATAACATCAATAACAGGTGAATAAGTTTGATCATAATCAATTCCTGGCTTTTGCGAAAAGCCTTGTGCGGCAAGTCGTGCTTTATATCTTACGACTTCATTTTTCTCATTTCGTTTTCGCACAAACACCTATTTACGGCCAACATGTTTTACATCCTTGGCGTTTGGACTACAGGTCCAAAAACTTCTCGCTTCGCAAGCGAATTTAACTCCGATTGAATCGCATCTTTCCATTGAGGCCAATCAATTCTATGCCGACATTCTTCAACTGATAAAGGATCTAAATCCTCATTATCCTTGAAAATATCAAGGGCTACGTTGTATGCAAAAGCATTATCAATAACAACATTTCTTCGATCCCAACTTTGATTCGAACTGGTGTAATTAATAGAGATTTCAGAATTCTCTTCATCATTTGTAGTCAGAATCTTTTCATCAGTGGTCCCTTGGTTTTCTTTTTCTATTTCATCAATATGATCTTCTGGATCATTTATTCCTCTTTTCTTTCGAGGATTTTTATTTTTGGAACCAAGGGGTCGGCCACGCTTCTGGCGTGTTTTTGATTCAATAGCTATAGGATTAACTTTCTGTCCTTCAGGAACTTCTATCCGTATAGGAGCATCTATAGCTGGAAGATGCGATTTAGTGACTCTGCTGGAGTCGGCAAAAGAATCTGGCAGTTGATTTGCAATTTGTTGCAAATGTATAATCTTTTGAACTTCAAGTTCACTCATATTTGTGCGTGGATCTAAATGATTCAAAGATGTTTTCCACGCAAGTTCAATCTTATGTCATTTATTCTCTCACCCTAATTTGGGAAACAAATTTTCATCAAAATGGCAATCAGCAAATCTTGCTGTAAACACATCCCCTGTCAAAGGTTCAAGATACCTTATAATGGACGGGGAGTCATACCCAACATATATCCCCAATCTTCTTTGCGGACCCATTTTTGTCCGTTGGGGTGGTTCAATTGGGACATATACAGCACACCCAAAAATCCTCAAATAAGAAATATTTAGTTCTGAACCAAAAGTCAACTGTATGGGAGAAAATTTATGATAACTCGATGGCCTTAAACGCACAAGTGTTGCAGCATGCAAAATTGCATGTCCCCAGGCTGCTGTAGGGAGATTTGTTTTCATCAATAATGGTCTAGCAATTAATTGCAACCTTTTAATAAATGATTCAGCTAGACCATTCTGTGTGTGAACATGAGCTACATGATGTTCAACAATTATTCCAATCAACATGCAATAAGAATCAAATGCATGCGAAGAAAATTCACCAGCATTGTCTAGACGGATTCGCTTAATAGGATAATAAGGAAAGTGCGCTCTTAAGCGAATTATTTGGCCAAGTAATCTCGCAAACGCCAAGTTGCGAGTTGATAATAAACAAATATGCGACCATCGGGTCGATGCATCAATCAAGACCATGAAATATCGAAATTGCCCACATGGTGGACTAATCGATCCACATATATCTTCATGAATCCGTTCTAAAAATGTAGGACTTTCAGCTCCTACTTTCAATAGTGCTGGTCTTATAATCAATTTTCCTTTGGAACATGCAGCACATGAAAGTTTATCAGAAGTCAAAATCCTCTGATTTTTAAAAGGATGATCGTGCGTTGTCTCGATAATTTTTCGCATCATAATTGATCCCAGATGACCCAAACAGTTATGCCAAACTTTAAAAATAACGGGATTAGTAAACTTCTGGTTTACTAAATGATGCGCCTCAATAGCATTTATTTTCGCATAATATAGGCCAGATGATAGAGATGGTAGTTTTTCCAACAAAAACTTATTAACGGAGGTCATTTTTGTGATACCCAAATATTCATGACCATTATCCTCCATAGTCTCAACATGATATCCATTACGTCGGATATCTTTAAAACTCAATAAATTTCTTTGAGACTTTGAGTAATATAATGCTTTATCAATAACAATCATAGTTCCTCCCGGTAATATTATATTAGCTCTTCCAGAGCCTTCAATAAGTTTTGCACTACCATTTATTGTAGAAACACTTGTTTCTCCCACATTCAGATGAGAAAAATATTTCTCATATTTCAGTATGGTGTGCGTAGTTCCACTGTCAATAAGACAAACACTTTCGATATCGTTATTTATACCAGAAAATTGAACAAAAGCCATCTGTTTTGTTAACAAAATATTTACAGAAATAAAAATTAAACATATTATATCACAACAAAAAGTAATATAAACATATAACATATAATATTAATATTCTAATTATTTTGGACACTTCCATCTCTAATTAAGTGATCAATTCTTCCTTCTGGATGTTCGAAAAAATCAGCAACATCCAGGTGAGCCACACCAACATCGACATTTTCAAGATCGTCATCATTTCTTTCATGAGATAAGTTTTGAGAAGTAAAGTTTGTCT
Source organism: Asclepias syriaca (assembly GCA_027405835.1). Lineage (NCBI taxonomy): Eukaryota > Viridiplantae > Streptophyta > Magnoliopsida > Gentianales > Apocynaceae > Asclepias > Asclepias syriaca. The sequence goes on along the minus strand of CM049927.1, from coordinate 3,647,293 downwards.
CAACGTCTTTGCTTTTATTTTCAATAGATGCTTGATATAAGTCAACAAGATGTTTTGTCGTGCGACAAACACGAGACCAGTGACCTTTCATGCCACAACGATAACATTTGTCTTCATAATTTTTCGGAACAATATTTCCTTTCTCATTATGTTTTGTCCACTTCAGGTGGTCATAAATATTTTTGGCACCTAAATTATTATCACGATTATAAGGGCAAAATTTATCACGACGTTCATGATCATATTTTCGACCATGACCACGGTAACGACCACGACCACGACCACGATCTCTTTTGGGATCATGATTTCTATTAGCATTCACTTCAGGGAATGGAGTAGGCCAGTAGGTCGAGTCTCGTGATTTTTCATCAGTAATTCATTATTCTGTTATGCAACAAGAAGACAAAAATCAATTCAGAGTATTTCTTAAAACCTTTCTCATGATATTGTTGTTGCAGGACAATATCTGTGGCATGAAAAGTGGAGTATGTTTTCTCCAGCATATCATCATCCGTTATATCAACTCCACATAGTTTCAACTGTGAAACTATTTTAAACATTGCGGAGTTACACTCACTTATGAATTTGAAATCTTGCAACCTCAAGTGTAACCAGTCATACCGTGCTTTTGGGAGAACGACCATCTTCTGGTGGTCGAATCTTTCTTTCAAATTTCCCCACAAAATAAGAGAATCTTTCACGGTAAGATATTTATTTTTCAAATTCTCATGAAGATGATGACAGAGAAATATTATAGCTTTGGCACGATCTTGTGTTAATGACACATTATTTTATACAACGGTGTCTGTCGGACCCGTTGTAGCAAGATGCATTCCGGCATCTAGTGTCCATGACAAATAATTATTTCTGGTGACATCAAGAGCCACAAATTCGAGTTTAATAAGATTTGACATAATAATAACAGAAAATGTACCGGTAATAAACGTACCTGATTGATCTTCAAATAAACTTCAAAAATACTTTACCCGATGGTAGAGACTCGTGCTGATAACGTGTTGTGAAATTATATAAAAATAATAAAATAAATGAGATGAAAAGTAAACGAGAGAGATAGAAAATAGAGAGAATATTATTATATCATTTCTAGTTGATTGTTGGTTGTGTTTACAAAAGGGTATAAAGTCCTCTATTTATAGGGGTGAATATGAGATAAGGATAAGGACAAAGGGTGACACTTGTCATCCGGTATTAATTGCTAGGTGACATGTGTCACCTTAGAGATAGGCTTCAAGTGATACTTATTATCTTTCATTAAGTACGGGATAAAAGGATAATAACAATTATACAATTGACATCCACTAATTTCATGAATCTTCAGGATTCATAACAGAAAGGTTTTTTATTTTAATTATAATAATAAAATTTAAAATATGAAAAATCATGAGTTAAAAAAATTAAGAACCTTCAATTAAAAAGAATAAAAGAAATTAAAAGTGATAATATTTACAATTTTGCCATCTAATCTTATATAATATATATATATATATATATTATGGGTTCATGGTTGTAACAAACCTCGGAATATTCTAATTAAATTTTCGAGGTGGTATTTTTTTTGTCAAAATGAAAAAGAAAATGGTCTACACGAATCTCAAGATATATTGGAAACCTCAATCTCATAGTCATTTTAAAGTAATTTTTTCTCTATATATATATATATATATATATATTATTGTAGTTGTATTAAAAATTGTAATAATAAAATTTAAAATAGATGCGAATTAATAATAGAAAAAATTTGATTTAAATAATATCTGTTTAAATTTTTAAATTTTTTATATAAAAGATCAATTTAAATTGAATAAAAATTAATTTAATATAAACTTACTTAAATAATTTGTAATATATATATATATAAGAATAATAAACATTTAGATTTGATAATAGGACAAAATTCTTAAAAAGGACAAATCTGACAAAATAAAATAGTATTGTTTGCAAAAAAAATCATATTGGATATAAATCTATTTTATATCAAAAAAAAAAATTTATTGTGAAATTATATAAAAACTATAAAAATAAATAATATGAAAAGTAAACAATAGACGTAAAAAATAGATAGAATATTATTATATGAGATTTCTTGTTTATCGTTGGTTGTATCTACAAAATGGTATAAGACCTTCTATTTATATGGGTGAATAGGGGATAAAGATAACAACAAATGGTGACACTTGTCACCTGATATTAATTGTTAGGTGATATGTGTCACCTGAGAGATAGGCATCAAGTGATACTTATTTCGAGATTAAATGATAATAATGATTATACGATGGGCATCCACTAATTTAATGAATCTTCGAAATTCATAACACTCCCCCTGGATGTCCATTACATAAAAGAATATGCTTCGTTAAAACCTTACAAGATAAAAATCCAGTGGGAAAAAACTATAGTGAAGGAAAAATAGTACACTATTCTTTATGTGTAGATTTCTCCCCTGATGAGATGATCTCTCGAAATCTTTAAATCGACGCAAACCAATTTTATATCTCAATTTCTCAAAGGTTACAGTCGGAAGAGTTTTAGTGAATATATCTGCAAGATTATCACATGATCGAATTTGGAGTACATCAATTTCACCATTCTTTTGAAGTTCATGAGTAAAGAAGAATTTAGGTGAAATGTGTTTCGTCCTATCTCCCTTGATATACCCTCCTTTTAACTGAGATATACAAGTTGCATTATCTTCATATATAGGAGTTGGAATCTCTCTTCCGGAAGATAAACCACAACTCTCTCTAATATAGTGTATTATTGACCTCAACCATACACATTCTCGACTTGCTTCATGAATGGCTATTATCTCAGTATGATTAGAAGAAGTGGCTGCTATTGTTTGCTTCGTAGAGCGCCATGATATAGCAGTATTACCATATGTAAATAAATAGCCACTTTGAGAACGTGCCTTATGCAGACCAGAAAGATAACCAGCATCTGCATACCCAATCAGTTTTGGGTCATTTACATTTGAATAAAATAAGTCGAGGTCAATTGTCCCTTGGAAGTATCTAAGGACGTGTTTAACACCATTTCAATGTCGTCGTGTTAGCGAAGAACTAAATCTTGCTAATAGATTTATAGCAAATGCTATATCAAGTCGAGTATTATTTGCAAGATACATCAGTGCACCAATAGCACTCAAATATGATATTTCATGACCAAGTAGTTCTTCATCATTTTCTCGAGGTCTAAATATATCTTTATTTATATCTAGCGACCTCACGACCATTGGAATACTCAATGGATATGCTTTATTCATGAAATTATTTTTTCAACACTTTAGTTGTATATATTGACTAATGAACAAAAATTTCTTCTTTCATATGTTCAATTTGAAGCCCAAGACAAAACTTAGTTTTTTCCAAAATCTTTAACTTCAAATTCTCGTTTCAAACAATCTATAGCTTCTCGAAGCTCTTCTGGAGTTCCGATGAGATTGATATTGTCAACATATATAGCAAGAATCACAAAACCAAAATTTGTTTTCCTAATAAAAATACATTGGCATATTTGGTCATTCTTATATCCTGAATTCAAAAAGAATTTACTAAGGCGATTGTACCACATGCGTCCAGACTGTTTAAGCCCATATAATGACTTCTGTAATTTTATAGAATAATTTTCACGAGCGTCTTTAGAAGCCTTTGGTAATTTGAATCCTTCAGGGATTTTCATATAAATCTCATTTTCAAGGCTTCCATAAAGATAAGCTGTAACAACATCCATTAGACGCATGTCCACCTTTTCATGAACTGCCAAACTTATAAGATATCGGAGCGTAATAGCATCAATAACGGGTGAATAAGTTTGATCATAATCAATTCTTGGCTTTTGCGAAAAGTCTTCTGCGACGAGTCGTGCTTTATATCTTAGGACTTCATTATTCTCATTTTGTTTTCGCACAAACACCTATTTACGGCCAACAGGTTTTACATCCTTGGCGTTTGGACTACAGGTCCAAAAACTTCTCTCTTTGCAAGCGAATTTAACTCCGATTGAATCACATCTTTCCATTGAGGCCAATCAATTCTATGTTGACATTCTTCAACTAATAAAGGATCTAAATCCTCATTATCCTTGAAAATATCAAGGACTACGTTGTATGCAAAAGCATTATCAATAACAACATTTCTTCAATCCTAACTTTGATTCGAACTTGTATAATTAATACAGATTTCAGAATTCTCTTCATCATTTGTAGTTGGAATCTTTTCATCAGTTGTCCCTTGGTTTTCTTTTTCTGTTTCATCAATATGATCTTCTGGATCATTTAATCCTCTTTTCTTTCGAGAATTTTTATTTTTGGAACCAAGGAGTTGGCCACGTTTCTGGCGTGTTTTTTATTAAATAGCTATATGATTAACTTTCTGTCCTTCAGAAACTTCTATCCGTATAGGAGCATCTATAGCTGGAATATGCGATTTAGTGACTCTGCTAAAAACAGAGTGGGAAAAAAAAGGGAAGAAGAAGATGCCTTTATGATTGAAATGCAACTATTCTGTAATAACACAGTCTCTTAGAAAAAGCATTACAAATGGTCCACTGAAATAACTCCCGGCGAAATTAAGTACTTTAAGAACTTCAAGTTGGGAAACGTCGGCCGGTAACGGACCCGAGAAACTGTTACTGAATGCATCAAGAACAACTAAATTCCCAAGATTGGATATCCCTTTTGGAAATTGACCGGAAAAATTGTTGCTACTGATGTCCAAACTCCTTAGATTTGTGAGGTTGAAGATTCCGACGGGGAGTTGGTCGGAGAAAGAATTGTGACTGAGATTAAGATCAACCAAGTCACTGAAGACATTAAATTGCTTCCCGGAAAGTGTACCGCCGAGATTCTTCATAGACAAATTCAGACCTACTATTGCAGAAGAGTTACTATTACAGTTGACACCAGACCAAGAACACGCACAAATTAAATCACAAGAAGGGTTTTCCGGCAACAACCAATCACTCAAACTTCCGGAATCTTCCATCCTTAACTCAGATTTCAGACTCAATAGTGCTTCAGAGAAAGGATCAATGGCGGCCTTAACAGCAAAAACCACCATAGTTAGTGAAAAAAGAAAGGTCAAGTACGTGAAACTGAGAATCCCCATTGGAACTTGCATCATAACACACACAAGAAAGAATTTTGAAACACCAAAAATAACAAAAAATAAAAAAATATATGTTTTTTTTTTAAACAAGAACAAGAACCTAACTTGTTGATATCGTTTCTTTTTAATCTAATTTGTTCTTCCATTGATGATGCATGGGGAATAGAGAAAGGTTGAAGAACATAAAAAAAAAGAATAAAAAAAGAGGAGGGAATGACATCAAAGGATTAGTTGAAATCAAAAGTATATAATTGAATTGCTTTATTAGAACAACAGGGGACCATTTGTAATGGGGTCTTTCCCTAAAATGACTCAACTTTTTTTAAATTATCCCGATTTAACCTAGTTTCTAAAACTATTTCCCAAACTAACTTTAATTCATTCACAAAATGAGTTCTAATGGACCCTACTAAAAAAAATTTAAAATTTTTTCTTTTTTCTTTTTCTCTTTTTCTATTTTTCTCTCTCTCTTTTTTTTAAATCCTCTCCGTTTCCTCCCTCCGTTTCCTCTCTCCGTTTCCCCTATCCATTTCCCCTTTCATTCCCTTTTCTTTTCATTTTTTTTTATTTCTTTTCCCTTTCAAAAAACCTTCTCCCCACTTTCCCTTTTCTTTTCAATTTTTTCTCTTCTCCATTCCAGCTCCAGACGTCCCTCTTCTTCCCTTTTTTTTTCTCTTCTCCTCTACAATCCATCTTCATTCCACCTCCAGACGTCCCTCTTCTTTCCTTTTTTTTAATTGTTTTCTCTTCTCCTCTCCAGTCCACTTCCCGACGTCCCTTTTTTTTATATGAAACATTAGGACTCATCTTCTCAATGAGTCCTATAATTCAGTACTGGAATTTATCACGTTTGAAAATTATGTGGAACATTAGGACTCATCTTCTCAATGAGTTCTATAATTCAGTACTGTAATTTATCACGTTTGAAAATTATGTGAAACATTAGGACTCATCTTCTCAATGAGTCCTATAATTCAGTACTGGAATTTATCACGTTTGAAAATTATGTGAAATATTATGACTCATCTTCTCAATGAGTTCTATAATTCAGTACTGGAATTTATCAAGTTTGAAAATTATGTGAAACATTAGGACTCATCTTCTCAATGAGTCCTATAATTCAGTATTGGAATTTATCACTTTTGAAAATTATATGAAACATTAGGACTCATCCTCTCAATGAGTCCTATAATTCAGTACTGGGAACATTAGGACTCATCTTCTCAATGAGTCCTATAATTGAAAAGAAAAGAAAAGGGACATCGGGAGGTGGACTGGAGAGGAGAAGAGAAAAAAAAGGAAAGAAGAGGGACGTCTGGAGGTGGAATGGAGATGGATTGGAGAGGAGAGAGAAAAAAAAGGAAAGAAGAGGGACGTCTGGAGCTGGAATGGAGAAGAGAAAAATTTGAAAAGAAAAGGGAAAGTGGGGAGAAGGTTTTTTTGAAAGGGAAAAGAAATAAAAAATGAAAAGAAAAGGGAATGAGAGGGGAAATGGATAGGGGAAACGGAGAGAGGAAACGGAGGGAGGAAACGGAGAGGATTTTAAAAAAAAAGAGAGAGAGAAAAATAGAAAAAGAAAAAAAGAAAAAAGAGAAAATTTAAAAAAAAAAAATTTAGTAGGGCCCATTAGAACTCATTTTGTGAATGAGTTAAAGTTAGTTTGGGAAATAGTTTTAGAAACTAGGTTAAACCGGGATAATTTTAAAAAAGTTGGGTCATTTTAGGGAAAGACTCGGGTAAACAACTAATTTTAATAATGTATGATTCTGAAAGAATATTTTCTGATTTTGAAGAATATTTTCTGATTTCAGTTTAAAAGGTTTTTGTTTGTTTACAATGTATACCTATGAATTTTATCTACGTATCATCTGAATTATCACATACATTATATATATATATAGTATATTGGATATTGTTTTAGATATTGGATATTTCTTTAGATATTACTTAGGTAGTTACAACTCTACCTCTAACCGTTAGTAATATCTCAATAATATCAATCTCAATATCTCAATAATATCAATATTATTATTGAGAATACACGAGAACACATGGCAGTTGATGTGGAAATCCTTTTAACTCTTTCACGCCCCCTCAATTCGAACTCGGCCATACTACAACAGTTAACTTTCCTCTAAGTCGTGTGAAGAATTGCAAACCTAAAGTCTTGGTAAGAATATCTGCATTTTGATCAATTGAAGGAACATAATTAACCTGCATCTCTCCTTTGGCCACCTTTTCTCTAATGAAATGAAAATCAAGCTCAATGTGCTTAGTTCTTGCATGTAGAATTGGATTTGCAGATAAGTAGATAGCACTTTGATTGTCTATCCATACTTGAGGAACTCTAGTCTGCTATATGTTCAATTCACTAAGAAGATACCTGATCCAAGTGATTTCAGCAGTGGCTAGCCCAAGACTTCTATACTCAGCCTCTGTGCTTGACCTTGATACACTTTGTTGCTTCTTGATGGGCCAAGAAACTAAATTTCTTCCTATGTAAACACAGTAGCCAGTAATAGACTTTCTATCATCCAAATCAGTAGCTCAATCAATGTCTGAAAAGGTTGTCACATTTAAATCCTTGGACCTGCTAAAATTCAGACCATAGTCTAATGTTCCAACCAGATATCTCAGTATCCTTTTAACAGCTTTGAGATGAGGTTCTAATGGATTTTCCATGTACTGACTCACTTTGTTGAAAGCAAAACTAATATTAGGTCTTGTGATAGTAGCATAATGAAGTCCCCTAACAATGCTCTTGTACATTTATGGATTCTGAATTGGATCTCCATTATATCTAGACAGATGTGGACTTGTGATCATAGGTGTAGAACTTGACTTTGCTTGTAGCATATTTGCTCTATCCAACAACTTCTTTACATACTGCTTTTGGCAAAGATGATACCCTTCAGGGGTTTTATTTACTTCAATTCCTAGAAAGTAGTGAACATTTCCCAAATCCTTCAATGTAAAATACTTCTTCAACCTTTCAATAAATTTTTGTACTGCCTGATCATTATTCCCAGTAACCAATATATCATCCACATATATCAAAACAAAGATCTTTATTCCATTCTTATTGAACATGAAGAGAGAATTATCAGCCTTTGAGCTTATGAACTCCAGTGATGACAGAGTTTCTCTTACCTTTGTAAACCATGCTCTAGCAGCTTGTTGGATCTATTATATTCTGATGCAGAAATCATATTATTGAGCTCACTGGTGACATGTGTGGAAACTCCAGAGTCTGGATACCACCATCCTTCATTATTTGAAAAGTTGCTATTAGGGATATGCATCATGTTTAGTGAATGATTCTTGTTCTGATAGTTCTCCACAACACCACCTGTACTATTCTGACTATTGTTTGATGTGTCATAACTTTGATCATATCTATGCCAACATCTGTCAGCACCGTGTCCTGGAACATGACAAACTTGGCACATAATCTTTGAGCCTTGTTACCTGCCACCTCTTCCTCTAAAGACACCTCTTCTTCCTCTGAAATTATAGTTCCCTCTGCCTCTTGAACCATATCCTTGACCATTGAAATTTCTCCTTTGATTGTTACCATGAGCCAAGAAGTTCACAATAGGCTGAGAACCATCAGTATTTATTGCTCCAATACCACTCATACTGCTAGAAGATTCCAACCTAGCTTCAAAGCTTAACAACAGTGCTTGAATATCACTCAAGGTAAAAGAATTAATTCTAGCAGTAACTGTGACTACCACTGGATCATATTCAGGACCTAAACCAGCTAAAATGTGCATTATGTGATCATTTTGATTTACAAGATTTCCAGTAGTTGCAAGTAAATCACAACACATCTTGATTTTTGTCAAATACTCAGTCATACTTAAGTTACATTTTCTTGTAGTTTGCAGTTGCAACTAGTATTGTAAGGTCTTTGCCTTGGATTGGGTTGCGAAATTTTTCTCAAGGGCACTCCAAATCTCAGAAGAGGTATTCAAGCCAATAATCAAAGGCAAAACATTTTCTACAAGTGATAAAAGAATCCAATAAGCCAAGATTTGATCTTGGCGATTCCACAAAATAAAAGATGAATTAATGGTCTGAATTTGAGAGTTACCTTGAATATATTTGTCTGTAGGTGGTGTTTCAGAGGTCAGGTAATGTTCAAGGCCATAGCCGTTAATAGCAGTAAGGATTTGCATTTTCCACACCAAGAAATTTCCTTCAGCTAGCTTTACAAAAACCAATTGACTCTGGGGATAGATAAGTTGGATCTTGACTTCATCTATGGTTGTAAATGGAGCTGTGTAAGCTGAGGTTGCTTCGTCTGCCATATCTTTAAAGGAAAAAGAATATCATAGTCATTAATGGCTCTGATACCATGAAAGAATATTTTCTGATTTTGAAGAATATTTTCTGATTTCAGTTTAAAAGGTTTTTATTTGTTTACAATGTATACCTATGAATTTTATCTACGTGTCATCTGAATTATCACATACACTATATATATATATATATATAGTATATTGGATATTTCTTTAGATATTATTTAACTAATTACAACTCTACCTCTAACCGTTAGTAATATCTCAATAATAACACACGACAACACATGCAAGCTGGAAATCCTTTTAACACTTAGAAGAGTTCGCCGTGAATACAAGGGTAACAAGTAAGTAGTTTGTGCTAGTTCTGTTCTGCACATAATGTTATCTCATTCTTATTTTTCTATGGTCTGACAATTTGATCTGTTTCTAGGATCTCTGAGGATGATTATGTAAAGGCCATCAAAGAAGAAATCAGCAAAGTTGTTAAGCTCCAGGAAGAGCTTGATATTGATGTCTTGGTTCACGGTGAGCCAGAGGTAAGCACAAAATGCTTTGTCCTGTATAGAATACATACATAATCACTTGTTAGAATTAATTTCTTGGTGAGGTAAGAACTCTTTTCTGGGTTTTTCCTTTTTTGGGTTCTTTAGAGTCATTTGTGGATATCTGATATCTGATATCTGGACTTGCATCACCTATACTACTATTTGGTGAACCTTAACTTGATTTTGTTTAATATAGTTCTGTTAGTCCTCTGAATTCTAACGATTTTTCCCCCTTTAATATGGCAGGTGAATTTATTAGTTGCAACTAAGGTTGGAGAGGAAGGACTTGATATTCAGACATGCTGCCTTGTCATACGATTTGATCTGCCAGAAACTGTTGCTAGTTTCATAGAGTCTCGAGGTCGTGCAAGGATGCCACAGTCTGAATATGCATTTGTTGTGAATAGGTGATTTCCTTACTATTTGTACTATTGCCATTGATTATTATTGCTTTCGGCAAATAAAGTGTGTTTGGCACTACAGGTCCAATGAGAAGGAGTTGAATTTAATAAAGCATTTTATAAAAGAGGAAAGTCAAATGAACAAAGAAATTTTATCAAGGAAATCCCGAGAGACGATGACTGATTTTGAAGAAGAGGTTTATGAAGTGAATTTGACGGGTGCCACTATTAGTTCGACATCAAGTGTTTCGTTGCTTCATCGCTATTGTTTTAAGCTCCCACATGATGAGTATGCTCTCAAAACTCAGTATATATTAACCCAATTTTGCAACCAAGAGACTTCTTGGATGATTCATTCACTGAAACTGTGTTTGTGTTAGATTTTTCAACCCAATGCCGGAGTTCTTTTACTTCGACGATAGTGATGGAATGGTTTGCCAGATTATTCTTCCATCCAATGCTCCAATCAGTCAGATTATCAGTACAGCACGAGCTTCAGCTGATGCAGCTAAAAGAGATGCCTGTTTGAAAGCATGCAAGAGTTTGCACGAGATTGGTGCCTTAACTGACTATCTCTTACCAGAACAAGATGATCCCAGTGATGAATTGGATAATGATTTGTCTGATTCGGATTCTGAGAATTTAAATGGTTAGAGAATGTCAGCATACTAAAACTTCTTTTGTTTCCACGCTTTGCTTAAAATGCAAATACAAGTCCAATAACTAAATGCTTTCTTGTAGATGAGCATTCACGAAGAGAACTTCATGAGATGGTTGTTCCTACTGCTCTAAAACAACAATGGACTGAGTTGGATAATCCTGTTACCCTTAGTTCTTATTATTTCAAGTTTTCTCCCAATCCTGTTGACAGGGATTATAAGAAGTTTGGTCTTTTTGTGAAAGCACCCCTACCAAAAGAAGCTGAGAAAATGACGCTTGATCTCCATTTGAATCCTGGTAGATCTGTATTAACAGAGCTTATCCCTTATGGGGTTTCGTATTTCATGAAAAATGAGGTAAAGCTGTCCCTTCTTATTCTTTTTCAGTTTAGGACTACATTAGAGATTCAACTTTCTTGAACTCTGTAATTTTTTGTTGTTACCAGTTGTTACAAGCAGAAAAGTTCCAGAGAATGTTCTTCAAGGTCATTCTTGACCGATCACAGTTCATTCCTGAATTTGTTTCATTGGAAGATACTGATAGTAATCTCTCCTCCTTCACCTTCTATCTGCTGCTTCCTGTAATTATCACTGAAGACAACCAGATTTCTGTGGACTGGAATCTTATCACTAGGTGTTTATCATCACCAATTTTTGGGGCTCCTGGAGACACTACTGTTGGAATTTCTAATGGACAGTTGCATCTTTCTGATGAAGTGAGAAGTTCTGAGGATGTCATAAACAGTTTGGTTTATGTTCCATGTAAGGATACATTTTTCTTTATTTCTGATGTTATTACCAAGAAAAATGGATACAACGTGAGGAAGCATTATAATGAAAGGTGAACATTTTACTAACCATTTTATTCTTAGTATTGTTAGTTCGAATTCCTTTCCTTCATCGCATGAATGCTTCTGCCTAACGGATCATATTTTCTGATATATTTTTGGCTTAAACAACTCATGGCTTTGGCTTGTTCCTTCTTTTAATGGTTCATGATTGTCAAATAGGTTCAACATCTGTCTCGCTTATCCGGAGCAACCACTTTTGAAAGCAAAACAACTATTTTTTCTGAAAAATTTGTTGCGGAGGAAAGGGTGTTCAGGTAGCAGTTTGTTTATTTGCAGCATAAAGTTCTTCATTTTGACAATACGTGTCCATACATAATATCTTGATATTGCTAGATATTCTCTTCTCGTCATTTTGTTGAGTTAATATGAATATTTCTTTATCATCTAATATTTATGTTTCTGAGCAGATTGGGGTTCCCACAAATATATAATTATACAAGCCGTACTCGATGTTCCCTCATGATACATGTTGTATTAGTTTTTCTAATTCGTAATTCCTGGTTCCAACTAGTCCCCATCCCTCAAAACCAATATTCGAAAGAAAATTGTATATGTTTCGAAGTGTTTGGATTATTACTGATTCATGTTCAAAAGCAGAGATGCGTGAAAAAGTGGAGCAGTTCATTAAATTACCACCTGAGATATGCAAGTTGAAGATTATTGGTTTCTCGAAAGATATTGGAAGTTCATTGGCCTTGTTGCCTTCTTTTATGCATCGGCTGGAAAGTTTGTTGGTGGCAACTGAACTAAAGGATAAACTATCTGAATCATTCCCTGAAGGAGCAGAAGTCACTGTTCAACGTGTAAGGCTAATTTCTCTCTTAATATCGTCATATACTTGGATTTTCATTGGCATAACTGACGATAGAATGTCCATGATTGATTGAAAACAATGTGAAATTGAATCAGGTTCTTGAAGCTCTAACAACAGAGAAGTGCAATGAGCACTTTTCTCTTGAAAGACTGGAGGTGCTTGGTGATGCATTCCTCAAGTTTGCTGTTGGGAGGCATTTGTTTCTTTTACACGACACACTAGATGAAGGACAGCTGACCAGAAAACGTTCTAAGATTGTCAATAATTCCAACTTACTCAATCTGGTGAGAAGAAGGAAACTACAGGTAACTTATCTGAATACTAAATTAAATGAACAAGTAAAATTCTGTTTTGAGAGTATTATGTTGCTTTTGAATTCTTTTCCGTAACTCTTAATATATTTTGCTTCTATTGTTCAGGTATACATTCGTGATCAATCATTTGAACCTGATCAATTGTTTGTACTAGGTCGACCGTGTCCTATAATTTGCACCGAGGACACCAAAAAGGATATACATTCTCCTGAACAGAATAGTGATGATTGCAAAGTTAGATGCAACAAATGTCATCACTGGTTGCATAAGGAAACAATTGCAGATGTGTTTGAGGCTCTTGTTGGTGCATTTCTCGTGGATTCTGGCTTCAAAGCTGTAACTGCCTTCCTTACATGGATGGACATCGAAATTGATTTTAAGGAATCACAACTCAGCAACATCTACACTGCAAGCACAAATTTTCTGCCTTTAGCCAATCAGCTCGATATCAATGCCCTCGAAAACTTGTTAGGATATCACTTTGTACATAAAGGTTTGCTCATTCAGGCATTTCTTCATCCATCCTTCCGCAGTCACTTTGGAGGTTGCTACCAGGTAGGCATCCTGCTGCTGAAAACTTTTGTTCTTAACTTTTCGGATATATCTTTTTTAGGTCCTTTTTATTTAATGTTCACATTACTTTGACCCCCAGAGACTTAAGTTTCTTGGAGATGCTATCTTGGATTATTTGATTACATCCTATCTATACTCAAAGTATCCGGAGTTGAAGCCAGGTCATTTGACAGGACTGAGATCAGCAACCGTGAACAACATTTCGTTTGCTGATGTTGCCATCCAATGTTCATTCCACAAATTCATTATATGTGACTCAAGCGCGCTCTCTAAATCAATGGATAAATATGCTAGCTTTATTCAAACATCTACTATTGAAAATGGATATGCTCAAAAGCCAGCCTGTCCAAAGGTAGCCATACCATTCTGATCTTTTCTTCTTAACCTCTTCCCGTCCAAGCCCCCGGGGGAGGAGTAAAATTATTGCATTGGGTGAAACTTTATTTTTTGTCATCCTCTTTATTAGTCTCCAAGCTTTTATCTTTCTATGAAATACTTTTTTTCTTCAGGCTCTTGGAGATTTGGTCGAGTCTTGCATGGGAGCCATTCTTCTTGACACGGGGTTTGACTTAAACTGCATGTGGAAGATAATGCTCTCCTTGTTAAAACCTGTTATGAATTTCACCAAGTTACGTAATAATCCTATTCAGGATTTTCATGAACTTTGCCAGTCTCATAACTTGGATCTTAAATTTTCGTCATCAAAGCAAGATGGAGCTTTTACTGTCATTGCAAAAGCAATATCAGACAATATGTCTTTGGAATCTAGTGCTACCAATGTCAGCAAAAAGACTGCCAAAAGAATAGCCGCACAGAAACTGTTCTCTATTTTAAAGGTACGAATATTATCATATATCATGTAATGCAAAGTTCTCTGTTTCTTCTGTTATTCATATTCAATATATATATATATATATATATACATATATATTGTAACTAGGATATCTGCTGTTAATTGTTTTGCTAGCCTTTAACTTACCAATTGTTAATGGCCAGAATCAAGGTTACAGATGTACATCTAAATCATTAGAGGAAGTAGTAAAAGAAACTAAGAAGAAGAAAGCTCGATTGATCGGATATGATGAAACTCCTACCATTTTATCCCCTGAACTTCATGACTCAAACTTGCAAGAAGATTCTAACAGCGATCTTGACTTTAAAGTCCGTCCCCTCAATGAAATGCCACAGAGAAACTCCAGTACCAAGCATAAAGATGTGGCGCGACAAGATTCTTCACTTGGTGGTGCCCCGGGATCAAAACCTGGAGAACTGAATTCGGATTCAAAGGAATCAGGTAAAAATCATGATTTCGACAACAAAGAAAGCTGCTGCAGAACATGCAGCTGAAGGGGTGCTTTGGTGCTTAAAGCAGGAGGGATATTTAAGGGACAGGTAAATCAAATTGGATTTTTTGTATCTATTTTGGAATGTATATCTATGCATATATACATACATATATTATGTTTTATGTTTTTTGTGCAAGTTTGTATCTATGATTTTGGATCTAGAGACAATAGTAAGTAATCTTGGCTTGAGATTCTGTGGACTTTTGTTTGTCTTTGCCTAACACTAAATTTGGTGGACAGAAGAATTTTTGTCTAAAAAAAATTTAGATTCTATCCATTATTTGTAATTTAGCTAATTTGATTCAATTCCTTGCTTAGATATCCAACCAGGATTACTTTTCCTTTCCACTTGATTTTTTTTTTTTAACATAATTTTAAAATGCGATTATTAATTGTAATTAGATATTATTAAAAATTTATTATTAAAGAGATATATATATATATATCTAGGGAAATAAGAGAAATATATTAGAAATAAAAAAATTATATGTTAGAAGGAAAAAAAAAATCTTCAAGTAAATCGAATACAAAGTAAATTTAAAAAGTTTATAAAATAAGTAGATAAAATAAAATGAAGAGATAATGTAGAAAAGGAAAAGTAAGGAAAAAAAAGGTTTTTTTTATTTTAATTATAATAATGGATTTTAAAATATGAAAAATCATGAGTTAAAAAAAATTAAGAACCTTCAATTAAAAAGAATAAAAGAAATTAAAAGTGATAATATTTACAATTTTGCCATCTAATCTTATATAATATAATATGGGTTCATGGTTGTCACAAACCTCGGAATATTCTAATTAAATTTTCGAGGTGGTATTTTTTTTTTGTCAAAATGAAAAAGAAAATGGTCTACACGAATCTCAAGATATATTGGAAACCTCAATCTCATAGTCATTTTAAAGTAATTTTTTCTATATATATATATATATATATATATATATATATTATTGTAGTTGTATTAAAAATTGTAATAATAAAATTTAAATAGATGTGAATTAAAAATTAAAAAATTTTGATTTAAATAATATCTGTTTAAATTTTTTAATTTTTTAATAAAAGATCAAATTAAATCGAATAAAAATTAATTTAATATAAACTTACTTAAACAATTTGTAATATATATATATATATATATATATATATATATGTAAGAATAATAAACATTAGATTTGATAATAGGACAGAATTCTTAAAAAGGACAAATCTGACAAAATAAAATAGTATTGTTTGCAAAAAAAAAATTATATTGGATATAAATCTATTTTATATCAAAAAAAAAAAATCTTTATTGTGAAATTATATAAAAATTATAAAAATAAATAATATGAAAAGTAAACAAGAGACGTACAAAATAGATAGAATATTATTATATGAGATTTTTTGTTCATCGTTGGTTGTATCTACAAAAGGGTATAAGACCCTCTATTTATAGAGGTGAATAGGGGATAAGAATAACAACAAATGGTGACACTTATCACCTGGTATTAATTGCTATGTGATATGTGTCACCTTAGAGATAGACATCAAGTGATACTTATTATCTTTCATTAAGTACGTAATTATTTCGAGATTAAATAATAATAATGATTATACGATGGACATCCACTAATTTAATGAATCTTCGAAATTCATAACACTCCCCCTGGATGTCCATTACATAAAAGAATATGTCTCGTTAAAACCATATTAGATAAAAACCCAGTGGGAAAAAACTATAGTGAAGGAAAAAGAGTACATTATTCTTTATGTGTAGATTTCTCTCCCTGATGAGATGATCTCTCGAAATCTTTAAACCGACGCAAACCAATTTTATATTTCAATTTCTCAAAGGTTGTAGTCGGAAGAGTTTTAGTGAATATATCTGCAAGATTATCACATGATCGAATTTGGAGTACATCAATTTCACCATTCTTTTGAAGTTCATGAGTAAAGAATAATTTAGGTGAAATGTGTTTCGTCCTATCTCCCTTGATATACCCTCCTTTTAACTGAGCTATACAAGCTGCATTATCTTCATATATAGGAGTTGGAATCTCTCTTCCGAAGGATAAACCACAACTCTCTCTAATATAGTGTATTATTGACCTCAACCATACACATTCTCGACTTGCTTCATGAATGGCTATTATCTCAACATGATTAGAAGAAGTTGTTGCTATTGTTTGCTTCGTAGAGCGCCATGATATAGCAGTATTACCATATGTAAATAAATAGCCATTTTGAGAACGTGCCTTATGCAGATCAGAAAGATAACCAGCATCTGCGTACCCAATCAGTTTTGGGTCATTTACATTTGAATAAAATAAGTCGAGGTCAATTGTCCTTTGGAAGTATCTAAGGACGTGTTTAACACCATTCCAATATCGTCGTGTTGGCGAAGAACTAAATCTTGCTAATAGATTTATAGCAAATGCTATATCAAGTCGAGTATTATTTGCAAGATACATCAGTGCACCAATAGCACTCAAATATGGTACTTCAGGACCAAGTAGTTCTTCACCATTTTCTCGAGGTCTAAATATATCTTTATTTATATCTAGCGACCTCACGACCATTGGAATACTCAATGGATATGCTTTATTCATGAAAAATCTTTTCAACACCTTAGTTGTATATGTTGACTGATGAACAAAAATTTCATCTTTCATATGTTCAATTTGAAAACTTAGTTTTTCCAAAATCTTTAACTTCAAATTCTCGTTTCAAACAATCTATAGCTTCTCGAAACTCTTCTGGAGTTCCGATGAGATTGATATCGTCAACATATATATCAAGAATCACAAAACTAAAATTTGTTTTCTTAATAAAAATAAATGGACAGATTTGGTCATTCTTATATCCTGAATTCAATAAGAATTCACTAAGGCGATTGTACCACATGCGTCCAGACTGTTTAAGCCCATATAATGACTTCTGTAATTTTATAGAATAATTTTCACGAGCGCCTTTAGAAGCCTTTGGTAATTTGAATCCTTCAGGGATTTTCATATAAATCTCATTTTCAAGGCTTCCATAAAGTTAAGTTGTAACAACATCCATTAGACGCATGTCCACCTTTTCATGAACTGCCAAACTTATAAGGTATCGGAGCGTAATTGCATCAATAACGGGTGAATAAGTTTGATCATAATCAATTCTTGGCTTTTGCGAAAAGCCTTGTGCGACGAGTCGTGCTTTATATCTTACGACTTCATTATTCTCATTTCGTTTTCGCACAAACACTCATTTATAGCCAACAAGTTTTACATCATTTGGCGTTTGGACTACAGGTCCAAAAACTTCTCTCTTTGCAAGCGAATTTAACTCCGATTGAATCACATCTTTCCATTGAGGCCAATCAATTCTATGTCGACATTCTTCAACTAATAAAGGATCTAAATCCTCATTATCCTTGAAAATAACAAGGACTACGTTGTATGCAAAAGCATTATCAATAACAACGTTTCTTCGATCCCAACTTTGATTCGAACTTGTATAATTAATAGAGATTTCAGAATTCTCTTCATCATTTGTAATTGAAATCTTTTCATCAGTTGTCCCTTGGTTTTCTTTTTCTGTTTCATCAATATGATCTTCTGGATCATTTAATCCTCTTTTCTTTCGAGGATTTTTATTTTTGGAACTAAGGGGTTGGCCACGCTTCTGGCGTGTTTTTGATTCAATAGCTATAGGATTAACTTTCTGTCATTCAGGAACTTCTATCCGTATAAGAGCATCTATAGCTGGAATATGCGATTTAGTGACTCTGCTGGAGTCAGCAAAAGAACCTGGCAGTTGATTTGTAATTTGTTGCAAATGTATAATCTTTGAACTTCAAGTTCACACATATTTGTGTGTGGATCTAAATGATTCAAAGATGTTTTCCACGCAAGTTCAATCTTATGTCATTTATTCTCTTCCCCTAATTTGGGAAAACAAATTTTTATCAAAATGGCAATCAGCAAATCTTGCTGTAAACACATTCCCTGTCAAAGTTCAAGATACCGTATAATAGACGGGGAGTCATACCCAATATATATCCCCAATCTTTTTTGCGGACCCATTTTTGTCAGTTGGGGTAGTTCAATTGGAACATATACAACACACCCAAAAATTTCCAAATAAGAAATATTTGGCTCTGAACCAAAAGCCAACTGTATGGAGAAAATTTATGGTAACTCGATGACCTTAAACGCACAAGTGCTGCAACATGCAAAATTGCATGTCCCCAAGCTGTTGTAGGGGGATTTGTCTTCATCAATAATGGTCTAGCAATTAATTGCAGCCTTTTAATAAATGATTCAGCTAGACCATTATGTGTGTAAACATGAGCTACAGAATGTTCAACAATTATTCCAATCGACATGCAATAACAATCAAATGCATGCGAAGAAAATTCACCGACATTGTCTAGACGGATTCGCTTAATATGATAATCAGGAAACTGCGCTCTTAAGCGAATTATTTGGCCAAGTAATCTTGCAAACGTCATGTTGCGAGTTGATAATAAACAAACATGCGATCATCCGGTCGATGCATCAATCAAGACCATGAAATATCGAAATTGCCCACATGGTGGATTAATCGGTCCACATATATCTCCATGAATCCGTTCTAGAAATGTAGGACTTTCAGATCCTACTTTCAATGGTGACGGTCTTATAATCAATTTCCCTTGGAACATGCAGCACATGAAAGTTGATCAGAAATCAAAATTCTTTGATTTTTCAAAGGATAACCGTGCGTTGTCTCGATAATTTTTCGTATCATAATTGATCCCGGATGACCCAAACGGTCATGCCAAACTTTAAAAGTAACGGGATTAGTAAACTTCTAGTTTACTAAATGATGCGCCTCAATAGCATTTATTTTCGCATAATATAGGCCAAAGGATAGAGATGATAGTTTTTCCAACAAAAATTTATTACCGGATGTCACTTTTGTGATACCCAAATATTCATTACCATTATCCTCCATAGTCTCAACATGATATCCATTACGTCGGATATCTTTAAAACTCAATAAATTTCTTTGAGACTTTGAAGAATATAATGTTTTATCAATAGCAATCATAGTTCCTCCCCGTAATATTATATTAGCTCTTCCGGAGCCTTCAATAAGTTTTGCACTACCATTTATTGTGGTAACACTTGTTTCTCCCACATTCAATTGAGAAAAATATTTCTCATATTTCAGTATGGTGTACATAGTTTCACTGACAATAAGACAGACACTTTCGATATCGTTATTCATACCAGAAAATTGAACAACAACCATCTGTTTTGTTAATAAAATATTTACAGAAATAAAAATTAAACATATTATATCACAACAAAAAGTAATATAAACATATAACATATAATATTAATATTCTAATTATTTTGGACACTTCCATCTCTAATTAAGTGGTCAATTCTTCCTTCTGGATGTTCGAAAAGATCAGTAACATCCAGGTGAGCCACATCAACATCAACATTTTCAAGATCGTCATCATTTCTTTCATGAGACAAATTTTGAGAAGTAAGTCAACAAGATGTTTTGTAGTCCTACAGGCACGAGACCAGTGACCTTTCATGCTACAATGATAACATTTGTCTTCATAATTTTTTGGAACAATATTTCCTTTCTCATTATGTTTTGTCCACTTCAGGTGGTCATTAATATTTTTGGCACCTAAAGTATTATTACGATTGTAAGGGCCAAACTTATCACGGCGTCCATGATCATATTTTCGACCATGACCACGGTAACGACCACGACCACAACCACGATCTCTTTTGGGATCATGATTTCTAACAGCATTCACTTCAGGGAATGAATAGAATCAGTAGGTCGAGTCTCGTGATTTTTCATTAGTA
This sequence comes from Asclepias syriaca, assembly GCA_027405835.1. Lineage (NCBI taxonomy): Eukaryota > Viridiplantae > Streptophyta > Magnoliopsida > Gentianales > Apocynaceae > Asclepias > Asclepias syriaca. The sequence goes on along the minus strand of CM049927.1, from coordinate 3,626,519 downwards.
GTTCATTATTTTGTTCCGCAACAAGAAGACAATAAATTAATTCAGATATTGTTGATGCAGGACAATATTCGTGGCATGAAAAGTGGAGTATGTTTTCTCCAACGTATCATCATCCGTTATATCAACTCCACATAGTTTCAGTTGTGAAACTATTTTAAACATTGAGGAGTTATACTCACTAACGGATTTGAAATCTTGCAATTGCAACCAGTCATATCGTGCTTTTGGGAGAACGGCCATCTTCTGGTGGTCGAATCTTTCTTTCAAATTTTCACACAAAACAAGAGGATCTTTCACGGTAAGATATTCATTTTTCAAATCCTCATGAACATGATGACGGTGAAATATTATAGCTTTAGCACGATCTTGTGTTGATGACACATTATTTTATACAACGGTGTCTGCCAGACCCATTGTAGCCAGATGCATTTCGGCATCTAGTGTCCATGACAAATAATTCTTTCTAGTGACATCAAGAGCCACAAATTCGAGTTTAATAAGATTTGACATAATAATAACAGAAAATGTACCTGTAAAAAAATGTACCTGATTGATCTTCAAATAAACTTCAAAAATTCTTTTTACCCAGTGGTAGATACTCGTGCTGATAACGTATTATGAAATTATATAAAAAATATAAAAATAAATAATATGAAAAGTAAACGAGAGACGTACAAAATAGATAGAATATTATTATATGAGATTTCTCGTTGATCGTTGGTTGTATCTACAAAAGGTACAAGACCCTCTATTTATAAGGGTGAATAGGAAATAAAGATAAAAATAAATGGTGACACTTGTCACCTAATATTAATTGTTAGATGATATGTGTCACCTTATAGAAGGACTTAAATTATATTTTAAAATTTTAAATTCTTTCTTATAATATATATTTTTTTAATCAAGTGTATTTTGGGAAAAGATGAGTAAATCAAAGCCAAATACGAAGGAAGTGTAAAAATCTCTCCAACCGTTGTGGGAAAGAAGTGGACTACACCAACCCCAGCGCCACCAACCCTCTTTTGCTTTCTTCTTCACGACATTTTTTTTTTCTTTAAAAAAAAATAATTTATTTACTTTCTCATAATTTTAATTACTACATTTTTAATAGAAAATTACTTACAATTTACTGAGGGAAAAAAAAAGACGGAAACTGAGCGCGTGAGAACATGTATCGTGAACCTCTGGATGAAAAGTAGTAAAAATGAAGTGTATGAATCATCCAAGAAGTCTATTGGTGATTGAATTCATAAAAAATGAAAAGTAAAACATGAAATCATTCAAAGTTTGGATTTTTATTCCAATAGAGAAAAACATGCAAGAAAGCAAATTAGGAACTGAAATGATAACAGCCGTTTTTTCATCCTACTCCAAAGACAAAGATTCTTATTACCTCATAAAAAAAAAAAAAAAACTCTTGTAATAATATATATATAATCATTACAACCAGTGTCCTTTTGATGTTTAAAAACATGAGTATAATTGCACTGCAAAGCAATAACAAAGTATTTCTCTTTTTTCTTTCTGTAATTAGGACCCATTTTTTCTTTTCTTTTCTTTTTTGAATCGTACATTATAAAAATTAGTTGTTTACCCATAAGAAAACCAAGAAAAAGAAAAAGGGTTTATTAAAGAACTCTCTTTTAATTAAGGAAATTATATATATATATATATATATATTGAGCAGAAAAAGATACCTGCCAGGGGCAAATATGTCCATACGGCAAATAAATCCACACACTGCCACATGTACTGCGGGTTGACTCAAAGTCAAACCTATTATCATAAAAAGTGGAATAAATAACCCACTAAACCCCAACGTGGATCTCCACTCTCCTACTTACAAGGACTGTTTCTCCATAACGGTAACTGTTAAACAGCCCACGAGCTGAATCTACACGACCTCCATACCGCTTCCTTATAAAAGGAAAGGATCAGACAAAGGTAAGGGCAAGCCAGATATACCAAAAACAATTACCAATTATATATTAAACTAACTTGATCGTCGGAGAGTTCTCGGGGATCCACATCCCCACCGAACTTTGTTTTGCAGGTCAATTCTAGGATTCTCCAAGATTCCCGAGTCATATTTTACCTTTTTACCCTCAAGATATCCTTACCAAATTTTGACGAATCAGTTTGGTTCCGTTACCGGGAAAGAAAATTTTTATTCCTTATTTTGATCCTTCCCCAAAAAGTTACGATGTCCCGACAATCAGGAAATCACGAGAATCACCCTGATGCAACGCTCCTGACGTCTCTCCCTGAAATTCCTCGCGTCGCCCACTCCTCAGCACCCGTTGATCCCCACCGCCATTCCTCCTTGGAGCGCCTGGGACCCAACGGATCACCTCGCTGGACAACCGATCTCCGCGACCACTTAAGCGAGAGGCGAGCCACTGATGACGGACGAGCAAAAGAAATAGAGGAGCTGCAAAGAAGGGTTGAGAGGCTCCAAAAGGAGCGAGACCTCGCGGAACAGTGGAAACAGCTCCACGCGGAGTATGCTAGAGAGGGCCTAACCCCTCCGATGCTCCCAAATGGAGGAAGAGTACACTCGGAAGCTCCGCCTCTGAGGTCCCGCACCCTGATTATCAAACAGACCGCAACCACGAAAAGAACCGAAAGGAACGGTAGACAACCGAGCAGAAGATCCCGCCCAGCGGTTAGCGAAGTAGGAGAGAGCCACCATACCTCCAAACCCACCTCAAAGCTCGCCGAGAAAAAGCGAGGCGTCGAGCGAAGTCCAAAAAAGGCCAAAAGCTCGGCAAAAATTCCAAAAAGATCAATCGGACTAGGCCCGTTCACGAAGTGGATTCAGGATATAACGTCTGACCCTTCTCTCCAACTTCCGAAGTTTGTCCCATATACTGGACAAACACGACCTCAAGAGCACATATGCCATTTCCAAACGCTCATGAGTCTAGTCACGAGCGACGAGGTTGTCCTGTGCAAAGCGTTCCCAAGCACCCTGACCAGCAAGGCACTCACGTGGTTTACCTCCTTACAGTCGGGCACAATAGATTCCTGGGATACTCTAGAAAAGATCTTTCTAGACAAATTCAGTACAGCAGGAACGATTCCGAAAATGAGAGGCGACCTGGCCAATATCAAACAACGAGATGACGAGTCCCTGTTGTCGTTCGTTGAGTGATTTAAGAAGACTCACGACGAGATAGAAGGAATTAGCCAGGATACGGTCATCACATGCTTTGAGGGAGGCTTCCGCTCCAGAATGCTCTATACCGAACTCCAATTAAGGAGGCCGGCGACCATAGGCGAAATGTTTGACGTAGCGAGAAAGGTCTCATTGGTTGAGGGCAGCACGCCTGACTCCGCTAGAGCCAAGGACAAATCGACCGACCTCCAGAAAAGTTCCCCGAGCTTCGTCGATAAAAAAGAGAGGGTTCGGTTTAAGAAGCCGGAAACATTTACACCTTTGAACGTCTCGAAAGAGAGCCTCGTAGCGGTCATAAAGGACAAGTACGGAGTCCAAGACCCCGCACCGATGAGACAACAATCTTACCCCACCAGGGATAAGACCAAGTTCTGTGTGTTCCACCGTGATTACGGGCATACCACAGAAGACTGCTTCCAACTAAAAAGAGCCATAGAGCGCCTCATCAAAGAGGGATGCCTGAAGGAGTACGTCGCCAACGCCCAGCAGCAAAAAGACAAAGGCGAAAGAGTGATTGACATGATCAATCCCGACATCACCTCGGTCAAAAAGATAAAAAAGAAAATCTACAACCTCACAAAGTCGTATCTCGTTCCTGAATACGAGTTTGAACAGCGTGAGGTCATTTCCTTTTCAAGCGAGGAGATGGAACACAACGAGGAAGCGAGGATCACACCCATCGTCCTTGAGGCGCGAATGACGAAAGAAGGTATTGACAAATGCACAGTGAGGAGGATTCTGATCGATACAGGAGCTGCCAAGAACATCATGTACCTCCAGTGTTTCAAAGAAATTGGCCTCAGTGACGCCGACCTCAAGGCCAGCGGGATGGTCCTCGAGGGTTTCTCTAACCACAAGGTGCTGGTAAAGGGAACTGTCCGGATACAGGTAACTCTCGGGGATGGAGAAAGGCAACGGACCGAAGAGGTCAAATTTTACGTGGTCGACCTCGACTCCCCGTACAATGCGATCCTGGGCACACCTTGCCACGCGGCATTCAACCTTATAATATCAACCTCGCACCAGCAGGTAAAGTTTTGTACTTCGCAAGGCGTAGGCTTCGTCAAAAGCCACCCGCGCAGCCTCTTGGGACAGATCATGAAAATCAAAAGGAAGAGAGGCGGGTTGGACAATGTCGCGACAATAAATTCGGTAGCTTCTCCCAGTGACAAAAGGATACTGAAAATCCTCGAAAAGCAAATCAACGATTTGGTCATAGAAGCATCGGGTACCCTGGAGTTCGAAGAGGAAGTCATCAACCCGAGGTACCCGCAACAGACCGTCAAAGTCGGCAGGGAAATACTTGACACATTCCGGCGAAGTATCATCGACTTCCTAAAAAATCACCAGGACAACTTTGCTTGGTGCACCGAGGACATGCCCGGTATCGACGCATCGGTGGCTGAACACGCACTCAGCATAAGTCCCAAATGCCCACCGGTGAGACAGAAACCGCGAAAGTTCGGGGAGGAAAAGGAGCAAGGCATGAAAGAAGAGGTAGGAAAGTTACTCAAGGCAGGCTTCATCCGCGAAGTCCAATACCCAACATGGTTGGCAAACGTGGTAATGGTCAAGAAAGCCAACGGAAAGTGGAGAATGTGCGTCGACTATACCGATCTCAACAAAGCCTGCCCCAAGGATTGTTACCCGTTACCAAGAATCGACGCTCTTGTCGATTCAACCTCGGGGTACGAGCTTTTAAGTTTTATGGACGCCTTCTCGGGATACCACCAGATCAGGATGAAGCCGAGCGACCAACTCCACACTTCGTTCCGAGCTGCAGGGGCCATATACTGCTACAATGTGATGCCCTTCAGCCTCAAGAATGCAGGGGCCACATACCAACGGATGATGAATCATATCCTTCGACGGCAAATAGGAAGAAATGTGGAGGCCTACGTAGATGATATGGTGATTAAAACCAAGCGTGGGAAATCACACCTAGATGACCTGGAAGAGACCTTCTCCAGCCTAGCCGAGTACAACTTAAAACTGAATCCCACGAAGTGTGCGTTCGGAGTCAAGTCCAGGAAATTCCTTGGGTTCATGACATCGGAGAGAGGGATCGAGGCTAACCCGGAGAAATTGGCAGCAGTGGCACGGCTCACCGAGCCGCGATGCTTAAAGGATGTTCAATGCTTAAACGGGTGTATCGCCGCCCTCGGCCGATTTGTCTCGAAATCGGTGGAAAGATGCTTGCCATTTTTCAAAACACTGAAGGACTCAAAAAACGGTTTCAAATGGACTCCAGAGTGCAGCAAAGCATGGAAGGATCTCAGGGCCCACTTGTCCCAATTACCCCTGCTGCGGCCACCAGACACAGGCAAGACACTGTTCCTGTACCTATCATTCTCGGACTTCGTGGTAGCTTCCGTACTAATAAAAGAAGAGGGAAAGAAGCAATACCCCGTCTACTTCGTCAGCAAGGCCCTGAACGGTGCCGAATCTAGGTACTCCAATATAGAGAAGCTGGCGTACGCGCTGGTCATCTCATCCCGGAAGCTGAGGCCATACTTCGAGTCCCATCCGATCATCGTCTACACCGACGCTCCGCTTAAACAGGTCTTCCATAAACTAGACCAATCTGGGAGACTGCTCCGGTGGTCTATAGAACTGTGCATCCAGGAAGTCACTTTCAAGCCCCGAACGGCCATCAAAGCCCAAGCCTTGGCCGACTTTCTCGCGGAGGGATCATTCACAGAGGAGCACAACCGGCAGACGATGGACCCATGTGAGTTATGGGTAGATGGTGCGGTTAATGCCAGCGGAGTGGGTATCGGCGTAGCATTGATCTCACCGAACAAAAAGTATACTGAGATGCGAGCCGCGAGACTTGAAATTGACTTATCGAATAATCAAGCGGAGTACGAGGCATTGCTTATGGGGGTAGATTGGGCTCACGTCGCGGGCATAACAGCCCTCAAAGCCTTCAGCGACTCACAGCTCGTCGTTAACCAGGTGCAGGGCACATATGCCGTACACTCGGAGAACCTCCAGAATTACGCTGAGAAGGCCAGACAATGGAGGGACAAATTTGATTTCTTCACCTTATCCTTGGTTAGCCGAAACGATAATAAAACAGCAGACCGCTTGGCGAAGATAACCTCGGGCGAAACTCCCAACGAGGAGGGGGTCCCAGTAGAGATAAGGACGAGCCCTGGAAATACGAGGATACAGCCCATACTCCGCGCATCGGAGGACTGGGTGGATGAAATAACGAAGTACATCCAGAGTGGAATGCTACCAGAGGACACCACCCTCGCACGATAGATAAAGCGGCAGTCCGCCAGGTATGTCCTTCACAATAATATCCTATACCGCTGATCCTTCTCCAAACCTTTGCTCCGTTGCATCCCGCCATCCCAAGTGGACGACTTGCTCGCCGAGATGCATGAGGGGGAGTGCGGAGGACACCCAGGAGCCCGAGCCCTAGCGGAAAGAATAATCAGTCAAGGATATTACTGGCCGACATTAAGAGAGGACGCCAGGCGACATGTCAAGAGCTGCAACACCTGCCAAATTTTCGGGAACATACCGCAACTACCCTCCATAGAGCAGACCCCGGTTGTGGCAGCATGGCCGTTCGACATGTGGGGCATGGACCTAATGGGGAAATTCCCAAAAACAAGGAACGGGTATGAGTACTTGGTGGTAGCGGTCGACTACTTTTCGAGGTGGATAGAGGCTAAGGCCTTGAGAAACCCCACGGAGGAAAACATCACAAACTTCCTTAAAGAGCAAGTTATATGCCGCTTCGGAATCCCAAGGGTAGTGATAACTGACCACGGGGTTCAATTCTCGGCCAAGTTTACCTCGGAGTGCCACCGATTACACATCAAGCATTGGAAATCCTCAGTCGCACATCCACAGGATAATGGCCAGGCAGAAGCCGCAAACAAACTGGTATTACAAGCCCTACGACGAAATTTAGAAGGGGTATCGAACAAATGGGCTGACGAATTGCACTCCGCGCTATGGGCGGTCCGCACCTCGATAAGGGGCCCCACTGGTGAGTCTGCATTCGCACTAGTATACGGCTCGGAGGCCGTCGCACCCGCCGAGGTGGTCGTACAGACAGCAAGATTCACAATGTACGACCAAGTCAACAACGAAAGAACAAGAAACGTAGACCTCGATTTACTGGAAGAGAGGCGGATCGCAAGCCGCCTGAAGTCTCAAACCTTCAAGGAAAGAATGAAGTGGACCCACGATAAGAAGGTATCCGAGCGGCCAATCAGGGTTGGAGACTGGGTACTTCGGAAGATTGAGGGAACGGCAAGGCACATCCAGGCAAACAAGTTAACTCCCAATTGGGAAGGTCCGTACCTCGTCAGTAGCGAAGTACGCCCCGGCACGTACCGCCTTACGAACAAAGAGGGCGTCCTCTTGCCAAACCCATGGCACGCCAATCATTTGAAGAGATATTACACCTGACTGACGCCGGAAGGCCGCTCTCATTTCCCTTCATCGCAGCCTGGCCCCTCACCTCGGACTCTAGTGCGGCCAGGCGAGGCTCGTGGACAGCCCGCCACTAAGCAGCCGCTGCCCCACCTTCCTCTGCCAAGAAGTAAGCCCGGGAGATATGCATCAAGAAGGCAGTGATCTGCGAAGTCAAAGGAGTTAGCAAAAAAAAAAAAAGAAAAAAGAAAGAAGCCTAAGTCTCTCACCCGAGCTAGGAGAGCACCAGCTCTGTTGGTAGCCTCGCCGACAGACATCTCGCCCATGCCGGTTAAGGACTCTATGTCCACTGCCCGGTCCAGGATGACCCCACCGATGTACGAGGCCGCAAACCGGTTGGTAAAGCGCAGATTATTGAGGGGAGGAGTCCTTCGGGATATTTCTGCGGCCAGCTCCCGCAGAGCCCCCTCCTCCTCGGGTATAACAAACCCCGGTCTTAGCCACGACGGGCCGAGGTCCGTCTCCACTTCCCCGGCTACGGTCCTTTCGGGTGGCGGGGTTGACACCCTTTCCTCCTGCACCCCCGCAGGCGGAGTATCGACGGGCATCACCTTAGGAGCAGGACTCGGAGTAATTTCCATCGACCGGACGGGAGACGAAGTCCGCGGGCGCTGACGATGTCTAAGTTGTTCTTCGTCCACATCTTCCCCCACAGGTTCCCGGATAAGTGGCGGGCGAGTCCTCGAAGGGGTAGAGTGAACGAACGGCGCCTGCGACCCCTCCTCCCTTGGACGTCGTCGGGATCCCCCCCCGACGCGAAGTGTTACCCGCTGAGGACGGATAGGTCAGAGGAGTGTCCCCACTTGCGCCCCAGTCAATTAGCCGAGGGGGGAAACGCGGAAGAGAGTCTAAGTGTGATTGACGCACACTTCGGCCAGCTTCGCGCTCCCTCCAAGCCACCTTGAAAGTTGCAGGCTCTAAAAAAAAGGGTAAGTGTCCATGCTAGATACGAAGTAAAAAACAATTGACGAAGTAAGAGTTACCCCGGCTTGGTTGGCAACCCGGAGATGAAGATGGAGGGCAGAGGTCACACTGGATGGAGAAGAGGCTCCCGGGGTGTATGGTCCACTCGGTGTTGGGCACCTCGGGTGTAAAGCCTAATTCCCTTTTTCTAGACTCTAACCCCTCTCATATCCCACACCACTCCAGGCTTCGGTCGCTCAACAAGTCCTTCGTAGAATACACCCGGGATTGACCATCTAGACGTACATGAGCTCGAGAAAGGATATCTCGGAAGGATCCAAAGAGGAAGGGGAGACAGAAACTAAGGGCCTACCCTCATTGACACAAGGTTGGAAAGGGAAACCTATCTTCGACTCTACCGCCACCCACCTACTCCTAAAATCTACTTTGTTGGGAGGGGAGTCAAAGAGAGGGACTAGTTTTCGTCGCGGACGAAGTGAGAGAGTGTTGTCCGACATACGAAGTGAGGAGAAGAACATCCCCAAGATGTTCATGGACAACTCAAAGCCTAAACGGCGACCCAGACAAATCAAAGAACAAAGAGCCCGAACAGCATTTGGGTGAAGCTGCCCGGGTTGTATACGAGCATACACGAGAAAATCGACGAAGGAAGGGTCCATAGGAAGCCTAAGTCCCACCTCGAAGTGAGCTAACGGGATAGGGATAATACGAGTGGACATCCTACCTAGTTCAAAGGGCAAGCATAACCGATATATATTCCTGTCTATGCCATACCTACGGTAGATGAAGTCAAGTTGATCCCGAGTTACCTTAGATCTATAGAGGCAGAAATCCGTACCTAGCGGCCCCAACACCACGGGCCCAGACGAAGTGGCAGCCGGGACCTCTTCGGAAGGCACCTCGCGGGCAGGCCGAGGGTCCCCAAAGCCTTCGGCCATCAACTCAGTCACTTCATTTTCAGCAATGCTTCTCTGTTGACCGTCCATTGCTCAAGCTACAAACAGAAGTTCAAGGGAGTTCAAGATAGCGTATAGAAGAAACACTACTATATTCAAATCAATCCCTCAACCGTAGTAGGTTAAAGAAAAAGCATTGAATAACACATACAAGCCCCCGACAACCACAAATAGATTGAAACACAGACAGCCCAACAAACAGATAAATGCCTAACTATGGCACACATTACCATAGATAACTAAAGAGAGTTACATGCCGATAAACAGGAATAAAAGAGGCACCAGTAAAACAAAAACTACCCACAAAAGGACAGAGCATACCTTTTTTGGATTATCAAAAGTGATCGGGATGATGGAGGCGGGATCGAACTCACGACCGAAGCGGAAGAGAATTCTGCAGGAAGTTTTGCACGATAGCAATGGCAGAGAGTTTCGAAAAAGAGTATCAGAGGAGAAGACGAAAACAAGTATTGCGTGAGGAAGGAGAGAAAAGGGAAAGGTTTTTAATAATTATGTGAAAAAGTTTTTACAAGGGAGCCATGATTACTCACGAAGATCAATGCCTCGAGTCTGCAAAAAGGACGCCTCGTAACTGACAACATTTAAAACAAAGCGACAGCCGTCACACTCACCAGTAACCCCGGCCCACGCGCTTTTTCCTCGCTGACCGAGGCTCGCTAAGCCACAACGGGATCTTGAGGAAACTACCATCGGATGCCTGTAAGCCGAAGTACCAAGCTCGGCAATTCGGTCTCTCCAGCGAAGTCCGCACTGAGTCGAGCTATACTTCGCTGAGGGGCCACTGAGCGGAAAAAGATACCTGTCAGGGGCAAATATGTCCATACGGCAAATAAATCCACGCACCGCCACATGTACTGCGGGTTGACTCAAAGTCAAACCCATTATCATAAAAAGTGGAATAAATAACCCACTAAACCCCAACGTGGATCTCCACTCTCCTACTTACAAGGACCGTTTCTCCATAACGGTAACTGCTAAACAGCCCACGAGCTGAATCTACACGACCTCCATACCGCTTCCTTATAAAAGGAAAGGATCAGACAAAGGTAAGGGCAAGCTAGATATACCAAAAACAATTACCAATTCTATATTAAACTAACTTGATCGTCGGAGAGTTCTCGGGGATCCACGTCCCCACCGAACTTTGTTTTGCAGGTCAATTCTAGGATTCTCCAAGATTCCCGAGTCATATTTTACCTTTTTACCCTCAAGATATCCTTACCAAATTTTGACGAATCAATATATATATATATATATATTTATATGTGAGTATCTTTAGAGAAAGAGAGTGGGGGAAAAAAGGGAAGAAGAAGATGCCTTTAGGATTGAAATGCAACTATTCTGTAATCTCTAATGGCAAACATAGTCCCTTAGAAAAAGCATTACAAATGGTCCACTGAAATAACTCCCGGTGAAATTAAGTACTTTAAGAACTTCAAGTTGGGAAACGTCGGCCGGTAACGGACCCTAGAAACTGTTACTGAATGCATCAAGAACAACTAAATTCCGAAGATTGGATAACCCTTTTGGAAATTGACCGGAAAAATTGTTGCTACTGATGTCCAAACTCCTTAGATTTGTGAGGTTGAAGATTCCGACGGGGAGTTGGTCGGAGAAAGAATTGTGATTGAGATTAAGATCAACCAAGTCACTGAAGACATTAAATTGCTTCCCGGAAAGTGTACCGCCGAGATTCTTCATAGATAAATTCAGACCTACTATTGCAGAAGAGTTACTATTACAGTTGACACCAGACCAACACTACTAGAAAAATCAAGTTTTGCAACGGTCGCAAATCCGTCGCAAATTGACTTTTGCGACGGATTTGGCCGTCGCAATATTTTGGATGCTGATTGCGACGGCACACAGAATCCGTCACAAATAGCGATGAATTTGCGACGGGCAAATTCGTCGCTATTTTGCAACGAATTTGCGACGGCATATGGGCGTCGCTATTTTGCAACAGATTTGCAACGGCATATGGGTGTCGCTATTTTGCAACGGATTTGCGACGGCATTTGGGCGTCGCTATTTTGCAACAGATTTGCGACCGCATTTGGCCGTCGCAAAATAATGACGAATTTGCGACGGTCAAATTCGTTGCTATATTTGCGACAATTTTGCGACGGTATTTGGGCGTCGCTATTTTGCAAGAGATTTGCGACGAATTTGACTGTCGCAATATCTTCGTCGCTAATTGCGACGACACAAAAATCCGTCGCAAATAGCAACAAATTTGCGACGATCAAATCTGTCGCTATTTTACAATTAATTTGCCACAGATTTATTTTTATTATTTTTTGTTTTTAATTAAATACATAAAATTTTAAATATATATATATATAAAGTCCAAATAATAAAACATTCTAAAATGTCATTGTAATAATAATAAATATATAGTTCTTGTACTCTCTTGTAAAGTTGAGGCTTTAGCACTCCAATGTAAGGCAAGTTCTTGTACCGCTCACCAAAATCCATTCCATAACCCACTATGAAATAGTCAGGACACTGCAAAACAAAACAAAAACAATTACGTTTTTAATTCTTAACATATAAACACCAGAGATACAGAGTCTATAGTTTCTTTCTTATCAAATGGAAATTTTCTTGTTTAACAAGATTAAATTCTTAGAGCATTGAATGAAGAAGGCCTCAACAATTCTTGTTGGTCACACCTCCACTTATATACAAGGATAGAGAAGGAGAGATTACCTCGAAACCACAGTAGAACTTTCCATCTCCCAATAGTTCGAAATTAACCTTTCGTCTTGCTCGCTTATCAAGGATAGTGTACACAGATACAGATGATGCCCCTTTAGATGCCAAGTGATTGATCAATGAGGACAGAGTGCTTCCCGTGTCTACAATGTCTTCAACCTTCACATCAATGTATTATTATCCATAACATTATATTGTGTTGGTCTAAATTAACATCAATTTTCAACCAGAGGTAGTATTTCAAATATCTCCAACACAAAATAATAATACATTTTGGAAGGGCCAAAATAAGCAACCTTGCTTGAAAGCAAAAATTTACAGCTCTATGAAACCAACGCCTAAAGGCCATAAATATAAACACATTAGTTGTTATAAACAATGAAAGGAGGAGTCAATGCAACAAAGAGTAAGTACAGTAATTGTTGTTATTTTTCCAGCTATTCTACATCAATTATTTCGACTCAACCATCATATATTGGCATTTAACATTTAACAAGACCGAGTATAAATAGTGGAAGATGTATAAGCAATGACCTTATAATACATTGTCTCGTTTCTATCATGCAAATGGTTTAGGATTCGCCACTTGGCCAAAGCATTTGGATCTAGTGGTCCATCTCTTGCGTTCACTTCAAGCCTCTTAAGATCAACCACTGTTGTCCAGAAGAAGGCAATAAATGTGAAGGACAAAACGAAAAGCTATAAATAAAGGGATAACAGAAAATTCAAATATTTGCTAAGCACATTATTAGAAATGCTACAAGTCAAAAGCATCTAAAATGTAGAAAGAGGTAATAGAAGCAACCAAAAGTAGGAGGAAAAGATCCAATGTGAACCTAAATAGATGTTTAGGAGTCTACTATAGGAAACATAATAATAATCACAATTAAGACAAGACACATAAAACCTCTTCCAAGGATTGTATTTTATACTGGGGAAAAAATCTCATTTACAACACATAATCATGTGAGGAAATTAAAAACACATAACCATTGTTTTTGGCCTTTACTTTCCAGACCATCCTAAAGCTCCCAATATAACACTTCACCTTATTATGCCAAAAACTATGACTAATGAGTACAACATGATTACTATATGCAAAAAACGGTAGAAGGTGAAAAATATAACTAAATGCAAGTGCAAAACATGTAATATCAATTAAAGAGTCATTAGATTCACACATAATTCAGTTATGAATTTGTGTATTTTGGTTACAAATACCTCCAAATTGTTTAATGAAACAGTATGCATTTTGTTCTGGAGTTTATTCTTGCCTTCTCAACAATCTCAGGGAAGTGGATAGCTAATTGAGAAGGTGTTAATATATATATATACATAATTTCCTATTGGAACTTGCACGTGAAAAAAGAAAGGTCAAGTACGTGAAACTGAGAATCCCCATTGGAACTTGCATCATAACACACACAAGAAAGAATTTTGAAACACCAAAAATAACAAAAAATAAAAAAATATCTGTTTTTTTTTTTAAACAAGAACAAGAACCTAACTTGTTGATATCTTTTCTTTTTCATCTAATTTGTTCTTCCATTGATGATGCATGAGGAATAGAGAAAGGTTGAAGAACATAAAAAAAAAATAAAAAAAGAGGAGGGAATGACATCAAAGGATTAGTTGAAATCAAAAGTATATAAATTGAATTGCTTTATTAGAACAACAGGGGACCATTTGTAATGCTTTTTCTAAGGGACTGTGTTTGCCATTAGAGATTACAGAATAGTTGCATTTCAATCCTAAAGGCATCTTCTTCTTCCCTTTTTCCCCCACTCTCTTTCTCTAAAGATATTCATATATATATATATATATATATATAATTTCCCTAATTAAAAGAGAGTTTTAATAAACCGTTTCTCTTTTTCTTGGTTTTCTTATGGGTAAACAACTAATTTTTATAATGTATGATTCTAAAAGAATATTTTCTAATTTTGAAGAATATTTTCTGATTTTAGTTTAAAAGGTTTTGTTTGTTTACAATGTATACCTATGAATTTTATCTACGTATCATCTGAATTATCACATACACTATATATATAGTATATTGGATATTTCTTTAGATATTGCTTAGGTAGTTACAACTCTACCTCTAACCGTTAGTAATATCTCAATAATATCAATCTCAATATCTCAATAATATCAATATTATTGAGAACACATGACAGCTGATGTGGAAATCCTTTTAACTCTTTCACGCCCCTCAATTCGAACTCGGCCTTACTACACAATTAACTTTCCTCTAAGCCGTGTGAAGAATTGCAAACCTAAAACCTTGGTAAGAATATCTGCATTTTGATCAATTGAAGGAACATAATTAATCTGCATCTCTCCTTTGGCCACCTTTTCTCTAATGAAATGAAAATCAAGCTCAAGTGCTTAGTTCTTGCATGTAGAATTGGATTTGCAGATAAGTAGATAGCACTTTGATTGTCTATCCATACTTGAGGAACTCGTCTGCTCTATGTTCAATTCACTAAGAAGACACCTGATCCAAGTGATTTCAGTAGTGGCTAGCCCAAGACTTCTATACTCAGCCTCTGTGCTTGATCTTGATACACTTTGTTGCTTCTTGCTGGGCCAAGAAACTAAATGCCTTCCTATGTAAACACAGTAGCCAGTAACAGACTTTCTATCATCCAAATCAGTAGCCCAATCACTGTCTGAAAAGGTTGCACATTAAATCCTTAGATCTGCTAAAATTCAGACCATAGTCTAATGTTCCAACCAGATATCTCAGTATCCTTTTAACAGCGCTTTGAGATGAGGTTCTAATGGATTTGCCATGTACTGACTCACTTTGTTGACAGCAAAACTAATATCAGGTCTTGTGATAGTAGCATAATAAAGTCCTCCAACAATGCTCTTGTACATTTGTGGATTCTGAATTGGATCTCCATTATATCTAGACAGATGTGGACTTGTGATCATAGGTGTAGAACTTGACTTTGCTTGTAGCATATTTGCTCTATCCAGCAGCTTCTTACATACGCTTTGGCAAAGATATACCCTTCAGGGGTTTTATTTACTTCAATTCCTAGAATAGTGAACATTTCCCAAATCCTTCAATGTAAATACTTCTTCTCAACCTTTCAATAAATTTTTGTACTGCCTGATCATTATTCCCAGTAACCAATATATCATCCACATATATCAAAACAAAGATCTTTATTCCATTCTTATTGAACATGAAGAGAGAATTATCAGCCTTTGAGCTTATGAACTCCAGTGATGACAGAGTTTCTCTTACCTTTGTGAACCATGCTCTAGCATCTTGTTGGATCCATTATATTCTGATACAGAAGTCATATTATTGAGCTCACTAGTGACATGTGTGGAAGCTCCAGAGTCTGGATACCACCATCCTTCATTATTTGAAAAGTTGCTATTAGGGATATGCACCATGTTTAGTGAATGATTCTTGTTCTGATAGTTCTCCACAACACTACCTGCATTATTCTGACTATTTTTTGATATGTCATAACTTTGATCATATCTATGCCAACATCTGTCAGCACCGTGTCCTGGAACATGACAAACTTGGCACACAATCTTTGAGCCTTGTGATCTGCCACCTCTTCCTCTAAAGGCACCTCTTCTTCCTTTAAAATTATAGTTCCCTCTGCCTCTTGAATCATATCCTTGACCATTGAAATTTCTCCTTTGATTGTTATCATGAGCCATGAAGTTCACAGTAGGCTGAGAACCATCAGTATTTATTGCTCCAGTACCACACATACTGCTAGAAGATTCCAACCTAGCTTCAAAGCTTAACAACAGTGCTTGAATATCACTCAAGGTAAAAGAATTAATGCTAGCAGTAACTGTGACCACCACTGGATCATATTCAGGACCTAAACCAGCTAAAATGTGCATTATGTGATCATTTTGATTTACAAGATTTCCAGTAGTTGCAAGTAAATCACAGCACATCTTAATTTTTGCCAAATACTCAGTCATACTTAAGTTACCCTTTCTTGTAGTTTGCAGCTGCAACTTGTATTGTAAGGTCTTTGCCTTGGATTGACTTGCGAAATTTTTCTCAAGGGCACTCCAAATCTCAGAAGAGGTATTCAAGCCAATAATCAAATGCAAAATATTTTCTGACAGTGATAAAAGAATCCAATAAGTCAAGATCTGATCTTGGCGATTCCACAAAATAAAAGATGAATTAATGGTCTGAATTTGAGAGTTACCTGGAATATATTTGTCTGGATGTGGTGTTTCAGAGGTCAGGTAATCTTCAAGGCCATAGCCGTTAATAGCAGTAAGGATCTGCATTTTCCACACCAAGAAATTTCCTTCAGCTAGCTTTACAGAAACCAGTTGACTCTGAGGATAGATAAGTTGGATCTTAACTTCATCTATGGTTGTAGATGGAGCTGTGTAAGCTGAGGTTGTCTCGTCTGCCATATCTTTAAATGAAAAAGAATATCAGAGTCATTAATGGCTCTGATACCATGAAAGAATATTTTTTGATTTTGAAGAATATTTTCTAATTTCAATTTAAAAGGTTTTTGTTTGTTTACAATGTATACCTATGAATTTTATCCACGTATCATCTGAATTATCACATACACTATATATATATATATATATATATATATATATATATATATATAGTATATTGGATATTTCTTTAGATATTACTTAGCTAGTTACAACTCTACATCTAACCGTTAGTAATATCTCAATAATATCAATCTCAATATCTCAATAATATCAATATTATTATTGAGAACACATTAGAGTTAACTTGAAAATCCTTTTTAACTCTTTCAGATTCAAAAAAGAAAAGAAAAAATGGGTCCAAATTACATAAAGAAAAAAATGGGTCCTAATTACAGAGAAAAAAGAGAAATACTTTGTTATTGCTTTGCAGTGCAATTATACTCGTGTTTTTAAACATCAAAAGGACACTGGTTGTAAAGATTATATATATATTACAAGAGTTTTTTTTTTTTTTTTTTTTTTTTTTTTTTTTTGAGGTAATAAGAATCTTTGTCTTTGGAGTAGGATGAAAAAACGGCTGTTATCATTTTGCTTTCTTGCAGGTTTTTCTCTATGCTTACCTTAATGTGCTCCTTGTAGGCTGCTGCTTTGAAGGGTTCTGACCACCGCCGTGCTACACCTGTTAGTGCCAGACTTGATGCTCAACAGAAAAAGCTAAATCTCCCAATTCTTCCTACCACCACCATTGGATCCTTCCCACAAACAGTTGAACTTAGAAGAGTTCGCCGTGAATACAAGGGTAACAAGTAAGTAGTTTGTGCTAGTTCTGTTCTGCACATAATGTTATCTCATTCTTATCTTTCCATGGTCTGACAATTTGATCTGTTTCTAGGATCTCTGAGGATGATTATGTAAAGGCCATCAAAGAAGAAATCAGCAAAGTTGTTAAGCTCCAGGAAGAGCTTGATATTGATGTCTTGGTTCACGGTGAGCCAGAGGTAAGCACAAAATGCTTTGTCCTGTATAAAATACATACATAATCACTTGTTAGAATTAATTTCTTGGTGAGGTAAGAACTCTTTTCTGGGCTTTTCCTTTTTTGGGTTCTTTAGAGTCATTTGTGGATATCTGGACTTGCATCTCCTATACTACTATTTGGTGAACCTTAACTTGATTTTGTTTAATATAGTTCTGTTAGTCCTCTGAATTCTAACGATTTTTCCCCCTTTAATATGGCAGGTGAATTTATTAGTTGCAACTAAGGTTGGAGAGGAAGGACTTGATATTCAGACATGCTGCCTTGTCATACGATTTGATCTGCCAGAAACTGTTGCTAGTTTCATACAGTCTCGAGGTCGTGCAAGGATGCCACAGTCTGAATATGCATTTGTTGTGAATAGATGATTTCCTTACTATTTGTACTATTGCCATTGATTATTATTGCTTTCGGCTAATAAAGTGTGTTTGGCACTACAGGTCCAATGAGAAGGAGTTGAATTTAATAAAGCATTTTATAAAAGAGGAAAGTCAAATGAACAAAGAAATTTTATCAAGGAAATCCCAAGAGACGATGACTGATTTTGAAGAAGAGGTTTATGAAGTGAATTTGACGGGTGCCACTATTAGTTCGACATCAAGTGTTTCGTTGCTTCATCGCTATTGTTCTAAGCTCCCACATGATGAGTATGCTCTCAAAACTCAGTATATATTAACCCAATTTTGCAACCAAGAGACTTCTTGGATGATTCATTCACTGAAACTGTGTTTGTGTTAGATTTTTCAACCCAATGCCGGAGTTCTTTTACTTCGACGATAGTGATGGAATGGTTTGCCAGATTATTCTTCCATCCAATGCTCCAATCAGTCAGATTATCAGTACAGCTCGAGCTTCAGCTGATGCAGCTAAAAAAGATGCCTGTTTGAAAGCATGCAAGAGTTTGCACGAGATTGGTGCCTTAACTGACTATCTCTTACCAGAACAAGATGATCCCAGTGATGAATTGGATAATGATTTGTCTGATTCGGATTCTGAGAATTTAAATGGTTAGAGAATGTCAACATACTAAAACTTCTTTTGTTTCCACGCTTTGCTTAAAATGCAAATACAAGTCCAATAACTAAATGCTTTCTTGCAGATGAGCATTCACGAAGAGAACTTCATGAGATGGTTGTTCCTACTGCTCTAAAACAACAATGGACTGAGTTGGATAATCCTGTTACCCTTAGCTCTTATTATTTCAAGTTTTCTCCCAATCCTGTTGACAGGGATTATAAGAAGTTTGGTCTTTTTGTGAAAGCACCCCTACCAAAAGAAGCTGAGAAAATGACGCTTGATCTCCATTTGAATCCTGGTAGATCTGTATTAACAGAGCTTATCCCTTATGGGGTTTCGTATTTCATGAAAAATGAGGTAAAGCTGTCCCTTCTTATTCTTTTTCAGTTTAGGACTACATTAGAGATTCAACTTTCCTGAACTCTGTAAATTTTTGTTGTTACCAGTTGTTACAAGCAGAAAAGTTTCAGAGAATGTTCTTCAAGGTCATTCTTGACCGATCACAGTTCATTCCTGAATTTGTATCATTGGAAGATACTGATAGTAATCTCTCCTCCTTCACCTTCTATCTGCTGCTTCCTGTAATTATCACTGAAGACAACCAGATTTCTGTGGACTGGAATCTTATCACTAGGTGTTTATCATCACCAATTTTTGGGGCTCCTGGAGACACTACTGTTGGAATTTCTAATGGACAGTTCATCTTTCTGATGAAGTGAGAAGTTCTGAGGATGTCATAAACAGTTTGGTTTATGTTCCATGTAAGGATACATTTTTCTTTATTTCTGATGTTATTACCAAGAAAAATGGATACAACGTGAGGAAGCATTATAATGAAAGGTGAACATTTTACTAACCATTTTATTCTTAGTATTGTTAGT
This sequence comes from Asclepias syriaca, assembly GCA_027405835.1. NCBI lineage: Eukaryota > Viridiplantae > Streptophyta > Magnoliopsida > Gentianales > Apocynaceae > Asclepias > Asclepias syriaca. The sequence continues at coordinate 3,606,869 of CM049927.1, read as the reverse complement.
TCGAATTCCTTTCCTTCATCGCATGAATGCTTCTGCCTAACGGATCATATTTTCTGATATATTTTTGGCTTAAACAACTCATGGCTTTGGCTTGTTCCTTCTTTTAATGGTTCATGATTGTCAAATAGGTTCAACATCTGTCTCGCTTATCCGGAGCAACCACTTTTGAAAGCAAAACAACTATTTTTTCTGAAAAATTTGTTGCGGAGGAAAGGGTGTTCAGGTAGCAGTTTGTTTATTTGCAGCATAAAGTTCTTCATTTTGACAATACGTGTCCATACATAATATCTTGATATTGCTAGATATTCTCTTCTCGTCATTTTGTTGAGTTAATATGAATATTTCTTTATCATCTAATATTTATGTTTCTGAGCAGATTGGGGTTCCCACAAATATATAATTATACAAGCCGTACTCGATGTTCCCTCATGATACATGTTGTATTAGTTTTTCTAATTCGTAATTCCTGGTTCCAACTAGTCCCCATCCCTCAAAACCAATATTCGAAAGAAAATTGTATATGTTTCGAAGTGTTTGGATTATTACTGATTCATGTTCAAAAGCAGAGATGCGTGAAAAAGTGGAGCACTTCATTGAATTACCACCTGAGATATGCAAGTTGAAGATTATTGGTTTCTCGAAAGATATTGGAAGTTCATTGGCCTTGTTGCCTTCTTTTATGCATCGGCTGGAAAGTTTGTTGGTGGCAACTGAACTAAAGGATAAACTATCTGAATCATTCCCTGAAGGAGCAGAAGTCACTGTTCAACGTGTAAGGCTAATTTCTCTCTTAATATCGTCATATACTTGGATTTTCATTGGCATAACTGACGATAGAATGTCCATGATTGATTGAAAACAATGTGAAATTGAATCAGGTTCTTGAAGCTCTAACAACAGAGAAGTGCAATGAGCACTTTTCTCTTGAAAGACTGGAGGTGCTTGGTGATGCATTCCTCAAGTTTGCTGTTGGGAGGCATTTGTTTCTTTTACACGACACACTAGATGAAGGACAGCTGACCAGAAAACGTTCTAAGATTGTCAATAATTCCAACTTACTCAATCTGGTGAGAAGAAGGAATCTACAGGTAACTTATCTGAATACTAAATTAAATGAACAAGTAAAATTCTGTTTTGAGAGTATTATGTTGCTTTTGAATTCTTTTCCGTAACTCTTAATATATTTTGCTTCTATTGTTCAGGTATACATTCGTGATCAATCATTTGAACCTGATCAATTGTTTGTACTAGGTCGACCGTGTCCTATAATTTGCACCGAGGACACCAAAAAGGATATACATTCTCCTGAACAGAATAGTGATGATTGCGAAGTTAGATGCAACAAATGTCATCACTGGTTGCATAAGAAAACAATTGCAGATGTGTTTGAGGCTCTTGTTGGTGCATTTCTCGTGGATTCTGGCTTCAAAGCTGTAACTGCCTTCCTTACATGGATGGACATCGAAATTGATTTTAAGGAATCACAACTCAGCAACATCTACACTGCAAGCACAAATTTTCTGCCTTTAGCCAATCAGCTCGATATCAATGCCCTCGAAAACTTGTTAGGATATCACTTTGTACATAAAGGTTTGCTCATTCAGGCATTTCTTCATCCATCCTTCCGCAGTCACTTAGGAGGTTGCTACCAGGTAGGCATCCTGCTGCTTAAAACTTTTGTTCTTAACTTTTCGGATATATCTTTTTTAGGTCCTTTTTATTTAATGTTCACATTACTTTGACCCCCAGAGACTTGAGTTTCTTGGAGATGCTGTCTTGGATTATTTGATTACATCCTATCTATACTCGGTGTATCCGGAGTTGAAGCCAGGTCATTTGACAGAACTGAGATCAGCATCCGTGAACAACATTTCGTTTGCTGATGTTGCCATCCAATGTTCATTCCACAAATTCATTATATGTGACTCAAGCGCGCTCTCTAAATCAATGGATAAATATGCTAGCTTTATTCAAACATCTACTATTGAAAATGGATATGCTCAAGAGCCAGCCTGTCCAAAGGTAGCCATACCATTCTGATCTTTTCTTCTTAACCTCTTCCCGTCCAAGCCCCCGGGGGAGGAGTAAAATTATTGCATTGGGTGAAACTTTATTTTTTGTCATCCTCTTTATTAGTCTCCAAGCTTTTATCTTTCTATGAAATACTTTTTTTCTTCAGGCTCTTGGAGATTTGGTCGAGTCTTGCATGGGAGCCATTCTTCTTGACACGGGTTTGACTTAAACTGTGTGTGGAAGATAATGCTCTCCTTGTTAAAACCTGTTATGAATTTCACCAAGTTACGTAATAATCGTATTCGGGATTTTCATGAACTTTGCCAGTCTCATAACTTGGATCTTAAATTTTCGTCATCAAAGCAAGATGGAGCTTTTACTGTCATTGCAAAAGCAATATCAGACAATATGTCTTTGGAATCTAGTGCTACCAATGTCAGCAAAAAGACTGCCACAAGAATAGCCGCACAGAAACTGTTCTCTATTTTAAAGGTACGAATATTATCATATATCATGTAATGCAAAGTTCTCTGTTTCTTCTGTTATTCATATTCAATTTATATATATATATATATATACATATATATTGTAACTAGGATATCTGCTGTTAATTGTTTTGCTAGCCTTTAACTTACCAATTGTTAATGGCCAGGATCAAGGTTACAGATGTACATCTAAATCATTAGAGGAAGTAAAAGAAACTAAGAAGCAGAAAGCTCGATTGATCGGATATGATGAAACTCCTACCATTTTCTCCCCTGGACTTCATGACTCGAACTTGCAAGAAGATTCTAACAGCGATCTTGACTTTAAAGTCCGTCCCCTCAATGAAATGCCACAGAGAAACTCCAGTACCAAGCATAAAGATGTGGCGCGACAAGATTCTTCACTTGGTGGTGCCCCGGGATCCAAACCTGGAGAACTGAATTCGGATTCAAAGGAATCAGGTAAAAATCATGATTTCGACAACAAAGAAAGCTGCTGCAGAACATGCAGCTGAAGGGGTGCTTTGGTGCTTAAAGCAGGAGGGATATTTAAGGGACAGGTAAATCAAATTGGATTTTTTTTATCTATTTTGGAATGTATATCTATGCATATATACATACATATATTATGTTTTATATTTTTTGTGCAAGTTTGTATCTATGATTTTGGATGTAGAGACAATAGTAAGTAATCTTGGCTTGAGATTCTGTGGACTTTTGTTTGTCTTTGCCTAACACTAAATTTGGTGGACGGAAGAATCTTTGTCTACCCATTATTTGTAATTTAGCTGTTAAGGTAGTCTTAGCTAATTTGATTTAATTCCTTGCTTAGATAACCAACCACGATTACTTTTCCTTCCCACATTTTTTTTTAACATAATTTTAAAATGCGTTATTAATTGTAATTAGATATTATTAAAAATTTATTATTAAAGATATATATATATAGGGAAATAAGAGAAATATATTAGAAATAAAAAAAATTATATATTAGAAGAAAAAAAAAATCTTCAAGTAAAACGAATACAAAGTAAATTTAAAAAGTTTATAAAATAAGTAGATAAAATAAAATTATTAAAACAAAAAAAAATTGAAGATATAATGTAGAAAAGGAAAAGTAAGAAAAAAACTAAAAGGTTTTTTTATTTTAATTATAATAATAGATTTTAAAATATAAAAAATCATGAGTTAAAAAAAATTAAGAACCTTCAATTAAAAAGAATAAAAGAAATTAAAAGTGATAATATTTACAATTTTGCCATCTAATCTTATATAATATATTATGGGTTCATGGTTGTCACAAACCTCGGAATATTCTAATTAAATTTTCGAGGTGGTATTTTTTTTGTCAAAATGAAAAAGAAAATAGTCTACACGAATCTCAAGATATATTAGAAACCTCATTCTCATAGTCATTTTAAAGTAATTATTATATATATATATATATATTATATATATATATATATTATATTATTATTGTAGTTGTATACAAATTGTAATAATAAAATTTAAAATAGATGTGAATTAAAAATTAAAATTTTTTTATTTAAATAATATCTGTTTAAATTTTTAATTTTTTTTATAAAGATCAATTTAAATGAATAAAAATTAATTTAATATAAACTTACTTAAACAATTTGTAATAATATATATATATAAAAGAATAATAAACATTAGATTGATAATAGGACAGAATTCTTAAAAAGGACAAATCTGACAAATAAAATAGTATTGTTTGCAAAAAATATCATATTGGATATAAATCTATTATATAAAAAAAGAAAACTTTATTGTGAAATTATATAAAAATTATAAAAATAAATAATATGAAAAGTATATAAGAGATGTAGAAAATAAATAATATATTATATGAAATTTTTGTTCATCGTTGGTTGTATCTACAAAAGGGTATAAGACCTTCTATTTATAGGGGTGAATAGGGGATAAGGATAACAACAAATGGTGACACTTGTCACCTGGTATTAATTGCTATGTGATATGTGTCACCTTAGAGATAGGCATCAAGTGATACTTATCATCTTTCATTAAGTACGTAATTATTACGAGATTGAATGATAATAACGATTATACGATGGACATCCACTAATTTAATGAATCTTCGAAATTCATAACACTCCCCCTGGATGTCCATTACATAAAAGAATATGCCTCGTTAAAACCTTACTAGATAAAAACTCAGTGGGAAAAAACTATAGTGAAGGAAAAAGAGTACACTATTCTTTATGTGTAGATTTCTCCCCCTGATGAGATGATCTCTCGAAATCTTTAAACCGACGCAAACCAATTTTATATCTCAATTTCTCAAAGGTTGCAGTCGGAAGAGGTTTAGTGAATATATCTGCAAGATTATCACATGATCGAATTTGGAGTACATCAATTTCACCATTCTTTTGAAGTTCATGAGTAAGAAGAATTTAGGTGAAATGTGTTTCATCCTATCTCCCTTGATATACTCTCCTTTTAACTGAGCTATACAAGCTGCATTATCTTCATATATAGGAGTTGAAATCTCTCTTCCGGAGGATAAACCACAACTCTCTCTAATATAGTGTATTATTGACCTCAATCATACACATTTTCGACTTGCTTCATGAATGACTATTATCTCAGCATGATTAGAAGAAGTTGCTGCTATTGTTTGCTTCGTAGAGTGCCATGATATAGCAGTATTATCATATGTAAATAAATAGCCATTTTGAGAACGTGCCTTATGCAGATCAGAAAGATAACCAGCATCTGCATACCTAATCAATTTTGGGTCATTTACATTTGAATAAAAAAGTCGAGGTCAATTGTCCCTTGGAAGTATCTAAGGACGTGTTTAACACCATTCCAATGTCATCGTGTTGGCGAAGAACTAAATCTTGCTAATAGATTTATAGCAAATGCTATATCAAGTCGAGTATTATTTGCAAGATACATCAGTGCACCAATAGCACTCAAATATGGTACTTCAGGACCAAGTAGTTCTTCATCATTTTCTCGAGGTCTAAATATATCTTTATTTATATCTAGCGACTTCACGACCATTAGAATACTCAATGGATATGCTTAGTCATGAAAAATATTTTCAACACTTTAGTTGTATATGTTGACTGATGAACAAAAATTTCATCTTTCATATGTTCAATTTGAAGCCCAAGACAAAACTTAGTTTTTCCAAAATTTTTAACTTCAAATTCTCGTTTCAAACAATCTATAGCTTCTCGAAGCTCTTTTGGAGTTCCGATGAGATTGATATCGTCAATATATATAGCAAGAATTACAAAACCAAAATTTGTTTTCTTAATAAAAACACATAAACAAATTTGATCATTCTTATATCCTGAATTCACTAAGGTGATTGTACCACATGCGTCCAGACTTATTTGGACAAGTAATCTTGCAAACGCCAGGTTGCGAGTTGATAATAAACAAACATGCGAACATCCGGTCGATGCATCAATCAAGACCATGAAATATCGAAATTGCCCACATGGTGGATTAATCGGTCCACATATATCTCCATGAATCCATTCTAGAAATGTAGGACTTTCAGATCCTACTTTCAATGGTGATGGTCTTATAATCAATTTCCCTTTGGAACATGCAACACATGAAAGTTTATCAGAAGTCAAAATCTTTTGATTTTTCAAAGAATGACCGTGCGTTGTCTCGATAATTTTCCGTATCATAATTGATCCCGAATGACCCAACGGTCATGTCAAACTTTAAAAGTAACAGGATTAGTAAACTTCTGGTTTACTAAATAATGCGCCTCAATAAGCATTTATTTTCGCATAATATAGGCCAGAGGATAGAGATGGTAGTTTTTCCAACAAAAACTTATTACCTGAGGTCACTTTTGTGATACCCAAATATTCATTACCATTATCCTCCATAGTCTCAACATGATATCCATTACGTCGGATATCTTTAAAACTCAATAAATTTCTTTAAGACTTTGAAGAATATAATGTTTTATCAATAGCAATCATAGTTTCTCCCCGTAATATTATATTAGCTCCTCCGGAGCCTTCTATAAGTTTTGCACTACCATTTATTGTGGTAACACTTGTTTCTCCCACATTCAATTGAGAAAAATATTTCTCATATTTCAGTATGGTGTGCGTAGTTCCACTAACAATAAGATAGACACTTTCGATATCGTTATTCATACCATAAATTTGACCAACAGTCATCTGTTTTGTTAATAAATATTTACAAAAATAAAAATTAAACATATTATATCACAACAAAAAGTAATATAAACATATAACATATAATATTAATATTCTAATTATTTTGGACACTTCCATCTCTAATTAAGTGATCAATTCTTCCTTCTGGATGTTCGAAAAGATCAGTAACATCCAGGTGAGCCACATCAACATCAACATTTTCAAGATCGTCATCATTTCTTTCATGAGACAAATTTTGAGAAGTAAGTCAACAAGATGTTTTGTCGTGCTACAGGCACGAGACCAGTGACCTTTCATGCTACAATGATAACATTTGTCTTCATAATTTTTTGGAACAATATTTCCTTTATCATTATGTTTTGTCCACTTCAGGTGGTCATTAATATTTTTGGCACCTAAAGTATTATTACGATTGTAAGGGCCAAACTTATCACGGCATCCATGATCATATTTTCGACCATGACCACGGTAACGACCACGACCACAACCAGGATTTCTTCTCGGATCATGATTTCTAACAGCATTCACTTCAAGGAATGAAGTAGAACCAGTAGGTCGAGTCTCGTGATTTTTCATTAGTAGTTCATTATTCTGTTCCGCAACAAGAAGACAAGAAATTAATTCAGAGTATTCTTAAAATCTTTCTCACGATATTGTTGCTGCAGGACAATATTCGTGGCATGAAAAGTGGAGTATATTTTCTCCAATATATCATCATCCGTTATATCAACTCCATATAGTTTCAGCTGTGAAACTATTTTAAACATTGAGGAGTTATACTCACTAATGGATTTGAAATCTTGCAACTGCAACCAATCATATCGTGCTTTTGGGAGAACGACCATCTTCTGGTGGTCGAATCTTTCTTTCAAATTTTCACACAAAACAAGAGAAATCTTTCACGGTAAGATATTCATTTTTCAAATCCTCATGAACATGATGACGGTGAAATATTATAGCTTTAGCACGATCTTGTGTTGATGACACATTATTTTATACAACGGTGTCTACCAGACCCATTGTAGCCAGATGCATTTCGGCATCTAGTGTCCATGACAAATAATTCTTTCTGGTGACATCAAGAGCCACAAATTCGAGTTTAATAAAATTTGACATAATAATAACAGAAAATGTACCTGTCAAAAAACGTACCTGATTGATCTTCAAATAAACTTCAAAAATTCTTTTTACTCAGTGGTAGAGACTCGTGCTGATAACGTATTGTGAAATTATATAAAAACTATAAAAATAAATAATATTAAAAGTAAACGAGAGACGTACAAAATAGATAGAATATTATTATATGAGATTTCTTGTTGATCGTTGGTTGTATCTACAAAAAGTACAAGACACTCTATTTATAAGGGTGAATAGAGGATAAAGATAAAAACAAATGGTGACACTTGTCACCTGGTATTAATTGTTAGGTGATATATATCACCTTAGAGAAGAACATAAATTATATTTTAAAATTTTAAATTCTTTCTTATAATATATATTTTTTTAATCAAGGGTATTTTGGGAAAAGATGAGTAAATCAAAGCCAAATACGAAGGAAGTGTAAAAATCTCTCCAACCGTAGTGGAAAAGAAGTGGACTACACAACCCCAGGGCCACCAACCCTCTTTTGCTTTCTTCTTCACGACATTTTTTTTTTCTTTAAAAAAAATAATTTATTTACTTTCTCATAATTTTAATTACTACATTTTTAATAGAAAATTACTTACAATTTACTGAGGGAAAAAAAAGACGGAAACTGAGCGCGTGAGAACACGTATCGTGAACCTCTGGATGAAAAGTAGTAAAAATGAAGTGTATGAATCATCCAAGAAGTCTATTGGTGATTGAATTCATAAAAAATGAAAAGTAAAACATGAAATCATTCAAAGTTTGGATTTTTATTCCAATAGAGAAAAACCTGCAAGAAAGCAAATTAGGAACTGAAATGATAACAGCCGTTTTTTCATCCTACTCCAAAGACAAAGATTCTTATTACCTAAAAAAAAAACACTCTTGTAATAATATAAATATAATCATTACAACCAGTGTCCTTTTGATGTTTAAAAACATTAGCATAATTGCACTGCAAAGCAATAACAAAGTATTCCTCTTTTTTTCTTTCTGTAATTAGGACCCATTTTTTCTTTTCTTTTCTTTTTTGAATCGTACATTATAAAAATTAGTTGTTTACCCATAAGAAAACCAAGAAAAAGAAAAAGGGTTTATTAAAGAACTCTCTTTTAATTAGGGAAATTATATTATATTATATATATATTATTTATATGTGAATATCTTTAGAGAAAGAGAGTGGGGGAAAAAAGGGAAGAAAGATGCCTTTAGGATTGAAATGCAACTATTCTGTAATCTCTAATGGCAAACACAGTCCCTTAGAAAAAGCATTACAAATGGTCCACTGAAATAACTCCCGGTGAAATTAAGTACTTTAAGAACTTCAAGTTGGGAAACGTCGGCCGGTAACGGACCCTAGAAACTGTTACTGAATGCATCAAGAACAACTAAATTCCCAAGATTGGATATCCCTTTTGGAAATTGACCGGAAAAATTGTTGCTACTGATGTCCAAACTCCTTAGATTTGTGAGGTTGAAGATTCCGACGGGGAGTTGGTCGGAGAAAGAATTGTGACTGAGATTAAGATCAACCAAGTCACTGAAGACATTAAATTGCTTCCCGGAAAGTGTACCGCCGAGATTCTTCATAGACAAATTCAGACCTACTATTGCAGAAGAGTTACTCTTACAGTTGACACCAGACCAACACTACTAGAAAAATCAAGTTTTGCGAACAGTTGACACCAGACCAACGCTACTAGAAAAATCAAGTTTTGCGATGGTCGCAAATCCGTAGTAAATTGACTTTTGCAACGGATTTGGCCGTCACAATATTTTCGCCGCTGATTGCGACGGCACACAAAATCTGTCACAAATAGCGACGAATTTGTGACGGGCAAATCCGTCGCTATTTTGCAATGAATTTGCGACGGCATATGGGCGTCGTTATTTTGCAAAGATTTGCGACAACATTTGGGCGTCGCTATTTTGCAACAGATTTGCGACCGCATTTGGCCGTCGCAAAATAGTGACGAATTTGGGGGTCGCTATATTTGCGACAATTTTGAGACGGTATTTGGGGGTCGCTATTTTGCAACAGATTTGCGACGAATTTGGGGGTCGCTATATTTGCGACAATTTTGAGACGGTATTTGGAGGTCGCTATTTTGCAACAAATTTGCGACGAATTTGACTGTCGCAATATCTTCGTCGCTAATTGCGACGACACAAAAATCCGTCGCAAATAGCAACAAATTTGCGACGATCAAATCCGTCGCTATTTTATAATTAATTTGTCACAGATTTATTTTGATTATTTTTTATTTTTAATTAAATACATAAAATTTTAAATATATATATATATATATATATTAATAAATATATAGTTCTTGTACTCTCTTATAAAGTTCAGGCTTCAGCACTCCAATGTAAGGCAAGTTCTTGTACCGCTCACCAAAATCCATTCCATAACCCACTATGAAATAGTCAGGACACTGCAAAACAAAACAAAAACAATTACGTTTTTAATTCTTAACATATAAACACCAGAGATACAGAGTCTATAGTTTCTTTCTTGTCAAATGGAAATTTTCTTGTTTAACAAGATTGAATTCTTAGAGCATTGAATGAAGAAGGCCTCAACAATTCTTGTTGGTCACACCTCCACTTATATACAAGGATAGAGAAGGAGAGATTACCTCGAAACCACAGTAGAACTTTCCATCTCCCAAGAGTTCGATATTAACCTTTCATCTTGCTTGCTTATCAAGGATAGTGTACACAGATACAGATGATGCCCCTTTAGATGCCAAGTGATTGATCAATGTGGACAGAGTGCTTCTCGTGTCTACAATGTCTTCAACCTTCACATCAAGGTATTATTATCCATAACATTATATTGTGTTGGTCTAAATTAACATCAATTTTCAACCAGAGGTAGTATTTCAAATATCTCCAACACAAAATAATAATACATTTTGGAAGGGCCAAAATAAGCAACCTTGCTTGAAAGCAAAAATTTACAGCTCTATGAAACCAACGCCTAAAGGCCATAAATATAAACACATTAGTTGTTATAAACAATGAAAGGAGGAGTCAATGCAACAAAGAGTAAGTACAGTAATTGTTGTTATTTTTCCAGCTATTCTATATCAATTATTTCGACTCAACCATCATATATTGGCATTTAACATTTAACAAGACCGAGTATAAATAGTGGAAGATGTATAAGCAATGACCTTATAATACATTGTCTCGTTTCTATCATGCAAATGGTTTAGGATTCGCCACTTGGCCAAAGCATTTGGATCTAGTGGTCCATCTCTTGCGTTCACTTCAAGCCTCTTAAGATCAACCACTGTTGTCCAGAAGAAGGCAATAAATGTGAAGGACAAAACGAAAAGCTATAAATAAAGGGATAACAGAAAATTAAAATATTTGCTAAGCACATTATTAGAAATGCTACAAGTCAAAAGCATCTAAAATGTAGAAAGAGGTAATAGAAGCAACCAAAAGTAGGAGAAAAAGATCCAATGTGAACCTAAATAGATGTTTAGAGTCTACTATAGGAAACATAATAATAATCACAATTAAGACAAGACACATAAACCTCTTCCAAGGATTGTATTTTATACTGGGGAAAAAATCTCATTTACAACACATAATCATGTGAGGAAATTAAAAACACATAACCATTGTTTTTGGCCTTTACTTTCCAGACCATCCTAAAGCTCCCAATATAACACTTCACCTTATTATGCCAAAAACTATGACTAATGAGTACAACATGATTACTATATGCAAAACACGGTAGAAGGTGAAAAATATAACTAAATGCAAGTGCAAAACATGTAATATCAATTAAAGAGTCATTAGATTCACACATAATTCAGTTATGAATTTGTGTATTTTGGTTACAAATACCTCCAAATTGTTTAATGAAACAGTATGCATTTTGTTCTGGAGTTTATTCTTGCCTTCTCAACAATCTCAGGGAAGTGGATAGCTAATTGAGAAGGTGTTAATATATATATATATATATATATATTATTAATGGTAGTTGAGTGTAGTTTAATGTTTAATTATTATTCTTAAATAATTTTCTTAATTTTTTATTTTTAATCAAATATTAGTTATTCATGATCTTATCGCATTCCAGTAACACTAATTACAATCGAGCGTCACTAACTGCAACAATTCAGAAGGTTGTCGGATATGTTTGTCTCTATTAGCAATGGTCAGAAAGATGTCTCAAATATTTGTTGATAATTGCGACGATTAAGAAGACGGTCTCAAATTTTTATAGCAAATTGTGATGACTTAGAAGGTCTTTGTAGATGTGTGCCAATAATTGTGATGACTTAGATGGTTGTCACTAATGTGCGTCACCTCATAAGGCCGTCATAAATATCCATCTAGATTGTGACGACATAGAAGACCATTGCAAATTTTGTTGCAAATGATTACAATAGCAAAGGTCGTCACAAGTATTTGTCACTAATTGCAACGACTTAAAAATGCGTCACAACTATTTGTCGCTAATTGCAACGACTCATATGGCCGTCACAAATGTGTGTCACTAATTGGAACGACTCATATGGATGTCACAAATTACGTTGCAAATAGTGATAGCTCAAACGTTTGTCGCAAGTATTTGTCGCTAATTACAACGACTCAGAGATCCGTCACAAAATCCATCCAAAATGGCAACCATTTAGAAAGTTGTCGCCAATTATGTCGCAATTCCCGACGACTTAGTAGGCGGTAGAAAATTTTGTTGCAATTTGCGACGGCTTAGTAGGCGGTCGCAAATTCTGTTGCAATTTGCGACGGCTTAGTAGGCGGTCGCAAATTCTGTTGCAATTTGCGACGACTTAGTAGGCGGTCGCAAATTCTGTTGCAATTTGCGACGACTTAGTAGGCGGTCGCAAATTCGATTGCAATTTGCGATGACTTAGTAGGCGGTCGCAAATTTCGGTTGCAATTTTCTACGGCTTAGTTGGCACTCGCAAATTCTGTTGTAATTTGCAACGGCTTAGTAGTCGGTCGCAAATTCAGTTGCAATTTGCGACGGCTTAGTAGGCGGTCGCAAATTCGATTGCAATTTGCGACTGCTATGAGGCCGTCATAAATATCCGTCGCTAAAATTGATTTTTCTAATAGTGCAAAAACACGCACAAATTTTATCACAAGAAGGGTTTTCCGGCAACAACCAATCACTCAAACTGCCGGAATCTTCCATCCTTAACTCAGATTTCAGACTCAATAGTGCTTCAGAGAAAGGATCAATGGTGGCCTCACCAGCAAAAACCACCATAGTTAGTGAAAAAAGAAAGGTCAAGTACGTGAAACTGAGAATCCCCATTGGAACTTGCATCATAACACACACAAGAAAGAATTTTGAAACACCAAAAATAACAAAAAATAAAAAAATATCTGTTTTTTTTTTTTAAACAAGAACAAGAACCTAACTTGTTGATATCTTTTCTTTTTCATCTAATTTGTTCTTCCATTGATGATGCATGAGGAATAGAGAAAGGTTGAAGAACATAAAAAAAAAATAAAAAAAGAGGAGGGAATGACATCAAAGGATTAGTTGAAATCAAAAGTATATAAATTGAATTGCTTTATTAGAACAACAGGGGACCATTTGTAATGCTTTTTCTAAGGGACTGTGTTTGCCATTAGAGATTACAGAATAGTTGCATTTCAATCCTAAAGGCATCTTCTTCTTCCCTTTTTCCCCCACTCTCTTTCTCTAAAGATATTCATATATATATATATATATATATAATTTCCCTAATTAAAAGAGAGTTCTTTAATAAACCGTTTCTCTTTTTCTTGGTTTTCTTATGGGTAAACAACTAATTTTTATAATGTATGATTCTAAAAGAATATTTTCTAATTTTGAAGAATATTTTCTGATTTTAGTTTAAAAGGTTTTGTTTGTTTACAATGTATACCTATGAATTTTATCTACGTATCATCTGAATTATCACATACACTATATATATAGTATATTGGATATTTCTTTAGATATTGCTTAGGTAGTTACAACTCTACCTCTAACCGTTAGTAATATCTCAATAATATCAATCTCAATATCTCAATAATATCAATATTATTATTGAGAACACATGACAGCTGATGTGGAAATCCTTTTAACTCTTTCACGCCCCTCAATTCGAACTCGGCCTTACTACAACAATTAACTTTCCTCTAAGCCGTGTGAAGAATTGCAAACCTAAAACCTTGGTAAGAATATCTGCATTTTGATCAATTGAAGGAACATAATTAATCTGCATCTCTCCTTTGGCCACCTTTTCTCTAATGAAATGAAAATCAAGCTCAATGTGCTTAGTTCTTGCATGTAGAATTGGATTTGCAGATAAGTAGATAGCACTTTGATTGTCTATCCATACTTGAGGAACTCTAGTCTGCTCTATGTTCAATTCACTAAGAAGACACCTGATCCAAGTGATTTCAGTAGTGGCTAGCCCAAGACTTCTATACTCAGCCTCTGTGCTTGATCTTGATACACTTTGTTGCTTCTTGCTGGGCCAAGAAACTAAATGCCTTCCTATGTAAACACAGTAGCCAGTAACAGACTTTCTATCATCCAAATCAGTAGCCCAATCACTGTCTGAAAAGGTTGTCACATTTAAATCCTTAGATCTGCTAAAATTCAGACCATAGTCTAATGTTCCAACCAGATATCTCAGTATCCTTTTAACAGCTTTGAGATGAGGTTCTAATGGATTTGCCATGTACTGACTCACTTTGTTGACAGCAAAACTAATATCAGGTCTTGTGATAGTAGCATAATAAAGTCCTCCAACAATGCTCTTGTACATTTGTGGATTCTGAATTGGATCTCCATTATATCTAGACAGATGTGGACTTGTGATCATAGGTGTAGAACTTGACTTTGCTTGTAGCATATTTGCTCTATCCAGCAGCTTCTTTACATACTGCTTTTGGCAAAGATGATACCCTTCAGGGGTTTTATTTACTTCAATTCCTAGAAAGTAGTGAACATTTCCCAGATCCTTCAATGTAAAATACTTCTTCAACCTTTCAATAAATTTTTGTACTGCCTGATCATTATTCCCAGTAACCAATATATCATCCACATATATCAAAACAAAGATCTTTATTCCATTCTTATTGAACATGAAGAGAAATTATCAGCCTTTGAGCTTATGAACTCCAGTGTGACAGAGTTTCTCTTACCTTTGTGAACCATGCTCTAGCATCTTGTTGGATCCATTATATTCTGATACAGAAGTCATATTATTGAGCTCACTAGTGACATGTGTGGAAGCTCCAGAGTCTGGATACCACCATCCTTCATTATTTGAAAAGTTGCTATTAGGGATATGCACCATGTTTAGTGAATGATTCTTGTTCTGATAGTTCTCCACAACACTACCTGCATTATTCTGACTATTTTTTGATATGTCATAACTTTGATCATATCTATGCCAACATCTGTCAGCACCGTGTCCTGGAACATGACAAACTTGGCACACAATCTTTGCCTTGTGATCTGCCACCTCTTCCTCTAAAGGCACCTCTTCTTCCTTTAAAATTATAGTTCCCTCTGCCTCTTGAATCATATCCTTGACCATTGAAATTTCTCCTTTGATTGTTATCATGAGCCATGAAGTTCACAGTAGGCTGAGAACCATCAGTATTTATTGCTCCAGTACCACATACTGCTAGAAGATTCCAACCTAGCTTCAAAGCTTAACAACAGTGCTTGAATATCACTCAAGGTAAAAGAATTAATGCTAGCAGTAACTGTGACCACCACTGGATCATATTCAGGACCTAAACCAGCTAAAATGTGCATTATGTGATCATTTTGATTTACAAGATTTCCAGTAGTTGCAAGTAAATCACAGCACATCTTAATTTTTGCCAAATACTCAGTCATACTTAAGTTACCCTTTCTTGTAGTTTGCAGCTGCAACTTGTATTGTAAGGTCTTTGCCTTGGATTGACTTGCGAAATTTTTCTCAAGGGCACTCCAAATCTCAGAAGAGGTATTCAAGCCAATAATCAAATGCAAAATATTTTCTGACAGTGATAAAAGAATCCAATAAGTCAAGATCTGATCTTGGCGATTCCACAAAATAAAAGATGAATTAATGGTCTGAATTTGAGAGTTACCTGGAATATATTTGTCTGGATGTGGTGTTTCAGAGGTCAGGTAATCTTCAAGGCCATAGCCGTTAATAGCAGTAAGGATCTGCATTTTCCACACCAAGAAATTTCCTTCAGCTAGCTTTACAGAAACCAGTTGACTCTGAGGATAGATAAGTTGGATCTTAACTTCATCTATGGTTGTAGATGGAGCTGTGTAAGCTGAGGTTGTCTCGTCTGCCATATCTTTAAATGAAAAAGAATATCAGAGTCATTAATGGCTCTGATACCATGAAAGAATATTTTTTGATTTTGAAGAATATTTTCTAATTTCAATTTAAAAGGTTTTTGTTTGTTTACAATGTATACCTATGAATTTTATCCACGTATCATCTGAATTATCACATACACTATATATATATATATATATATATATATATATATATATATAGTATATTGGATATTTCTTTAGATAACTTAGCTAGTTACAACTCTACATCTAACCGTTAGTAATATCTCAATAATATCAATCTCAATATCTCAATAATATCAATATTATTATTGAGAACACATTAGAGTTAACTTGAAAATCCTTTTTAACTCTTTCAGATTCAAAAAAGAAAAGAAAAAATGGGTCCAAATTACATAAAGAAAAAAATGGGTCCTAATTACAGAGAAAAAAGAGAAATACTTTGTTATTGCTTTGCAGTGCAATTATACTCGTGTTTTTAAACATCAAAAGGACACTGGTTGTAAAGATTATATATATATTACAAGAGTTTTTTTTTTTTTTTTTTTTTTTTTTTTTTTGAGGTAATAAGAATCTTTGTCTTTGGAGTAGGATGAAAAAACGGCTGTTATCATTTTGCTTTCTTGCAGGTTTTTCTCTATGCTTACCTTAATGTGCTCCTTGTAGGCTGCTGCTTTGAAGGGTTCTGACCACCGCCGTGACACCTGTTAGTGCCAGACTTGATGCTCAACAGAAAAAGCTAAATCTCCCAATTCTTCCTACCACCACCATTGGATCCTTCCCACAAACAGTTGAACTTAGAAGAGTTCGCCGTGAATACAAGGGTAACAAGTAAGTAGTTTGTGCTAGTTCTGTTCTGCACATAATGTTATCTCATTCTTATCTTTCCATGGTCTGACAATTTGATCTGTTTCTAGGATCTCTGAGGATGATTATGTAAAGGCCATCAAAGAAGAAATCAGCAAAGTTGTTAAGCTCCAGGAAGAGCTTGATATTGATGTCTTGGTTCACGGTGAGCCAGAGGTAAGCACAAAATGCTTTGTCCTGTATAAAATACATACATAATCACTTGTTAGAATTAATTTCTTGGTGAGGTAAGAACTCTTTTCTGGGCTTTTCCTTTTTTGGGTTCTTTAGAGTCATTTGTGGATATCTGGACTTGCATCTCCTATACTACTATTTGGTGAACCTTAACTTGATTTTGTTTAATATAGTTCTGTTAGTCCTCTGAATTCTAACGATTTTTCCCCCTTTAATATGGCAGGTGAATTTATTAGTTGCAACTAAGGTTGGAGAGGAAGGACTTGATATTCAGACATGCTGCCTTGTCATACGATTTGATCTGCCAGAAACTGTTGCTAGTTTCATACAGTCTCGAGGTCGTGCAAGGATGCCACAGTCTGAATATGCATTTGTTGTGAATAGATGATTTCCTTACTATTTGTACTATTGCCATTGATTATTATTGCTTTCGGCTAATAAAGTGTGTTTGGCACTACAGGTCCAATGAGAAGGAGTTGAATTTAATAAAGCATTTTATAAAAGAGGAAAGTCAAATGAACAAAGAAATTTTATCAAGGAAATCCCAAGAGACGATGACTGATTTTGAAGAAGAGGTTTATGAAGTGAATTTGACGGGTGCCACTATTAGTTCGACATCAAGTGTTTCGTTGCTTCATCGCTATTGTTCTAAGCTCCCACATGATGAGTATGCTCTCAAAACTCAGTAT
This sequence comes from Asclepias syriaca, assembly GCA_027405835.1. Lineage (NCBI taxonomy): Eukaryota > Viridiplantae > Streptophyta > Magnoliopsida > Gentianales > Apocynaceae > Asclepias > Asclepias syriaca. The sequence continues at coordinate 3,588,973 of CM049927.1, read as the reverse complement.
ATATTAACCCAATTTTGCAACCAAGAGACTTCTTGGATGATTCATTCACTGAAACTGTGTTTGTGTTAGATTTTTCAACCCAATGCCGGAGTTCTTTTACTTCGACGATAGTGATGGAATGGTTTGCCAGATTATTCTTCCATCCAATGCTCCAATCAGTCAGATTATCAGTACAGCTCGAGCTTCAGCTGATGCAGCTAAAAAAGATGCCTGTTTGAAAGCATGCAAGAGTTTGCACGAGATTGGTGCCTTAACTGACTATCTCTTACCAGAACAAGATGATCCCAGTGATGAATTGGATAATGATTTGTCTGATTCGGATTCTGAGAATTTAAATGGTTAGAGAATGTCAACATACTAAAACTTCTTTTGTTTCCACGCTTTGCTTAAAATGCAAATACAAGTCCAATAACTAAATGCTTTCTTGCAGATGAGCATTCACGAAGAGAACTTCATGAGATGGTTGTTCCTACTGCTCTAAAACAACAATGGACTGAGTTGGATAATCCTGTTACCCTTAGCTCTTATTATTTCAAGTTTTCTCCCAATCCTGTTGACAGGGATTATAAGAAGTTTGGTCTTTTTGTGAAAGCACCCCTACCAAAAGAAGCTGAGAAAATGACGCTTGATCTCCATTTGAATCCTGGTAGATCTGTATTAACAGAGCTTATCCCTTATGGGGTTTCGTATTTCATGAAAAATGAGGTAAAGCTGTCCCTTCTTATTCTTTTTCAGTTTAGGACTACATTAGAGATTCAACTTTCCTGAACTCTGTAAATTTTTGTTGTTACCAGTTGTTACAAGCAGAAAAGTTTCAGAGAATGTTCTTCAAGGTCATTCTTGACCGATCACAGTTCATTCCTGAATTTGTATCATTGGAAGATACTGATAGTAATCTCTCCTCCTTCACCTTCTATCTGCTGCTTCCTGTAATTATCACTGAAGACAACCAGATTTCTGTGGACTGGAATCTTATCACTAGGTGTTTATCATCACCAATTTTTGGGGCTCCTGGAGACACTACTGTTGGAATTTCTAATGGACAGTTGCATCTTTCTGATGAAGTGAGAAGTTCTGAGGATGTCATAAACAGTTTGGTTTATGTTCCATGTAAGGATACATTTTTCTTTATTTCTGATGTTATTACCAAGAAAAATGGATACAACGTGAGGAAGCATTATAATGAAAGGTGAACATTTTACTAACCATTTTATTCTTAGTATTGTTAGTTCGAATTCCTTTCCTTCATCGCATGAATGCTTCTGCCTAACGGATCATATTTTCTGATATATTTTTGGCTTAAACAACTCATGGCTTTGGCTTGTTCCTTTTTAATGGTTCATGATTGTCAAATAGGTTCAACATCTGTCTCGCTTATCCGGAGCAACCACTTTTGAAAGCAAAACAACTATTTTTTCTGAAAAATTTGTTGCGGAGGAAAGGGTGTTCAGGTAGCAGTTTGTTTATTTGCAGCATAAAGTTCTTCATTTTGACAATACGTGTCCATACATAATATCTTGATATTGCTAGATATTCTCTTCTCGTCATTTTGTTGAGTTAATATGAATATTTCTTTATCATCTAATATTTATGTTTCTGAGCAGATTGGGGTTCCCACAAATATATAATTATACAAGCCGTACTCGATGTTCCCTCATGATACATGTTGTATTAGTTTTTCTAATTCGTAATTCCTGGTTCCAACTAGTCCCCATCCCTCAAAACCAATATTCGAAAGAAAATTGTATATGTTTCGAAGTGTTTGGATTATTACTGATTCATGTTCAAAAGCAGAGATGCGTGAAAAAGTGGAGCACTTCATTGAATTACCACCTGAGATATGCAAGTTGAAGATTATTGGTTTCTCGAAAGATATTGGAAGTTCATTGGCCTTGTTGCCTTCTTTTATGCATCGGCTGGAAAGTTTGTTGGTGGCAACTGAACTAAAGGATAAACTATCTGAATCATTCCCTGAAGGAGCAGAAGTCACTGTTCAACGTGTAAGGCTAATTTCTCTCTTAATATCGTCATATACTTGGATTTTCATTGGCATAACTGACGATAGAATGTCCATGATTGATTGAAAACAATGTGAAATTGAATCAGGTTCTTGAAGCTCTAACAACAGAGAAGTGCAATGAGCACTTTTCTCTTGAAAGACTGGAGGTGCTTGGTGATGCATTCCTCAAGTTTGCTGTTGGGAGGCATTTGTTTCTTTTACACGACACACTAGATGAAGGACAGCTGACCAGAAAACGTTCTAAGATTGTCAATAATTCCAACTTACTCAATCTGGTGAGAAGAAGGAATCTACAGGTAACTTATCTGAATACTAAATTAAATGAACAAGTAAAATTCTGTTTTGAGAGTATTATGTTGCTTTTGAATTCTTTTCCGTAACTCTTAATATATTTTGCTTCTATTGTTCAGGTATACATTCGTGATCAATCATTTGAACCTGATCAATTGTTTGTACTAGGTCGACCGTGTCCTATAATTTGCACCGAGGACACCAAAAAGGATATACATTCTCCTGAACAGAATAGTGATGATTGCGAAGTTAGATGCAACAAATGTCATCACTGGTTGCATAAGAAAACAATTGCAGATGTGTTTGAGGCTCTTGTTGGTGCATTTCTCGTGGATTCTGGCTTCAAAGCTGTAACTGCCTTCCTTACATGGATGGACATCGAAATTGATTTTAAGGAATCACAACTCAGCAACATCTACACTGCAAGCACAAATTTTCTGCCTTTAGCCAATCAGCTCGATATCAATGCCCTCGAAAACTTGTTAGGATATCACTTTGTACATAAAGGTTTGCTCATTCAGGCATTTCTTCATCCATCCTTCCGCAGTCACTTAGGAGGTTGCTACCAGGTAGGCATCCTGCTGCTTAAAACTTTTGTTCTTAACTTTTCGGATATATCTTTTTAGGTCCTTTTTATTTAATGTTCACATTACTTTGACCCCCAGAGACTTGAGTTTCTTGGAGATGCTGTCTTGGATTATTTGATTACATCCTATCTATACTCGGTGTATCCGGAGTTGAAGCCAGGTCATTTGACAGAACTGAGATCAGCATCCGTGAACAACATTTCGTTTGCTGATGTTGCCATCCAATGTTCATTCCACAAATTCATTATATGTGACTCAAGCGCGCTCTCTAAATCAATGGATAAATATGCTAGCTTTATTCAAACATCTACTATTGAAAATGGATATGCTCAAGAGCCAGCCTGTCCAAAGGTAGCCATACCATTCTGATCTTTTCTTCTTAACCTCTTCCCGTCCAAGCCCCCGGGGGAGGAGTAAAATTATTGCATTGGGTGAAACTTTATTTTTTGTCATCCTCTTTATTAGTCTCCAAGCTTTTATCTTTCTATGAAATACTTTTTTTCTTCAGGCTCTTGGAGATTTGGTCGAGTCTTGCATGGGAGCCATTCTTCTTGACACGGGGTTTGACTTAAACTGTGTGTGGAAGATAATGCTCTCCTTGTTAAAACCTGTTATGAATTTCACCAAGTTACGTAATAATCGTATTCGGGATTTTCATGAACTTTGCCAGTCTCATAACTTGGATCTTAAATTTTCGTCATCAAAGCAAGATGGAGCTTTTACTGTCATTGCAAAAGCAATATCAGACAATATGTCTTTGGAATCTAGTGCTACCAATGTCAGCAAAAAGACTGCCACAAGAATAGCCGCACAGAAACTGTTCTCTATTTTAAAGGTACGAATTATCATATATCATGTAATGCAAAGTTCTCTGTTTCTTCTGTTATTCATATTCAATTTATATATATATATATATATACATATATATTGTAACTAGGATATCTGCTGTTAATTGTTTTGCTAGCCTTTAACTTACCAATTGTTAATGGCCAGGATCAAGGTTACAGATGTACATCTAAATCATTAGAGGAAGTAGTAAAAGAAACTAAGAAGCAGAAAGCTCGATTGATCGGATATGATGAAACTCCTACCATTTTTCCCCTGGACTTCATGACTCGAACTTGCAAGAAGATTCTAACAGCGATCTTGACTTTAAAGTCCGTCCCCTCAATGAAATGCCACAGAGAAACTCCAGTACCAAGCATAAAGATGTGGCGCGACAAGATTCTTCACTTGGTGGTGCCCCGGGATCCAAACCTGGAGAACTGAATTCGGATTCAAAGGAATCAGGTAAAAATCATGATTTCGACAACAAAGAAAGCTGCTGCAGAACATGCAGCTGAAGGGGTGCTTTGGTGCTTAAAGCAGGAGGGATATTTAAGGGACAGGTAAATCAAATTGGATTTTTTTATCTATTTTGGAATGTATATCTATGCATATATACATACATATATTATGTTTTATATTTTTGTGCAAGTTTGTATCTATGATTTTGGATGTAGAGACAATAGTAAGTAATCTTGGCTTGAGATTCTGTGGACTTTTGTTTGTCTTTGCCTAACACTAAATTTGGTGGACGGAAGAATCTTTGTCTACCCATTATTTGTAATTTAGCTGTTAAGGTAGTCTTAGCTAATTTGATTTAATTCCTTGCTTAGATAACCAACCACGATTACTTTTCCTTCCCACATTTTTTTTAACATAATTTTAAAATGCGTTATTAATTGTAATTAGATATTATTAAAAATTATTATTAAAGATATATATATAGGGAAATAAGAGAAATATATTAGAAAAAAAAAAATTATATTAGAAGAAAAAAAAATCTTCAAGTAAAACGAATACAAAGTAAATTTAAAAAGTTTATAAAATAAGTAGATAAAATAAAATTATTAAAAAAAAAAAAATTGAAGATATAATGTAGAAAAGGAAAAGTAAGAAAAAAACTAAAAGGTTTTTTTATTTTAATTTAATAATAGATTTTAAAATATAAAAAATCATGAGTTAAAAAAAATTAAGAACCTTCAATTAAAAAGAATAAAAGAAATTAAAAGTGATAATATTTACAATTTTGCCATCTAATCTTATATAATATATTATGGGTTCATGGTTGTCACAAACCTCGGAATATTCTAATTAAATTTTCGAGGTGGTATTTTTTTTGTCAAAATGAAAAAGAAAATAGTCTACACGAATCTCAAGATATATTAGAAACCTCATTCTCATAGTCATTTTAAAGTAATTATATATATATATATATATATATATATATATATATATTATTATTGTAGTTGTATTACAAATTGTAATAATAAAATTTAAAATAGATGTGAATTAAAAATTAAAATTTTTTTTAAATAATATCTGTTTAAATTTTTTAATTTTTTTTATAAAAGATCAATTTAAATGAATAAAAATTAATTTAATATAAACTTACTTAAACAATTTGTAATATAATTATATATATAAAAGAATAATAAACATTAGATTTGATAATAGGACAGAATTCTTAAAAAGGACAAATCTGACAAAATAAAATAGTATTGTTTGCAAAAAATATCATATTGGATATAAATCTATTTTATAAAAAAAAGAAAACTTTATTGTGAAATTATATAAAAATTATAAAAATAAATAATATGAAAAGTATATAAGAGATGTAGAAAATAAATAAAATATTATTATATGAAATTTTTGTTCATCGTTGGTTGTATCTACAAAAGGGTATAAGACCTTCTATTTATAGGGGTGAATAGGGGATAAGGATAACAACAAATGGTGACACTTGTCACCTGGTATTAATTGCTATGTGATATGTGTCACCTTAGAGATAGGCATCAAGTGATACTTATCATCTTTCATTAAGTACGTAATTATTACGAGATTGAATGATAATAACGATTATACGATGGACATCCACTAATTTAATGAATCTTCGAAATTCATAACACTCCCCCTGGATGTCCATTACATAAAAGAATATGCCTCGTTAAAACCTTACTAGATAAAAACTCAGTGGGAAAAAACTATAGTGAAGGAAAAAGAGTACACTATTCTTTATGTGTAGATTTCTCCCCCTGATGAGATGATCTCTCGAAATCTTTAAACCGACGCAAACCAATTTTATATCTCAATTTCTCAAAGGTTGCAGTCGGAAGAGGTTTAGTGAATATATCTGCAAGATTATCACATGATCGAATTTGGAGTACATCAATTTCACCATTCTTTTGAAGTTCATGAGTAAAGAAGAATTTAGGTGAAATGTGTTTCATCCTATCTCCCTTGATATACTCTCCTTTTAACTGAGCTATACAAGCTGCATTATCTTCATATATAGGAGTTGAAATCTCTCTTCCGGAGGATAAACCACAACTCTCTCTAATATAGTGTATTATTGACCTCAATCATACACATTTTCGACTTGCTTCATGAATGACTATTATCTCAGCATGATTAGAAGAAGTTGCTGCTATTGTTTGCTTCGTAGAGTGCCATGATATAGCAGTATTATCATATGTAAATAAATAGCCATTTTGAGAACGTGCCTTATGCAGATCAGAAAGATAACCAGCATCTGCATACCTAATCAATTTTGGGTCATTTACATTTGAATAAAATAAGTCGAGGTCAATTGTCCCTTGGAAGTATCTAAGGACGTTTAACACCATTCCAATGTCATCGTGTTGGCGAAGAACTAAATCTTGCTAATAGATTTATAGCAAATGCTATATCAAGTCGAGTATTATTTGCAAGATACATCAGTGCACCAATAGCACTCAAATATGGTACTTCAGGACCAAGTAGTTCTTCATCATTTTCTCGAGGTCTAAATATATCTTTATTTATATCTAGCGACTTCACGACCATTAGAATACTCAATGGATATGCTTAGTCATGAAAAATATTTTCAACACTTTAGTTGTATATGTTGACTGATGAACAAAAATTTCATCTTTCATATGTTCAATTTGAAGCCCAAGATAAAACTTAGTTTTTCCAAAATTTTTAACTTCAAATTCTCGTTTCAAACAATCTATAGCTTCTCGAAGCTCTTTTGGAGTTCCGATGAGATTGATATCGTCAATATATATAGCAAGAATTACAAAACCAAAATTTGTTTTCTTAATAAAAACACATAAACAAATTTGATCATTCTTATATCCTGAATTCACTAAGGTGATTGTACCACATGCGTCCAGACTTATTTGGACAAGTAATCTTGCAAACGCCAGGTTGCGAGTTGATAATAAACAAACATGCGAACATCCGGTCGATGCATCAATCAAGACCATGAAATATCGAAATTGCCCACATGGTGGATTAATCGGTCCACATATATCTCCATGAATCCATTCTAGAAATGTAGGACTTTCAGATCCTACTTTCAATGGTGATGGTCTTATAATCAATTTCCCTTTGGAACATGCAACACATGAAAGTTTATCAGAAGTCAAAATCTTTTGATTTTTCAAAGAATGACCGTGCGTTGTCTCGATAATTTTCCGTATCATAATTGATCCCGAATGACCCAAACGGTCATGTCAAACTTTAAAAGTAACAGGATTAGTAAACTTCTGGTTTACTAAATAATGCGCCTCAATAGCATTTATTTTCGCATAATATAGGCCAGAGGATAGAGATGGTAGTTTTTCCAAAAAAACTTATTACCTGAGGTCACTTTTGTGATACCCAAATATTCATTACCATTATCCTCCATAGTCTCAACATGATATCCATTACGTCGGATATCTTTAAAACTCAATAAATTTCTTTAAGACTTTGAAGAATATAATGTTTTATCAATAGCAATCATAGTTTCTCCCCGTAATATTATATTAGCTCCTCCGGAGCCTTCTATAAGTTTTGCACTACCATTTATTGTGGTAACACTTGTTTCTCCCACATTCAATTGAGAAAAATATTTCTCATATTTCAGTATGGTGTGCGTAGTTCCACTAACAATAAGATAGACACTTTCGATATCGTTATTCATACCATAAATTTGACCAACAGTCATCTGTTTTGTTAATAAAATATTTACAAAAATAAAAATTAAACATATTATATCACAACAAAAAGTAATATAAACATATAACATATAATATTAATATTCTAATTATTTTGGACACTTCCATCTCTAATTAAGTGATCAATTCTTCCTTCTGGATGTTCGAAAAGATCAGTAACATCCAGGTGAGCCACATCAACATCAACATTTTCAAGATCGTCATCATTTCTTTCATGAGACAAATTTTGAGAAGTAAGTCAACAAGATGTTTTGTCGTGCTACAGGCACGAGACCAGTGACCTTTCATGCTACAATGATAACATTTGTCTTCATAATTTTTTGGAACAATATTTCCTTTATCATTATGTTTTGTCCACTTCAGGTGGTCATTAATATTTTTGGCACCTAAAGTATTATTACGATTGTAAGGGCCAAACTTATCACGGCATCCATGATCATATTTTCGACCATGACCACGGTAACGACCACGACCACAACCAGGATTTCTTCTCGGATCATGATTTCTAACAGCATTCACTTCAAGGAATGAAGTAGAACCAGTAGGTCGAGTCTCGTGATTTTTCATTAGTAGTTCATTATTCTGTTCCGCAACAAGAAGACAAGAAATTAATTCAGAGTATTCTTAAAATCTTTCTCACGATATTGTTGCTGCAGGACAATATTCGTGGCATGAAAAGTGGAGTATATTTTCTCCAATATATCATCATCCGTTATATCAACTCCATATAGTTTCAGTGTGTGAAACTATTTTAAACATTGAGGAGTTATAACTAATGGATTTGAAATCTTGCAACTGCAACCAATCATATCGTGCTTTTGGGAGAACGACCATCTTCTGGTGGTCGAATCTTTCTTTCAAATTTTCACACAAAACAAGAGGATCTTTCACGGTAAGATATTCATTTTTCAAATCCTCATGAACATGATGACGGTGAAATATTATAGCTTTAGCACGATCTTGTGTTGATGACACATTATTTTATACAACGGTGTCTACCAGACCCATTGTAGCCAGATGCATTTCGGCATCTAGTGTCCATGACAAATAATTCTTTCTGGTGACATCAAGAGCCACAAATTCGAGTTTAATAAAATTTGACATAATAATAACAGAAAATGTACCTGTCAAAAAACGTACCTGATTGATCTTCAAATAAACTTCAAAAATTCTTTTTACTCAGTGGTAGAGACTCGTGCTGATAACGTATTGTGAAATTATATAAAAACTATAAAAATAAATAATATTAAAAGTAAACGAGAGACGTACAAAATAGATAGAATATTATTATATGAGATTTCTTGTTGATCGTTGGTTGTATCTACAAAAAGTACAAGACACTCTATTTATAAGGGTGAATAGAGGATAAAGATAAAAACAAATGGTGACACTTGTCACCTGGTATTAATTGTTAGGTGATATATATCACCTTAGAGAAGAACATAAATTATATTTTAAAATTTTAAATTCTTTCTTATAATATATATTTTTTAATCAAGGGTATTTTGGGAAAAGATGAGTAAATCAAAGCCAAATACGAAGGAAGTGTAAAAATCTCCAACCGTAGTGGAAAAGAAGTGGACTACACAACCCCAGGGCCACCAACCCTCTTTTGCTTTCTTCTTCACGACATTTTTTTTTTCTTTAAAAAAAATAATTTATTTACTTTCTCATAATTTTAATTACTACATTTTTAATAGAAAATTACTTACAATTTACTGAGGGAAAGAAAAAAAAGACGGAAACTGAGCGCGTGAGAACACGTATCGTGAACCTCTGGATGAAAAGTAGTAAAAATGAAGTGTATGAATCATCCAAGAAGTCTATTGGTGATTGAATTCATAAAAAATGAAAAGTAAAACATGAAATCATTCAAAGTTTGGATTTTTATTCCAATAGAGAAAAACCTGCAAGAAAGCAAATTAGGAACTGAAATGATAACAGCCGTTTTTTCATCCTACTCCAAAGACAAAGATTCTTATTACCTAAAAAAAAAACACTCTTGTAATAATATAAATATAATCATTACAACCAGTGTCCTTTTGATGTTTAAAAACATTAGCATAATTGCACTGCAAAGCAATAACAAAGTATTCCTCTTTTTTTCTTTCTGTAATTAGGACCCATTTTTTCTTTTCTTTTCTTTTTTGAATCGTACATTAAAAATTAGTTGTTTACCCATAAGAAAACCAAGAAAAAGAAAAAGGGTTTATTAAAGAACTCTCTTTTAATTAGGGAAATTATATATATATATATATATATATATTTATTTATATGTGAATATCTTTAGAGAAAGAGAGTGGGGGAAAAAAGGGAAGAAGAAGATGCCTTTAGGATTGAAATGCAACTATTCTGTAATCTCTAATGGCAAACACAGTCCCTTAGAAAAAGCATTACAAATGGTCCACTGAAATAACTCCGGTGAAATTAAGTACTTTAAGAACTTCAAGTTGGGAAACGTCGGCCGGTAACGGACCCTAGAAACTGTTACTGAATGCATCAAGAACAACTAAATTCCCAAGATTGGATATCCCTTTTGGAAATTGACCGGAAAAATTGTTGCTACTGATGTCCAAACTCCTTAGATTTGTGAGGTTGAAGATTCCGACGGGGAGTTGGTCGGAGAGAAAGAATTGTGACTGAGATTAAGATCAACCAAGTCACTGAAGACATTAAATTGCTTCCCGGAAAGTGTACCGCCGAGATTCTTCATAGACAAATTCAGACCTACTATTGCAGAAGAGTTACTCTTACAGTTGACACCAGACCAACACTACTAGAAAAATCAAGTTTTGCGAACAGTTGACACCAGACCAACGCTACTAGAAAAATCAAGTTTTGCGATGGTCGCAAATCCGTAGTAAATTGACTTTTGCAACGGATTTGGCCGTCACAATATTTTCGCCGCTGATTGCGACGGCACACAAAATCTGTCACAAATAGCGACGAATTTGTGACGGGCAAATCCGTCGCTATTTGCAATGAATTTGCGACGGCATATGGGCGTCGTTATTTTGCAAAGATTTGCGACAACATTTGGGCGTCGCTATTTTGCAACAGATTTGCGACCGCATTTGGCCGTCGCAAAATAGTGACGAATTTGGGGGTCGCTATATTTGCGACAATTTTGAGACGGTATTTGGGGGTCGCTATTTTGCAACAGATTTGCGACGAATTTGGGGGTCGCTATATTTGCGACAATTTTGAGACGGTATTTGGAGGTCGCTATTTTGCAACAAATTTGCGACGAATTTGACTGTCGCAATATCTTCGTCGCTAATTGCGACGACACAAAAATCCGTCGCAAATAGCAACAAATTTGCGACGATCAAATCCGTCGCTATTTTATAATTAATTTGTCACAGATTTATTTTGATTATTTTATTTTTAATTAAATACATAAAATTTTAAATATATTATATATATATATTAATAAATATATAGTTCTTGTACTCTTATAAAGTTCAGGCTTCAGCACTCCAATGTAAGGCAAGTTCTTGTACCGCTCACCAAAATCCATTCCATAACCCACTATGAAATAGTCAGGACACTGCAAAACAAAACAAAAACAATTACGTTTTTAATTCTTAACATATAAACACCAGAGATACAGAGTCTATAGTTTCTTTCTTGTCAAATGGAAATTTCTTGTTTAACAAGATTGAATTCTTAGAGCATTGAATGAAGAAGGCCTCAACAATTCTTGTTGGTCACACCTCCACTTATATACAAGGATAGAGAAGGAGAGATTACCTCGAAACCAGTAGAACTTTCCATCTCCCAAGAGTTCGATATTAACCTTTCATCTTGCTTGCTTATCAAGGATAGTGTACACAGATACAGATGATGCCCCTTTAGATGCCAAGTGATTGATCAATGTGGACAGAGTGCTTCTCGTGTCTACAATGTCTTCAACCTTCACATCAAGGTATTATTATCCATAACATTATATTGTGTTGGTCTAAATTAACATCAATTTTCAACCAGAGGTAGTATTTCAAATATCTCCAACACAAAATAATAATACATTTTGGAAGGGCCAAAATAAGCAACCTTGCTTGAAAGCAAAAATTTACAGCTCTATGAAACCAACGCCTAAAGGCCATAAAATAAACACATTAGTTGTTATAAACAATGAAAGGAGGAGTCAATGCAACAAAGAGTAAGTACAGTAATTGTTGTTATTTTTCCAGCTATTCTATATCAATTATTTCGACTCAACCATCATATATTGGCATTTAACATTTAACAAGACCGAGTATAAATAGTGGAAGATGTATAAGCAATGACCTTATAATACATTGTCTCGTTTCTATCATGCAAATGGTTTAGGATTCGCCACTTGGCCAAAGCATTTGGATCTAGTGGTCCATCTCTTGCGTTCACTTCAAGCCTCTTAAGATCAACCACTGTTGTCCAGAAGAAGGCAATAAATGTGAAGGACAAAACGAAAAGCTATAAATAAAGGGATAACAGAAAATTAAAATATTTGCTAAGCACATTATTAGAAATGCTACAAGTCAAAAGCATCTAAAATGTAGAAAGAGGTAATAGAAGCAACCAAAAGTAGGAGAAAAAGATCCAATGTGAACCTAAATAGATGTTTAGGAGTCTACTATAGGAAACATAATAATAATCACAATTAAGACAAGACACATTAAACCTCTTCCAAGGATTGTATTTTATACTGGGGAAAAAATTCATTTACAACACATAATCATGTGAGGAAATTAAAAACAAAACATAACCATTGTTTTTGGCCTTTACTTTCCAGACCATCCTAAAGCTCCCAATATAACACTTCACCTTATTATGCCAAAAACTATGACTAATGAGTACAACATGATTACTATATGCAAAACACGGTAGAAGGTGAAAAATATAACTAAATGCAAGTGCAAAACATGTAATATCAATTAAAGAGTCATTAGATTCACACATAATTCAGTTATGAATTGTGTATTTTGGTTACAAATACCTCCAAATTGTTTAATGAAACAGTATGCTTTTGTTCTGGAGTTTATTTTGCCTTCTCAACAATCTCAGGGAAGTGGATAGCTAATTGAGAAGGTGTTAATATATATATATATATATATATATATATTATTAATGGTAGTTGAGTGTAGTTTAATGTTTAATTATTATTCTTAAATAATTTTCTTAATTTTTTTTTTAATCAAATATTAGTATTCATGATCTTATCGCATTCCAGTAACACTAATTACAATCGAGCGTCACTAACTGCAACAATTCAGAAGGTTGTCGGATATGTTTGTCTCTATTAGCAATGGTCAGAAAGATGTCTCAAATTTGTTGATAATTGCGACGATTAAGAAGACGGTCTCAAATTTTTATAGCAAATTGTGATGACTTAGAAGGTCTTTGTAGATGTGTGCCAATAATTGTGATGACTTAGATGGTTGTCACTAATGTGCGTCACCTCATAAGGCCGTCATAAATATCCATCTAGATTGTGACGACATAGAAGACCATTGCAAATTTTGTTGCAAATGATTACAATAGCAAGGTCGTCACAAGTATTTGTCACTAATTGCAACGACTTAAAAATGCGTCACAACTATTTGTCGCTAATTGCAACGACTCATATGGCCGTCACAAATGTGTGTCACTAATTGGAACGACTCATATGGATGTCACAAATTACGTTGCAAATAGTGATAGCTCAAACGTTTGTCGCAAGTATTTGTCGCTAATTACAACGACTCAGAGATCCGTCACAAAATCCATCCAAAATGGCAACCATTTAGAAAGTTGTCGCCAATTATGTCGCAATTCCCGACGACTTAGTAGGCGGTAGAAAATTTTGTTGCAATTGCGACGGCTTAGTAGGCGGTCGCAAATTCTGTTGCAATTTGCGACGGTTAGTAGGCGGTGCAAAATTATGTTGCAATTTGCGAGCAACTGGCACTTAGTTAGTAGGCGGTCGCAAATTCTGTTGCAATTTGCGACGACTTAGTAGGCGGTCGCAAATTCGATTGCAATTTGCGATGACTTAGTAGGCGGTCGCAAATTTCGGTTGCAATTTTCTACGGCTTAGTTGGCACTCGCAAATTCTGTTGTAATTTGCAACGGCTTAGAGTAGTCGCAAATTCAGTTGCAATTTGCGACGGCTTAGTAGGCGGTCGCAAATTCGATTGCAATTTGCGACTGCTATGAGGCCGTCATAAATATCCGTCGCTAAAATTGATTTTTTCTAATAGTGCAAAAACACGCACAAATTTTATCACAAGAAGGGTTTTCCGGCAACAACCAATCACTCAAACTGCCGGAATCATCCTTAACTCAGATTTCAGACTCAATAGTGCTTCAGAGAAAGGATCAATGGTGGCCTCACCAGCAAAAACCACATAGTTAGTGAAAAAAGAAAGGTCAAGTACGTGAAACTGAGAATCCCCATTGGAATTGCATAACACACCAAGAAAGAATTTTGAAACACACCAAAAATAACAAAAATAAAAAAATATCTGTTTTTTTTTTAAACAAGAACAAGAACCTAACTTGTTGATATCTTTTCTTTTCATCTAATTTGTTCTTCCATGTGATGATGCAGGAGATAGAGAAAGGTTGAAGAACATAAAAAAAAAATAAAAAAAGAGGAGGGAATGACATCAAAGGATTAGTTGAAATCAAAAGTATATAAATTGAATTGCTTTATTAGAACAACAGGGGACCATTTGTAATGCTTTTTCTAAGGGACTGTGTTTGCCATTAGAGATTACAGAATAGTTGCATTTCAATCCTAAAGGCATCTTCTTCTTCCCTTTTTCCCCCACTCTCTTTCTCTAAAGATATTCATATATATATATATATATATATAATTTCCCTAATTAAAAGAGAGTTCTTTAATAAACCGTTTCTCTTTTTCTTGGTTTTCTTATGGGTAAACAACTAATTTTTATAATGTATGATTCTAAAAGAATATTTTCTAATTTTGAAGAATATTTTCTGATTTTAGTTTAAAAGGTTTTGTTTGTTTACAATGTATACCTATGAATTTTATCTACGTATCATCTGAATTATCACATACACTATATATATATAGTATATTGGATATTTCTTTAGATATTGCTTAGGTAGTTACAACTCTACCTCTAACCGTTAGTAATATCTCAATAATATCAATCTCAATATCTCAATAATATCAATATTATTATTGAGAACACATGACAGCTGATGTGGAAATCCTTTTAACTCTTTCACGCCCCCTCAATTCGAACTCGGCCTTACTACAACAATTAACTTTCCTCTAAGCCGTGTGAAGAATTGCAAACCTAAAACCTTGGTAAGAATATCTGCATTTTGATCAATTGAAGGAACATAATTAATCTGCATCTCTCCTTTGGCCACCTTTTCTCTAATGAAATGAAAATCAAGCTCAATGTGCTTAGTTCTTGCATGTAGAATTGGATTTGCAGATAAGTAGATAGCACTTTGATTGTCTATCCATACTTGAGGAACTCTAGTCTGCTCTATGTTCAATTCACTAAGAAGACACCTGATCCAAGTGATTTCAGTAGTGGCTAGCCCAAGACTTCTATACTCAGCCTCTGTGCTTGATCTTGATACACTTTGTTGCTTCTTGCTGGGCCAAGAAACTAAATGCCTTCCTATGTAAACACAGTAGCCAGTAACAGACTTTCTATCATCCAAATCAGTAGCCCAATCACTGTCTGAAAAGGTTGTCACATTTAAATCCTTAGATCTGCTAAAATTCAGACCATAGTCTAATGTTCCAACCAGATATCTCAGTATCCTTTTAACAGCTTTGAGATGAGGTTCTAATGGATTTGCCATGTACTGACTCACTTTGTTGACAGCAAAACTAATATCAGGTCTTGTGATAGTAGCATAATAAAGTCCTCCAACAATGCTCTTGTACATTTGTGGATTCTGAATTGGATCTCCATTATATCTAGACAGATGTGGACTTGTGATCATAGGTGTAGAACTTGACTTTGCTTGTAGCATATTTGCTCTATCCAGCAGCTTCTTTACATACTGCTTTTGGCAAAGATGATACCCTTCAGGGGTTTTATTTACTTCAATTCCTAGAAAGTAGTGAACATTTCCCAGATCCTTCAATGTAAAATACTTCTTCAACCTTTCAATAAATTTTTGTACTGCCTGATCATTATTCCCAGTAACCAATATATCATCCACATATATCAAAACAAAGATCTTTATTCCATTCTTATTGAACATGAAGAGAGAATTATCAGCCTTTGAGCTTATGAACTCCAGTGATGACAGAGTTTCTCTTACCTTTGTGAACCATGCTCTAGCATCTTGTTGGATCCATTATATTCTGATACAGAAGTCATATTATTGAGCTCACTAGTGACATGTGTGGAAGCTCCAGAGTCTGGATACCACCATCCTTCATTATTTGAAAAGTTGCTATTAGGGATATGCACCATGTTTAGTGAATGATTCTTGTTCTGATAGTTCTCCACAACACTACCTGCATTATTCTGACTATTTTTTGATATGTCATAACTTTGATCATATCTATGCCAACATCTGTCAGCACCGTGTCCTGGAACATGACAAACTTGGCACACAATCTTTGCCTTGTGATCTGCCACCTCTTCCTCTAAAGGCACCTCTTCTTCCTTTAAAATTATAGTTCCCTCTGCCTCTTGAATCATATCCTTGACCATTGAAATTTCTCCTTTGATTGTTATCATGAGCCATGAAGTTCACAGTAGGCTGAGAACCATCAGTATTTATTGCTCCAGTACCACACATACTGCTAGAAGATTCCAACCTAGCTTCAAAGCTTAACAACAGTGCTTGAATATCACTCAAGGTAAAAGAATTAATGCTAGCAGTAACTGTGACCACCACTGGATCATATTCAGGACCTAAACCAGCTAAAATGTGCATTATGTGATCATTTTGATTTACAAGATTTCCAGTAGTTGCAAGTAAATCACAGCACATCTTAATTTTTGCCAAATACTCAGTCATACTTAAGTTACCCTTTCTTGTAGTTTGCAGCTGCAACTTGTATTGTAAGGTCTTTGCCTTGGATTGACTTGCGAAATTTTTCTCAAGGGCACTCCAAATCTCAGAAGAGGTATTCAAGCCAATAATCAAATGCAAAATATTTTCTGACAGTGATAAAAGAATCCAATAAGTCAAGATCTGATCTTGGCGATTCCACAAAATAAAAGATGAATTAATGGTCTGAATTTGAGAGTTACCTGGAATATATTTGTCTGGATGTGGTGTTTCAGAGGTCAGGTAATCTTCAAGGCCATAGCCGTTAATAGCAGTAAGGATCTGCATTTTCCACACCAAGAAATTTCCTTCAGCTAGCTTTACAGAAACCAGTTGACTCTGAGGATAGATAAGTTGGATCTTAACTTCATCTATGGTTGTAGATGGAGCTGTGTAAGCTGAGGTTGTCTCGTCTGCCATATCTTTAAATGAAAAAGAATATCAGAGTCATTAATGGCTCTGATACCATGAAAGAATATTTTTTGATTTTGAAGAATATTTTCTAATTTCAATTTAAAAGGTTTTTGTTTGTTTACAATGTATACCTATGAATTTTATCCACGTATCATCTGAATTATCACATACACTATATATATATATATATATATATATATTATATATATATATAGTATATTGGATATTTCTTTAGATATTACTTAGCTAGTTACAACTCTACATCTAACCGTTAGTAATATCTCAATAATATCAATCTCAATATCTCAATAATATCAATATTATTATTGAGAACACATTAGAGTTAACTTGAAAATCCTTTTTAACTCTTTCAGATTCAAAAAAGAAAAGAAAAAATGGGTCCAAATTACATAAAGAAAAAAATGGGTCCTAATTACAGAGAAAAAAGAGAAATACTTTGTTATTGCTTTGCAGTGCAATTATACTCGTGTTTTTAAACATCAAAAGGACACTGGTTGTAAAGATTATATATATTACAAGAGTTTTTTTTTTTTTTTTTTTTTTTTTTTTTTTTGAGGTAATAAGAATCTTTGTCTTTGGAGTAGGATGAAAAAACGGCTGTTATCATTTTGCTTTCTTGCAGGTTTTTCTCTATGCTTACCTTAATGTGCTCCTTGTAGGCTGCTGCTTTGAAGGGTTCTGACCACCGCCGTGCTACACCTGTTAGTGCCAGACTTGATGCTCAACAGAAAAAGCTAAATCTCCCAATTCTTCCTACCACCACCATTGGATCCTTCCCACAAACAGTTGAACTTAGAAGAGTTCGCCGTGAATACAAGGGTAACAAGTAAGTAGTTTGTGCTAGTTCTGTTCTGCACATAATGTTATCTCATTCTTATCTTTCCATGGTCTGACAATTTGATCTGTTTCTAGGATCTCTGAGGATGATTATGTAAAGGCCATCAAAGAAGAAATCAGCAAAGTTGTTAAGCTCCAGGAAGAGCTTGATATTGATGTCTTGGTTCACGGTGAGCCAGAGGTAAGCACAAAATGCTTTGTCCTGTATAAAATACATACATAATCACTTGTTAGAATTAATTTCTTGGTGAGGTAAGAACTCTTTTCTGGGCTTTTCCTTTTTTGGGTTCTTTAGAGTCATTTGTGGATATCTGGACTTGCATCTCCTATACTACTATTTGGTGAACCTTAACTTGATTTTGTTTAATATAGTTCTGTTAGTCCTCTGAATTCTAACGATTTTTCCCCCTTTAATATGGCAGGTGAATTTATTAGTTGCAACTAAGGTTGGAGAGGAAGGACTTGATATTCAGACATGCTGCCTTGTCATACGATTTGATCTGCCAGAAACTGTTGCTAGTTTCATACAGTCTCGAGGTCGTGCAAGGATGCCACAGTCTGAATATGCATTTGTTGTGAATAGATGATTTCCTTACTATTTGTACTATTGCCATTGATTATTATTGCTTTCGGCAAATAAAGTGTGTTTGGCACTACTGGTCCAATGAGAAGGAGTTGAATTTAATAAAGCATTTTATAAAAGAGGAAAGTCAAATGAACAAAGAAATTTTATCAAGGAAATCCCGAGAGACGATGACTGATTTTGAAGAAGAGGTTTATGAAGTGAATTTGACGGGTGCCACTATTAGTTCGACATCAAGTGTTTCGTTGCTTCATCGCTATTGTTCTAAGCTCCCACATGATGAGTATGCTCTCAAAACTCAGTATATATGAACCCAATTTTGCAACCAAGAGACTTCTTGGATGATTCATTCACTGAAACTGTGTTTGTGTTAGATTTTTCAACCCAATGCCGGAGTTCTTTTACTTCGACGATAGTGATGGAATGGTTTGCCAGATTATTCTTCCATCCAATGCTCCAATCAGTCAGATTATCAGTACAGCTCGAGCTTCAGCTGATGCAGCTAAAAAAGATGCCTGTTTGAAAGCATGCAAGAGTTTGCACGAGATTGGTGCCTTAACTGACTATCTCTTACCAGAACAAGATGATCCCAGTGATGAATTGGATAATGATTTGTCTGATTCGGATTCTGAGAATTTAAATGGTTAGAGAATGTCAACATACTAAAACTTCTTTTGTTTCCACGCTTTGCTTAAAATGCAAATACAAGTCCAATAACTAAATGCTTTCTTGCAGATGAGCATTCACGAAGAGAACTTCATGAGATGGTTGTTCCTACTGCTCTAAAACAACAATGGACTGAGTTGGATAATCCTGTTACCCTTAGCTCTTATTATTTCAAGTTTTCTCCCAATCCTGTTGACAGGGATTATAAGAAGTTTGGTCTTTTTGTGAAAGCACCCCTACCAAAAGAAGCTGAGAAAATGACGCTTGATCTCCATTTGAATCCTGGTAGATCTGTATTAACAGAGCTTATCCCTTATGGGGTTTCGTATTTCATGAAAAATGAGGTAAAGCTGTCCCTTCTTATTCTTTTTCAGTTTAGGACTACATTAGAGATTCAACTTTCCTGAACTCTGTAAATTTTTGTTGTTACCAGTTGTTACAAGCAGAAAAGTTTCAGAGAATGTTCTTCAAGGTCATTCTTGACCGATCACAGTTCATTCCTGAATTTGTATCATTGGAAGATACTGATAGTAATCTCTCCTCCTTCACCTTCTATCTGCTGCTTCCTGTAATTATCACTGAAGACAACCAGATTTCTGTGGACTGGAATCTTATCACTAGGTGTTTATCATCACCAATTTTTGGGGCTCCTGGAGACACTACTGTTGGAATTTCTAATGGACAGTTGCATCTTTCTGATGAAGTGAGAAGTTCTGAGGATGTCATAAACAGTTTGGTTTATGTTCCATGTAAGGATACATTTTTCTTTATTTCTGATGTTATTACCAAGAAAAATGGATACAACGTGAGGAAGCATTATAATGAAAGGTGAACATTTTACTAACCATTTTATTCTTAGTATTGTTAGTTCGAATTCCTTTCCTTCATCGCATGAATGCTTCTGCCTAACGGATCATATTTTCTGATATATTTTTGGCTTAAACAACTCATGGCTTTGGCTTGTTCCTTCTTTTAATGGTTCATGATTGTCAAATAGGTTCAACATCTGTCTCGCTTATCCGGAGCAACCACTTTTGAAAGCAAAACAACTTTTTTCTGAAAAATTTGTTGCGGAGGAAAGGGTGTTCAGGTAGCAGTTTGTTTATTTGCAGCATAAAGTTCTTCATTTTGACAATACGTGTCCATACATAATATCTTGATATTGCTAGATATTCTCTTCTCGTCATTTTGTTGAGTTAATATGAATATTTCTTTATCATCTAATATTTATGTTTCTGAGCAGATTGGGGTTCCCACAAATATATAATTATACAAGCCGTACTCGATGTTCCCTCATGATACATGTTGTATTAGTTTTTCTAATTCGTAATTCCTGGTTCCAACTAGTCCCCATCCCTCAAAACCAATATTCGAAAGAAAATTGTATATGTTTCGAAGTGTTTGGATTATTACTGATTCATGTTCAAAAGCAGAGATGCGTGAAAAAGTGGAGCACTTCATTGAATTACCACCTGAGATATGCAAGTTGAAGATTATTGGTTTCTCGAAAGATATTGGAAGTTCATTGGCCTTGTTGCCTTCTTTTATGCATCGGCTGGAAAGTTTGTTGGTGGCAACTGAACTAAAGGATAAACTATCTGAATCATTCCCTGAAGGAGCAGAAGTCACTGTTCAACGTGTAAGGCTAATTTCTCTCTTAATATCGTCATATACTTGGATTTTCATTGGCATAACTGACGATAGAATGTCCATGATTGATTGAAAACAATGTGAAATTGAATCAGGTTCTTGAAGCTCTAACAACAGAGAAGTGCAATGAGCACTTTTCTCTTGAAAGACTGGAGGTGCTTGGTGATGCATTCCTCAAGTTTGCTGTTGGGAGGCATTTGTTTCTTTTACACGACACACTAGATGAAGGACAGCTGACCAGAAAACGTTCTAAGATTGTCAATAATTCCAACTTACTCAATCTGGTGAGAAGAAGGAATCTACAGGTAACTTATCTGAATACTAAATTAAATGAACAAGTAAAATTCTGTTTTGAGAGTATTATGTTGCTTTTGAATTCTTTTCCGTAACTCTTAATATATTTGCTTCTATTGTTCAGGTATACATTCGTGATCAATCATTTGAACCTGATCAATTGTTTGTACTAGGTCGACCGTGTCCTATAATTTGCACCGAGGACACCAAAAAGGATATACATTCTCCTGAACAGAATAGTGATGATTGCGAAGTTAGATGCAACAAATGTCATCACTGGTTGCATAAGAAAACAATTGCAGATGTGTTTGAGGCTCTTGTTGGTGCATTTCTCGTGGATTCTGGCTTCAAAGCTGTAACTGCCTTCCTTACATGGATGGACATCGAAATTGATTTTAAGGAATCACAACTCAGCAACATCTACACTGCAAGCACAAATTTTCTGCCTTTAGCCAATCAGCTCGATATCAATGCCCTCGAAAACTTGTTAGGATATCACTTTGTACATAAAGGTTTGCTCATTCAGGCATTTCTTCATCCATCCTTCCGCAGTCACTTAGGAGGTTGCTACCAGGTAGGCATCCTGCTGCTTAAAACTTTTGTTCTTAACTTTTCGGATATATCTTTTTAGGTCCTTTTTATTTAATGTTCACATTACTTTGACCCCCAGAGACTTGAGTTTCTTGGAGATGCTGTCTTGGATTATTTGATTACATCCTATCTATACTCGGTGTATCCGGAGTTGAAGCCAGGTCATTTGACAGAACTGAGATCAGCATCCGTGAACAACATTTCGTTTGCTGATGTTGCCATCCAATGTTCATTCCACAAATTCATTATATGTGACTCAAGCGCGCTCTCTAAATCAATGGATAAATATGCTAGCTTTATTCAAACATCTACTATTGAAAATGGATATGCTCAAGAGCCAGCCTGTCCAAAGGTAGCCATACCATTCTGATCTTTTCTTCTTAACCTCTTCCCGTCCAAGCCCCCGGGGGAGGAGTAAAATTATTGCATTGGGTGAAACTTTATTTTTTGTCATCCTCTTTATTAGTCTCCAAGCTTTTATCTTTCTATGAAATACTTTTTTTCTTCAGGCTCTTGGAGATTTGGTCGAGTCTTGCATGGGAGCCATTCTTCTTGACACGGGTTTGACTTAAACTGTGTGTGGAAGATAATGCTCTCCTTGTTAAAACCTGTTATGAATTTCACCAAGTTACGTAATAATCGTATTCGGGATTTTCATGAACTTTGCCAGTCTCATAACTTGGATCTTAAATTTTCGTCATCAAAGCAAGATGGAGCTTTTACTGTCATTGCAAAAGCAATATCAGACAATATGTCTTTGGAATCTAGTGCTACCAATGTCAGCAAAAAGACTGCCACAAGAATAGCCGCACAGAAACTGTTCTCTATTTTAAAGGTACGAATATTATCATATATCATGTAATGCAAAGTTCTCTGTTTCTTCTGTTATTCATATTCAATTTATATATATATATATATATACATATATATTGTAACTAGGATATCTGCTGTTAATTGTTTTGCTAGCCTTTAACTTACCAATTGTTAATGGCCAGGATCAAGGTTACAGATGTACATCTAAATCATTAGAGGAAGTAGTAAAAGAAACTAAGAAGCAGAAAGCTCGATTGATCGGATATGATGAAACTCCTACCATTTTCTCCCCTGGACTTCATGACTCGAACTTGCAAGAAGATTCTAACAGCGATCTTGACTTTAAAGTCCGTCCCCTCAATGAAATGCCACAGAGAAACTCCAGTACCAAGCATAAAGATGTGGCGCGACAAGATTCTTCACTTGGTGGTGCCCCGGGATCCAAACCTGGAGAACTGAATTCGGATTCAAAGGAATCAGGTAAAAATCATGATTTCGACAACAAAGAAAGCTGCTGCAGAACATGCAGCTGAAGGGGTGCTTTGGTGCTTAAAGCAGGAGGGATATTTAAGGGACAGGTAAATCAAATTGGATTTTTTTTATCTATTTTGGAATGTATATCTATGCATATATACATACATATATTATGTTTTATATTTTTTGTGCAAGTTTGTATCTATGATTTTGGATGTAGAGACAATAGTAAGTAATCTTGGCTTGAGATTCTGTGGACTTTTGTTTGTCTTTGCCTAACACTAAATTTGGTGGACGGAAGAATCTTTGTCTACCCATTATTTGTAATTTAGCTGTTAAGGTAGTCTTAGCTAATTTGATTTAATTCCTTGCTTAGATAACCAACCACGATTACTTTTCCTTCCCACATTTTTTTTTAACATAATTTTAAAATGCGTTATTAATTGTAATTAGATATTATTAAAAATTTATTATTAAAGATATATATATAGGGAAATAAGAGAAATATATTAGAAATAAAAAAAATTATATATTAGAAGAAAAAAAAAATCTTCAAGTAAAACGAAACAAAGTAAATTTAAAAAGTTTATAAAATAAGTAGATAAAATAAAATTATTAAAACAAAAAAAAATTGAAGATATAATGTAGAAAAGGAAAAGTAAGAAAAAACTAAAAGGTTTTTTTATTTTAATTATAATAATAGATTTTAAAATATAAAAAATCATGAGTTAAAAAAAATTAAGAACCTTCAATTAAAAAGAATAAAAGAAATTAAAAGTGATAATATTTACAATTTTGCCATCTAATCTTATATAATATATTATGGGTTCATGGTTGTCACAAACCTCGGAATATTCTAATTAAATTTTCGAGGTGGTATTTTTTTTGTCAAAATGAAAAAGAAAATAGTCTACACGAATCTCAGAGATATTAGAAACCTCATTCTCATAGTCATTTTAAAGTAATTATATATATATATATATATATATATTATATAATATATTATTATTGTAGTTGTATTACAAATTGTAATAATAAAATTTAAAATAGATGTGAATTAAAAATTAAAATTTTTTTATTTAAATAATATCTGTTTAAATTTTTTAATTTTTTTTTATAAAAGATCAATTTAAATGAATAAAAATTAATTTAATATAAACTTACTTAAACAATTTGTAATATATATATATATATATAAAAGAATAATAAACATTAGATTTGATAATAGGACAGAATTCTTAAAAAGGACAAATCTGACAAAATAAAATAGTATTGTTTGCAAAAAATATCATATTGGATATAAATCTATTTTATATAAAAAAAGAAAACTTTATTGTGAAATTATATAAAAATTATAAAAATAAATAATATGAAAAGTATATAAGAGATGTAGAAAATAAATAAAATATTATTATATGAAATTTTTTGTTCATCGTTGGTTGTATCTACAAAAGGGTATAAGACCTTCTATTTATAGGGGTGAATAGGGGATAAGGATAACAACAAATGGTGACACTTGTCACCTGGTATTAATTGCTATGTGATATGTGTCACCTTAGAGATAGGCATCAAGTGATACTTATCATCTTTCATTAAGTACGTAATTATTACGAGATTGAATGATAATAACGATTATACGATGGACATCCACTAATTTAATGAATCTTCGAAATTCATAACACTCCCCCTGGATGTCCATTACATAAAAGAA
The DNA here is from genome assembly GCA_027405835.1 of Asclepias syriaca. Classification (NCBI taxonomy): domain Eukaryota; kingdom Viridiplantae; phylum Streptophyta; class Magnoliopsida; order Gentianales; family Apocynaceae; genus Asclepias; species Asclepias syriaca. Next base: position 3,563,970 of record CM049927.1, on the reverse strand, counting down.
TATGCCTCGTTAAAACCTTACTAGATAAAAACTCAGTGGGAAAAAACTATAGTGAAGGAAAAAGAGTACACTATTCTTTATGTGTAGATTTCTCCCCCTGATGAGATGATCTCTCGAAATCTTTAAACCGACGCAAACCAATTTTATATCTCAATTTCTCAAAGGTTGCAGTCGGAAGAGGTTTAGTGAATATATCTGCAAGATTATCACATGATCGAATTTGGAGTACATCAATTTCACCATTCTTTTGAAGTTCATGAGTAAAGAAGAATTTAGGTGAAATGTGTTTCATCCTATCTCCCTTGATATACTCTCCTTTTAACTGAGCTATACAAGCTGCATTATCTTCATATATAGGAGTTGAAATCTCTCTTCCGGAGGATAAACCACAACTCTCTCTAATATAGTGTATTATTGACCTCAATCATACACATTTTCGACTTGCTTCATGAATGACTATTATCTCAGCATGATTAGAAGAAGTTGCTGCTATTGTTTGCTTCGTAGAGTGCCATGATATAGCAGTATTATCATATGTAAATAAATAGCCATTTTGAGAACGTGCCTTATGCAGATCAGAAAGATAACCAGCATCTGCATACCTAATCAATTTTGGGTCATTTACATTTGAATAAAATAAGTCGAGGTCAATTGTCCCTTGGAAGTATCTAAGGACGTGTTTAACACCATTCCAATGTCATCGTGTTGGCGAAGAACTAAATCTTGCTAATAGATTTATAGCAAATGCTATATCAAGTCGAGTATTATTTGCAAGATACATCAGTGCACCAATAGCACTCAAATATGGTACTTCAGGACCAAGTAGTTCTTCATCATTTTCTCGAGGTCTAAATATATCTTTATTTATATCTAGCGACTTCACGACCATTAGAATACTCAATGGATATGCTTAGTCATGAAAAATATTTTCAACACTTTAGTTGTATATGTTGACTGATGAACAAAAATTTCATCTTTCATATGTTCAATTTGAAGCCCAAGATAAAACTTAGTTTTTCCAAAATTTTTAACTTCAAATTCTCGTTTCAAACAATCTATAGCTTCTCGAAGCTCTTTTGGAGTTCCGATGAGATTGATATCGTCAATATATATAGCAAGAATTACAAAACCAAAATTTGTTTTCTTAATAAAAACACATAAACAAATTTGATCTTATATCCTGAATTCACTAAGGTGATTGTACCACATGCGTCCAGACTTATTTGGACAAGTAATCTTGCAAACGCCAGGTTGCGAGTTGATAATAAACAAACATGCGAACATCCGGTCGATGCATCAATCAAGACCATGAAATATCGAAATTGCCCACATGGTGGATTAATCGGTCCACATATATCTCCATGAATCCATTCTAGAAATGTAGGACTTTCAGATCCTACTTTCAATGGTGATGGTCTTATAATCAATTTCCCTTTGGAACATGCAACACATGAAAGTTTATCAGAAGTCAAAATCTTTTGATTTTTCAAAGAATGACCGTGCGTTGTCTCGATAATTTTCCGTATCATAATTGATCCCGAATGACCCAAACGGTCATGTCAAACTTTAAAAGTAACAGGATTAGTAAACTTCTGGTTTACTAAATAATGCGCCTCAATAGCATTTATTTTCGCATAATATAGGCCAGAGGATAGAGATGGTAGTTTTTCCAACAAAAACTTATTACCTGAGGTCACTTTTGTGATACCCAAATATTCATTACCATTATCCTCCATAGTCTCAACATGATATCCATTACGTCGGATATCTTTAAAACTCAATAAATTTCTTTAAGACTTTGAAGAATATAATGTTTTATCAATAGCAATCATAGTTTCTCCCCGTAATATTATATTAGCTCCTCCGGAGCCTTCTATAAGTTTTGCACTACCATTTATTGTGGTAACACTTGTTTCTCCCACATTCAATTGAGAAAAATATTTCTCATATTTCAGTATGGTGTGCGTAGTTCCACTAACAATAAGATAGACACTTTCGATATCGTTATTCATACCATAAATTTGACCAACAGTCATCTGTTTTGTTAATAAAATATTTACAAAAATAAAAATTAAACATATTATATCACAACAAAAAGTAATATAAACATATAACATATAATATTAATATTCTAATTATTTTGGACACTTCCATCTCTAATTAAGTGATCAATTCTTCCTTCTGGATGTTCGAAAAGATCAGTAACATCCAGGTGAGCCACATCAACATCAACATTTTCAAGATCGTCATCATTTCTTTCATGAGACAAATTTTGAGAAGTAAGTCAACAAGATGTTTTGTCGTGCTACAGGCACGAGACCAGTGACCTTTCATGCTACAATGATAACATTTGTCTTCATAATTTTTTGGAACAATATTTCCTTTATCATTATGTTTTGTCCACTTCAGGTGGTCATTAATATTTTTGGCACCTAAAGTATTATTACGATTGTAAGGGCCAAACTTATCACGGCATCCATGATCATATTTTCGACCATGACCACGGTAACGACCACGACCACAACCAGGATTTCTTCTCGGATCATGATTTCTAACAGCATTCACTTCAAGGAATGAAGTAGAACCAGTAGGTCGAGTCTCGTGATTTTTCATTAGTAGTTCATTATTCTGTTCCGCAACAAGAAGACAAGAAATTAATTCAGAGTATTCTTAAAATCTTTCTCACGATATTGTTGCTGCAGGACAATATTCGTGGCATGAAAAGTGGAGTATATTTTCTCCAATATATCATCATCCGTTATATCAACTCCATATAGTTTCAGCTGTGAAACTATTTTAAACATTGAGGAGTTATACTCACTAATGGATTTGAAATCTTGCAACTGCAACCAATCATATCGTGCTTTTGGGAGAACGACCATCTTCTGGTGGTCGAATCTTTCTTTCAAATTTTCACACAAAACAAGAGAATCTTTCACGGTAAGATATTCATTTTTCAAATCCTCATGAACATGATGACGGTGAAATATTATAGCTTTAGCACGATCTTGTGTTGATGACACATTATTTTATACAACGGTGTCTACCAGACCCATTGTAGCCAGATGCATTTCGGCATCTAGTGTCCATGACAAATAATTCTTTCTGGTGACATCAAGAGCCACAAATTCGAGTTTAATAAAATTTGACATAATAATAACAGAAAATGTACCTGTCAAAAAACGTACCTGATTGATCTTCAAATAAACTTCAAAAATTCTTTTTACTCAGTGGTAGAGACTCGTGCTGATAACGTATTGTGAAATTATATAAAAACTATAAAAATAAATAATATTAAAAGTAAACGAGAGACGTACAAAATAGATAGAATATTATTATATGAGATTTCTTGTTGATCGTTGGTTGTATCTACAAAAAGTACAAGACACTCTATTTATAAGGGTGAATAGAGGATAAAGATAAAAACAAATGGTGACACTTGTCACCTGGTATTAATTGTTAGGTGATATATATCACCTTAGAGAAGAACATAAATTATATTTTAAAATTTTAAATTCTTTCTTATAATATATATTTTTTTAATCAAGGGTATTTTGGGAAAAGATGAGTAAATCAAAGCCAAATACGAAGGAAGTGTAAAAATCTCTCCAACCGTAGTGGAAAAGAAGTGGACTACACAACCCCAGGGCCACCAACCCTCTTTTGCTTTCTTCTTCACGACATTTTTTTTTTCTTTAAAAAAAATAATTTATTTACTTTCTCATAATTTTAATTACTACATTTTTAATAGAAAATTACTTACAATTTACTGAGGGAAAAAAAAGACGGAAACTGAGCGCGTGAGAACACGTATCGTGAACCTCTGGATGAAAAGTAGTAAAAATGAAGTGTATGAATCATCCAAGAAGTCTATTGGTGATTGAATTCATAAAAAATGAAAAGTAAAACATGAAATCATTCAAAGTTTGGATTTTTATTCCAATAGAGAAAAACCTGCAAGAAAGCAAATTAGGAACTGAAATGATAACAGCCGTTTTTTCATCCTACTCCAAAGACAAAGATTCTTATTACCTAAAAAAAAAACACTCTTGTAATAATATAAATATAATCATTACAACCAGTGTCCTTTTGATGTTTAAAAACATTAGCATAATTGCACTGCAAAGCAATAACAAAGTATTCCTCTTTTTTTCTTTCTGTAATTAGGACCCATTTTTTCTTTTCTTTTCTTTTTTGAATCGTACATTATAAAAATTAGTTGTTTACCCATAAGAAAACCAAGAAAAAGAAAAAGGGTTTATTAAAGAACTCTCTTTTAATTAGGGAAATTATATATATATATATATATATATATTTATTTATATGTGAATATCTTTAGAGAAAGAGAGTGGGGGAAAAAAGGGAAGAAGAAGATGCCTTTAGGATTGAAATGCAACTATTCTGTAATCTCTAATGGCAAACACAGTCCCTTAGAAAAAGCATTACAAATGGTCCACTGAAATAACTCCCGGTGAAATTAAGTACTTTAAGAACTTCAAGTTGGGAAACGTCGGCCGGTAACGGACCCTAGAAACTGTTACTGAATGCATCAAGAACAACTAAATTCCCAAGATTGGATATCCCTTTTGGAAATTGACCGGAAAAATTGTTGCTACTGATGTCCAAACTCCTTAGATTTGTGAGGTTGAAGATTCCGACGGGGAGTTGGTCGGAGAAAGAATTGTGACTGAGATTAAGATCAACCAAGTCACTGAAGACATTAAATTGCTTCCCGGAAAGTGTACCGCCGAGATTCTTCATAGACAAATTCAGACCTACTATTGCAGAAGAGTTACTCTTACAGTTGACACCAGACCAACACTACTAGAAAAATCAAGTTTTGCGAACAGTTGACACCAGACCAACGCTACTAGAAAAATCAAGTTTTGCGATGGTCGCAAATCCGTAGTAAATTGACTTTTGCAACGGATTTGGCCGTCACAATATTTTCGCCGCTGATTGCGACGGCACACAAAATCTGTCACAAATAGCGACGAATTTGTGACGGGCAAATCCGTCGCTATTTTGCAATGAATTTGCGACGGCATATGGGCGTCGTTATTTTGCAAAGATTTGCGACAACATTTGGGCGTCGCTATTTTGCAACAGATTTGCGACCGCATTTGGCCGTCGCAAAATAGTGACGAATTTGGGGGTCGCTATATTGCGACAATTTTGAGACGGTATTTGGGGGTCGCTATTTTGCAACAGATTTGCGACGAATTTGGGGGTCGCTATATTTGCGACAATTTTGAGACGGTATTTGGAGGTCGCTATTTTGCAACAAATTTGCGACGAATTTGACTGTCGCAATATCTTCGTCGCTAATTGCGACGACACAAAAATCCGTCGCAAATAGCAACAAATTTGCGACGATCAAATCCGTCGCTATTTTATAATTAATTTGTCACAGATTTATTTTGATTATTTTTTATTTTTAATTAAATACATAAAATTTTAAATATATATATATATATATATTAATAAATATATAGTTCTTGTACTCTCTTATAAAGTTCAGGCTTCAGCACTCCAATGTAAGGCAAGTTCTTGTACCGCTCACCAAAATCCATTCCATAACCCACTATGAAATAGTCAGGACACTGCAAAACAAAACAAAAACAATTACGTTTTTAATTCTTAACATATAAACACCAGAGATACAGAGTCTATAGTTTCTTTCTTGTCAAATGGAAATTTTCTTGTTTAACAAGATTGAATTCTTAGAGCATTGAATGAAGAAGGCCTCAACAATTCTTGTTGGTCACACCTCCACTTATATACAAGGATAGAGAAGGAGAGATTACCTCGAAACCACAGTAGAACTTTCCATCTCCCAAGAGTTCGATATTAACCTTTCATCTTGCTTGCTTATCAAGGATAGTGTACACAGATACAGATGATGCCCCTTTAGATGCCAAGTGATTGATCAATGTGGACAGAGTGCTTCTCGTGTCTACAATGTCTTCAACCTTCACATCAAGGTATTATTATCCATAACATTATATTGTGTTGGTCTAAATTAACATCAATTTTCAACCAGAGGTAGTATTTCAAATATCTCCAACACAAATAATAATACATTTTGGAAGGGCCAAAATAAGCAACCTTGCTTGAAAGCAAAAATTTACAGCTCTATGAAACCAACGCCTAAAGGCCATAAATATAAACACATTAGTTGTTATAAACAATGAAAGGAGGAGTCAATGCAACAAAGAGTAAGTACAGTAATTGTTGTTATTTTTCCAGCTATTCTATATCAATTATTTCGACTCAACCATCATATATTGGCATTTAACATTTAACAAGACCGAGTATAAATAGTGGAAGATGTATAAGCAATGACCTTATAATACATTGTCTCGTTTCTATCATGCAAATGGTTTAGGATTCGCCACTTGGCCAAAGCATTTGGATCTAGTGGTCCATCTCTTGCGTTCACTTCAAGCCTCTTAAGATCAACCACTGTTGTCCAGAAGAAGGCAATAAATGTGAAGGACAAAACGAAAAGCTATAAATAAAGGGATAACAGAAAATTAAAATATTTGCTAAGCACATTATTAGAAATGCTACAAGTCAAAAGCATCTAAAATGTAGAAAGAGGTAATAGAAGCAACCAAAAGTAGGAGAAAAAGATCCAATGTGAACCTAAATAGATGTTTAGGAGTCTACTATAGGAAACATAATAATAATCACAATTAAGACAAGACACATTAAACCTCTTCCAAGGATTGTATTTTATACTGGGGAAAAAATCTCATTTACAACACATAATCATGTGAGGAAATTAAAAACACATAACCATTGTTTTTGGCCTTTACTTTCCAGACCATCCTAAAGCTCCCAATATAACACTTCACCTTATTATGCCAAAAACTATGACTAATGAGTACAACATGATTACTATATGCAAAACACGGTAGAAGGTGAAAAATATAACTAAATGCAAGTGCAAAACATGTAATATCAATTAAAGAGTCATTAGATTCACACATAATTCAGTTATGAATTTGTGTATTTTGGTTACAAATACCTCCAAATTGTTTAATGAAACAGTATGCATTTTGTTCTGGAGTTTATTCTTGCCTTCTCAACAATCTCAGGGAAGTGGATAGCTAATTGAGAAGGTGTTAATATATATATATATATATATATATATATATATATTATTAATGGTAGTTGAGTGTAGTTTAATGTTTAATTATTATTCTTAAATAATTTTCTTAATTTTTTATTTTTAATCAAATATTAGTTATTCATGATCTTATCGCATTCCAGTAACACTAATTACAATCGAGCGTCACTAACTGCAACAATTCAGAAGGTTGTCGGATATGTTTGTCTCTATTAGCAATGGTCAGAAAGATGTCTCAAATATTTGTTGATAATTGCGACGATTAAGAAGACGGTCTCAAATTTTTATAGCAAATTGTGATGACTTAGAAGGTCTTTGTAGATGTGTGCCAATAATTGTGATGACTTAGATGGTTGTCACTAATGTGCGTCACCTCATAAGGCCGTCATAAATATCCATCTAGATTGTGACGACATAGAAGACCATTGCAAATTTTGTTGCAAATGATTACAATAGCAAAGGTCGTCACAAGTATTTGTCACTAATTGCAACGACTTAAAAATGCGTCACAACTATTTGTCGCTAATTGCAACGACTCATATGGCCGTCACAAATGTGTGTCACTAATTGGAACGACTCATATGGATGTCACAAATTACGTTGCAAATAGTGATAGCTCAAACGTTTGTCGCAAGTATTTGTCGCTAATTACAACGACTCAGAGATCCGTCACAAAATCCATCCAAAATGGCAACCATTTAGAAAGTTGTCGCCAATTATGTCGCAATTCCCGACGACTTAGTAGGCGGTAGAAAATTTTGTTGCAATTTGCGACGGCTTAGTAGGCGGTCGCAAATTCTGTTGCAATTTGCGACGGCTTAGTAGGCGGTCGCAAATTCTGTTGCAATTTGCGACGACTTAGTAGGCGGTCGCAAATTCTGTTGCAATTTGCGACGACTTAGTAGGCGGTCGCAAATTCGATTGCAATTTGCGATGACTTAGTAGGCGGTCGCAAATTTCGGTTGCAATTTTCTACGGCTTAGTTGGCACTCGCAAATTCTGTTGTAATTTGCAACGGCTTAGTAGTCGGTCGCAAATTCAGTTGCAATTTGCGACGGCTTAGTAGGCGGTCGCAAATTCGATTGCAATTTGCGACTGCTATGAGGCCGTCATAAATATCCGTCGCTAAAATTGATTTTTCTAATAGTGCAAAAACACGCACAAATTTTATCACAAGAAGGGTTTTCCGGCAACAACCAATCACTCAAACTGCCGGAATCTTCCATCCTTAACTCAGATTTCAGACTCAATAGTGCTTCAGAGAAAGGATCAATGGTGGCCTCACCAGCAAAAACCACCATAGTTAGTGAAAAAAGAAAGGTCAAGTACGTGAAACTGAGAATCCCCATTGGAACTTGCATCATAACACACACAAGAAAGAATTTTGAAACACCAAAAATAACAAAAAATAAAAAAATATCTGTTTTTTTTTTTAAACAAGAACAAGAACCTAACTTGTTGATATCTTTTCTTTTTCATCTAATTTGTTCTTCCATTGATGATGCATGAGGAATAGAGAAAGGTTGAAGAACATAAAAAAAAAATAAAAAAAGAGGAGGGAATGACATCAAAGGATTAGTTGAAATCAAAAGTATATAAATTGAATTGCTTTATTAGAACAACAGGGGACCATTTGTAATGCTTTTTCTAAGGGACTGTGTTTGCCATTAGAGATTACAGAATAGTTGCATTTCAATCCTAAAGGCATCTTCTTCTTCCCTTTTTCCCCCACTCTCTTTCTCTAAAGATATTCATATATATATATATATATATAATTTCCCTAATTAAAAGAGAGTTCTTTAATAAACCGTTTCTCTTTTTCTTGGTTTTCTTATGGGTAAACAACTAATTTTTATAATGTATGATTCTAAAAGAATATTTTCTAATTTTGAAGAATATTTCTGATTTTAGTTTAAAAGGTTTTGTTTGTTTACAATGTATACCTATGAATTTTATCTACGTATCATCTGAATTATCACATACACTATATATATATATATTGGATATTTCTTTAGATATTGCTTAGGTAGTTACAACTCTACCTCTAACCGTTAGTAATATCTCAATAATATCAATCTCAATATCTCAATAATATCAATATTATTATTGAGAACACATGACAGCTGATGTGGAAATCCTTTTAACTCTTTCACGCCCCCTCAATTCGAACTCGGCCTTACTACAACAATTAACTTTCCTCTAAGCCGTGTGAAGAATTGCAAACCTAAAACCTTGGTAAGAATATCTGCATTTTGATCAATTGAAGGAACATAATTAATCTGCATCTCTCCTTTGGCCACCTTTTCTCTAATGAAATGAAAATCAAGCTCAATGTGCTTAGTTCTTGCATGTAGAATTGGATTTGCAGATAAGTAGATAGCACTTTGATTGTCTATCCATACTTGAGGAACTCTAGTCTGCTCTATGTTCAATTCACTAAGAAGACACCTGATCCAAGTGATTTCAGTAGTGGCTAGCCCAAGACTTCTATACTCAGCCTCTGTGCTTGATCTTGATACACTTTGTTGCTTCTTGCTGGGCCAAGAAACTAAATGCCTTCCTATGTAAACACAGTAGCCAGTAACAGACTTTCTATCATCCAAATCAGTAGCCCAATCACTGTCTGAAAAGGTTGTCACATTTAAATCCTTAGATCTGCTAAAATTCAGACCATAGTCTAATGTTCCAACCAGATATCTCAGTATCCTTTTAACAGCTTTGAGATGAGGTTCTAATGGATTTGCCATGTACTGACTCACTTTGTTGACAGCAAAACTAATATCAGGTCTTGTGATAGTAGCATAATAAAGTCCTCCAACAATGCTCTTGTACATTTGTGGATTCTGAATTGGATCTCCATTATATCTAGACAGATGTGGACTTGTGATCATAGGTGTAGAACTTGACTTTGCTTGTAGCATATTTGCTCTATCCAGCAGCTTCTTTACATACTGCTTTTGGCAAAGATGATACCCTTCAGGGGTTTTATTTACTTCAATTCCTAGAAAGTAGTGAACATTTCCCAGATCCTTCAATGTAAAATACTTCTTCAACCTTTCAATAAATTTTTGTACTGCCTGATCATTATTCCCAGTAACCAATATATCATCCACATATATCAAAACAAAGATCTTTATTCCATTCTTATTGAACATGAAGAGAGAATTATCAGCCTTTGAGCTTATGAACTCCAGTGATGACAGAGTTTCTCTTACCTTTGTGAACCATGCTCTAGCATCTTGTTGGATCCATTATATTCTGATACAGAAGTCATATTATTGAGCTCACTAGTGACATGTGTGGAAGCTCCAGAGTCTGGATACCACCATCCTTCATTATTTGAAAAGTTGCTATTAGGGATATGCACCATGTTTAGTGAATGATTCTTGTTCTGATAGTTCTCCACAACACTACCTGCATTATTCTGACTATTTTTTGATATGTCATAACTTTGATCATATCTATGCCAACATCTGTCAGCACCGTGTCCTGGAACATGACAAACTTGGCACACAATCTTTGAGCCTTGTGATCTGCCACCTCTTCCTCTAAAGGCACCTCTTCTTCCTTTAAAATTATAGTTCCCTCTGCCTCTTGAATCATATCCTTGACCATTGAAATTTCTCCTTTGATTGTTATCATGAGCCATGAAGTTCACAGTAGGCTGAGAACCATCAGTATTTATTGCTCCAGTACCACTCATACTGCTAGAAGATTCCAACCTAGCTTCAAAGCTTAACAACAGTGCTTGAATATCACTCAAGGTAAAAGAATTAATGCTAGCAGTAACTGTGACCACCACTGGATCATATTCAGGACCTAAACCAGCTAAAATGTGCATTATGTGATCATTTTGATTTACAAGATTTCCAGTAGTTGCAAGTAAATCACAGCACATCTTAATTTTTGCCAAATACTCAGTCATACTTAAGTTACCCTTTCTTGTAGTTTGCAGCTGCAACTTGTATTGTAAGGTCTTTGCCTTGGATTGACTTGCGAAATTTTTCTCAAGGGCACTCCAAATCTCAGAAGAGGTATTCAAGCCAATAATCAAATGCAAAATATTTTCTGACAGTGATAAAAGAATCCAATAAGTCAAGATCTGATCTTGGCGATTCCACAAAATAAAAGATGAATTAATGGTCTGAATTTGAGAGTTACCTGGAATATATTTGTCTGGATGTGGTGTTTCAGAGGTCAGGTAATCTTCAAGGCCATAGCCGTTAATAGCAGTAAGGATCTGCATTTTCCACACCAAGAAATTTCCTTCAGCTAGCTTTACAGAAACCAGTTGACTCTGAGGATAGATAAGTTGGATCTTAACTTCATCTATGGTTGTAGATGGAGCTATGTAAGCTGAGGTTGTCTCGTCTGCCATATCTTTAAATGAAAAAGAATATCAGAGTCATTAATGGCTCTGATACCATGAAAGAATATTTTTTGATTTTGAAGAATATTTTCTAATTTCAATTTAAAAGGTTTTTGTTTGTTTACAATGTATACCTATGAATTTTATCCACGTATCATCTGAATTATCACATACACTATATATATATAATATATATATATATATATATATATATATAGTATATTGGATATTTCTTTAGATATTACTTAGCTAGTTACAACTCTACATCTAACCGTTAGTAATATCTCAATAATATCAATCTCAATATCTCAATAATATCAATATTATTATTGAACACATTAGAGTTAACTTGAAAATCCTTTTTAACTCTTTCAGATTCAAAAAAGAAAAGAAAAAATGGGTCCAAATTACATAAAGAAAAAAATGGGTCCTAATTACAGAGAAAAAAGAGAAATACTTTGTTATTGCTTTGCAGTGCAATTATACTCGTGTTTTTAAACATCAAAAGGACACTGGTTGTAAAGATTATATATATATTACAAGAGTTTTTTTTTTTTTTTTTTTTTTTTTTTTTTTTTGAGGTAATAAGAATCTTTGTCTTTGGAGTAGGATGAAAAAACGGCTGTTATCATTTTGCTTTCTTGCAGGTTTTTCTCTATGCTTACCTTAATGTGCTCCTTGTAGGCTGCTGCTTTGAAGGGTTCTGACCACCGCCGTGCTACACCTGTTAGTGCCAGACTTGATGCTCAACAGAAAAAGCTAAATCTCCCAATTCTTCCTACCACCACCATTGGATCCTTCCCACAAACAGTTGAACTTAGAAGAGTTCGCCGTGAATACAAGGGTAACAAGTAAGTAGTTTGTGCTAGTTCTGTTCTGCACATAATGTTATCTCATTCTTATCTTTCCATGGTCTGACAATTTGATCTGTTTCTAGGATCTCTGAGGATGATTATGTAAAGGCCATCAAAGAAGAAATCAGCAAAGTTGTTAAGCTCCAGGAAGAGCTTGATATTGATGTCTTGGTTCACGGTGAGCCAGAGGTAAGCACAAAATGCTTTGTCCTGTATAAAATACATACATAATCACTTGTTAGAATTAATTTCTTGGTGAGGTAAGAACTCTTTTCTGGGCTTTTCCTTTTTTGGGTTCTTTAGAGTCATTTGTGGATATCTGGACTTGCATCTCCTATACTACTATTTGGTGAACCTTAACTTGATTTTGTTTAATATAGTTCTGTTAGTCCTCTGAATTCTAACGATTTTTCCCCCTTTAATATGGCAGGTGAATTTATTAGTTGCAACTAAGGTTGGAGAGGAAGGACTTGATATTCAGACATGCTGCCTTGTCATACGATTTGATCTGCCAGAAACTGTTGCTAGTTTCATACAGTCTCGAGGTCGTGCAAGGATGCCACAGTCTGAATATGCATTTGTTGTGAATAGATGATTTCCTTACTATTTGTACTATTGCCATTGATTATTATTGCTTTCGGCTAATAAAGTGTGTTTGGCACTACAGGTCCAATGAGAAGGAGTTGAATTTAATAAAGCATTTTATAAAAGAAAAGTCAAATGAACAAAGAAATTTTATCAAGGAAATCCCAAGAGACGATGACTGATTTTGAAGAAGAGGTTTATGAAGTGAATTTGACGGGTGCCACTATTAGTTCGACATCAAGTGTTTCGTTGCTTCATCGCTATTGTTCTAAGCTCCCACATGATGAGTATGCTCTCAAAACTCAGTATATATTAACCCAATTTTGCAACCAAGAGACTTCTTGGATGATTCATTCACTGAAACTGTGTTTGTGTTAGATTTTTCAACCCAATGCCGGAGTTCTTTTACTTCGACGATAGTGATGGAATGGTTTGCCAGATTATTCTTCCATCCAATGCTCCAATCAGTCAGATTATCAGTACAGCTCGAGCTTCAGCTGATGCAGCTAAAAAAGATGCCTGTTTGAAAGCATGCAAGAGTTTGCACGAGATTGGTGCCTTAACTGACTATCTCTTACCAGAACAAGATGATCCCAGTGATGAATTGGATAATGATTTGTCTGATTCGGATTCTGAGAATTTAAATGGTTAGAGAATGTCAACATACTAAAACTTCTTTTTTCCACGCTTTGCTTAAAATGCAAATACAAGTCCAATAACTAAATGCTTTCTTGCAGATGAGCATTCACGAAGAGAACTTCATGAGATGGTTGTTCCTACTGCTCTAAAACAACAATGGACTGAGTTGGATAATCCTGTTACCCTTAGCTCTTATTATTTCAAGTTTTCTCCCAATCCTGTTGACAGGGATTATAAGAAGTTTGGTCTTTTTGTGAAAGCACCCCTACCAAAAGAAGCTGAGAAAATGACGCTTGATCTCCATTTGAATCCTGGTAGATCTGTATTAACAGAGCTTATCCCTTATGGGGTTTCGTATTTCATGAAAAATGAGGTAAAGCTGTCCCTTCTTATTCTTTTTCAGTTTAGGACTACATTAGAGATTCAACTTTCCTGAACTCTGTAAATTTTTGTTGTTACCAGTTGTTACAAGCAGAAAAGTTTCAGAGAATGTTCTTCAAGGTCATTCTTGACCGATCACAGTTCATTCCTGAATTTGTATCATTGGAAGATACTGATAGTAATCTCTCCTCCTTCACCTTCTATCTGCTGCTTCCTGTAATTATCACTGAAGACAACCAGATTTCTGTGGACTGGAATCTTATCACTAGGTGTTTATCATCACCAATTTTTGGGGCTCCTGGAGACACTACTGTTGGAATTTCTAATGGACAGTTGCATCTTTCTGATGAAGTGAGAAGTTCTGAGGATGTCATAAACAGTTTGGTTTATGTTCCATGTAAGGATACATTTTTTTTATTTCTGATGTTATTACCAAGAAAAATGGATACAACGTGAGGAAGCATTATAATGAAAGGTGAACATTTTACTAACCATTTTATTCTTAGTATTGTTAGTTCGAATTCCTTTCCTTCATCGCATGAATGCTTCTGCCTAACGGATCATATTTTCTGATATATTTTTGGCTTAAACAACTCATGGCTTTGGCTTGTTCCTTCTTTTAATGGTTCATGATTGTCAAATAGGTTCAACATCTGTCTCGCTTATCCGGAGCAACCACTTTTGAAAGCAAAACAACTATTTTTTCTGAAAAATTTGTTGCGGAGGAAAGGGTGTTCAGGTAGCAGTTTGTTTATTTGCAGCATAAAGTTCTTCATTTTGACAATACGTGTCCATACATAATATCTTGATATTGCTAGATATTCTCTCTCGTCATTTTGTTGAGTTAATATGAATATTTCTTTATCATCTAATATTTATGTTTCTGAGCAGATTGGGGTTCCCACAAATATATAATTATACAAGCCGTACTCGATGTTCCCTCATGATACATGTTGTATTAGTTTTTCTAATTCGTAATTCCTGGTTCCAACTAGTCCCCATCCCTCAAAACCAATATTCGAAAGAAAATTGTATATGTTTCGAAGTGTTTGGATTATTACTGATTCATGTTCAAAAGCAGAGATGCGTGAAAAAGTGGAGCACTTCATTGAATTACCACCTGAGATATGCAAGTTGAAGATTATTGGTTTCTCGAAAGATATTGGAAGTTCATTGGCCTTGTTGCCTTCTTTTATGCATCGGCTGGAAAGTTTGTTGGTGGCAACTGAACTAAAGGATAAACTATCTGAATCATTCCCTGAAGGAGCAGAAGTCACTGTTCAACGTGTAAGGCTAATTTCTCTCTTAATATCGTCATATACTTGGATTTTCATTGGCATAACTGACGATAGAATGTCCATGATTGATTGAAAACAATGTGAAATTGAATCAGGTTCTTGAAGCTCTAACAACAGAGAAGTGCAATGAGCACTTTTCTCTTGAAAGACTGGAGGTGCTTGGTGATGCATTCCTCAAGTTTGCTGTTGGGAGGCATTTGTTTCTTTTACACGACACACTAGATGAAGGACAGCTGACCAGAAAACGTTCTAAGATTGTCAATAATTCCAACTTACTCAATCTGGTGAGAAGAAGGAATCTACAGGTAACTTATCTGAATACTAAATTAAATGAACAAGTAAAATTCTGTTTTGAGAGTATTATGTTGCTTTTGAATTCTTTTCCGTAACTCTTAATATTTTGCTTCTATTGTTCAGGTATACATTCGTGATCAATCATTTGAACCTGATCAATTGTTTGTACTAGGTCGACCGTGTCCTATAATTTGCACCGAGGACACCAAAAAGGATATACATTCTCCTGAACAGAATAGTGATGATTGCGAAGTTAGATGCAACAAATGTCATCACTGGTTGCATAAGAAAACAATTGCAGATGTGTTTGAGGCTCTTGTTGGTGCATTTCTCGTGGATTCTGGCTTCAAAGCTGTAACTGCCTTCCTTACATGGATGGACATCGAAATTGATTTTAAGGAATCACAACTCAGCAACATCTACACTGCAAGCACAAATTTTCTGGCTTTAGCCAATCAGCTCGATATCAATGCCCTCGAAAACTTGTTAGGATATCACTTTGTACATAAAGGTTTGCTCATTCAGGCATTTCTTCATCCATCCTTCCGCAGTCACTTTGGAGGTTGCTACTAGGTAGGCATCCTGCTGCTTAAAACTTTTGTTCTTAACTTTTAATGTTCACATTACTTTGACCCCCAGAGACTTGAGTTTCTTGGAGATGCTATCTTGGATTATTTGATTACATCCTATCTATACTCAAAGTATCCGGAGTTGAAGCGAGGTCATTTGACAGGACTGAGATCAGCAACCGTGAACAACATTTCGTTTGCTGATGTTGCCATCCAATGTTCATTCCACAAATTCATTATATGTGACTCAAGCGCGCTCTCTAAATCAATGGATAAATATGCTAGCTTTATTCAAACATCTACTATTGAAAATGGATATGCTCAAGAGCCAGCCTGTCCAAAGGTAGCCATACCATTCTGATCTTTTCTTCTTAACCTCTTCCCGTCCAAGCCCCGGGGGGGAGGAGTAAAATTATTGCATTGGGTGAAACTTTATTTTTTGTCATCCTCTTTATTAGTCTCCAAGCTTTTATCTTTCTATGAAATACTTTTTTTCTTCAGGCTCTTGGAGATTTGGTCGAGTCTTGCATGGGAGCCATTCTTCTTGATACAGGGTTTGACTTAAATTGTGTGTGGAAGATAATGCTCTCCTTGTTAAAACCTGTTATGAATTTCACCAAGTTACGTAATAATCCTATTCGGGATTTTCGTGAACTTTGCCAGTCTCATAACTTGGATCCTAAATTTTCGTCATCAAAGCAAGATGGAGCTTTTACTGTCATTGCAAAAGCAATATCAGACAGTATGTCTTTGAACGCTAGTGCTACCAATGTCAGCAAAACGACTGCCGAAAGAATAGCTGCACAGAAACTGTTCTCTATTTTAAAGGTACGAATATTATCATATATCACGTAAAATTCAAATTCTTTATTATATATATATATATATATATATATATATATATATACATATATATTGTAACTGGATATCTGCTGTTAATTGTTTTGCTAGCCTTTAACTTACCAATTGTTAATGGCCAGGATCAAGGTTACACATTATATATATATCATATATCATGTAATGCAAAGTTCTCTGTTTCTTCTGTTATTCATATTCAATTTATATATATATATATATATATAATATATATATATACATATATATTGTAACTAGGATATTTGCTGTTAATTGTTTTGCTAGCCTTTAACTTACCAATTGTTAATGGCCATGAGGGGGAGGCCTTTTGGGATGTTATCCAATAACAAAACCGTGAGGGGTTAGGCCCAGAGCGGACAATATCATACTAATGTGGAGTTAAGTGGTGGAAGTCCAACTTTGTGGATATATGTGGGTCTAACAAGTGGTATCAAAACTCAAGGTTAATGGGCTTGTTTGTAAGAGATGTGTGGGGAGGCCCTCATTGTTGAAGACCTAGCGATTATGGGTGCCTTGTGCCGCCTTGTGTGTCGAAAGAGCGACAGTGGTACGATTTCGTCTAGAGGAGGCCTTCATTATTGAAGACCTAGCGATTATGGGTGTCTTGTGTCGCCTTGTGTGTTGAAGGAGCGGCAGTGGTACGATTTCGTCTAGGGGAAGCCCTCATTGTTGAAGACCTAGTGTTTATGGGTGCCTTGTGCCGCCTTGTGTGTCAAAGAAGCGGCAATGGTATGATTTCGTCTAGGGGAGGCCATCATTGTTGAAGGCCTAACGATTATGGGTGCCTTGTGTGTTGAAGGAGCGGCAGTGGTACGATTTCGTCTAGGGGAGGCCCACGAATATGTAGTCCTTAGTTTGAGGGGAGGATTGTTGGGGTGTCAACCCATGTCCTACATCTGAAGATAATGTTAGAGGTGACTAGCATATAAGAGTCTCACTAACTCCATTAGTATGAGGCATTTTGGGATGTTGCTCAATAACAAAACCGTGCGAGCTTAGGCTCATAGCGGATAATATCATACTAATGTGAAGTTAAGTAGTGGAAGTCTAATCTTGTAGGTATATGTGGACCCTACAAGTTGGTATCAGAGTTTAAGGTTAATGGGCTTGTTTGTAATATATGTGTGGGGAGCCTCATTGTTGAAGACCTAGCGATTATGGGTGCCTTGTGTCGCCTTGTGTGTCGAAGGAGCAGCAGTGGTACGATTTCGTCTAGATGAGGCCCACGAGTATGTGGTCCTTGGTTTGAGGGGAGGATTGTTGAGGTGTCAACTCATGTCCCACATCTGAAGATAATGCTAGAGGTGACTAACATATAAGAGTTCCACTAATTCTATTAGTATGAGGTCTTTTGGGATGTTACCCAATAACAAAACCGTGAGGGCTTAGGCCCAGAGTGGACAATATTATACTAATATGGAGTTAAGTGGTAGAAGCTCAACTTGTGGGTATATGTGGGCTCAACAATATCATGTAATGCAAAGTTCTCTGTTTCTTCTGTTATTCATATTCAATTTATATATATATATATATACATATATATTGTAACTAGGATATGTGCTGTTAATTGTTTTGCTAGCCTTTAACTTACCAATTGTTAATGGCCAGGATCAAGGTTACAGATGTACATCTAAATCATTAGAGGATGTAGTAAAAGAAACTAAGAAGGAGAAAGCTCGATTGATCGGATATGATGAAACTCCTACCATTTTATCCCTTGAACTTCATGACTCGAACTCGCAAGAAGATTCTAACAGCGATCTTGACTTTAAAGTCCATCCCCTCAATGAAATGCCACAGAGAAACTCTGATACCAAGCATAAAGATGTGGCGCGACAAGATTCTTCACTTGGTGGTGCCCCGGGATCAAAACCTGGAGAACTGCACCCTGTAGAGACCATTAACCATGGTGTTCTGAATTTGGATTCAAAGGAATCAGGTAAAAATCATGATTTCGACTTTCTCTTCCTTTCTTTCATTACGGTTCCTCTCACTTGTAGTGCAATCTTCTGCATAACAAAACAGCTAAGGAGCGGTTGTATGAAGTCTGTGCTTCTAACTATTGGAAAACCCCAACATTTAAATGCTGCAAATCATCAGGACCAAGCCATTTGCCAGAGTAAGTCCAATCCCTTATATGTAATAATGCTCAATAGTTTTCACCATCAGAAATGAGCTCCAAAAATACATATATTTCCTGCACAGATTCACGTTCAAGGTGGAGGTTAAAATCGACGACGCGTCGAGCAAGACATTGGAGTGTTATGGAGAACCTAAAACAACAAAGAAAGCTGCTGAAGAACATGCAGCTGAAGGGGTGCTTTGGTGCTTAAAGCAGGAGGGATATTTAAGGGACAGGTAAATCAAATTGGATTTTTTGTATCTATTTTGGAATGTATATATACATACACATATTATGTTTTATGTTTTTGTGCAAGTTTGTATCTATGATTTTGGATGTAGAGACAATAGTAAGTAATCTTGGCTTGAGATTCTTTGGACTTTTGTTTGTCTTTGCCTAACACTAAATTTGGTGGACAGAAAAATCTTTGAATAAAAGTTAGATTCTATCCATTGTAATTTAGTTGTTAAGTAGTCTTAGCTAATTTGATTCAATTCCTTGCTTAGATAACCAACCAGGATTACTTTTCCTTCCCACTTGATTTTTTTTGTTAACATAATTTTAAAATTAGTTATTAATTGTAATTAAATGTTCTTAAAATTTATTATTAGATATATATTATATATATATATATATATATAAGGGAATAAGAGAAATATATTAGAAATAAAAAATTATATATTAGAAGGAAAAAAAATTCTTCAAGTAAAATGAATACAAAGTAAATTTAAAAAGTTCATAAAATAAGTATATAAAATAAAATTATTAAAACAAAAAAAAAATGAAGAGGTAATGAAGAAAAGGAAAAGTAAGAAAAAAAAATGTTTTTTATTTTAATTATAATAATAAATTTTAAAATATGAAAAATCATGAGTTAAAAAAAATTAAGAACCTTCAATTAAAAAGAATAAAAGAAATTAAAGTTGATAATATTTACAATTTTGCCATCTAATCTTATATAATATATTATGGGTTCATGGTTGTAACAAACCTCGGAATATTCTAATTAAATTTTCGAGGTGGTATTTTTTTTGTCAAAATGAAAGAGAAAATGGTCTACACGAATCTCAAGATATATTGGAAACCTCAATCTCATAGTCATTTTAAAGTAATTTTTTCTCTATATATATATATATATATATATATTATTGTAGTTGTATTAAAAATTGTAATAATAAAATTTAAAATAGATGCGAATTAATAATAGAAAAAATTTGATTTAAATAACATCCGTTTAAAAAATTTTAATTTTTTTTATAAAAGATCAATTTAAATTAAATAAAAATTAATTTAATATAAACTTACTTAAACCATTTGTAATTATATATATATATATATATTTATTTATATATATATATATGTAAGAATAATAAATATTAGATTTGATAATAGGACAGAATTCTTAAAAAGGACAAATCTGTCAAAATAAAATAGTATTGTTTGCAAAAAAAAAAAATCATATTGGGCAACGAACGCCGTCTAATTATTACTCCAATTCAAGAAAGTACTGCTTCTTTTTTTTTCTTTTTTTTTTTCACTCACCATCGTTGATTTTTTATTTAATATATTCAAAATTCAGTTCAGATTCATAATTATTACCACTTTTTTTTCTTTTATAGTTGAAAACCACGAGATTCAATTCACTAAAAAAAAGACATTAATTTATAGTCCTTTCTCATCAAATTATCATTTTTTTAATCATATATTTTTAAATTCGTAAAATTAAAATAAATTATATGTTATGACCTGAAATCTATCATTTTACGTGAAAATTACGTTGTTAGCACGTTTTTTTTAAACTAAAAATTTGGATATTATACTGTCCAATTGCGGAGTTTTTTTTTTTTTTTTTTTTTTATTTATATGAGCCTACAAGGAAAAATCCGAAATTGAATTTTAGTGGTCAATATATTTCAATATTAAATTTGAGAAGTGGTGGTAGCCATCACCGTCTGCACTTGCCGGATTTTCCAATTTTATATTATTCATTTAATTATTTTTCCTGAAATCTCTATAAATACTCATTTGTGTAATTAGTAATTTCATAATTTTTTTACTTAAAAAAACATTTAAACTAATATAATTACTTAAATAAATCTATTTTATATCCCAAAAAAAAATATCTTCATTTAAAAATTGGATGAATAATTTTAGAATGCAATAAGAAGTCGTGGACCCCACTTCACCTACTCACCCAACAAACTTATTTCTAACTTCAACGCTCTGACCTTTTTTTTTTCTTATGTCTAAAAAATATATATTTTACATATTTAAACAAACTTAAGGACATAAATTAGTTTTTATAATATATATTTTTTAAATCAAGGGTATTTTGGGAAAAGAAGAGTAAATCAAAGCCAAATACGAAGGAAGTGTAAAAATCTCTCCAACCGTAGTGGAAAAGAAGTGGACTACACCAACCCCAGGGCCACCAACCCTCTTTTGCTTTCTTCTTCACGACATTTTTTTTATTTTTTTTTTCTTTTTAAAAATTTTTTTTATAATTTATTGACTTTCTCATAATTTTACTTACTACATTTTTAATAGAAAATTACTTACAATTTACCGAGGAAAAAAAAAACTGAGCGCGTGAGAACACGTATCGTGAACCTCTGGGCGAGTATTGCGTCTAAATACATACATATATTTTTATATTTTAATGTCACTCCTAATCCCGTCTGTGCACGTTGCATGACAAACTTTCATACATACACATATATTATAATAGAAACAAATTTATATATATTAAATTTATAATTTTTAAAAATCATAAATAATAATATTATTAATTAAAATAATGACGACAATAAATTTTTATTACATATTTATGTGTATATATATATTATATATATATATATATATATTTTAAGATAATGATGAAATATATATTGTCTATATATTATAAGGGGAGAAATTAATTATATAATAAACCAAACAATCTTCAAAGAAAATTTTGTTCCATATATTATCATTTTTAATTATTACTATTACTTTCTCTCTCTCTCTCTCTCTCTATATATATATATATATATATATATTTAGAAGTAAATAATATCTGACATTAATTTGAATTTATTTACACATATTTTTATTATTTTTATAAATTTTTGGTTAAATATAATAATTTTTTACTCTACATTAATAGTAAATTTATTTATAATTTTTATATTTTTGTCGGCTTTAGACCATTTCAAATAAAATGAAACATATTATTGTTAGGCCCACCTATACCCATAAGGTTGGGCTTACACCACTCAACTCCACATTAGTATGATATTGTCCGCTCTGGGCCTAAGCCCTCACGGTTTTATTCTTGGGCAACATCCTCATATTAATGGAGTTAGTGGTACTCTTATAAGCTAGTCACCTCTAACATTATCTTTAGATGTAGATGTGGGACATGGGTTGACACCCCAACAATCCTCCCCTCAAACCAAGGATCACAGCACAAATCAAGGACCACATACTTCTTGGGCAACATCCTCATACTAATGGAGTTAGTGGTACTCTTATAAGCTAGACACCTCTAGCATTATCTTTAGATGTGGGACATGGGTTGACACCCAACAATCCTCCCCTCAAACCAATGACCACATATTCGTGGGCCTCCCCTAGACGAATAATCATCCACATCTGGCAAGCAAGCCCTAATCATCTTGCATCCACATCTGGCAAGCAAGCCCTAATTGCTAGGTCTTCAAGAATGAGGGCCTCCCAACACATCTCTCACAAGCAAGCCCATTAACCTTAAGCTCTGATACCACTTGTTAGGCCAACATACACCCACAATGTTGGGCTTACACCATTCAACTCCACATTAGTATGATATTGTCCGCTCTGGGCCTAAGCCCTCACGGTTTTATTCTTGGACAACATCCCAACAATCCTCCACACATCTTTCACAAGTAAGCCCATTAACCTTAAGCTCTGATACCACTTGTTAGGCCCACATACACCTACAATGTTGGGCTTACACCATTCAACTCCACATTAGTATGATATTGTCCGTTATGGGCCTAAGCCCTCACGGTTTTATTCTTGGGCAACATCCCAACAATCCTCCACACATCTCTCACAAGCAAGTCCATTAACCTTAAGCTCTGATACCACTTGTTAGGCCCACATACACCCACAATGTTGGGCTTACACCATTCAACTCCACATTAGTATGATATTGTCCGCTCTGGGCCTAAGCCCTCACGGTTTTATTCTTGGGCAACATCCCAACAATCCTCCCCTCAAATCAAGGATCACAGCACAAATCAAGGACCACATACTTCTTGTGCACCAACAATCCTCCACACATCTCTCACAAGCAAGCCCATTAACCTTAAGCTCTGATACCACTTGTTAGGCTCACATACACCCACAATGTTGGGCTTACACCATTCAACTCCACATTAGTATGATATTGTCCGCTCTGGGCCTAAGCCCTCACGGTTTTATTCTTGGGCAACATCCCAACAATCCTCCCCTCAAATCAAGGATCACAGCACAAATCAAGGACCACATACTTCTTGTGCAACATCCCCATACTAATGGAGTTAGTGGTACTCTTATAAGGTAGTCACCTCTAGCATTATCTTTAGATGTGAGACATAGGTTGACACCCCAACAATCCTCCCCTCAAACTAAGGATCACATACTCGTGGGCCTCTCTAGACGAATAATCATCCACATCTGGCAAACAAGCTCTAATCATCTTGCATCCACGTCGCAAGACATCCACATCTGGCAAGCAAGCCCTAATCATCTTGCACCCACATCGTAAGACATCCACATCTGGCAAGCAAGCCCTAATTGCTAGGTCTTCAAGAATGAGGGCATCCCCACACATCTCTCACAAGCAAGCCCATTAACCTTAAGCTCTGATACCACTTGTTAGGCCCACATACATCCACAAAGTTGGGCTTACACCACTCAAGTCCACATTAGT
This sequence comes from Asclepias syriaca, assembly GCA_027405835.1. Classification (NCBI taxonomy): domain Eukaryota; kingdom Viridiplantae; phylum Streptophyta; class Magnoliopsida; order Gentianales; family Apocynaceae; genus Asclepias; species Asclepias syriaca. The sequence goes on along the minus strand of CM049927.1, from coordinate 3,539,912 downwards.
ATGATATTATCCGCTCTGGGCCTAAGCCCTCACGGTTTTATTCTTGGCCAACATCCCAAAATGCCTCATACTAATAGAGTTAGTGGTACTCTTATAAGGTAGTCACATCTAGCATTATCTTTAGATGTGGGACATGAGTTGACACCTTAACAATTATTACATAAAAAGCTTATATATAATAATTGGTTAGAAAATTTTTTAAACAAATAATGTGTCATTTGAGATCGCAACAAATATTATTTTTTTATAAAAAAATATTATTTAAAAAAGATAGAGAAAATATGAGAAAATAATCAAAAAAAAATAATTTGATTAATAATTATTTTTAATGTTAGGAGTTTAAAATATAATAAAGACAGAAAATATAATAATGACAAAAATATTTTAAATTAAAAAAAAAAAAAACGAACCGACAGAGTTAGCTAGCCAAGCCAGCCATGTAATAATTAAAACCGAAAATTCCCTGAAATTTGATTCAGAAAACGTCCTCTTGATCTAACCGTAGTTTCATAAAATCCTGCGGTTCACACATGACAATCTCAGTAGCAGGATTGCACGTCATCAATCCCAACAAATCACACTTTCTTTCATCGCGAGTCATATTCACGCGCTCACCCACCATTTATAATAAAAGGAAAAAAAAGAAAGAAGTAAAGAAAATAGGACATTTTTCTTTTATTATTATTATTATTTTAAAAAAAAATTTATTTTAATGACTCACTTCCCAGATCTACCAAGAACAGCACACCAACTCCTTACTCTTCGCTCTATAAATAACCACATTCGTTCCCCCTCCAAATTCGCGTCCGCCCATTGCTCTTCTTCCTCCATCTAATCTCTCTATCTCCCCAGAACCAGTTCTCTGTCAATCCCCGGTTCTACCTCTTCCCTAGAGGTACGCTTTGTCTCTGATTCTCGTCCTTCCCTATTTCATCTGTTTCTTCTCTGCTATAATTTCACTTCTTCTACTGTTTTCTTTTCATATTCTGTTTGAAGTTCAGTTTCTATTTTTCTCTGTTTCTTAGATCACATCACTTTTGTTGTTTTTTCGCTGATTCACATCTCTTTAGCTTAGATCTAATACGGTACGGGATGAATCAGTTGTTTTACTACTTCTAGTTCTGAGATTTTGATTGTCCGTTTGTTTTCCTGAAGTAGCAATATGCATGTGAGGTGTATGTAAAAATGCTGACATGTAAAGTTAGACTATGGATTTTAACTGGGAATTTTGGGCGGCGCGGGTGTTTTTTTAGCTTTTTATTGGTCTGCGTGCATGAGTTACCGAATTGGGGATAGATCTAATTTTTGTCATGGTGGTTTACGGTCTTGGAATTTGTGGATCTGGAGTTTGTGTCGTTTCTGTTGCGTAGATCTGATATGAAGTTGTTAATGGTGGCAGTGAATTTTGCTATACCTGCTAGCATTGCCCGTCACTTTCATGTACTGAACATGTGACTCTGCTCTGCTTCTTAGATCTAGAAAATGTTTACGGATCTGATTTCGGTACTTGAAATAGATGAATTTGAATCATTTTAACTACTGATCCATTTTCACCTGGTTTTATTCTATTTACGTCCTCTTACTAAGTTTATCTATATAGATGGATCTTAACTTGTACATGGCTAATAACTTCAGAGCATAACGGTCGAATTTTTAATCTCATCTTGTGATATATAACAACAATGCAAATACTATTGTATGCTTAGTCTGATTGACAATGGAAGATTTTATTTATTTTATTATACGTCCCGGCATGTTACACTACAGAGGCTTAATGACGTTGTTGGAGTTTAAACTTTGGAAAATACTGTTTTTAGCTTTATATGTGGAATACTGATTTTTTTTTATTTATTATTTTTTTTTTTTGGCTTTCCTTCCTCGGCTTATTGTTATTCAGAAAAATGGCCTCACATATTGTTGGTTACCCTCGCATGGGCCCAAAGAGAGAGCTTAAATTTGCTTTGGAATCTTTCTGGGATGGTAAGAGCTCTGCTGAGGATTTGCAAAAGGTGTCTGCTGACCTCAGGTCATCCATCTGGAAACAGATGGCTGCTGCTGGCATTAAGTACATTCCCAGCAACACCTTCTCTTACTATGATCAAGTACTGGACACTGCAACTATGCTCGGGGCTGTACCATCCAGATACAACTATGCTGGTGGCGAGATTGGATTTGATACTTACTTCTCCATGGCTAGAGGAAATGCCTCCGTACCTGCTATGGAAATGACCAAGTGGTTTGACACCAACTAGTAAGTGACGGCTTTAATGATCCTTGTGATCTCATTGGTTTTTCATGATAATTTTATTTCTCTTAAAAAACTAATGACATTGATGTATTTTAATGCAGCCACTACATTGTTCCTGAGTTGGGACCTGATGTCACCTTTTCCTATGCTTCCCACAAAGCAGTGAATGAATACAAGGAAGCCAAGGCTGTAAGTAAACCTTTTAGCATTTCTATCTGGATTTGTTAATATAATATAATAAGATTTTGTAATAGTTGGTTTCTAGGCATTTTGGTGCTGCATAAATATATAGATGCGGACACACTATAATTCCTGCTATGAATAGAATGAGCTCAGTGATATAATTATTAGTAGATTTTCTTAATATGTGGGAATTTAGTTTACAGTTATAAAATATTGGACCAGAGTTAATCTGGTACTTAGTAATTAGATCTTCTGTGTAGATTTGTTTTTGAGCGCTGATGGTTGAGTATAGGTGATATTTGACTCTAGTTTTACCTCTCCTGCAGCTTGGTATAGACACAGTTCCAGTCCTTGTTGGACCTGTCAGTTTCTTGTTGCTATCTAAGCCTGCTAAGGGTGTTGACAAATCTTTCCCACTCATCTCCCTTCTTGACAGAGTTGTTCCAATTTACAGGTGAGTAAAACTTGGATTGCTGTGTTTGGTTTTGCCCCTCTAGTTTTCCTTAAAATTTCTGGTACTAACAACTAATAATACAATCTTCAGGGAAGTTATTGCTGAGCTGAAGGAAGCTGGTGCTTCATGGATTCAGTTTGATGAACCCAGCCTAGTTTTGGATCTTGATTCTAAGCTGTTGACTGGATTTACCATGGCTTATTCTGAGTTGCAGTCATCACTATCTGGCCTCAATGTCCTTGTGGAGACTTACTTCGCCGATGTTCCTGAAATGGCATACAAAGTCCTTACTTCTTTGGAGGGGGTTACAGCCTTTGGCTTTGACTTCATTCGTGGAGCTAAGACTATTGATTTGATCAAGGCTGGTTTCCCGTCTGGCAAGTACCTATTCGCTGGAGTGGTTGATGGAAGAAACATCTGGGCCAATGATCTCGCTTCATCTCTCGGCACCTTGGAATCTCTTGAGGGCATTGTCGGAAAAGGTATGACAGGGTTAAAGATTGTTCTTTTCAATAGGGTTGTTTAGATTGTTCTTATAATAGGACTCTGAATTTTATTCTAAAGTTACTGACTCTTTTGAATTCTCTAATGCAGACAAGCTTGTCGTTTCCACCTCCTGCTCACTTCTCCACACTGCTGTCGATTTGATTAATGAGCCTAAGTTGGACACAGAAATCAAATCCTGGCTCGCATTTGCTGCCCAGAAGGTTGTTGAAGTTAATGCTTTGGCCAAGGCATTAGCTGGTGAAAAGGATGAGGTATGTGTTTATGTGCTGTGATGGATGCTCTTATAATTCTCTTTACTGTGAGATATGGGTTCTAATTCTTTTTGTTTTTGTTTCAGGCATTCTTCTCTGCAAATGCTGCCGCTCAGGCTTCCAGAAAGTCCTCTCCCCGTGTGACTAATGAAGCTGTTCAAAAGGCTGTAAGTGAATACATTTTTTTTTAAATTTCCCATCAATATGGTTAATTATGTTGGTCTTCCTATGCTTACCTTAATGTGCTCCTCGTAGGCTGCTGCTTTGAAGGGTTCTGACCACCGCCGTGCTACACCTGTTAATGCCAGACTTGATGCTCAACAGAAAAAGCTAAATCTCCCAATTCTTCCTACCACCACCATTGGATCCTTCCCACAAACAGTGGAGCTTAGAAGAGTTCGCCGTGAATACAAGGGTAACAAGTAAGTAGTTTGTGCTAGTTCTGTTCTGCACATAATGTTATATCATTCTTACCTTTCCATGGTCTGACAATTTGATCTGTTTCTAGGATCTCTGAGGATGATTATGTAAAGGCCATCAAAGAAGAAATCAGCAAAGTTGTTAAGCTCCAGGAAGAGCTTGATATTGATGTCTTGGTTCACGGTGAGCCAGAGGTAAGCACAAAATGCTTTGTCCTGTATAGAATACATACATAATCACTTGTTAGAATTAATTTGGGAACTAACATTGGATGTTCAACTTTCTAGAGAAACGATATGGTTGAATACTTTGGAGAACAGCTCTCAGGTTTTGCCTTCACTGCTAATGGATGGGTGCAATCTTATGGATCTCGCTGTGTGAAGCCACCAATCATCTATGGTGATGTGAGTCGCCCCAATCCAATGACAGTCTTCTGGTCACAAACAGCCCAGAGCATGACTAAGCGCCCAATGAAGGGAATGCTTACTGGCCCAGTTACAATCCTCAACTGGTCCTTTGTGAGGAACGATCAACCAAGGTAATACAAGTTCTATCTTGAAAATATACCATTGCAAATATATACAACATAATAAAAAAGAACTATGCTGATCTCATATTCTTCTTCTTTGTGTTGTTCCTAGATTTGAAACTTGCTATCAGATTGCATTGGCCATCAAGGATGAAGTGGAAGATCTTGAGAAGGCAGGTATCAATGTCATTCAGATTGATGAAGCAGCTTTGAGAGAAGGATTGCCTCTTAGGAAGGCCGAGCATGCTTTCTATTTGGACTGGGCTGTCCACTCCTTCAGAATCACCAATGTTGGCGTTCAGGACACAACCCAGGTGCGTGCTGCATCTTCGGAGTTTCTTTTTCTTTTTATTTATTTTTTAGCTCCATATCCTTAATATGTTTGTGTTGTTGATTGACAGATCCACACCCACATGTGCTACTCAAACTTCAACGACATCATCCACTCCATCATCAACATGGATGCTGATGTGATCACCATAGAGAACTCCCGATCTGATGAGAAGCTCCTCTCAGTTTTCCGTGAAGGAGTCAAGTACGGAGCTGGTATTGGACCTGGTGTGTATGATATCCACTCTCCAAGAATCCCATCAACAGAAGAGATTGCTGACAGAATCAACAAGATGCTTGCAGTGTTGGACACCAACATCTTGTGGGTTAACCCTGACTGTGGTCTCAAGACCCGTAAGTATGGAGAAGTAAAGCCTGCTCTTGAAAACATGGTAGCAGCTGCCAAACTCATCCGTACACAGCTTGCCAGTGCCAAGTGAGGATGGAGGAGCTCAACTTTGTTGATGGTGCTCGCTCGTGTCTAATTCATTGTTCTTTTTTTACAAATTTGGAAAGGGAATACCCTCAATAATTGTTGCCCCCCGGTTATGAAATATTTGTTACTCACTAGGTGTAGTTTTGCCCTCAGGGCATTTTACTTTTTTTTTTCCCTTTTTTTTTTGGGTTTTTCTTTTTCTTTTTTAAAATATGTTTTGATAATCTCTGCATTCTAAGGGATTTTGCCTTCAATTCATTTGAAAGGCTTTCACCCTGAGCTATGTATTTCAAAGAAATGAAAAATGAAGAAGTTGGTGTGCTATGCATTTTTCTTCAGGAAACTATCTATTACTTCTATGGCTGGTTTTCTTGCCTAATTTTCAGTTGCCGACAAGTAGTTCTTGATGTATCAAGTAACATGATTTTAGTTTCGGAAAATGGTCCAATTGTAATTGACTTTTTTTATTTTGGGCAACCTCAAGAAGTCCTTGCATAAGAATCTTCTCCCTCCTCCTTTCTTCCCCTTGCATAAAGAGTAATTAATGGGTAACTATAAATGCGTATATGACATCTATTGAGGAGAGTAAATGGGTAAAAATAAAAATAAGTCATATTTGTTGTGAGATGCGTGCAATGAGAGTTTTTTTTTTCCTTTTATTTAAAAAGTTAATTCCTTTTTTTTTTTCTTCTGTTTTTGAAAAATAAAATTTTATTTAGTATATGTTATGAATCCCGAAGATTCATTACATTAATGGATGTCCATCATCCCAGAAAATTACGAAAGGTGATAAATATTACTTAATATTTTTGTAATAGTAGATATATATATATATATATATATGATTAAGTGGGAAAATAAAAGTTAGTGTTTAATCCAATAATACTTTAGTGGAGTTTACACTAGCTAAGCTAGTGTAAAAATTTGTAATAAATACCCCCTTGTTTTAGATACAACAATTGAATTGAAACAAGGAAAATTTCCATCTTTTACATTTACTCCCGAGACCTCTCCCCTCGTCTCTTCCTCTCTTCTTCTCTTCCCTTCTCCCTTCAATACATATATTTAATACATACATACATATATTATATTATATATATACAATTTTATAACACGTTATCAGCACGAGTCTCTAACCAACTGAGTAAGAGGTATTTTTAAAGTTTATTTGAAGAAAAATCAGATACGTTTTTACAGGTACGTATTTTGTTATTATTATGTCAAATTTTATTAAACTCAAATTTGTGGTTCTTGATATCACCAAGAAAAAATTATTTGTTATGGACACTAGATGCCTGAATGCATCTTGCTACAACGGGTCCGGCAGACACCGTTATATAAAATAATGTGTCATTAACACAAGATCGTATCAAAGCTATAGGCTTTGAAAAATGAATAAATTACCGTGAAAGAAAAATTCGACCACCAGAAGATGGTCGTTCTCCCGAAAACACGGTATGACTAAGTTGCACCTGAGGTTGCAAGATTTCAAATCCATGAGTGAGTATAACTCCTCAATGTTTAAAATAGTTTCACAGCTGAAACTGTGTAACGGATGATGATATGTTGGAGAAAACATACTCCACTTTTCATGCCACGGATATTGTCCTGCAGTAACAATATCGTGAGAAAGTTTTAAGAAATACTTTGAATTAATTTTTATCTTCTGCGGAACAGAATAATGAATTACTGATAAAATCACGAAACTCGACCTACTGGTTCTACTCCATTCCCTGAAGTGAATGATGATCCCAGAAGAGATCATGGTAGTGGTCGTTACCGTGGTCATGATCATGGACGCCATGATAAAATTGGCTCTTATAATCGTGATAATAATTTAGGTGCCAAAAATATTTATGACTACCTGAAGTGGACAAAATATAATGAGAAAGGAAATATTGTTCCGAAAATTATGAGGACATATGTTATCGTTGTGGCATGAAAGGTCACTGGTCTCGTATTTGTCGCACTGCAAAACATCTTGTTGATTTATATCAAGCATCTATTGAAGGGAAAGGTAAAAATGTTGAGGCAAATTTTACTTCTCAAAATTTACCTCATGAAAGAAATGATGAAGATCTTGAAGATAATAATGTTGGTATAACTCACTTGGATGTTGCTGATTTTTTCGAGCATCCAGAAGGAAGAATTGATCATTTAATTGGAGATGAAAGTGTCCAAAAATAAATAGAATATTATTATCTAATTATTGTAATATTTTAGTATTACTTTTATTGTTAGTATTACTTTTATTGTAATATTATATGCTTAATTTTTTTTATTTATGTAAAATTTTGTTATCAGACAGATGGCTGTTGTTCAAATTTCTATGAACAACGATATTGAAAGTGTCTGTCTTATTGACAGTGGAACTACGCACACCATATTGAAATACCAGAAGTATTTTTCTCACCTGAATGTGGGAGAAACAAGTGTTACCACAATAAATGGTAGTGCAAAACTTATTGAAGGCTCCGGAAGAGCTAATATAATATTACCGGGAGGAACTATGATTGCTATTGAAAAAGCATTATATTCCTCAAAATCTCAAAGAAATTTATTGAGTTTTAAAGATATCCGACGGAATGGATATCATGTTGAGACTATAGAAGAAAATGGTCATGAATATTTGAGAATCACAAAAATGACCTCCGGTAATAAAGTTTTGTTGGAAAAACTACCATCTCTATCATCTGGCCTATATTATGCAAAAATAATTGCTATTGAGGCGTATCATTTAGTAAACCAGAAGTTTACTAATCCCGCTACTTTTAAAGTTTGGCATGACCGTTTGGGTCATCCGGGATCAATTATGATGCGAAAAATTATCGAAACAACGCACGGTCATCCTTTGAAAAATCAAAGGATTTTGACTTCTGATAAACTTTCATGTGCTGCATGTTCCAAAGGGAAATTAATTATAAGACCAGCACCATTGAAGTAGGAGCTGAAAGTCCTACATTTCTAGAACGGATTCATGGAGATATATGTGGACCGATTAGTCCACCGTGTGGGCAATTTCGATATTCATGGTTTTAATTGATGCATCGACCCGATGGTCGCATGTTTGTTTAATATCGACTCGCAACCTGGCATTTGCGAGATTACTTGCCCAAATAATTCGCTTAAGAGCGCAATTTCCTGATTTCCTATTAAACGAATCCGTTTAGACAATGCTGGTGAATTTTATTCGCATGCATTAATTCTTATTGCTGTCGATAGGAATAATTGTTTGAACATCCTGTAGCTCATGTCACACACAGAATGGTCTAGCTGAATCATTTATTAAAAGGCTGCAATTAATTGCTAGACCATTATTGATGAAAACAAATCTCCCTACAGCAGCCTGGGGACATGCAATTTTGCATGCTGCAGCACTTGTGCGTTTAAGGCCATCGAATTATCATAAATTTTCTCCCATACAATTGGCTTTTGGTTCAGAGCCAAATATTTCTTATTTGAGAATTTTTGGGTGTGCTGTATATGTTCCAATTGAACCACCCCAACGGACAAAAATGGGTCCGCAAAGAAGATTGGGGATATATGTTGGGTTGACTCCCCGTCCATTATAAGGTATCTTGAACCTTTGACGGGTGATGTATTTACAGCAAGATTTGCTGATTGCCATTTTGATGAAAATTTGTTCCCAAATTAGGGGGAGAGAATAAATGGCATAAAATTGAACTTGCGTGGAAAACATCTTTGAATCATTTAGATCCACGCACAAATATAAGTGAACTTGAAGTTCAAAAGATTATACATTTGCAACAAATTGCAAATCAACTGCCAGATTCTTTTGCTGACTCTAGCAGAGTCACTAAATCGCATCTTCCAGCTATAGATGCTCCTATACGGATAGAAGTTCCTAAAGGACAGAAAATTAATCCTATAGCTATCGAATCAAAAACACGTCAGAAGCGTGGCCGACCCCTTGGTTCTAAAAATAAAAATCCTCGAAAGAAAAGAGGAACAAATGATCTAGAAGATCATATTGATGAAATAGAAAAGGAAAACCAAGGGACAACTGATGAAAATATTCCAACTACAAATAATGAAGAGAATTATGAAATCTCAATTAATTATTCCAGTTCAAATCAAAGTTGGGATCGAAAAAACGTTGTTATTGATAATGCTTTTGCATACAACGTAGCCCTTGATATTTTCAAGGATAATGAGGATTTAGATCCTTTATCAGTTGAAGAATGTCGGCATAGAATTGATTGGCCTCAATGGAAAGATGCAATTCAATCGGAGTTAAATTCGCTTGCGAAGCGAGAAGTTTTTGGACCTGTAGTCCAAACGCCAAAGGATGTAAAACCTGTTGGCTATAAATGGGTGTTTGTGCGAAAACGAAATGAGAATAATGAAGTCGTAAAATATAAAGCACGACTCGTCGCACAAGGCTTTTCGCAAAAGCCAGGAATTGATTATGATCAAACTTATTCACCCGTTATTGATGCTATTACACTCCGATATCTAATAAGTATGGCAGTTCATGAAAAGGTGGACATGCGTCTAATGGATGTTATTACAGCTTATCTTTATGGAAGCCTTGAAAATGAAATTTATATGAAAATCCCTGAAGGATTCAAATTACCAAAGGCTTCTAAAGGCCCTCATGAAAATTATTCTATCAAATTACAGAAATCATTATATGGGCTTAAACAATCTGGACGCATGTGGTACAACCGCCTTAGTGAATTCTTGTTGAATTCAGGATATAAAAATGACCAAATCTGTCCATGTGTTTTTATTAAGAAACAGATTTTGGTTTTGTGATTCTTGCTATATATGTTGACGATATCAATCTAATAGGAACTCCAGAAGAGCTTCGAGAAGCTATAGATTGTTTGAAACGAGAATTTGAAGTCAAAGACTTTGGAAAAACTAAGTTTTGTCTCGGACTTCAAATTGAACATATGAATGATGGAATTTTTGTTCATCAGTCAACATATACAGCTAAAGTATTAAAAAGATTTTTCATGGATAAAGCATATCCATTGAGTATTCCAATGGTCGTGAGGTCGCTAGATATAAATAAAGACATATTTAGACCTCGAGAAAATGGTGAAAAACTACTTGGTCCTGAAGTACCATATTTGAGTGCTATTGGTGCACTGATGTATCTTGCAAATAATACTAGACCGGATATAGCATTTGCTATAAATCTATTAGCAAGATTTAGTTCTTCACCAACACGACGACATTGGAATGGTATTAAACACGTCCTTAGATACCTCCAAGGGACAATTGACCTCGGATTATTTTATTCAAATGTAAATGATCCAGAACTGATTGGATATGCAGATGCGGGTTATCTTTCGGATCCGCATAAGGCACGTTCTCAAAATGGCTATTTATTTACATATGGTAATACTGCTATATCATGGCGCTACGAAGCAAACAATAGCAGCAACTTCTTCTAATCATGCTGAATAATAGCCATTCATGAAGCAAGTCGAGAATGTGTATGGTTGAGGTCAATGATCCATTATATTAGAGAGAGTTGTGGTTTATCCTCCAGAAGAGAGATTCCAACTCCTCTATATGAAGATAATGCAGCTTGTATAGCTCAATTAAAAGAGGATATATTAAGGGAGATAGGACGAAACACATTTCACCTAAATTCTTCTTTACTCATGAACTTCAAAAGAACGGTGAAATTGATGTGCTTCAAATTCGATCAGTGATAATCTTGCAGATATATTCACTAAATCTCTTCCGACAGCAACCTTTGAAAAATTGAGATATAAAATTGGTTTGCGTCGATTTAAAGATTTCAAGAAATCATCTCATCAGGGGGAGAAATCTACACATGAAGAATAGTGTACTCTTTTTCCTTCACTAGATTTTTTTCCCACTGGGTTTTTATCTAGTAAGGTTTTAACGAGGCCTATTCTTTATGTAATGGACATCCAAGGGGGAGTGTTATGAATCCCGAAGATTCATTACATTAATGGATGTCCATCATCCCAGAAAATTACGAAAGGTGATAAATATCACTAATTTTGTAATAGTAGATATATATATATATATATTATATATATATATATATATATATATATATATATATATATATGATTAAGTGGGAAAATAAAAGTTAGTGTTTAATCCACTAATACTTTAGTGGAGTTTACACTAGCTAAGCTAGTGTAAAAATTTGTAATAAATACCCCCTTGTTTTAGATACAACAATTGAATTGAAACAAGGAAAATTTCCATCTTTTACATTTACTCCCGAGACCTCTCCCCTCGTCTCTTCCTCTCTTCTTCTCTTCCCTTCTCCCTTCAATACATATATTTAATACATACATACATATATTATATTATATATATACAATTTTATAACAGTATATAATTTATTTTGAATTAATTACGAAGGAAAGATGAGATGCGCGCAATGAGAGTTTTTTTTTTCCTTTTATTTAAAAAGTTAATTATTTTTTTTCCTTCTGTTTTTGAAAATTAAAATTTTATATAGTATATAATTTATTTTGAATTAATTATGAAGGAAAGATGCTTTAAATTATAATAAAATAAATATTATTAAAAGTGATTTATTATTCAAAGAGTGTTTTTTTTAAAGGAAAAAAAGTTATTAATAAAAAAACACCAAATTTGTCAAAAAAATATAATAATAAAATCAAACTAGAAAAGTGAATATTATTTGTTTTACTTTTAAAAGAGGAAAATGTCTATTTTTTCCACCAAAAAAAGGAGAAAAGAGGAAAAAAGGGGGGAAAATATGGACTTAAAAGTATAGCACATTATTAAAAATGTACTAAAAAAAAGTTTTATAAATTTTAACTATGATTTTTTTAAATTTTTAAAATTTTGTTAAAAGATAGAATTCAATTAAATTTATGAAACTAAAATATGAAAAGAATAATTAGTGAGTTTAGTTCTAAACAAATTTAGCTTTGCAATGTTAGTTCCAAAATATTTTTTTTAACTTTTAAAATTCAAATTTTTTTTAAGTGAACAATAACATCATTTTAGAGGTCAAAAATCTTAAAAATTTAACGGTTTTTTTGTCTTTAATTTAATTAAAGACAAGAAAAAAGTCATTATATTGAATAATAATAATAATAATAATAAATTATTTAAACAAAGAGATAAAATTATATATATTTAAAAAAAAAATGTCTTATTTAAAATTTTTTTAAAAAAAAATCTATCAAAATAGTGAGAATATCAAAAGTCAGTTGTCAATCTTCTTTTTCTTCAGCTATATGTGTTAAGCATATTAAAATGTTTTAGTTATTAATTTACGTGTTATAAGTTGTTATTAATTTACATTTTATGAACTAATAATAATGATATATGCATTATAGATGGATAAAGATTGGTTCAACATTCCTGAATTTGATGAGTTTAAACAAAATATAATATTGATGCAATCCATATCAATAGAGAACAATCACCTTAGTTCAACATTACCGAATGAAGTAGAAGCAAAAACTGATTTGAAAAAAACGAAAAGAACATTAATTTAGCTGATGAAATTGAGATTAAAAAATAAGGGAAAGAGGATTGAAAATGTCGTAAATTTAAAGGAAGATGAGATTAATGTGGACACGGGGATAGAAAATGAAGATTCACAATCGACTTTTGATATTCTCACTATTGATAGATTTTTTATTTTTTAAATTTTAAATAAAAAGATATTTTTTTAAAATAATTAAAAAGTATAAAGATATTTTTATCTGTTTTGTTAAAATATTTTTTTTATTATTATTTTTTTCTTTTTTAATTTTAATAATTTTTTTTTATTCAATATGAAAAATTTCTTATTTAAATTGTTATTATTTAAAAAAAAAAAAAAGAGAATCACCGCTCCCTTCCGAAACTATATTTCCAGCAGTTTCCAGAATCCCCAAACGTTTCTTCCCATATCTTCAATTCCGAGTGCTCTCCGGTTACTACACTCCGAACAACTTTCTCCGACTAATTTCTTCTTCTCTTCTACAGGCTTAGAAGAGTAATGTACAAGTCGAAGCTTCAAGAGCTTTGTCACAAAAAAGATTGGGAATTACCTGTTTATACCGCGGCGAAGGATGGTCCCGATCATTGCCCTAGCTTTACCGCTACCGTTCGAGTTCGAGATCAAATTTTTGAATCACCTCCGAATGTGTATAAATCATCCAAAGAAGCTCAAAATTTAGCTGCCAAAACCGCTTTTGATTATTTGGATTCTGTTAATTGTGGACTTGTTGTCGCTTCTGCTGCTGATGTCAATCCTCCTTCCCCCACTGCCCTACCTCCTCCAGGTTTATAATTTCATATTTTTCCCTTTTTCGTAATTGACATTATTTATACCATGCATTATTGTGTTGTACCTTTTGCTTATGTTATTGCACTCTTTGAAGCAGCAAAACAGGTGATAGTGTTTTGATATGCAGAACTTCTCTTTTTCAATTTTTTTTTTCTTTTAACAGGATTTTTGTACCCTAGAAGTAATAAGAAATTGAAACAAAATCAAGTAGAAAATGATCAAAATTCTCTGACGGATCAATCTTTTGCTAGCTACGGAGCTGATATTACACCTAAAGGTCGGACACCCTTTGCTTTTCTTAACTTTTTAATTTTTATAATAGAATTAAGATTTGTATTATAAACTTACGTAAATGATTGGAGAGACAATGTTTCTAAATGTTATTTTAATCATTGGTTGATTATTTTATTCTTTTTGGAAATTTATTTTTAGAAATGTTTGTCTATATTAAGTACCACTATTAAATAACAGAGTTGTGTATAGCTTAGGGGACTGAAGTGATATTTAAGGCCTTGTGAAGCTAAAACGAGTAGTCTATGGATGAAAAAACATTAAAATGTAATATTTTGTTAAATTTGGAAAATTTCTAAATTTAATTATTTAAATAATTACTTGGATATCAATGGTTTTTTATTTCTTTTTTTTTTTCAAAAGAACTCTTGCCAGTAGAAATATTAAACTATATATATATATATATATATAGTATGTGAAATAACAAAAAAAAAATATATAGTTTAAATGAATTAGCTATTTTATGTACTTGAAAATAAATATAATAGATGGTTTTGTTGCTAATAAGATTAAGAAAAACTTTATTAATTAGTAAAGTTATAAAATTTTGTCGTCCTGAAAATGCTCTGGCTCTCTGATCATGTATTAACATGTCCTGCACTAAAACTTTTTTTTTTGTTAAACTATTTCTTGACACACAGGTCACCTCTTATGATCCAATAGTTTTCACTGATTTTTCATTTTTCTATGTTGGATGAGTTTGAGTCCAGTGGAAGATGTTTCTAGCTCTTCTCTTCAATTATTGTTTATAGTTTTCCTATGCAGATCTGCATGTCTACAAGAATAGGTTACAGCATTATGCTCAGAAGAAGAACCTTAATCTTCCAGAATATTCTTGTGAAATTGATGGACCTCCTCATGCACGTCGATTTAGGGCTTCTGTGAAAATTGGTGGAAGAACTTTTAAGAGTCCCATTTATTTTTCTACGTTAAAAGATTCTGAGCATGCAGCTGCAAAAGAAGCTTTTCAGTCTCTCTCAGTTGGTGAAGTTCAAGAGGCTAGTATACTAGCTACACTTCTCGGATTCTTTTACATATGTTTTCTGACTGTGTTACAAATTAATTTCCTTTTTCATCTTTCTAATACCATTTTAAACTCGAGATGGTAACAGGATGAAGGTTTATACAAGACTCTATTGCAAGAATTGGCCCAAAAAAGAGGTCTACTATTTCCATCATACATTACCATCACAATGGGTCCACCTCATAAGGCAACTTTTGTGTCTACTGTAGAAATAGGCGGTGAGAGTTTTGAAGGTTTCGAATGTAAAACCAAGAAGTTGTCAGAGATGAATGCTGCAAAGAAGGCTTATAATAGTCTTATGAAATGTAAGATTCTGACTCTGTAATTTAGGTCACATACCTTATCCAACTTTTAAGCTAAAAAAGTAAAAAAAAGGAAAGCATTGACACCATCTTCTAGTTTTCTTGTATGAGGAAACATGTTTATATTTTCTTGTGAGTTAAGAAAATTTCTAGGGTCATCAAGAAAGTGTTTTCATTATAAAGAAATGATAAATCAAGCTTATGTGACTTAATATGCATGCAATGCAGGCTTATGGGATTTGACATAGTCTATGTCTTGAGCTTCTGAAAAATGCACCCTTTTACTAGGATAAGTGATTTAAAGGAAATTATGAGGCCGTCCTTCAGTTTTGCTCACCTAAGTGAACATTTATAAATGTTATGTTTCAGATTTTTTATGGATTTTTTCTTTTTCAAGAAAATGTAATAGTTATTTCCATTTTTTTCTGTTTCTTTTTAGGTGGCGAAAATGGAAAAGGAAAAACAGTGAATGAAGGAGGGAGTTCACAACCGATGACAATCCATGAAAATAGAGTGGATGTTGCCACTGATACTCATGTTGAGCTTCCATCTGTAGGGATAGGTAAGTTTTTCACAATTATGTTTATCCACGTATTATGCTAGTTCTGTGGTTTCTCATTGGTCCATGAGCTTATTTGATGAGAATTTGATTACTGTTACATTATCACCTCTGAGTGTTGTTATTCCACTGCCATATATAGAGATTCAAATGAAGCTTTTCGTATACTATACAATCAAATGGTTAAATGAACATAACTATTGAGAAGATTCTGTTGTCTGCATTTTAAACTGCCATCACCTTCTGCATTCACTGGTGAATAATTCATTTGATTCAGAAACCAATTCTTTATCTTCAGGAGAAATTCATTCCGACTATAGCATACTTTATTCTGGTGATGTTAAGAACAGAGCTCCAGGTGCATCCCCATCAAGTTTGTGTCTAGATTCTTCCACTACTTGTGATATACAGCAGGATATCCAGCCAATATCTGTTCCTTCAGCTAATGAGAATGATTCAAAAGATAAAGGTGATTTCCCAAGGGTCTATTTATAATTTAAAAAGTTAATTAGTTTTTAAGTAATATCTACAGCATGTAAGTCTATTGGTCATTTCCATATAGAGATGAAGTAATAAAAGTTTCAACAACCAGGGAAGTATTGGGTATTATATATATATATATATATATACTGATGGTTTGTTCATCTGATATTTTGCATACTCAGATTGTTCAAAACCTGGTTTTGAGGAATCTCTTGATGAGAAACCAGCTGGAACATATGGTTCAAAGGTTGTCATTATGCCACGCAAGTCCGGCATGAAAGTTCCTGCAGATGTCACCGTATTGTCCTACAGTGATGACAAATGGGTAGCCTACTTAAAACTCACCGGAAGAGTATTGGGAAAATTTTCCAAGCCCTTATAACTTTATTTTTCAATATTTAGTGGACCAAATTTGTTTTTTAATGTTTATTTCAAGAGCATAAAATGAGAACGCTTAATATATTCGACATGAATTCCTACCAGAACAAGTCACTCTGCAATACCATAAATACATCGTAGCCATAGACACAAAACTGGCCTAGAAAAAGGAGAAAAAATGATGGTCCTAAATTCATTTGAGGATCCCTTCAATATTGTTCAGTGCCTTCTTTGCAATCTTGAATTTACTTGCAGCTGCAGAATTCTTGCCACTAACAACATACTTGCTAATAAAAAAATTAATCCCACTGCGGAGAGATTCATGCTCAGGGGTAACAGCAATGCGAGTAAATATATTCCAAACCAACTCAACAGAGAACTCAAAAATGGCCTCAAATAGCATCTTAAAATGAGCGATTCTTTTGGGAGTCAATTGTCTTGGATCAGCAAAATCAACCACCTTCAAAACTGCAAGAGAGAGGCCAAAAAATGAAACCATTGATGCCACAAATTTTGACAGGTGCATTGATCTCATCAGGGGCATTGACTCCAGTTCTTTCAGATGGTCCCATACACAGTACTGTTCATATATGTGACAAAGATGGAGAGAATTAGATGAGATACAAACTCCAATATATATATATATATATATATATATATATATGCATAGAACATGCTACCAACCAACCAATTTAAGGGAAACAATACTGGGGAAAGTAAGCCATGATACCTGTAAAGTGAACTTGTGGTTTTTGTCATGTCTACAAAGCTTATCAGCGAGTATACAATAATATTTATTGAATACTTTCTCCTGTAAACAGCACTCCACCAGAACTCGCATAATCTCTCTATCCTGCCAGCATTAAAATGGAAGGATAAGCAATATATTATTACTGAAAAGGAATCCAGTGATACCTTAGGTAATAATACTAACCTGCTTTCCTGGTAAGTCCAAACTCAGTAGTTTCACAAATGCATCCTCATAATCTTCGGCTGTCATTATTACACAAAAGATTGCCCTTCTGGAATCAGTATTCATTCTTTGCGCAGCAGCAAGTTGTAGCAATTTCTGGGCCTCGGAGACCCCCTTATCAATTTTAAGGGCAACATCTTCAATATTGTCAGCAATGGAGGAAACATCCCCTGATAACCACCACTGACCTTTCTTGTCAGGATCAAGAAGCTTGCTCCATTTTATTCCTCTGATTAGAATGTCATCTACCCTTAGCTGCAAGAATGAAAATGTAAATCAGGAAGAGAGAATAAATGCTGCCATAATAATGAACACGTAATAAAAAATGGAAACCATATCCCCATAGTATCACCAGCAAAGCATAAAACCACTAACTCCATAAAAGGACTAAATGTATGAGGTATTGCCCACTAGGCATTTGTTAAAAAACCCATCTAGTCTTTCAGATTCTGCAGAATCAAAATATATTATCTCATACAGTTGGACAGAATGGTACGGACGAGATCCTACCTTTTGCAGCCACTTCTTTAGACGAGTATGCTGCACAGTGTCCTCCTTAGGCCTTTTCTTGTTGTTTTTTATTTCACATATGGTATCAAGCATGAATTCCATCTGAAAAACAGTATATAAGAAATTAATGCCAAAGCCAAGGAGAAGAATTAGATTAGGGTTTTAAGAATACAATGATAAGCCTACTCTTTTGCCGGTCATATTTGATTTCTCATCTCCTGAGGAAGCCTTCACTTCCTGCACCCTTCGCTGAACAGAATGAATGAAGTCCTTCATGCCTACAGGATCTTCCCCCCTCAATTTCATTCCACAAGCTGTTCACACATCCAAAATAATGAATGACTTGGCACAAAAACATAAAAAAAACGATGTTATAATGAAACACCAAAAAAAATAATATGAAGCATAATTCAAGGAACTCATATTACTTTCTTTGTCATTTTCCTTTCTACTAGAAAGGATAAAGAGAGCAAAAGTCCAAGAAGCATATGTCCTTGTAGACTCCAAAAGGTTTGAAAAATCCATATAATGTTACAAATCATATCTTACAGAAAATCACTAAATAATTGAAGCCAACAACAGAAGCACAAGCAAAAGATTATCACCACACGTACACTGTAGAATTGTCAAGATTGTAGAAACATCAACCTCTGTCAATCTCTTGCTCAGCATTATCAGGAAATCATATATTAAATCACTGAAACACAAGTGAGAACAGTTACTTCAAGAGAGCAGCCACAGTAAATAAGACTAAAGAAATACCAAGTAATGATACAATTTAGTAGATTCAGCAATAATCCAGTCTGAAGTTAGTAGCTATACTATTGTGCCACATATTGTTATAAAGATGTATAACTATTTAATAGGAAATGATTTTCTGCCTTTTTCAGTTCACCGCCATCTGCCAACAACACCTACAAAACCTTCTTTTTTTTCCCTTCTTACAGTGACAGCTCCCTCAGAATCACTTTCAAGGCCTTACTTATTTGTATTACATACAAGAGCTAGGGAGGCGGAAGCAGCCAAGCATGAACTGGTATGCAGCAGACTGTAAATAATAAGGGGGGGGGGGGGGGGGGGGGGAATGGTAGGCTGCAGAGAATGTAATGTTGGTAGAATGGAAATATTAAGATACTCCAAGGATGCAAGTAACCTTGTACAAACTCCAAAAGTGTACAAATAGGATAACAGAAGGGTCAGATTCCTCAAGGACAGATTATCTTCTTCAAGGTACTCCATCTGGATATAGCACATGAAAATAAACAAGGAAGTGATTAGAGACAATGTTAAAACAAAATAGATCAGTGAACAATTGTGCCACTGAAATCCGTGCAATAGGGACTGAGAACTCATTCTTAATAAAAGAAATACCTCAAAACAATTAGCAAGTGAGGCAAGAAACTTTGCACCAAAATCAATTCCAACTAAACACGCCATTCCAGCAACAAAAGCTGCAAAAGTAGCAGCATACCTGAAAAAGATTATAGACAATTAGTTATAGTTACTGTGATAAAAAAAGGAAAAAAAAAAAAAGAGCCATATGAAGAAGTAAAGAAGAGAGGGCAAGGAGAAAAAGAGGCACAAAAAAGTAATTTAAAATCTCTTCAAGACGATTTAAGAAGAGAGATTAGTTTATGATTTTCTAAGATCCAAAGCTCGCAAAGATTTATTTAGAACAGAAAAACCCAATTAATTAGTAGAACACAATTTGCACAATCCAGATACTATTTTATAAAATACTAACAAAATCATATCAATGCATCAAATAGTAAAATTGTCCATAAAATAATTAGTAAAATCTTCTTTGCGAGTCAAAAGAAAGAAATGCATTCTAATATGTTTTTTTTTTGGTTTTTAAATCCTGAAAATATTTTACATAAAAAATTAGGCTCATTTTAAAGTGCCATAAAATAGGAAACCTTTTACAGAATCTTCATTTACATCAAAACAAACACACCTTAATGTTAAAACTGCAAACACACACACTTAAGGAATGAAGAATCACAAAACTTCCGAACAAAAGTCAATAATGATCTTAACTGTTCATTTCCACGAGGACCTCCAGAGCATGATGCCAAAACCTCATCAACAATAATCTGAGCACCAACACTGCGTCCAAGTGACTGCATATATGGAAGAATAGAAGAATTGTCACCCTGAATTGTGGTAACTCTCTCAAACTACAAAGAAATCTAGTAAAAATGCAATATTTTAAACTCATATAAATATTAGTTCATATAGGCACACACATATAGATAACATCACAACAGACTTCACTCTTGAAAGGTATGAATATCTTGAGTCTCTTTATAGATTACAATTAGGCTATATCAAAATCCATTCTTATTGGATAGTCACATGCCAATATTATGAAATATTTTGATATCATACAAGCAGCTTGTCTTTTTTTCCATAAGACGATCCAAATCACAACAGTATTTTAAGCAATCACTTTATTTGAGGATTTCATGAACTCCTTACCTATTCTTTAGTAAGTCAAGTAGCAGTGAAAATACAACAACTCCCAACTTCTAATATGGATATTCTCCAGTTTCATAGAATTAAGAAGTTCATACCCTTCTGAAATAATTAAGCAGGACAGAAAGCTTAGTATAGATGTTCTCAAGATGTCAATTACATCCTTCTCCAGTTTGTAGTACTTCTCTGACAGAATCAATAAAAACTGCAAACATAAAGTTGCATCTTTGGGGTAATTGGGGGAAGGTTATTTTTAAAAAAAATAAATTAAAGTTTGACCTCCACTTGCCAGTAAACTAAACAAAATATACTATAATTTCCCTTTACTCATCGGTTCACTCAGGAAAAAGAAGAAAAAAAAAGCAACATAAAATTCTGGAAAGTCCACTGCATGGCTGAAAATAAAAATGTGACAACATTACCCAATTCATAGAGATTACAGACAAAGAAGATCAGATCAAATTCATTTGGCATGTCTGTGATATCATTCCACCACAAGCATATCTCATGTTCAAGGCCATTCTTTCTAACAAACCATTAAAAGAGATATTCAGATTAAACTAAAAAACTTACATTGAAAATTGTGGATATTTCCTGTGTGATTGATTCCACATTGGATTCAGATAGTCTATTTAGCAGCCCTACAAAATGATGTTCAAAATAAGGTACACTATTGATACATCACAAATTTGTATAGAAAAAGTATGATCAAATTGTACCTCGTACTCGCTTACGCATTCGAGCATTATCTTCTGATTCTTTTTTCATACAAGATCTAAGGTGAGGAGCCACATATTTAGTTTTCCCAGCCAAATCAGGAACAGCTGTTGGAACTCTCACCAGGGTCACATTGATGCCATGGTCATTTTTCACTGGCTCAGATACTTCATTTAATACTTTATTGGCATCATCATTATCTTCACATAATCTCCCTTCACTCACCTTAAACTTCCTTTTCGATTTTTGAGTCTTGGCAGCTGAAAAATCACCCTCATGCATCTTGTCCATTTCAGAATATTCCTCAGATTTTGTTTTCCTCTTCTTAGTTACTTTTGAAAGGGATAGCTCCTCCACATTATCAAATTCATCACTACCGGGATCCAAGGAATTAAACAATCCATCCATACTGGCAGACCCCTTTTCAGGTTTTATTTCTTCCACAGCATGGTTACTCTTCTTTTGTTTCTCATGTGAAGAACAATCCAGAAGGCTCTTTGAAATCGAACCATTCCCATCAACAGTGTCAAGAACAGAGGGAATTCCCTCAAGCAACATAGTAAGTTCATCATTTCCCCCCAACATTCCATTTTTCACCTTCAGCTTCTTTGCAAGCTTCTTTTCTAATCTCAAGTCCTCCTCTTTTGAAAGAAAAGCTCCTCCCTTTTCCATTTCAAGGTACTCAGCAAACTTGCTTTTCGACTTTCTACCATTCTCCATTGTTTTAGAATGCCTAATTCTGGTTTTCATCTTTCTTTTTCCTCCAGTTCCAGTTTTAGGAGCCCTAGTAATTTCAGAGTTCTCCAAAGTCATTGCCTGTTTAGAGTCCTCGTCCATCCCAGTAGTATTGATATAAACTCTATTTTGTAATCAATATTCTTGCAAACTTACTTTTCTATATTTTACTCTTGTCAAGTAGCCTGTGCCAACAAAGATTTAGGCAATTTGAATGAATGGAAAAATAATTAAATGACAAATTTATAAGGGAGAAACAAATAGCATTCCACCTTAAAACAAATATTAATAATAATAGAAACAAAAGCTTTAGAAAAATACCAAAAATAACAAGACGAGAAAAAAAAAAAATTCAAAGAATTCAGCAAAAGGCAGAAAAACAAAAACTAAGAGAATTTACATAAACATGGGAATAAACTCTACAAGACTATAATAAACAATTTCACAGTTAAAAATACTAAAAAAAATAAATCAATTGCTTCATACAATATCCGAATACTTCAAAAATCTCTAAAAAAATAAATTTGGAATAAGGTCCCAAAATTTTCTATAAGGCTCTGAGGTGTTTTGAATCTTCTCTACTTCCAACAAATTTCGACCATTCAGAACATCTCTCTTCCATATTTGATCATGAAAGATATTTGCTTGCTCTTTTTGGGGTTTGCCACAGAATGTTTCATCAAAGAAAAACCAAACTTGCTTCAAACAAAGAATGGCTTAGTCCGTTTCTCATTTAAAAATAAAGAAAATAGTATAATTAACTTCTCTACAATCCACATTCCTTCAATCAACTTCTCTATCATCCTTTACAATTATAATTTCAAGATTAAAAAAAAAAAAAGTTCCATTTTTTCTCGAAAAAACTTCTTTCCAAAACCCTAATCATTACCTTAGCATTAGATATCTTCGACGGCGAAGATGACGACTTGATTGAACAGTGGCGTCAGCAGTGACTGACCGGATTCGACCTTGCGGAGCTGCTGTTGGAGTAAGGTTAGGGCCGCCAAAAAAAATACCAGTGATTTCCTTTTTTTCTCTTTTAATTTGGACAAATATTCCAATTATATAAAATTTATTTATTTATTAATTTATTATTAAAAAAAATTGAGAAATCTTAAATTCATAGAAGTGAGATTAAGAATTTGTAAATAAAAATTAGAAATAAATTATTAATAATTTAATTGGTTAAAAATAAAAACATTAAACCTAAATTTAATCATTTTTTTAAGAGAAGAATATTATGAATAAAACAAATAATTTTAACAAAATAATATTTTATTAACTATTGTTAAGAAAGCCTAGCACTTAAAAAAAACAATAATAATATAAATTTAATTTTTCTTCCCTGCACAAAAATTAATCACAATAGTCAAATATGTTATAAAATTCAATATATATATACTAATAATAACAATATATATTATGATAGGGAGGGAGAGAGTAGAGAAGAGATAATTAAGAGAAGGGAAGAGGAGAGAAAGGGAAGAGATGGTCTCGGGAATGAAAGCAAAATAGAAATGTTGTATCCAATTTTTTCTTCATTTTAATTCATATCCCTTACACATATATATATACATCTCTATATACATATACACATATATTATATATGTAAGTGCTCCAATAGCTAAATGCACTCCACACATTACTTCCACTTCTTTCTTTCTTTTCCTTTTTCTATTACAAATATTATATATATAATATATATTATATATATAATATATATATATCTACATGTCCAAAATATTGGGTGATATTTTATCACCTTACATAATTTTCTGGGATGATGGACATCCATTAATTTAATGAATCTTCGTGATTCATAACACTCCCCCTTGGATGTCCATTACATAAAGAATAGGCCTCGTTAAAACCTTACTAGATAAAAACCCAGTGGGAAAAAAAAATCTAGTGAAGGAAAAAGAGTACACTATTCTTCATGTGTAGATTTCTCCCCCTGATGAGATGATTTCTTGAAATCTTTAAATCGACGCAAACCGATTTTATATCTCAATTTTTCAAAGGTTGCTGTCGGAAGAGCTTTAGTGAATATATCTGCAAGATTATCACATGATCGAATTTGAAGCACATCAATTTCACCGTTCTTTTGAAGTTCATGAGTAAAGAAGAATTTAGGTGAAATGTGTTTCGTCCTATCTCCCTTAATATATCCTCCCTTTAATTGAGCTATACAAGCTGCATTATCTTCATATAGAGGAGTTGGAATCTCTCTTCTGGAGGATAAACCACAACTCTCTAATATAATGGATCATTGACCTCAACCATACACATTCTCGACTTGCTTCATGAATGGCTATTATTTCAGCATGATTAGAAGAAGTTGCTGCTATTGTTTGCTTCGTAGAGCGCCATGATATAGCAGTATTACCATATGTAAATAAATAGCCATTTTGAGAACGTGCCTTATGCGGATCCGAAAGATAACCCGCATCTGCATATCCAATCAGTTCTGGATATTTACATTTGAATAAAATAATCCGAGGTCATTGTCCCTTGGAGGTATCTAAGGACGTGTTTAATACCATTCCAATGTCGTCGTGTTGGTGAAGAACTAAATCTTGCTAATAGATTTATAGCAAATGCTATATCCGGTCTAGTATTATTTGCAAGATACATCAGTGCACCAATAGCACTTAAATATGGTACTTCAGGACCAAGTAGTTTTTCACCATTTTCTCGAGGTCTAAATATGTCTTTATTTATATCTAGCGACCTCACGACCATTGGAATACTCAATGGATATGCTTTATCCATGAAAAATCTTTTAATACTTTAGCTGTATATGTTGATGATGAACAAAAATTCCATCATTCATATGTTCAATTTGAAGTCCGAGACAAAACTTAGTTTTTCCAAAGTCTTTGACTTCAAATTCTCGTTTCAAACAATCTATAGCTTCTCGAAGCTCTTCTGGAGTTCCTATTAGATTGATATCGTCAACATATATAGCAAGAATCACAAAACCAAAATCTGTCTTCTTAATAAAAACACATGGACAGATTTGGTCATTTTTATATCCTGAATTCAACAAGAATTCACTAAGGGGTTGTACCACATGCGTCCAGATTGTTTAAGCCCATATAATGATTTCTGTAATTTGATAGAATAATTTTCATGAGGGCCTTTAGAAGCCTTTGGTAATTTGAATCCTTCAGGGATTTTCATATAAATTTCATTTTCAAGGCTTCCATAAAGATAAGCTGTAATAACATCCATTAGACGCATGTCCACCTTTTCATGAACTGCCATACTTATTAGATATCGGAGTGTGATAGCATCAATAACGGGTGAATAAGTTTGATCATAATCAATTCCTGGCTTTTGCGAAAAGCCTTGTGCGACGAGTCGTGCTTTATATTTTACGACTTCATTATTCTCATTTCGTTTTCGCACAAACACCCATTTATAGCCAACAGGTTTTACATCCTTTGGCGTTTGGACTACAGGTCCAAAAACTTCTCGCTTCGCAAGCGAATTTAACTCCGATTGAATTGCATCTTTCCATTGAGGCCAATCAATTCTATGCCGACATTCTTCAACTGATAAAGGATCTAAATCCTCATTATCCTTGAAAATATCAAGGGCTACGTTGTATGCAAAAGCATTATCAATAACAACGTTTTTTCGATCCCAACTTTGATTTGAACTGGAATAATTAATTGAGATTTCAGAATTCTCATCATTATTTATAGTTGGAATCTTTTCATCAGTTGTCCCTTGGTTTTTTTTTCTATTTCATCAATATGATCTTCTGGATCATTTGTTCCTCTTTTCTTTCGAGGATTTTTATTTTTGGAACCAAGGGGTCGGCCACGCTTCTGACGTGTTTTTGATTCGATAGCTATGATTAATTTTCTGTCCTTCAGGAACTTCTATCCGTATAGGAGCATCTATAGCTGGAAGATGCGATTTAGTGACTCTGCTAGAGTCAGCAAAAGAATCTGGCAGTTGATTTGCAATTTGTTGCAAATGTATAATCTTTTGAACTTCAAGTTCACTTATATTTGTGCGTGGATCTAAATGATTCAAAGATGTTTTCCACGCAAGTTCAATTTTATGCCATTTATTCTCTCCCCCTAATTTGGGAAACAAATTTTCATCAAAATGGCAATCAGCAAATCTTGCTGTAAATACATCACCCGTCAAAGGTTCAAGATACCTTATAATGGACGGGGAGTCATACCCAACATATATCCCCAATCTTCTTTGCGGACCCATTTTTGTCCGTTGGGGTGGTTCAATTGGAACATATACAGCACACCCAAAAATTCTCAAATAAGAAATATTTGGCTCTGAACCAAAAGCCAATTGTATGGGTGAAAATTTATGATAATTCGATGGCCTTAAACGCACAAGTGCTGCAGCATGCAAAATTGCATGTCCCCAGGCTGCTGTAGGGAGATTTGTTTTCATCAATAATGGTCTAGCAATTAATTGCAGCCTTTTAATAAATGATTCAGCTAGACCATTCTGTGTGTGAACATGAGCTACAGGATGTTCAACAATTATTCCAATCGACATGCAATAAGAATTAAATGCATGCGAAGTAAATTCACCAGCATTGTCTAACGGATTCGTTTAATAGGATAATCAGGAAATTGCGCTCTTAAGCGAATTATTTGGGCAAGTAATCTCGCAAACGCCAGGTTGCGAGTCGATATTAAACAAACATGCGACCATCGGGTCGATGCATCAATTAAAACCATGAAATATCGAAATTGCCCACACGGTGGACTAATCGGTCCACATATATCTCCATGAATCCGTTCTAGAAATGTAGGACTTTCAGCTCCTACTTTCAATGGTGCTGGTTTTATAATTAGTTTCCCTTTGGAACATGCAGCACATGAAAGTTTATCAGAAGTCAAAATCCTTTGATTTTTCAAAGGATGACCGTGCGTTGTTTCGATAATTTTTCGCATCATAATTGATCCCGGATGACCCAAACGGTCATGCCAACTTTAAAAGTACGGGATTAGTAAACTTCTGGTTTACTAAATGATGCCTCAATAGCAATTATTTTTGCATAATATAGGCCAGAGGATAGAGATGGTAGTTTTTCCAACAAAACTTTATTACCGGAGGTCATTTTTGTGATTCCCAAATATTCATGACTATTTTCTTCTATAGTCTCAACATGATATCCATTCCGTCGGATATCTTTAAAACTCAATAAATTTCTTTGAGACTTTGAGGAATATAATGCTTTTTCAATAGCAATCATAGTTCCTCCCGGTAATATTATATTAGCTCTTCCGGAGCCTTCAATAAGTTTTGCACTACCATTTATTGTGGTAACACTTGTTTCTCCCACATTCAGGTGAGAAAAATACTTCTGGTATTTCAGTATGGTGTGCGTAGTTCCACTGTCAATAAGACAGATACTTTCAATATCGTTGTTCATAGAAATTTGAACAACAGCCATCTGTCTGATAACAAAATTTTACATAAATAAAAAAAATAAAATCAAGCATATAATATTACAATAAAAGTAATACTAAAATATTACAATAATTAGATAATAATATTCTATTTATTTTTGGACACTTCCATCTCCAATTAAATGATTAATTCTTCCTTCTGGATGCTCGAAAAAATCAGCAACATCCAAGTGAGTTATACCAACATTATTATCTTCAAGATCTTCATCATTTCTTTCATGAGGTAAATTTTGAGAAGTAAAATTTGCCTCAACATTTTTACCTTTCCCTTCAATAGATGCTTGATATAAATCAACAAGATGTTTTGTCGTGCTACAGGCACGAGATATTTTATCGTGCTACAGGCACGAGATATTTTGTCGTGCTACAAGCACGAGATATTTTGTCGTGCTACAGGCACGAGATATTTTGTCGTGCTACAGGCACGAGATCAGTGACCTTTCATGCCACAACGATAATATTTGTCTTCATAATTTTCAGAACAATATTTCCTTTCTCATTATATTTTGTCCACTTCAGGTAGTCATAAATATTTTTGGCACCTAAATTATTATCACGATTATAAGGGCCAATTTTATCATGACGTCCATGATCATGACCACGGTAACGACCACTACCATGATCTCTTCTGGGATCATCATTCACTTCAGGGAATGGAGTAGAACCAGTATGTCGAGTTTTGTGATTTTATCAGTAATTCATTATTCTGTTCCGCAGAAGATAAAAATTAATTCAAAGTATTTCTTAAAACTTTCTCACGATATTGTTACTGCAGGACAATATTCGTGGCATGAAAAGTGGAGTATGTTTTCTCCAACATATCATCATCCGTTACACAGTTTCAGCTGTGAAACTATTTTAAACATTGAGGAGTTATACTCACTCATGGATTTGAAATCTTGCAACCTCAGGTGCAACTTAGTCATACCGTGTTTTCGGGAGAACGACCATCTTCTGGTGGTCGAATTTTTCTTTCACGGTAATTTATTCATTTTTCAAAGCCTATAGCTTTGACACGATCTTGTGTTAATGACACATTATTTTATATAACGGTGTCTGCCGGACCCGTTGTAGCAAGATGCATTCAGGCAACTAGTGTCCATAACAAATAATTTTTTGGTGACATAAAAAAGCACAAATTTGAGTTTAGTTAGGTTTGCCATAATAATAATAATAAACGTACCTTAATGTACCGGTGGTAAATATTCGTGTGTTGGTAGAGCCTCGTGCTGATAACGTGTTTAAAATTCAATATATATACTAATAATAACAATATATATTATGATAAGGGGGAGAGAGTAGAGAAGAGATAATTAAGAGAAGGGAAGAGGAGAGAAAGGGAAGAGATGGTCTCGGGAATGAAAGCAAAATAGAAATGTTGTATCCAATTTTTCTTCATCTTAATTCATATCCCTTACACATATATATACATCTCTATATACATATACACATATATTATATATGTAAGTGCTCCAATAGCTAAATACACTCCACACATTACTTCCACTTCTTTCTTTCTTTTCCTTTTTCTATTACAAATATATATATATATATATATATATATATCCACATGTCCAAAATATTAGGTAATATTTTATCACCTTACATAATTTTCTGAGATGATGGACATCCATTAATTTAATAAATCTTCGTAATTCATAACAAAATAAAAATTTCCTCGATTATTTCTACTAGCAAAAATCTTTTAAAATATTTTACCTAATACAACTTTTTTTCCCTCAAACAAAAAAAAAAGAAAAAAAAAAAAAAAGAGAAATAATATACATAATTGACATTAAAGTGCCCCCATGGTTAACCCTCATTCCAATACAACGTTGCCATGAAAAAGGAAAAAAAAAAAAAAAAAAAAATATATAATATATAATATATATATATAGAGAGAGAGAGAGAGAGAGAGATACCAAGTGAATATGCATGAATGCTCAGAATAAAACAAATCTTCAGGGGCTATCCTTTACACTTTACAGCACTGGTACTCAAAAAGATTAGGATATTTACAAAATTAGTTGAAAGTTAAAAAAGAAAAAAAGAAGTTGAAAACGGGTACATGTTTCCACTACTGCTGCTAATCAGTAGAAAGGGTCAAGAGGGTCTGTAAAACAACTCAACTATATATATATATATATATATCAGAATTTACAATGAGAGAGAGAGAGCTCACAATTAAATTACTTCTTCAAATGAGTCTCTGCATAGTATAAAGGAGAAGAGAAGAAAATATAGATGTTGGATTGATTGATCCAATCAGTAGTATTCTGCAAAGGAGAGAGTACAAGAAACTCTGTGACATAATAATTCAATGCTGCAAACCTAAGTGGT
Organism: Asclepias syriaca; assembly: GCA_027405835.1. Classification (NCBI taxonomy): domain Eukaryota; kingdom Viridiplantae; phylum Streptophyta; class Magnoliopsida; order Gentianales; family Apocynaceae; genus Asclepias; species Asclepias syriaca. The sequence continues at coordinate 3,510,030 of CM049927.1, read as the reverse complement.
TCAAGAAAACAGCATTTCTAAGGAAAAAATGGATGCTAAATGCAATATAATTTTCCTCAGAAAGATAGAATATGAAAATATGCTTAGATATAAACTCTGCACAATAAATTAGATCATTAGCCATCCAAGTTCATAAAGGAAAATGTACAGGATAAGGATGTTGTAATAACCTTCTGCCACCTTCACAGAAAAGAACAAAAACCAACCAATTAAGCGAGAAAAGAAGTCGGTCTACTTACATTTTTTAAAGACACGATTATGACCAAAGAATTGAGATTGCTCCCTCGTCTGCATTAACAAATAGGCATTAGTTAGAAAGTAAAGATAAAGAATTTGAGATCATTCGCCATTCTGAAGTTTCTTAAACCTCATTTAACTACTTTTATTCTGGAAATATACTTCAGATATGTGCACAACCTTGCTGTGACATTCTAAGAAGAGAAGTCTTTCAAAATGTTTGACATGCAATTTAGAACAGAGATATTCTGGTAAAAAATGTACTACACACTCATTGGTAGACACTTCTAAAGCAAAAAATTATTCAAAAGATCAGAAAGCACAAAAGCTTTGTACCTGAAAATGAGGATTATTTGGGATCCCATGGAAAGACGATTCTGAAACAATAAAAAAAAAAAAAGAAGGTGGGTAAGTCCAAAATTAATATATCTTAAAGTTAAAAGCTTGAGAATATATGAGCTCACCAAATGTATAGCCAATGTTCCTTTGCTGAGAATAGGGAGAATGTATGCTACCAATATGATGGGGAAAAGAACTGTTGCAATAAATGAGAATCATTAGTCATAGATCAGTTCACATCAACAATAAGTAAAAGAATAAGTTGTATAGGAAGAATCTAGCTTTAAGTTAATTAAACCTTGGATTCCAGGCTAGAGGAGAATTCCTCTGACGAGTGTGCAGAAATCCCCTGGAGTCAGGAGAAGGTACATGATCATCCTGCAAATATATGTATGTGATGTTAATCATAACAGAATCCCAAAAGAACAACCAATACACTTTATTGAATAAGATTCAGGTGGGAAGAGCAGAAAATTTTGCACCCTAGGCATATACCAGTTCATGAAACGTTCGCTTGCTTCCAGACAATGAATAACGATAATTCAGGTCACAAGAACCTGCAAGAAATAATACTAATAAAATAAGTGCAGGAAAATTTAGATACCTTGAAGAAAGTGATAGCAAAACACAAGAAGATCTCTCAATCTTGGCATACAAAAGTTGGATGTACTTCACTAGCATATTTTAGGGATGTGAAAAAGAATTTACATGGACAGAGAGTATCAAATATAACATAGAAGAGAGCAAGTACGTGCATGAATTACATTATCAGACTAGTGCATGATCATGCTCTCCCATGTTATATGAAGTAAACAAGTATAGTAATTCTAAGCCTTGAACAAATGATTTTATATATAATAAAATACACAAGCAAGATAAAGCTGTACTTTCACCTGCTTGCATTGGCCTGTGTGACGCTTGTTGTTGTCTCAAAAGGTGTATAAGCTCAACAGTAGTTGAATTGATCCTATCACTAACAACTTCATGGTTACTGGTGGTACGGACTTCCTTATTTCCAGGTCCACGGACCTTTAAGATGGCTAGAGTAAATGAAATCAATAAGAAAAGATCAAATTACAGTACAAACAAAAGGCATATCAATCAAAACATCTAACTTTTAACAATTCACTAATAGATATGAATTGATAATTGAATAGACAGCACTACTTTAAACAAAGGCTACTCGGCTGCTAAATTAACAGGAAGAAGCTATTGTACATTGTCAGAGAGGTCCATGACACTTCATAAGACAGGCATTGTTTGTCTTTTAGTGCAATCTTTTAAGGGCAATGGTTCTATGTTCTATTGTCTAGCAACAGTTATGTCCTCAACTAAACAGCTAAGGCATCCATACCAACCCCTTCTCCTCTCCCCATTTTTTTCCCCAGGAAAAGGAAGACAATTGAGGGGAAAAAGAAGAATCTTGACCTTGGTTTCATTTACTTTTAAGAAAAGGAGGGCTGAAAATACGGAATCAAAATATAATAATTATATTTAACAGTATAGCTTCACATAACTATTTTCTCTTTTAAAAACAAAAATTACAGTACATTAGATCAGGAAAATAGAAATGAAAAACTGAAGTACATTAACATGGAAAGTTTACTTTATAGCCTAACCTCTCTTCACACAGGCAAGGGCTCCCTTTGTTGAATCTAAAGGGCAAGGATCATTTCAACAATTTTACAGCATTGTTGAAATGAGTATGTCAGTTAGAATAGAGCTGTGCCTCCACATAAAAGCCAGTTTTTATCATTTATACTTCTATGATCATCAATTGAATAATCACTAGAGTACCATTCCAACACTAGCATATTTTAGGTGTAGTGTTCATCTCTGTGAGTACGACTTTTTCTTCAGTTGTATAGACTACATATTTTCTTTTTGCAATTAAATTGAAAATAAAGATGATTTCTTGCCACCAAAATGTCGATACCACTTAAATACTCCCAATACTAATGTGACAGAAAATTCTTAGCATAGTTTTTATCTTATTATAGTTTTACTTTGTCACCATATACTTGTATTTGATAACGCTAGACTATCATGCATTAACAGATTTCATTAATAAATATGATCACAAGAATTATCCACCATGAGCTTTCACAAGGAGAAGGAGAACAACCATTAGTTGACATGTTTGTGCTTCAAGAGAAACAAAAAGCTCCGGAGAACTTGCATAGGGAAACATTTTGCTTCAATAGCAGGGTAACATGGAACGGCAAATTACTCAAGAACAGATGAGAAGGCTGCCTGAATACTTAAATAGTATTGATCAAATAAAAAAATGACCTTGCAAGGAGAACAAACCACCACTTACACTGGGGAGTCTTTGTATCATCTCTTGAATGTTCCTTTCTAGTCGAAGATGAGACATTTTTTGTCTGTTTGGATCTTTTATGGGGATTTGCAAGAGATACTTTTACATTTACCTAAAAGTGGCATGTACAAAGCAAATGTCATAAAACAGGCACCTATATGATAAGCACACCATAATGCACATCTACCACTGACCTTTGACCCATCTTCATCCATTTGCTCATGGTTGAATCCCTCAATACATGCAAGGGCTGCATCTCGGGTTGCATAAGTCACAAATGCAAAATCTTTCCTCCGAGATGAAGGGAGATTTCTGGCAAGAGTAATGCTCTCAATTTCACCGAATCTTTTAAAAAATATTTTCACCTTCCTGTCATCCCAAAAGGAAGGAATAAATTCAGCATAAATTGATTTCACCTGCACAGTGGGAAAGAATGTCCACATTATTTTGATATTGTCACTTGGTGAACCTTGCCTATGAGGAGCAATAATATGTTTTTCAGACTAGAAGAGAATTTTAAAGAAGAATTATGAAGATGTTTTTAATGACAATTAATTGCTCAAAGGGAGTGATTTTTTTAAGTCTGTAAAATATATTACAACCAACCAAAATTCATAACCCTCTGAATAGACAATTCCCCAATGATAGTGACATCTATTACCATGTAGATAATTTATTCCATGAGACTGACCTTCAGTACTTCTTTCTCATCTGGCTCAACCAAAGGTTGGGCCCAAGCAACTTTTATTTTCAACTGTTGATTGAAAACATAATTCTTTTGGAGCTTTTCGTAAGCTACTTCAGCCTCCTTACTGGTCTCGAGTTCAACAAACGCAAAACCCCGATTCTGCTCAGGGTTATTTGGATTGCCCTTAACTGTAACTTTGTCAATTTTATCAATTCCTTCTTGATTCAACAGTCTTATTACCTGCCAATATAATATTTTGTTCTAAGTCACTCTTATCTAAAAGATAACATGTAGCCAGAAATCATTATTCTTTTTAAAGGATAGCAAATAAACCTTACATCATGATCTTTCCATTTTTTGTTGATGTTGCCAAGAAATAATGTATCACCGCCACCAACAGCTTGTATGGCACACTGCTTCCCACATATCTAAGAATGAGATTTAAAACAAAATATAGAAATCAGTTAAGGCAACGACCGCTGAATAGAAGAACAACTGAGCTTACAACTGATAAAGTCTGCACCACATTTGTGACACATACACAAGAAAATAGCAGGTTGTTGCAAATAAAGATATTTTCCCTACCCAAGGCCAGGACAAAATCCTTACGAATCATCAATCTTTTTCATTTTTTTTCTTAGCTAGGAAAAAGAATCCTTGATAATTAGTTTTATTACATTTCCACTTGAAGAATTATGGAACTCATGATGATCTATATGAAACCTAATGTGAGATTCAGATCAATTAAGAGTATTATCTCAATCATCATAAATTAGTTCAAGAGATAACTTTATAACTATTAAAGCATTTTGTTGTTTTACCTATCCGTCTGAAAAACAGATTGCCCAGAATAAGAAACCACAGCAGTACCAAACACTTAATGCATTTTAACTTTAACAAAAATAAAAAATAATCAGTGCACATACTAGAGTACCTCAACTTTGGAATATTTTGACAAAGCTTTCTTAGCATCAGCTGCTGAAGCAAACTGCACAAGTGCAAATCCTTTGTTCTTCCCAGTCTTACTATTCATCTTCAACCTCACTTCTGTAACCCCATCAGCTATCTCAAATACTTTCCTGATATCTTCCACTTTAGTGTCTTTGTCTAATCCACCGAGAAAAATCTCATTTTGCCGGCACTTCCTCTTCTCCACCGCCTCAATTTCTCCACTTAAACTTGCACCATTGTTCACTGCAAATTCATTCACAACTTCCTCTACCTCACTAGCTCCATCTTCCACTTTGATCATATTTTGACCTTCAACAAAGTCTCCACCACTTAAACCTGCACCATTTTTCTCTATAAATGCTTTCTCAACCTCCTCTACCTCACTAGCTCCCTCTTCCACCTGGACTGCATTATGGTCTTCAAGAATTTCTCCACTTAAAACGGCATCATTGTTCTCTCCAGATTCCTTCACAACCTCCTCTATCTCACTAGCTCCCTTTTTCACTGAGACAGCACTTTGTTCGACGAATTGCCCACTATCCTTATCGAATTTATTCTGATTTTGAATCCCTTCACCTACCTTTCCTTCACTATGAACAGAAAACGGAACTTCTGACAACATTTCCATAGGTGTAACAGGCACTGCAGAAGAATTGTCATTTCCAACTTCCACGGAGTCAACTTTTTTCTCTTTAGACTCCTCATACTCATCCCCCAGTGGAGCAATGTCATTGTCATTAGTCCCAAACTTCACAACTTCTAAAGAGTCATCACCAATTGGATCATTTTTTCCAATCTGCTTAGATTGTGAGACATTCAATTCAGTTTCCAAGTTTTGAATACTCTCATTAAGATTACCACCATGAACCACTCTCTTTGTCTCTGAGCTCGCCGAACAACCCTTTGGAACCTTTTTCATCACTCTCTTCACCACCTTCTTAATAACCTTCACTTTCTTAACCACTTTCCTCTTCCCACCCTCAACCACAATTCTTACAATCTCAGGATCACCTGAAGTTTCACCCAAATTACTTGAACCCCCTTGTTTCTTCTCTTCAGCTTCATCCCCAACATTAATCCTGTTGGGCGAAACCAATATTAGGGGGTTTTCTCGGGACTCAGCATCAGAGATCGCGCGTGAAGAACTTTCACCAGGAGACGAATTTTTTATCTGAAGGGCATTTTTCTTTTCATCAGATGCGACGGTGGCGGTAGTGTTGGGGGAAACCAATATTAGGGGGTTTTCTCGGGACTCAGCATCAGAGATCGCGCGTGAAGAACTTTCACCGGGAGACGAATTTTTTATCTGAAGGGCAATTTTCTTTTCATCAGATGCGACGGTGGCGGTAGTGTTGGACGGCGGAGGTGGAGCAAGGTGATCGTCTTGGTTATCCGCAGAGGAGGACGAGGGTAGTGCATTTGCAGAACTCTTAGGAATCGACGATGTACAATTGGTAGGAACAGCGGTAATGTTCTTACTGGCCCTAGTCCTGCCGTGCCATGTCCGTCCACCGGAAGATGATTTGGGAGGCATGACTGACTGGCTGTCCTGCTGAACCTAAGAAGAAGGAGAAGTAAAAGCAAAAGGGTTGCAGCAGTCCCAGTTGTAGTCGTTGCCCGGACAAAGAAGATCGGAAAGATTGGGACTTCTCCGGAAATTCAACGATCGAGATTTAATACATATTAGGATTAGGGCCCGCAGTCAATTTTAACTTTCTAGTCAAATGGTTTCAACGGTGCAAAAACACACTTGTACTAATCCACGTTCATATTAAAATATCCATTTTAATACAGTAAAAAAATGACATTTATATGATTCAAACATTTGCTATTATCATCATGTTCTTACAGATGGTGTAAATGTAAGGTATGTAGCACAGAGTTCGATTAAAACCCTAAATATGAAGAAGATTTTGGTCAAATTTACATTTGCTTTTCAAGAATGGATTCCAACATTTACACAATTACATAACATATATGTATAACGAAAGCTCCAAAAGAAAGGAAAGAGGATGATGAAGTGAATACGATTAAATCAATAAACGAATCAAATGAATCGATCAGATCCGGATTTAATCTTCAAGAACTACGGATCGATACATGTAAAAAACATATGAACCAAGAGCCACCAGTACAGCCACCGCCACAGCAACATTCAAACTTGTCTGCGCACAGATGTTCATTCTCGAAATTGAACTTTTTGGCTTCTTAATTACATCCTTAGGATCTGCCGATTCGACAGTTTTCGGAATTTGCGTTTCCTTCTTGTTGATTCCTGCATCTTGTGTTGCTTCCGCTGCAGGTTTTTCCTCCGCCGCCGCCGCCGGAGCTTCAGTTGCTTCGGATTTCTTCTTCTGATCGTCGACGGCCTTATTATCAGTTTGTTCGGTGGAAGATTTATTAGGTATTTTGGGCATAATCACGTAGAGGCAGCCATTGGCGATTTTTGCTTGAATTCCATTCGTATCGCAGTACTTAGGTACTTCTACCTCCTTGTAGAATTTGCTCTTTTTCCATGAATCTACAGAACGTTCTCCTGAAATCTTGAGGATTCCTCGGCTGTTGATTTGTACCCTCAGCTGTTCCTTTTTGAATTCTTAACAAAGAACAAACATATATATATACACATTGTCATATAAAAAATCTTAACAAAAAAAAAAATCGCCATTCTAATTTCTAATACTAACATTTTCCACATTATATAACCTAACATATCCTCTTCAACCAAATTAGAACATATAATATATATATATATATATATATATCACAAAAATTATGTTATTATTCCTACCTGGGAGATGAATCACAAGAACATCACGACCTTCTTCGCGTTGCCATTGGCTAAAAGGTTCGAATTCAACGTAGGATGGTGCAGTAGCAGATGATTTTCCTTCCATTACTTGATTTCTCTTTGCTTAAATATATATATATATATATATCTCTTCGTTTATCGAAGGTTTTTTTTTTGGGGGGGGTTTATATGAATTATGTCTGAACCTTAAACCTGTCTGTACTATAAATAATAATACTGCTGCTACTACTTCTTCTTCCCAAACAAACAACATATCCCCAAGAGGTTTTCCTCACAAGAAAAATAGAATCATTCTTTGCTTTGCTTTGTTTTGTTTTGTCGAATGATTGATTTCATAACACACTACCGTTATCGTTGTCTTGTGCTTTGCTTCTTCTCTAGGCTATCTAATCAGAATTTCCCAATTAAAAAAAAAAAAATTTCCTATAATTCTTTGGTAATCTTAAATTTTAAAGAGTTATATATATATATATATATATAAACTGAATTTTAAACGTTAATCAACAGAATTTATGACATTTGTAGAATTGGGCTTCAAATTTCTGATGTTTTGCCCACGGACTATATAGCCTAGATTCGCGAGTCGCAAATCCAAATATTGAGAATTTTAAGGATTCATATTTTAATATCATAAATTAAAATATTTTTTATTAAAAAATATAATTCAATTAATATTATAAGAATAATAAATATACGAACTAATTAATGACAAAAAATGAAATAAGAATAACTGTAAAGCATGCCGAGGGTGACTTTTGTCTGTAAGAAGTGGACCCGTCTTTCTTCTGTCAAACTGTCATTTCCATGTCGTTCGTTCTGCCTTTTGACTAATTTGTCTTTTCTAGCAATTAATGGCGCCCCCATTAACCATTATTCATAATTAAGATTAGTTTTTAGTTTAAGAGTGTATTTAATTTTTAATATCTAACTTTTTTAAATAAAAAAAATTGACCTCACAAATTTAATAAAATTTAATTAATTAAATTTATATAAAAAAAATTTTTAAAGAAAAAAAGAAAGTATTAGCACATTGACCAAGAAAAGAATCACGACTTTTAAACAAAAGAAGATTGATTGGCCTGCCACCTCTGACACTGTCGTGCTGCACGCCCCTCCTCCGATATTTTTTTTTTCTAAAATTAGATTTAAATTTTTTATTTCAACAAATAATTTGAACATTTTTTTTTGTTTGAAATCGAAAAAGAAATATTGTAAATAAAATTTCCATTTTTCCTAGCAATGTTTACGAACATAATCAGAGAGAATTTAGTTTAAAAAATCCCAATAAAAAATATTAATATTTTTGAAAAAACTTTTTATAGACGAAAAAAAAAACCGGAATATAAGGAAAATCTTATCATTACTTCTTTTTTAATCACCTATTTAACTTTATTAATCCACCTGCACCAGCGCAGCAGTACTACTAATACAAATCTCTGCGGTGTCTCCTCTTTCTCTCTCTCTCTCTCTCTCTGCCTCCGTGACTTCAGTCGTCTCAGCTTTGGAAATCTTCTTCTCCGTTCTCCCCCCCACTGGCCGCTGCTTCCTCAGCAACGACCAGGTGAAGTATCTGCCGGAGTGAATTTGTGTTCGGCGGGGGTCTGAATGAAGTATTCGGAGGAGACATCTGAGACAATGCAGGTGAATTTTTTTATGGTTTGAATTTGGTTATGGAGGATGAAGTTTTGATGTAATTGGTTTGATATGGTTAATATTTGTTGTTTCGTATTTGTTTGATTTTTTAATTTTTTTTACTGCAGTCGAGAACAGTACAAGTGAAGCAACTCTCAGATCTAGCGACTGAGAGAGAAATTCACGAGTTCTTCTCATTTTCCGGTGAGATTGAACATATTGAGATCCACCGAGAGGCGCCGCAATCAGCTACCGCCTTTGTTACGTTCAAAGATGCAAAAGCACTTGAAATAGCTTTATTGCTATCGGTAATACTGTAGTACTCTTTTCAATTCATTTATGTTGTTTATTATTATTATTATTATTTTAACTGTATATTCTTTAATTGGCAGCGGATATTGTGAGAATTTTTTTTCCCTCAATAAAAAAAGGTGATGCCTATTTTGTTTTATATTATAAGAGGGAAGTACTTTTTCATGCTTTATGGAGAATATACGATTAAATGACGATGCTGAGCATTTAGCTACTCTGGTGATGGAAATTTAAAATCAAAGATTTTTTCATAAATTCAAGTGTGACAAGAAAAGAAGGGAAACGATAAGAAGAAATTATTGTTGGATATATGTCTCCAACAATTATTACTTAGGTGACCAGAAAGCCATGACTGCTATCAAATAAAGTTTTTAATGTGTTATCATGTATCATTGGAGGAATTTAAATTATTCTAAAATGGTACATTTAGGATATATTTACTTTTTCTTTTCTTTTTTCTTTTTCAACTTATGGCAGAGAAGAAGTACTTATCCATGTTGTAAATACTGCTTTTGGCTGTAGTTTTCTCTTTAGTTCAATGGTAAGGTAAAGTTGAAGTATTATTGAGCTGTGTAAGTAGTTAGATGAGGTGTCAATTCTAGAATTATCACTGTCTACCTGGGCCAGTTATAGCATCTTAATTTTTAACTTCTGAATTTTGCACTCTAAAAAATGAAAATATGCTTCCAATTGTTGAAATGTACATACAGCTCCAATTAACTATTTGAAATTGGTCATTATAAAAGTTATATATATGAAAAGTCCATCTAGGTGCGGTGGCAAAATTTTCATGGCTCTATATTTTGCTAAGGCGGCATACATTTTCAATGTGAAAACAAGTCCTGTATTGTCAGGATCAGTTCTCTTTTTTGGATTCATTCACCCTTGATGCACATCTGAACTGTTGTCTCTTTTAGAACATCAATCCCATTGACGTGCATTTTTCAGGGTGCAACAATTGTGGACCAGATAGTTACTATAACTTGTGCAGAAAACTACGTGCTTCCAACTGATATTCAGGTTATTCACTTTATTCAAGGACATGTATTTGTAGCCATATATTTGAATGTAACTAATATCTTTTCCCTCTTATGTTCAGGAAGTAAGAATAGTTGACAATGCAGTGAACATGACACAGGATGGCACTGCAGAGGTTGATGAGGTAACAAAATGACTCCAGATGTTTGTTTGACAAAGTAGAATGTCATTGAGTATCTTTTTTATGCTCAATCTACATGTAATGCTAACACCCTCCACAGTATCAAAAAGTTGACAAAATTGCAATACTGGGAGCCACAGTCAAATGATCTGTGGTACAATATCTAGATTATGGGTTACTTATACATTCTGCTACATTATGTGCTCACCCTATCAAGTTCTCTTACTTCCCAATTCTATCTTTCCTAAATGTTTTGCACCCTCCAATAGATACCTTTATAATGAGTATGGCTTTGTAAGAAGCTTTAGAATTGTTCCTTTTTTCTTCAATTATGAAAAGCACTTCTCTCATATGTTCTCAATACTATGTCATAGTTAATTTGTTTGTAAATAGTTGTAATGTTATTAAGTTACTGTACTAAAATATGGTGACATCCGATATGATTATAATATTTAGTTTTTCTTTCTGATGTTGCAGGGTAAAACTAGTCCATCTAGGAGTGGAAGAGTATACGTTAATAGAGCTCAAGATGTCGTCTCAAATATGCTGGCAAAGGGTTCTGCTATTCGACAAGATGCCATCAACAAGGCCAAAGCATTTGATGAGAAGCATCACTTAACTGCCAATGCATCTGCCAGAGTAATTTCCTTTGACAAGAGAGTTGGGTTGAGCCAAAAATTGAATGTTGGAATTTCTGCTGTAAATGAGAAAGTTAAGTCGGTGGATCAAAGGCTTCAAGTCTCTGATAAAACAATGGCAGCAATTATGGCTGCAGAGAGAAAATTAAACGACACCGGATCAGCTGTCAAATCGAGCAGGTTGTTGAAAAACTTATATCAGTTTGTTTTTCTTTTTAGTTTCATACGCTGTTTAACATGAAGGCATGCTGCATTTAGCATTTTTCTCCTTTTATCCATCTTACTAGTTCCTTCAAGTATTTCTTTCTGTGACAGGGAGAATATGCAAAGTTATAAATCAATCACTGCATCGGAATAAAGTCATTTTACTTTGCAGTTTTGACTGCTTAAAGCAACATCTTACTTGAATATCTTGAACTGGAATTTTATGTCAAGCAGATAATCTTCTTGTTTATGCATCTTGGCTCCTCTAACTAGACTGTTGGAATCATTTGCCAGATACATATGCTGAAAAACCTACAATTTTGAAAATGACTGAGACTTATCTTTTTGAAAATAATCATAACACATAAATTTAGCTTTCTGTGTTAGTACAGGTCTTCACTTGCATTGTCAATGCTGTTGGTTGAACTTCATTTCTTATATCTATAGGAATTTATTAACAACGAAAGAAAACAAAGAGCATAGACTCATTTGGTCATCACCAAATGCAGTGACTTATTCTGCATTTGTGGTTTGGCGCATGTATTATAAGCCTGCAAACCTATTTAACTGATATATTTGTGGTGATCCGTGATCAGGTATGTGACTGTTGGAACAACTTGGCTTAATGGTGCCTTCACTAAGGTGGCAAAGGCGGGACAAGTTGCTGGTACAAAAACTAGAGAGAAATGGAACTTGGCACTGTCAAATTTGACTGCAAAGGTGAATATTTAGGTCTTTTTTAATGACGCCTTATTCTTTTCTATTTTGATGGCAATGATTACGAGGCATTAGAATTGTTCAGAGTGAAATCTGGGAACTGGGGTGAAGAGGGATGCATTGGGGTTAAAAATTCATAAGAGCAGGTTTTCACAAACCTTTGGATACACTTTTAATTTGATGGGCAGCCATACATTATACCAACATATTTCTTATTATTTCATTTAACATCTATCTTCAATCCAATCTACCAAAAGGAGAAAAAAAAGAGAGAAGGGAAATCAACTTCAGTCAAAGTATCATTTCTTTATTGGTGTGATTAGATTAGTGTTTCATTTCATTTTGCTATAACAGAGATCTTACAATATTGTAAGTTTAACTGTGAAGAAAATTCAACAATTATTAATCTGATCATGTGTGCGACTTGTATCTGCCATGGCATTGCAGCTCTGGTGGAACTTGTAATGACTGTCGGTTACCCAAGAAACTTTCTGAGTGCAAATAGATCTTTACTGTTATTGTTCTTATTATCTCTGAAATATGTTTCTGGATTTGTTAATAACCTGATCGTTTCCAATTAGTTGTAATCTGTCATATACAAAAGATTGAGTTTCATACTTTGCTGTTCCTACTTGTTCGATTTCAGGATCCTGCTATTGTTGCTTAAGTTCACTTACATGGAGTTACAGAAGGTTTGTCTGGTTTTGTTTCCATCATTAAAAAAGGGGGGATTATTTCTTGTTGAGACTTCCACGTGAATGATGCCTGCGATGTATGGACTTGTGTGCAATTCGCCTGATTTGTGTATTCCTTTTTATTACTGTAGCAATTTCATCCGTTGTATTTCTCATTGATTCATTTTGCTAGAGCACAAAGTTAGTTGTCATGTCCAAATATGCGTGTGACTTCCACAATGTTCAGCATGTTACTTAAAAATTTTCCCGTGCAATATACGTAAGTGGTTGATGAGTTCTTTGAGATTTGTAACACTTTAACTTGTACCAATTGATTAAACCTCCTCCCTATATTCATTAATCATTACGTATATGTAACTCCCTAAACTTCAAGTAGCAGTTTTTTTTTAAGGAAGTTTCTTGCAAAATTAACGCAACAGTAGGCATGTTGCTGTCCATGTGCTGAACCTTCTCATGTAACTGGAAAATCTCCGTCCCTGAACCTGAGAAAATCCCCTTGCCTTTTATATTCAGCAAAGTAGAAGAATTGGAAGGTTTCACATTATGCACATGGTCCATCTCAACTTAGACCAGTATCTTATGCTAGAAATTGTCACCTTCTTAAGACAATTCTTATTATATTGTATTAAAAATCTGCAGTCACAGTCAAGCCTGCCACGTAGACTCCTATATGCCCCACCTTGCTGACTTGTACTCTCCCTATTGAGCCGGATTATGTGGTCTTATTATAAATAGTATTATTTATTCTTACAGTTACAACTTATAACTGCAAGCTGTACCATCAATTCTTTAAATCAAAAACGAAATCTCTGATATTTTTTCCTTTTTTTTTTCCACAGAAAGTCAGTATAACTCTCTATTAATTTCTATATCTATAATTATAAAAAAAAGAAAATAAATAACATGTCAACTCACTTGATTTAGAAAAAGGAAAATTTAATAATTTTGCTTCCGTAAATATTTATTCATCTTTTAGTAAAAAGAAGTTGTATGCGGTTAGGCGAAGAAAGGCATCTTGGTAACGGCAAAACGAATTTTCTTATTAAAGGAAAAAGGAAATGAAAAAATAAAAATAAAAATGAAAAAAAACATAGGCACCTAAACTGGTGCCACGTGTAGAGCAGAAACGAAGCAAGGCAAGGCGGTTAAGTGAAATCGTGGCCGCAAACGACTGAAGATATTAGAAACCACTTACAAGGCGGATCAAATGAGGGCATATTCGTCTCGCTAAGAGTGAAATTCCAATATTACCCTTATATCTTCCCCCAAACGTCTTCCGTTTCTCTCTCCTCCCTCCCTCCCTCCCTCCCTCGGTCGGTTTTGGTTCTAATTTGAGTATATTCCTTTTAGTTTTAGCGTTTAGGGGCCATATTCTCATTTTCTCTCTCTAAGCCAAGAACTTCACTTGTGATCACCGCTTATACGTACACTTGTCCAGACTCTTTGTTGAGTGTGTGAGAAAGAAGAGGAAGTGTGATTTAGAATTTAGAGGGAAAAAATTACTCTGATTTTATTTTTTTCAAAATTATTCTTTAGATTTGCTAGTTCGTGGATTACAAGGTGACGTTTTTTCTTACCCCTTTTTATTCGCATTCTTTTATGGGTTTTTTTACCTTTTTGTGTTATTTTTATTATTATTATTTTTAAAAAATTAATACTTAATTGGTTCTGGTTTCTCTCATGTACATAGATTAAATCTTGTTGAGCATTTGCTTTTGGAGTGTTGTAATTTGAGTTTGTTTGTTATAATTAGGTGAGCGAATCACTTTCATCTTACATGCTTTTAGGTTTTGGAGATTTATTTTTCACTCTGTGATCTGTTGCCAATACTATTTCTGCGTGATGGCATTGATTTGGTATGTGTTTGAGCAAGTGTTTATTTGGGACATTTGAAGATGGAAAGGTTTGTTTGTCTTCCGTGGTTTGATTCAACGTTTTCTACCATTCGTCATTCTAATACATTTTCAATTGAAATACTGTGCCTTTCAGTTACATTTTTTAAGTTGAATTGGGAATTTCTGTTATAAAGTTTCTTTCCTTAGAAAATTAAGAAATGGAAAGATTTTTCAGGAGATTCAATGCTACGGCCTCATGGAGAGAATTGGTAGAGTGACTTACATTTTAGAAATAAAATGATGTATAATTTCGCATTTTAGCTTATCAAAGAAATACTACATCCGTTACTGCCATTTAGAACGTGTTTGCACGAGTTTTGATAGCTGAGGGGATGAGTGGAGGAATCATAGACGTTTGGCATAATTGGTTGGATAACAAATAGGGTTCCCATAGTTCTTATGTTATGTTTAACTGTCAAGAAGATAAAGAATGCATAACTCCAGTTCACTGAAATGAAAGAACAGTAATCTCGATCAATGGTATGACATTAGTTATGTTTGTTATGCCTGCATTTGATCGACATGAATGATGTTATGGTGTTCAGTTAACTTAACCATTTATTTCCTCTTATTTTTTGTTTTTCTTAAAGATATCTGTCTCACACATTCAAACATAGAGACATGCACATGACAAATAGTAGATTCAGAATAATTGAGTTAAAGTTTAACTGGCATTTGGGAAAAAATTGCAGGTTTATGCAGGAAATGTGATGTAAGATCAAGCTGCAAAATGGCTACATTCGGCTCATTTTCTTTCAAGATAATGAAAATAGAGATGCTTATATTTTAGGATCAAAATTTTGGCTTTATCTATTTGGCTACTTCCCGTTGTGTCCTGTGATCACTGTGAAGCAGAGCTTGACACATTCTATCTTTCTGGTTCAACATCATGTTGGCACATTTTTTAATTGACTAAGCTTGTAAAGAGTTTTTAGGAGGAACGATTAAGTTTCAAGTCTGAGAGAGGATATTTATTGATAGATTTTGATGGAAGAATTGGGTCCATATTCATCTCAAAAGCAGAATGTGCAAAGTTCTGCTCGAAAATGCTTACGAGGTGGATCTTCTAAAGATCTTTGGCTAGTTGTTCGAAATGGAACAGTGGCTGATGTGGATTTGGCCCTATTGTTGCTTAAGAAGAATGGTGGAAATGTGAATGCAAGGAATTCTTTTGGCCTTACCCCACTTCATATTGCAACCTGGAGAAATCACATTCCAGTAGTTATGAGGCTGCTTGCTGCTGGTGCAGACCCTGATGCTAGGGTGTGTTAGTCTCTTGATCTTTAGATCTTCAATTTTTAATGTTATATATGGATGAATGCTGAGTTTTTGCTTATCATAATGTTAGCCATCAAATTGTAGGGTAAGTTCACAAGGTACTTTGGCTTTGCTTGTAGTTTTTGCTAAAATTGTTTCCTTGTTCCTTTTGTTATTGAAAGTATGAAGTACTCTTGAATTTGTTTGCTTAATACTCATAACTATTAATGGTGGAACTTAGCTAACTAAACTTCTGATGCAATTGCATGACTTGAACAATCAATAACCTGATCTGGTTTCTTATTGTATTTAGCTGTAAATTTTTAGAGGTCCTTCATCAAAGTATTATATGTTTTTGTTTAACTGGTTGTTTTGAAACAATGTCAAGAAACTTTGGTGTCTGTACATGTATATTGCTTTTTAACAAATTTAGTAATCCTGATTGTCTCATTACTGTATCTTCTCTCTTTCTTGATGGAATTCTCACCTAGAGATTATGCATTTCTTGGACTTCTGGTTCATGGTTTTCATATTAATTTAAAGCTTAGTAGTACAAGTAATCAATGTAATCATTAATGTTACGCAAAAGTTTCTATTTGAAGAATAGGATTTGTGTTTGAAGATGCTAGTTCTTTATCTTGAATTTTCTTTTCCTCTGAGAGTGGGTTAGATTTGTTTTCTAGCCATAATCTCTCTGTCACCTTGCAGGATGGCGAATCTGGATGGAGTAGCCTCCACAGAGCTCTTCATTTTGGGCACCTTGCAGTAGCTAGTCTCCTCCTTCAGTCTGGGGCTTCTATCACTCTAGAGGACTCTAAATCTCGAACACCTATTGATCTTCTATCTGGGCCAGTGCTTCAGACTGTCAAGGATGGGGATAATTCAGGTATGTCCTGGTTTGACATGTAATTTTGAGGTCTAATTTTTAAGTTCTAATCTTTGAGATATGACCAAATACTCATTTAAACTGATTACTTTTCTTTTTACCATGTTTGCTTTTAGTTGCCACTGAAGTTTTCAGCTGGGGCAGTGGTGTGAATTATCAGCTAGGAACTGGAAATGCTCACATTCAGAAGTTACCATGCAAAGTTGACACATTTCAAGATTCATATATTAAATTGATTTCTGCTGCAAAGTTCCATAGTGTAGCTGTGACTGCCCTTGGAGAAGTATACACATGGGGATTTGGGAGGGGTGGTCGTCTTGGTCACCCTGACTTTGATATACATAGGTAAGAGGCATTTGAACCAAAGGCTTGCTTCCTTATTCCTTTTTTTTTTCAGGTTATTATAGTTTTTTATTTTAATTTCAATTTCATATCTACATGTCATGCAGATGTAACCTGCCTATAACCATCACTCATTTTTTACCATAAATGATTTAACCCCTCTTGTACTTAGACATAGGGATTGAACCAATTAGTAATGTATTATTGGAAGTTGTATATTTGATCATGGTTCTATTCTAAAGGACTAGTTTGAACTTGTGAAAGAATGTCATCAACTTCTCTGTTCTAGTATGAAGGTTATGTGCTACCCTATAACCTATTGACTCATGTGAGTCCTTTCTCTAGGCTTCTAAAATTGTAAATACATCTTGTTTCTTTTTTCTGCAGTGGCCAAGCTGCGGTTATTACTCCTCGACTAGTGACTACTGGTTTAGGTGCTCGCCGGGTTAAGGCAATTGCTGCAGCTAAGCATCACACTGTTGCTGCCACAGAAGGTGGGGAAGTTTTTACCTGGGGTTCAAATAGAGGTAATATTACGACTGTTTTTCAGTGTACATTACATCATCAACTCTAGTAACCTTTTCCTCTCATGAGCATTAGTCAGCTGATTGGTACCATATTTGTTCTTTGGGGTCCTCATTTTATAGTTCTCTCTCCTGTATTACATTTAGATACTTTCTTCTTGATGATGCTCTGCAGAGGGTCAACTTGGATATACATCTGTTGATTCCCAACCAACACCAAGAAGAGTTAGTTCTCTTAAGTCCAGAATAGTGGCTGTTGCTGCAGCAAACAAGCATACTGCCGTTGTTTCTGATGTGGGTGAGGTTTTCACTTGGGGGTGCAATAAAGAGGGACAACTTGGTTATGGCACCTCTAACTCTGCTTCAAATTATACCCCAAGATTGGTTGAGTACTTGAAGGGCAAAGTATTCATCACTGTTGCTGCAGCAAAGTACCACACAATTGTTTTGGGGACTGAGGGGGAGGTATGTCAGTGATTACTATATGAAATTTTGATTCTAGCTGTCAGTTATCTATTCCATAAAGCATGGAGAGATTTTTTTTTATTGATTGGTCCCTGTTTGATGGGCCACAGACACTTCAAATAATTCTTAGGTGGTGTTGACAGGAATAAGCCTAGGACTTCCTATCATAACCGAGAACCATCTATTTATTTATCCACTCTATGCGTGAGTACAGATGCAATATTAATATTTGCTGCTGATAGCAAGTGATACTAAATAAGGAGTTAGCTTTTACAAATATTTGATTCAGAAATTTGTTTATTTTTGTAGCAGCTAACGGATGATAAAAAATGGTGTTTATGGTGTATTCGTGGTCTTCAAAATTTAAGATTACAGTGTGTAATCATGATTCCGTCAAATTGGCTTTAGCTGTTAATTGGATATCTTAAATATGTATATCAGCTCTTACCCCCAAGTACATGCTTGTTTGTAGGTGTTCACTTGGGGTCATCGACTTGTAACCCCAAGGCGTGTTGTTATTGCTAGAAATATTAAAAAACTTGGGAGTATTCCACTTAAGTTTCACAGGAAGAAACGCCTTCATGTCGTTAACGTTGCTGCTGGGGTGACCCATAGCATGGCCCTCACAGATGATGGAGCATTGTTTTTTTGGAAGTCATCAGATCCTGACCTTCATTGCGAGCAGGTGTGTTTATTTTCTATCTAACTGTTGCCTCTTGTGTAACGTAGCATTTTTCCCCTGGTAGAATAATAAAAATTTTGTTCATATTTGTTAGTTGTATTCGCTTTGTGGAAGGAGGATTATCAGTGTCTCTTCTGGGAAGTATTGGACTGCTGCTGTTAGTGTTACTGGAGATGTTTACTTGTGGGATGGAAAGAAAAGAACGGATGAGCCACCTATTGCAACTAGGTTACCTGGTGTAAAAAAGGCCACTTCAATATCAGTTGGAGAAACACATATATTGACTGTCAGTTCTCTCTATCATCCTCTACGTCATTGCATTAACAATCCTCAGAAGGTTACAAAAAAAGCTAGGAGTGACTTGGATGAGTTGAATGAAGGATTTTCCTTTGATGATCTGGAGTCCAGTGAAAGCTTACCCGCTATGGAAAAGGAGGACATGATAAGCCGCAGTGTACCTAGTTTAAAAGACCTGTGTGAGAAAGCTGCAATACAGTATATGGTGGATCCAAGAAATGCCATACAGCTTCTGGAAATCGCTGATTCACTCGGAGCAGATAACTTGAAGAAGCATTGTGAGGTAATCATTTTATGATTTTCTAGGTCTGTGAGCCATGCACAGGTCTTTACGTTTTTCCTTTTTCTGGATGGGGGCCCTCAGCATTCTGATTAGAAATACCAACCTAAACTCGTCTGTCGATTTTCAATATGGTAGAAGTAGCTTAAAGTAAAAAAACTTTTAACAGTATATCTATATTGTAACTACCCTGAAAACCTAGGAATTCTTCTACCTCCATCCTCTCCCAAACAATAAATTTCTTAGTGGAAAGAGGTAGATACCAAATATGAGTACCTCCTTGAATTACAGTCTGAAACTGTCAATTAAAGCTTTTATTTCTTTGTATCCATTTTCTTATTCAGTTTGTCTAGATATTGACAGTCAGAAAATGCATACATGCATATCCAGACAAACCTAGACGAACTACACTTATCCATGCAAGTAGAAATTATACTTTATTGGTCTTCTAGAAATTCAGAATCCACTAACTTGTATCTCAATCATAACAATTCTGACATGGCAAACTGTATTGGGAACTTGTAACAGGAGATTGTTATCCGGAACCTTGATTACATACTTACAGTCTCAACTCAGAATTTTGCCAATACATCATTGGATATTTTGGTGGGCCTAGAGAAAGCACTTGATTTGAGGTCTTCTGAACCATGGAGTTACCGTCGACTTCCAACTCCAACTGCTACCTTCCCTGCCATTGTTAGTAGTGAACAAGATGCTAGTGAAAATGAATATCGTAGGACATGCGATAGCTGTGCAAAAAGTCAATCTTCAAAAGATCTTGTTGTGAGATTATATAGCTTTCTGCAGCCTAATGACATTGTAAAAGAAGATATTTCCAAACAAATTAGAGCTTTGAAAAAGAAATTGCAACAGATTGAGATGCTAGAAGAGAAGCTGTCAGAGGGTCATGCTCTAGATGACCAGCAGATTAAAAAGATCCAGACAAGGTCTACTTTGGAAAGCTCACTTGTTGAACTTGGTGTGCCTATTGAAACTCTGCAGAAAAATTCATCTTCTTCTGTTTCAGTGGATGAAAAAGGAAGTAAAAAGATATTGTCAAAAAAGCAAAGAAGGAAGAATAAACACAAAATAGTAGAATTGGAAGAGGCAGATGGTAATCACGAAATCAAGGATAAACCAGAACCTCTCAATAGTCTTTTTGACCTTGAAATATCTCCTGCTAAGCATAAGGTAAGGATACTTAATGATGATTTCTGACAACTTTTCTTATATATGAATCATAATCTTGAATATTCAAGCTGTGGGGCTTTATTTTCATAATGTGCTATATTTGTGTTAAGTAGGAGGATTCTGGGTCAATTGAGTATGGAAAATCATGTGAACTCACTATTTCATGTGATCTGGACATTTAGGTTACAAACTTTGAATTAAGTTCCCTGATGGTTTATTATTTTCAATACCATGATAGTTCTTGAAGCCTTTGGCTGTGGTGTGGAAAAAAATTGTTTAAATTACTTATGATTTGTTTCTATCTCTTGATAGATACTACTGTTCCTCATCTAGGTTGCATTAAGGTCCTTCTATATCAGTTTTTAATGTGATTATGGAATATTGATGTTGTGGGTCATAATCGTACCTGGTATTTTTCAATGTCATTGTGTGTGAATTAGGAGGAGACCACAGATTTGGTGCAAGATTTGGCCAAACCAGTTTCTGATGATTCTGCTACTTCTGTTAAGAAAGATGTTGTGGACATTCAAAAAGCTAAGGGCTTATCACGTGCTCCATCAAAGAAGAAAAACAAAAAAGGTGGGCTTTCTATGTTCTTGAATGGCGGTCTGGATGATATTCCGGAATGTACTAGCCCACCACCACCAGTGCTTAAAAATGATGGTCCTGCTTGGGGTGGTGCTAAGATTTCAAAGGGTGCTGCTTCTCTTCGTGAGATACAGGATGAGCAGAGCAAAAGAAAGGATATCAAGCCCACAAAAGGCAAAGATCTTCATACAGATGTTTCTGATGACAATAGCAGCACAAAGCTCCTGTTAAGTTCATTTTTGCCTACTAATCCGATACCAATGGTCTCACCTAGGACGTCTCAAATCTCTGATACAGATAGGAATACACCTCCTTGGGCAGCATCTGGGACTCCACCATCTCTCTCTCGTCCTTCCCTCAGAGCCATCCAGCTACAACAGGTTGGTTTATTGCTATCTCAAGTTTAACATTTATTGCTACTGATTTGAACCTTATCAGACCGGAAGTTCTGACCGTGAACATTAACCAGATGTTTGTTCCTCTGATAATGCGAGGTAGAAGGTCAAATTATTTGCATTACTTCGTAGTTGACTAACCACCACGAGTCATAAAGAGGAAAATAATAGATGGAGGAAGTTTAAGATCAAGTATTAAGTTATAGGAAGTGAATACAAAACCTTCAATCCCCATCTTAACTTGCTCTGTCCTATTTAATCTTGCTCCTGTGGCTATAGTTTTTCTTCCCCTTATATATAAACTAGTAGCTATGCAAACCCTAAATTCTGATTGGTATTCTTTGTACCAATGCGTACATGTATGGTCCAAATTACTAACTACTGTTCCTCTTTACTGAGGCAATGAAAATACAAGTCATTATCACTAGGAAATATAGGCAATGGATGACAACTGAATTTAAGTTGTGTTTTTGTTTACCTCCAGGTAAAGCAGCACCCTGTTCTTTTGAACAGCCCGAAGACACAAACTACGGGCTTTTCTGTGACGGCTGGTTCAGGTTCGCCATCAGATTCTAATATTAATCGATGGTTCAAGCCGGAGGTTGAAACTCCCTCATCTATCCGTTGTATTCAGATAGAGGAAAAGGCAATGAAGGACTTGAAACGCTTTTATTCAAGTGTCAAAATTGTAAGGAACCCATCGTAGTTCTTTAAAATTATGCTCATCCTTCTGACCCAATGTTTTACTGTAAATTAATTGTACAGTAATCCCATTGTATCTGTAGGAATAATCTTCTTTCTCAATCTTTCATTCCTGGAGGTAGCAGTAGTAGTTTAAGAATAATGGAAAGGCAATACTTCTTGTTGAATCCCTCCTTCTGCCTGATTTTTCATGAGTTAGCCTGAATCAATATTATTATATAATAATAAACTGTTCATTCTATTGGTCTCCTCATTTTGTTTCTTCCATACATGCATGATAATTGTATATTGTGACCATGATTTTTGTTAGATCTTTTTCCTTTCATGCACTTTTGTCTTCTTGTTCAGACATCAATGGATGAAGAATTTAGGACAGAAGAGTACTAAAAACATGATTCATCTTTTGAATGACTTGCAAATGGCATTAGATGCTGCTGAGTCATGCTTTCCTCAATTGAGGAGGAAATTCTTGCAAAGCTAAATCACTATATCTTAACCCTATTCAGCTTTAGCTTCAGAAATTATTTATTTTACATCACCAGGTATGGTGTGAATTTGATGATGGTGATTTATGCTAAAAATTGGATACAAAGCTAATAGTTCAGTTTACCCCTAAATAGTAAAATAATAATTTCAAAAACCTCTCTCTCTATATATATATCAACATGAATCTATGTTAGGAATGAAAAACCCTAGAAATGAAAATATGCATGAGAGAGAAAGAGAGTGTGTGTGGGAGCCATGAATGAAAACCTTATCATTTTTGGTTTTTTGGTAAAACATGTGAAAGGATTCTTTTTTAGCAGCTTCTTCTATCAATAATGAGTTTTGGACTTTGTCCATACACAGAAGACTGACTAGCTAAAACATTATCTTCAGTTTTTCCTTGACAATAATAATTATGATATACAAAGAAGGATATATACATATATATATATATATATATATATATAATAATTATGATATACAAAGAGGATATATACATATAAGTCCAAGTAATTTGGCAGAGAGAATTGAAGGTATAGTAAAAGAAATCAGTCATGGTTGTCGCTCAAAAGTATACGGTGGGGACATTACTGATGGATTTTGTTCATTGTTGTGTCTTATACCACGACAAATTTGTCTCTGTCTTTCAAGAATTCAATTGGCTTTATGAAACCAAATTTTGAGTTCATTTTAAATTTGACATTTATTTGAATATATAATAGTTTGAGTAAAACATTTTTTTCTATGTGGGATTTGCATAATATGAAGAAGTGGGAAGAAAGAAAAAGAAAAGAAAGATTGGAAATGTTATGGGGTCATTGGGAAATTTGAGAAAAGTAAAAGGTATTGGTATCAGCTTTGATGTGAAAGCCCCATACATGAAGATTACTATACATATATATATATATGTGTGTATGTATATATGTGTGTATATATATATATATAATTGAGGAATAGAAAGAGAAGGAACTCAATTATATGAAAGTTAATGAGGTGAGTTGCAAGTTAGCTTTTTGCTTATTCATTCTTCTTTCTTTCTACTAATTATTAATCACTTCTTTTGTTTTTGACATAAAAGAATGGAATGGAATGGAAGAAAGAATCTCCACACACTACACTAACTATAGACACATGTAAAGGTAAAAGTAATGCTCATATATACCATCCACACCACATACTTACATATATATATATCACTTCTTGTATTTATAACATTTTGAAGGATAAGTTTCAATGGTGTCAAAGAAAAGAAATGCAAAATTCTTCTAAAAAAAAAAAAAAAATGAATTATAAATGTTCTATGAGAAAGTTATATATATATATATATATTATACATAAGAAAAGAAAAGGAAAGAAAGAAAGATGGGAAAAGTGGGTTAAAAGAAGATGGTGGATTGAATTAGGGAATATTCCATTATGCAATAAAAAAAAGGGAAAAATAAAAAAATCAGTGTCGTGTCGGCATAGATTGTTTAGAAATGAAGGCAAAAGACAAACGATGTTATTAATCCCTTAATCAACCAATGTTTCTTTTAATATTAGAATAATGAGTGAGTTTAGTGTCAAACAAATTTATGTTTGGAAAGTTTAGTCTCAAAATATTTTTTTAACTTTTAAGGTCTTAAATAATTTTTTAAGTCAACAATAAAGTCCTTTTTGACAGATTCTGTTAAAAACTCTAAAAATTTAACGATTTTTATACTTAAATAATTAAACATGAGGGTAAAAAAGTCATTAATATATTTTATCATTTTTCAGGTGATTGAACTTCCTTTCTTTGCATCCAAAGTACGGCTTGATCGTAATGGGGTTGAGGAGGTCTACTCACTTGGCCTACTGAATGATTACGAAATGTGAGACAGAATCAAAATGATGCGCTTAGATTTTTGTCCATAATCTTATTTTATTATCATATGATGACTATCCAACATAACCACGAAATTGATTTGGCAACCAATCTTTATTGATTTTCCTACCTTCACGTTGAATGTAGAAAAAAGAATGTCATCTAAAACAAAGAAAAACCCTGAGAACTGACTTGTGATTGTATCACTGCCGCTTTATTTCCTTGCAAAGGTGATCCCTTTCTCGATGCTACCAGCTAACTCTTTCTTGGCTTTTTCCAAGCCTCCTCTGCAAAAGAAAAAAGAGAATAGTTAATATTTTAAGTATTTCCATTCACCAGGGAGATGGATGCTATAAATCACCCAATGGGTCATTGCCACAATTAGGCAACCAAGCTTTTTCCTGAAACCCGCTGAGTTTACAAAATTGATAAATGACCCAAATTAATTTCGTGGTTATGTTAGATAATCATCATATGATAAGAAAATAAGATTATAGACAAAAATGTAAGCGCAACATTTTGATTCTGTCTCACATTTTGTAATCATTCAGTAGGCCAAGTGAGTAGACCTCCTCAACCCCATTACGATTAAGCCGTACTTTGGATGCAAAGAAAGGAAGCTCAGTCACCTGAAAAATGATAAAATATATTAATGATTTTTTTACCCTCGTGTTTAATTATTTAAATATAAAAATTGTTAAATTTTTAGGGTTTTTGACAGAATCTGTCAAAAATGACTTTATTGTTCACTTAAAAAATTGTTTGAGATCGTAAAAGTTAAAAAAAATATTTTAGAACTAAACTTGCCAAACATAAATTTGTTTGGGATCAAACTCACCAATTATTCTTTAATATTATTATTATAAAATAATTATTAAGAAGAGTTCGTACCTTATTAATTTCTCTCATGCCCTTGAATTTTTAAATAATTAATAAATGATCCCTTCTTCCACTGTTACTGTCAACTGTTAACTCAGGGTGTAATTCCCCCATAACAAACCATTTAAGAAGAAGAAGAAGAAGAAAAGGTCACATTCTCCGAGAAGCCCCATTCTTTTTTTTTTTTTTTTTAGTATTAGGGTTACTTCAAATCAATACCCTTTCTTCTTTGTCACACCAAGAACAGCAATAAAGAAAATAAAATTAAAAAAAAAAAAAAAAAAATATATATATATATATATATATATATATATGGGACAGTAAAGGGAAGGACCCATGCTGAAAGACTCTGTTATTCCTCGTTATTTTCAGTGCCCTCCACTTTTTTTATTTCTTTACTATGGATGGTGGTTGGTTCAGAGATATAGCAGAAGAAAGAAAGAAAGAAAGAAAGAAAAGAAAGAAAGAGGGTTACCACTCACTCTTCCATTTCCATTTCTTTGTTCACAACAAGTCATCAGATTTGATCAGAATAAGACAACTCCCATCCATCCCATCCATAATTTCCCAGCTTTTTTCAGAAGTATTTTAATCCCAATATGACCTGTCCATCATGTGATTTTCCACATGCAAACCTTTCTTTTTTTTTTTTTTTACTTTAATTTTTCTTCCCACCACTATTTGATGTCCTCACCGCCACCAACACATTGATCTTATAACTCAAGTTCTTGCAGCTTTTACTAATTTCTTCATCTACCCCTTCTCTAATTGATTGCTGAATCATGAAATAGATAGATATATATAGAGAGAGAGAGAGAGAGAGAGAAAGGGATTTTCTTGGAGGAGGAGGAGGAGGAGGAAAAGGGGGCGTTTGGAATGAAGTTTGATCCAAGATCCCATCTTTCACATTTTTTTTTCTTTCTTTAATTTAATCAAGAAAGAAAGAAAGAAAGTTAAATCATTTAAATGATCTGATGGGAGTATGGATCTCGGACCAGGCTTCATTCCTCACACCTCATTTTTCCATATTATATATTGTTCATGAACTGCTTGTGCTTATCTCTCTTCCAATTTCAGCCACACACACATGCAGGTATATCTATATCTATATATCTATATATATATATCTGAATTTATGTTGGCCTAGTTTTAACTTTCATATAGAGTTACTTCCCAATGATGGGGTTTTGGGTTTCATAAACATACATATCTATATATATATATATATATATATATATATATATATACACACACACACAAAGATGAAGTTTTTAATTCACACACAATAGCCTTGGAGAGATAATGATATATATATTTGGATTATCTATTAATTTGTCTAAAGAACATGTCTCCACCGTTGATGGGGTTGATCAGTTTTACAGAACACATCACTGCCACTCAAGAAAGTAGGGTTTTCTTTTTTTATGCTGCATTATATATATATAAATCTATGTATGTGTGTATATATATATATATAATCTTAGCAAGAGAAAGTGTTAATTTTTTGTTGCTAAGAGTACTTAATTTTCAGGTTTCCTTTTCAATCTTGTTGTTTTTGGTCATGGGATGGATATATAGTTTCTGGAATGATTTTCTTCTTTTCTTCCTTTCTCTTATACATAAAAAAGCTTGAATGGAGAAAATATCTGATACATATACACATACATACATACATACATATATATATATATATATATATATATATAAAATGTAACTTGAATTTTATGGATGGAACATTTTACTGGAAATGATTCATTTGTTTGGGGGGAATTAAGGTTTTCACTTTTGAAGTAACTCAAACTCAAAAACTTTATTTATGATTGCTAGTTTTTCACTGATTTTATACATTATATAATATATATACATATGTGTGTGTGTGTGTGTTGTTACTTTCAAAAGATTAACAGTAATAAATGAAAGGTAGAGAGCATTGGTAACCAAGAATATACTCTTAATTTTTCTTTGGACATGAAAAAAATCAAAAACTCACTTTTTTTTGTGTGTGTATATATATATACATACAAAAATATTATTGGAGAGGCTATATTTTCTTGATATTTGTTTTTATTCTTTACAATTAGGTCATGTTTGTGTGGATATATATATACATATATGACTTTTTGTGTCCTTTACAGGACCCATCTTCTAATTTGTCCATTTTTGCAAAGATAAACCATATTCTTACAGGATAAACCTATCAAGGCCAGATATATATATATATGTATGTATGTATGTATGTGTGTGTGTGTGTCTTTTCATTCTTTCTTAGAATTTTTTCAATTTTAACGTTATTATAATTTTTATATATATATATATATGTATGTATGTATGTATGTATGTATGTATGTATAATGGTGTTGGTTTTTATTAGTGTTATAAGACAAGGTTTGTCTTAGGAGATCTCCTACAATAGCTTAACAAACTAAGCTACATTTTTATGGAAGTCAAAAATAACAAGATTATATATTAGAAAATAAAATTACAAGATTATCAAAAATAACCACAAACTAATGGAAGTCAAATGGACAAAAATTATATATATATATTAATCTGCTCCTTCCATTTGTATTTGTGCTTTGAGAAATACCCATCACAAATAGGGTTTTTCCCTTTTCTTGTTCCCTTCTTTATTGTTTCTCTCGTGTTTTATACTAAAAAATGGGGCACTATAGACAGTACCGCAGAGGAAATTCACTAACTACAGTATTTCTCTATTCTCAAAAAATATAGGCAGTGAATGTCAATAGAAGTTCCTA
This sequence comes from Asclepias syriaca, assembly GCA_027405835.1. Taxonomy (NCBI): domain Eukaryota; kingdom Viridiplantae; phylum Streptophyta; class Magnoliopsida; order Gentianales; family Apocynaceae; genus Asclepias; species Asclepias syriaca. The sequence continues at coordinate 3,481,855 of CM049927.1, read as the reverse complement.
TTCTCACTCTCAACAACAGTCAAAGTCTATTACCACAATTTAGATTATTTTCGACTGATAATCCCACGAAAAAGAAAAAAAAAAGTCTATTACCATATTTCACATTCAACTCGTGTAAAAATCTATTTTTCAACAGAAAAATATTTCCCCTATTACTAGGGTCATAATCCAAATAACAAAAAACTATTCCCTAAAGACTTCCTTAATAAGGCCCAACCCAATGATATATATATATATATGCGTAGTTGAACCCAGCCCATTACAGAAAGGACCCTCGTTTTTAAGGGACAAAATATCTGTTATCCGAGTTCAACCTGAATTAGTCTAACTACACTCTAAAAATTGGTATAAAAAGGAAAAAAGAAAAACAAATCCAAACTCTCAATGGGTAACCCCCTGAATTCACACATTAGATACTTTCACAATAAAAAAATCTTTGCAGCGGAAAGAACCAGACGGACGACAAAGAAGGTGAGCATTATCAGTTTTTGTGGACACCAGCAGAGACGGATATATATATATATATATATATATATAGATAAAGATATTAATTTCTGGCATATTCTTTAATTAGAAATGGAAACTCATAAAAAAAATGAGCGAAAGCAGCGTATTTCGGTGATTTTGATTTGCCAAACATATATATGTGGAACAAAAAGCTAAAATGAAGAAAAAGCAAAGTCGGTGAAGGATTGCAGGAAAATGGAAAAGTGAAAAAGATGTTCAATTTTGTCAAAAGCGAACCAGAATTCGTGGCAACGCGGCAAGTATCATCATCATCATTCCATAAAAAACAATTACCGATCGGTGCATGATATGGAATTCTCCTCAATCTGTTCCTCATCCCTAGGTTAGGTCACTGGCATATATGACTTTCCTGTAATAAAGGGCAGGCAATATAAGAGAATCTTCATCCCCAAGAAATTTTAAAGAAAGGAAAAAAAGTTTCCAAACCATATATCAAATCATATCCATGCTCACCTAAAGCAGATCACAGATAAAAATAAATAAATAAAGGGAGAAGAATCTTCAGTGTATTGTATTGTATGAGGGAAATGTTTGGCCCAAACGTTTGGGTTAATGCAGAACTTGCACATGAAGTTTTAGCACCTTTTTTACCCATCTCTATCTCTGTCTCTGACCAGTAATCTTTTCACCTTTTGTTTTTTCTGCCATTAATTAACCTTCCAGCGAAGAACTCCACTACTGGCCAAGTTTTCTCACTTCTACAACTTTAATCACCTTTCTCCATTGATCCAGTACTGAACGATTCTATTAAAACACCCTGATGATGATGAGCTTTTTCCTTCTAATTCCTTGACAGAAAAACCAAACAAGCACAGCTGAGAGATACACAAACATTGTATATAACTGAAAATTATTGTTTAAAAATGGCTACAGCTGCCAGGAAACTTATGGTAGAGGTAGTAGAGGCACGTGATCTAGCACCGAAAGATGGTCACGGAACGTCTAGTCCATACGCGATTCTCGATTTTCGCGGTCAGAGGAGGAAGACAAGGACGGTAATCCGTGATCTAAATCCGGTGTGGAACGAAACACTTGAGTTCAACGCCCCCGCAGCCGCCGATGGGAGGAAGACAACGATTTCGGAGATATACGGCGACATGCTTGAACTTGATCTTATGCACGATAGAAACATTGGGCCGACCACCAGGAATAATTTTCTAGGCAGAGTGAGGTTGAGTTCCAGGCAGTTCGTTAAAAAAGGGGAAGAGGCATTGATTTATTATCCTTTGGAGAAAAAGAGTTTGTTCAGTTGGATTCAAGGAGAGATTGGTTTGAAGATTTATTTTGTTGACGAATTTGCCCCTCCGCCTGTAACTCTACCCCCACTGCAGGAAAATCCTGAACAGAAACCGTCAGAAGAGGCAGCAGCTGTACCTGCTGCTACTGAAACCGAGCCGCCACCGCAAAATGCAGAAAGTACTCAAGTACCTGAACCACCACCAGCACCATCGGGAGAAGCTGAAAAACCAGGTAATGAGACAGAGAAACCAACAGCAGATGAAGGGAAACCACCGCCGGCTGATGAGCCGCCTGTACCCGATGATCCATTACCACCGGAGAAACGAGAAACCACTGAGCCCGACGACTTGCCATTACCGGAAGAGCCTAATCCGGTGGATCCAACTCTTACTAGGCAACACATACAACCAGAAAATATCGAGCAGATGATGGCATCGATAGCGTCAAAATCCATTCCCAACGTCAAAATCAACGACATCACCGCCGGGCCGCAACCGATAAGCCGCGTTTCGTCCGTGAGTAGTTTCATGTCCGATCTATCAGACATGAGCACGATCGAACGGTCGACATTTGATCTCGTGGAGAAAATGCATTATCTCTTCGTTCGGGTTGTAAAAGTTCGTTCCCTTCCAACTTTTGGCAAGCCTGTGGTGAAGATCGCAGTTTCCGGCAGCCACGTCATCTCGAAACCGGCTCGGAAAACCACTTTGTTCGAGTGGGACCAAACATTTGCTTTCAGCCGCGACCCACCGGATTCCTCCTCCATCTTAGAGATCTCAGTGTGGGACCCGGTTCATTCCATGTTAGCAAGCACGGAATCTGACGTGGCGGGGCATAACTTCCTTGGTGGGATATGCTTTGACGTGGGTGAGATCCCACTGCGGGACCCACCTGATAGCTCCTTAGCCCCACAATGGTACAGGTTGGAAGGTGGTGGGGCTCACAAGGGAGATCTCATGCTTGCCACGTGGGTTGGTACCCAGGCTGATGAATCTTTTCCGGAGGCATGGAAGACCGATACAGCAGGTAATCCTAACTCCCGCTCTAAAGTGTATCAGTCGCCCAAACTCTGGTATTTAAGATCAACGGTAATTGAAGCACAAGATATTTTCTCCTTGATGCCGTCAAAAGAATCAACGTTCCAAATTAAAGCTCAACTCGGCTTCCAAGTTCAAAAAACAAAATTCTCCGTCACGAGTAACGGATCTCCGTCATGGAACGAGGATTTAATTTTCGTAGCAGCGGAGCCATTTACGGAGCATCATCTGATATTCTTCTTAGTAGAAAACAACAACAGGCATCCGAAAGAACAAGCCGTCGTCGTGGGTTTCGCTAGTGTACCGCTGACGTCCATAGAGCGTCGAGTGGACGATCGCAATGTGGTTTCTAGATGGTTCACGTTTGAAGATCCTAACCAAGAGAAGAGAATCTACAAAGGTAGGGTTCACTTGAAGCTCTGTTTCGATGGCGGATATCACGTTATGGATGAAGCTGCACATCTGTGTAGCGACTACCGTCCGACGGCGAGACAGCTCTGGAAACCTCCAATCGGAACCGTCGAATTGGGAATTATTGGGTGTAAGAATTTACTGCCGTTGAAAACTATCAAAGGGAAGGGATCTACAGATGCATATGCAGTGGCGAAGTATGGTAACAAATGGGTTCGAACTCGTACAATTTCCGATAAATTGGATCCTAAATGGAATGAGCAATATACTTGGAGAGTTTACGATCCCTCCACTGTATTGACCATCGGTGTATTTGATAGTTGGGAAGCATTCGAATCATCCGACGCTTCTATGGAATCAATTCGACCCGATTTTCGAATTGGGAAAGTACGGATCCGGATATCTACACTGACAACCGGAAAAGTCTACAGAAATATGTATCCATTGCTTTTGTTAACTCAATCGGGACTGAAGAAAATGGGGGAAATTGAGATAGCCGTCCGATTTACCCGAACAACGCCCACCCTTGATTTCTTACACGTCTACTCACAACCGTTATTGCCAATAATGCACCATATAAAGCCACTAGGTGTGGTTCAGCAGGAGGCGTTGAGGACTATAACGGTGAAGATAGTCGCCGCTCATTTGTCCCGGTCGGAACCACCTCTCCGACGAGAGGTAGTGACCTATATGTTGGATGCAGATTCACACTCTTTCAGCATGCGGAAAGTACGTGCCAATTGGTATAGGATCATAAACGTGATCGCGGGAGTAATTGACGTGATCAAATGGGTGGAAGACACTCGATCGTGGAAAAATCCAACGGCAACCGTCCTCGTACACGTGCTGCTGGTAATGCTAGTTTGGTTCCCGGACTTGATCGTTCCGACAATGGCTTTCTACGTATTCACCGTGGGCGCGTGGAACTATAGATTCCGATCGAGGGCGCCACTTCCTCATTTCGATCCGAAAATTTCATTAGCGGAGAATATCGATAGAGAAGAGCTCGAGGAAGAGTTCGAAACAATGCCGTGTACGTGGACCAATGAGGGATCGACAACAGTACGCAGTCGATACGATAAACTGAGGATGCTAGGAGCACGAGTACAAACAATATTGGGTGATTTCGCCACGCAAGGGGAACGTGTGCAAGCATTGGTGACGTGGAGGGACCCACGTGCGACGGGGATCTTTGTAGGATTGTGCCTTGTTGTGGCCTTAATACTGTGTTTGGTTCCTTCGAAAATGATAGCAATGGCGTTTGGGTTTTATTACTTGAGACATCCGATATTTAGGGATAGAATGCCATCTCCGGTTTTAAACTTCTTTAGAAGACTTCCTTCTCTTTCCGATCGATTGTTGTAAAATTAAAACTCTAGTTTCTATTATCAATGGGCTGTGAAAATATGTGCAATACTTTTTACATTTTTTAATTTGTATGCTTTTTCAATATTATTTTCTTTGTCGTTCAATATTAAATAACTAAGACATGAAAAAACAACGTGGAAGAGCAGAGCTAATGATTCTTTGAGAAACAAGAAACGTGGGCGACTTTTGGTGCCGATTGGATCCATTTTATGGCAAATTGGTATATATAGTTTCTAAAATATAGAAGTTAGTTTTGTGATATTAGTTATTAAATTATTATTTTTTTTGAATTGATGTCAAATTATAAAAAAATTGTGACATTTTCCTTAAATCATCCATTAAGTAAAAAAATTTTAAAATATTTATGTTATTATACTATTTAAAAATATTTATATATATATATATATTATTAAATATTTTTAAATAGTATAATGATGTAAATATATTGGTTTTTAATGAAATGACTAACTCACAATGTTTTTTTAAAATTTGGAGATAAATGTCATAAAATATTTATAGTTTGAGGACTAATGTCACCAAACATCTATAATTTATGGATTATTTATGTCAATCTACTTATTATTAAATATATTTAAATAGTGTAATAACATAAATACTCTTGATTTTTTTATTGAATAATATTTAACGGAAGAACTAATATCATAATTTTTTTATAATTTGGGGACCAATTCTATAAAAAAATAATTTAGAAACCAATATTATCAAACTTTTATAATTTAAGAACGATTTATGCCAATTTATCTATATTTATTAATTTTTGTAAATATATTATTGAAAATATCTGTCTTTATATATTGAATTCAATGTATTCTTTTAATTTAAGAAACTAAAACATTTTGCATTTAAAGGTAATAATAGTAACTTTATTTTAACACAAATGTTAAATAACGTATAAATATTATTATTATTATTATTATTATTTAATGAAATAAACTAAAAAAAGTTAAAAATTTAAAATTTTTATCCAAAATGAAGTTTATTGAGTGACCATTCTACTGTAATAATTCCTTATTTCTGAAGTGGAAATAATTATTAGAAAATTACCAATTCAAATAACTAATTATTTATATTTATCTAAAATTAACTTAATTAGGAGTAATAATTATCTAAAAAAAAAGGAAATGAAAGAAGTTAATATTTCTGGTCTGTTCTATCTTGATGATGATGATGATGATGATGATGATGATGATGATGATGGTGATGGTGATAAGCTGGCTACGCTGGAGGGACAACCCATAATCAGTTGACCAAAAATACTCATCAGAGAAAATCAAGCAATTTGTTTTTTCTTTTTTTCTTTTTCTTTCCTTATAAATATCTCCATTTTTCCCAGGTTCTTCTCCAAACCCCCCAACCCCTTTCTTTCTCTCTCTCTGTTTCCTACCCAAAAAAGAAGTGATTTTTCTTGCGTGTTAGGAGCTGCATTCTTGTAAGTTTCATTCTTTTTTTTGTGTTCTTTCATTCTGATTTCTGGGTTTTTTTTGTTATTGAGAATGGTCTGAAAAAGACTGTTTTTTTTTTAATATATTTTCAGTCATTAGTGTTCAAAAGATTTCTTGTATTCTACTGTTTCTTCTACCAAACGGACACTAATTTTGACTAATACATGACAGAAGAAGTTACACGTATGAACGTGTGAACTTGATTTTCTGATGAAAAATTCTCGTCATTTGTGAAGGGTATTGGGAAAAAAAAAAAAAAACAGGATTTCAGTCAGTTGGTGGCTATGGCGAAGAAGCATTCTTTATTATCAATTGGGATTTTAGTTTTCTTCTTCTGCTACTGTTGTTGTCGGGAGACAGTAGTAGTGATGGCAGAGTCAGATTCTGAATCGAAATCCCAGAACATGGCTGCATATAAAGATCCTAAACAGCCATTAAATGTAAGAATCAAGGATTTAATGAGTAGGATGACTTTAGCAGAAAAGATTGGCCAAATGACACAAATTGACCGTACCGTTGCATCCAGAGAAGTCATGAAGAAATACAATATCGGTATGTACTATATAAAAAAAAAGCACCATTGTTTTCCTTGTTTCTTTCACCACTGGTTTCTTGATGAACAAAAAAAAAAACACAGGGAGTATATTGAGCGGTGGTGGCAGTGTTCCTGCAAAACAAGCATCTCCAGAAACATGGGTTGACATGGTCAATGATTTTCAGAAAGGTTCTTTATCTACTCGTCTTGGTATACCTCTCATATATGGTATTGATGCTGTTCATGGACACAATAATGTGTATAAAGCTACTATTTTTCCTCACAACGTTGGACTTGGAGCTACTAGGTTTGTTTTTTTTCCTCTGTTCTTGTCCTGTTTTTTTTTTATTTTGCTGGAAAAAGAAATCATTTTTTTTTTCTTGAAATTGAAACAGGGATCCTGAACTAGTGAAGAAGATTGGTGCTGCTACTGCTCTTGAAGTCAGAGCTACGGGAATACAATATGTTTTTGCACCTTGTATCGCGGTAATGATGATTAAAAAGATGTTCTTTTTTTTAACTTAGAACAACAAATTACAATCTATTTCATTTGAAACAGGTATGTAGAGATCCTAGATGGGGTCGTTGCTACGAAAGTTACAGTGAAGATCCAAAAATAGTACGAGCAATGACTGAACTTATACCTGGATTACAAGGAGACATCCCTTCAAATTCAAGAAAAGGTGTTCCTTATTTAGCTGGACAGTAAGTTCTTATTAAATCTATATATGTATGTATGTATGTATATACAATCTCTTTTTAAGCATTGGAAAAGATTTGGTAATTTTGGTCCGTTTTCTTTCTCTCATCTGTTTGCCATCATTCTCTCCACCACACATGGTGGTTGTAGTCAATGGCTGTATGCATATTGGATTCTTGTTGAGCACTACTAAGTTGAAATGGACATTCTAAAAAAAGGGTTTCTTGCTTATTGGTGCTGAATTCCTTTACCATTATACATACTATATATATATTATATATATATTATATATATATATATATAGTATGTATGTAAGTAGTCCCACTTCAATTATGGGAGAAAATTCTGCAGAAAAATGTAAAAGACAAAACAGAAAGGCCAAAATTCTATTCAAGCTACAAATATTGACTTTGCTTACCCTTTTGATAACTTGTTGATCATATATATATATATATATATATATTATATATGTATGTATATGTATGTATTTATATTACTCTTGATGCAGACAAAAAGTTGCAGCATGTGCGAAGCATTACGTAGGTGATGGAGGAACAACAAAAGGGATGAATGAGAATAATACAGTGGTGAATGCACAGGGGCTGTTTAGTATCCACATGCCAGCCTATTATGATTCCATTATTAAGGGTGTATCTACTGTCATGGTCTCATATTCAAGCTGGAATGGGAAAAAAATGCATGCTAATAAGCAACTTATCACTGGTTTTCTCAAGAACAGATTGAAATTTAGGGTAAAAATCGAGTCTTTTTTTTGTTCCCCATTCATATAATTGTTTCTATCCACGACGAGAAAATATTATGTGTTGGTTTGGTTTGTTTTTTCAGGGGTTTGTGATATCGGATTGGGAAGGGATCGACAGGATTACTTCCCCGCCTCATTTGAATTACACTTACTCTATTCTTACTGGCATTAATGCCGGCATTGACATGGTTAGATTAGTATTAGTATTTAGTTTCTGTCAAATACATACATAGAAGAAAACAAAAGGAGACATCTTAGGATTAATCTTTTTACTGTAATATATATATATATATATGTATGCAGATAATGGTTCCTATGAACTACACTGAATTCATCGACGGCTTAACCTGGTTGGTGAACAACAAATTTGTTCCGATGAGCAGGATTGATGATGCAGTGAGAAGGATTCTTAGAGTGAAATTCCTGATGGGGTTGTTTGAACATCCATTGTCTGATTATAGCATGTCCAAGTACCTAGGAAGCCAGGTAAAACAAACAAAAAACATCATGGTACAAACAAACAAACAATATGTAAGTATATATGCTACTAATGTTTTACATTATTTTCCATTAAAACACGAACAGGATCACAGAGAACTAGCCAGAGAAGCAGTGAGGAAATCGCTTGTTCTGCTAAAGAACAATCCAATTGCAAATAAGCCATTGTTACCCCTCCCCAAGAAATCATCCAAGATTCTTGTTGCAGGAACACATGCTGACAACATTGGTTATCAATGTGGTGGATGGACTATTGAATGGCAAGGTCTCAAGGACAAAAACATTACCAAAGGTGATTGAATCATTATTCACAAATCATATCTATATATACATACATTATCATTAAAACTATCTTCTCATATATATATATATATATGTATGTATAGGTACAACAATCTTATCTGCAATTAGAAACACAGTGGACAGGAAAACAACAGAGGTAGTATTCTCAGAAAATCCGAGCAGTGAATTCGTGAAATCGAACAATTTCTCCTACGCCATTGTGGTGGTAGGAGAGCCACCTTATGCCGAAACATTTGGAGACAGTTTGAACCTGACAATCCCAGAACCAGGACCAAGCATTATCAACAACGTATGTAGCACAGTACAGTGTGCAGTTGTTCTGGTAACGGGTCGGCCGGTGGTGATTCAGCCATATGTGGATAAAATTACTAGTCTTGTGGCAGCATGGTTACCGGGAACAGAAGGACAAGGTGTGCCTGATGTACTGTTTGGTGATTATCCATTTACTGGAAAGCTTTCAAGAACATGGTTTAAGAATGTTGATCAGTTACCTATGAATGTTGGAGATAAGAATTATGATCCTTTGTTCCCATTCGGACATGGCCTTACTACTACTACTACTACTACAAATTCAAACAATTATTAAGGTTTTTGTCCGTTGGTTGGTTGGTTTCATATGTATTGGTGGAATTCATTATGAGATTCAATAAAAGCGTTTTAAAGTTATGTTTATATCATATTAACATTTGTTTGAACCGGAAACGTTAATAATCTTGTGTAATATTTTAAAGAATTTTGATTGATGATCATATTTCAGAAACCCCAAAAAAAAAAAAAAAGTTCATAAATTTTTTATTTTGATAATAAGGACAAAAACTATCATTATCTGAAAAAAAAAAAAAAACTTTTGGATCCAAAGTGTACAAATTTTGGGAATTATTATATTGCAATGTTTGGATAAAGGGGAAAAAATATTACGAATTATTTGCTTTTCCCATATTTTTCTTTTTGCAAGGAGACCTATTATCCCCGTACTTGTTTGTGCTCTGTATGGAAGTGCTTCATTAGAAGATCACTGAAGCAGTTTCAATTGAAAGGTGGAAACCAGTACATTCACCAAAGAAAGCTGAAAGAATATTTTCTGATTTCAGTTTAAAAAGTTTTTGTTTGTTTACAATGTATACGTATCATCTGAAAAATCACCTACAATATATATATATATATATATATATATATATATATATATAGAGTTACAAATCCATCGTTAATAATATCTCAATAATATCTAACCGTTAGTAATATCTAATCGTTAGTAATATTTCAATAATATCTAACCGTTAGTAATATCTTAATAATATCTCTTTCACGCCCCCTCAATTCGAACTCGGCCTTGCTACAACAGTTAACTTTCCTCTAAGTCGTGTGAAGAATTGCAAACCTAAAGCCTTGGTAAGAATATCTGCATGTTGGTCAATTGAAGGAACATAATTAACCTGCATCTCTCCTCTGGCCACCTTTTCTCTAATGAAATGAAAATCAAGCTCAATGTGCTTAGTTCTTGCATGTAGAATTGGATTTGCAGATAAGTAGATAGCACTTTGATTGTCTGTCCATACTTGAGGAACTCTAGTCTGCTCTATGTTCAATTCACTAAGAAGATACCTGATCCAAGTGATTTCAGCAGTGGCTAGCCCAAGACTTCTATACTCAGCCTCGGTGCTTGAACTTGATACACTTTGTTGCTTCTTGCTGGACCAAGAAACTAAATTCCTTCCTATGTAAACACAGTAGCCAGTAACAGACTTTCTATCATCCAAATCAGTAGCCCAATCACTGTCTGAAAAGGCTGTCACATTTAAATCCTTGGACCTGCTAAAATTCAGACCATAGTCTAATGTTCCAACCAGATATCTCAGTATCCTTTTAACAGCTTTGAGATGAGGTTCTAATGGATTTTCCATGTACTGACTCACTTTGTTGACAGCAAAACTAATATCAGGTCTTGTGACAGTAGCATAATGAAGTCCCCCAACAATGCTCCTGTACATTTGTGGATTCTGAATTTGATCTCCATTATATCTAGACAGATGTGGACATGTGATCATAGGTGTAGAACTTGACTTTGCTTGTAGCATATTTGCTCTATCCAGCAGCTTCTTTATATATTGCTTTTGGCAAAGATGATACCCTTCCGGGGTTTTATTTACTTCAATTCCTAGAAAGTGGTGAACATTTCCCAAATCCTTCAATGTAAAATATTTCTTCAACCTTTCAATAAATTTCTGTACTGCCTGATCATTATTCCCAGTAACCAATATATCATCCACATATATAAAAACAAAGATCTTTATTCCATTCTTATTAAACATGAAGAGAGAATTATCAGCCTTTGAGCTTATGAACTCCAGTGATGATAGAGTTTCTATTACCTTTGTGAACCATGCTCTAGCAGCTTGCTTTAAACCATAGATAGCTTTATGCAACCTGCATACATAACCTTCCTTCTTCTCAAAACCTCTTGGTTGACACATGTAAATCTCCTCTGAAAGTTCTCCATTCAAGAAAGCATTTGAAACATCCAACTGCTTCACATTCCAATAGTAGTTAAGAGCAATTGAAAATATGATTCTTATTGTGGTTGGTTTAACTACTGGAGAAAAGGTCTCATGGAAGTCAAAACCTGCTGTTTGAGTAAATCCTTGTGCCACCAACCTAGCTTTATGCCTCTCAACACTGCCATCTGCCTTTGTTTTCACTTTAAAAACCCATTTGTTGCCAACTACATGTGCACCCTTAGGAAGTGGAACAAGTGTCCAGGTTCTGTTCTTAATAAGAGCATCATATTCTTCTTTCATTGCTTTTCTCCAAACAGGATTCATTAAAGCATCCTCTACCTTTTTAGGCTCTTCATTTTCAACCAAAATGGTTGACATCACCTTAGGCTTATATATTCCTGCTTTACCCCTGGTAACCATGGGATGTTGGTTCACTGTAACAGGTCTTTCTTCTGGAGCATACTGAGGTGACTGATCTGGTAAGATGTGTTCTGGACTCATAATGGGTAAATCTATTCTCAGGGGAATAATGTCATAACTTTCTGATGAAGAGGATAAACTCTTACTTGAATGAGGTGTTTCAAACTGATTATCTCCTTTTGTATCTTCATTCTCCACAAATGTTGATGACAAATTTGGAAAACTCATCACAGTAGGCCCCAATGATGTGAATACAAAGCCAACATGTTCTTTTCTTTGCATCTCAGAACAATCTTTCTTGGAGAAGGGAAAAACACTTTCTTCAAAAATTACATACCTTGAGACAATTACTTTTCCTGTTGACAGAAGAATCTTATATCCTTTATACTGAGAGCTATATCCAATAAACACTCTTGCAGCAGCCCTAAATTCCAGTTTATGATCATTATAAGGTCTAACATGAGGATATGCTAGACAACCAAAAACCTTTAGGGCAGAGTAGGCTGGCTTTTGCTTTGTAAGTTTCTTATAAGGAGATACATATTGAATGGATCTTGTTGGCAGTCTATTGATCAAATACACAGCTGTGGTGAAAGCATCATCCCAATATTTCAAAGGCATACAAGATTGAGCCAGTAAAGCCAAACCAATCTCCACAACATGTCTATGCTTTCTCTCAACACAACCATTTTGTTTAGGTGTATAAGGACATGAGATCCTCTGTATGATTCCATTTTCCTTGAAAAAATTATTTAAGGGCTTATACTCAGTACCTCCATCACTTTGCACCATCTTTATCTTTGTTTGAAACTGTGTTTGCACCACACTATGAAAGTGAATAAAGGTACCAACAACTTCTGACTTCAACTTCAACAGATATATCCAAGTGTGTTTAGTGTAATCATCTATGTAAGTCACATAATACTTGTATCCATTTACAGATTGTAAAGGAGCTGGACCCCATAGATCAGTGTGCACTAAATCAAAAGCTGCATTAGTTTGAGTTTCAGAATTTCCAAAAGGCAACTTATGACTTTTAGCGAGAATACAAGGATGACAAATTTTTGAATCATGATCTCTATTATCAAATGGAATCTTACAATCTCTCAAAGCCCTCTTAACAATTTCATAACTACAATGACCAAATCTCTTGTGCCATAAACTGACATCCAAGTTATTACAAACAGAAACATTAAAACCATAAGGCTGATCTTGAAGGATTGCTTCCTTATTTCCAGAATCTCCATGATGAACCAAGTGAAATCTGTAGAGACCATCCTTAAGCATTCCTCTGAGAAGGACCTGATGAGTAGCTTGATCCTTTACAAGACAGATCAAAGGATGAAACTCAAAGAACACATCATTGTCAAGGGCAAATTTTGAAACACTTATGAGATTCTTAGTTATACTAGGCACATGTAACAAGTCCTTAAGTTGAAATAATTTATCAGTTTGACTAGAATGAAGGGTGGTGTTACCTATGTGACTGATATTCTCACTTTGCCCATTTCCTAACTGCAGCTTGTTGGATCCATTATATTCTGATGCAGAAGTCATATTATTGAGCTCACTGGTGACATGTGTGGAAGCTCCAGAGTCTGGATACCACCATCCTTCATTATTTGAAAGGTTGCTATTAGGGATATGCACCATGTTTAGTGAATGATTCTTGTTCTGATAGTTCTCCACAACACCACCTGCACTATTCTGACTATTGTTTGATGTGCCATAACTTTGATCATATCTATGCCAACATCTGTCAGCACTGTGTCCTAGAACATGACAAACTTGGCACACAACCTTTGAGCCTTGTGACCTGCCACCTCTTCCTCTAAAGGCACCTCTTCTTCCTCTGAACTCTTGAACCATATCCTTGACCATTGAAATTTCTCCTTTGATTGTTATCATGAGCCGCGAAGTTCACAGTAGGTTGAGAACCATCAGTATTTATTGCTCTAGTACCACTCATACTGCTAGAAGATTCCAACCTAGTTTCAAAGCTTAACAACAGTGCTTGAATATCACTCAAGGTAAAAAAATTAATGCTAGCAGTAACTGTGACCACCACTGGATCATATTCAGGACCTAAACCAGCTAAAATGTGTATTATATGATCATTTTAACTTACAAGATTTCCAGTAGTTGCAAGTAAATCACAGCACGTCTTGATTTTTGCCAAATACTCAGTCATACTTAAGTTACCATTTCTTGTAGTTTGCAGCTGCAACTTGTATTGTAAGGTCTTTGCATTGGATTGGCTTGCGAAATTTTTCTCAAGGGAACTCCAAATCTTAGAAGAGGTATTCAAGCCAATAATCAAAGGCAAAACATTTTCTGACAGTGATGAAAGAATCCAAGACGCCAAGATCTGATCTTGACGATTCCACAAAATAAAAGATGAATTAATGGTTTGAATTTGAGAGTTACCTGGAATATATTTGTCTGGAGGTGGTGTTTCAGAGGTCAGGTAATCTTCAAGGCCATAGCCTTTAATAGCAGTAAGGATCTGCATTTTCCACACCAAGAAATTTCCTTCAACTAGCTTTACAGAAACCAGTTGACTCTGGGGATAGATAAGTTGGATCTTGACTCCATCTATGGTTGTAGATGGAGCTGTGTAAGCTGAGGTTGCATCGTCTATCATATCTTTAAAGAAAAAAGAATATCAGATTCATTAATGGCTCTCATACCATGGAAGAATATTTTCTGATTTCGAAGAATATTTTCTGATTTCAGTTTAAAAAGTTTTTGTTTGTTTACAATGTATACGTATCATTTGAAAAATCACCTACACTATATATATATAGTTACAAATCCACGGTTAGTAATGTCTCAATAATATCTAACCGTTAGTAATATCTCAATAATATCTAATCGTTAGTAATATCTCAATAATATCTAACAGTTAGTAATATCTCAATAATATCGAACCGTTAGTAATATCTCAATAATATCTCTTTCAACAGCCCGAGTTTATCGCATTTTTTTGGACGACGATCTTCTTTTGTTTCGATAGGTCTCTTTGCCGAATCCAAGCCTAGTTCGTGAACTAAATTCCTAAATTCAAAAATATAACACGGCTACACTCTCTAGATTTCTTCAAAAAATGTGAAGTCATTTACTTTCAATTATCCAACAATAAACAGTAAAATTATCAATTTAAATAATCTATAAAATATCATCCACAATTTCTAACTTTCTTCAATAATAAAACTTCAACTCAAAAAAAAATCAAGTTTACAAAAAAACAAGAAATTTATTCTAGACAAAAACAACTAAAGACTTTACTCCAAACTCTTATTTAAAATTATTTGTCCAGTAATCATCCTCTAACTCTGTATCTTGCCTGTCATATGTAAAGTGGGAAAATATAGGGGGTAAATACTCAATAGGCAGAACATCTCCCCTCCTTTTAAAACAATTTTTCAATTAAAAGAAAAACTATTTAAATGTTTTTAAATAATAATAATAATAATAATTTACCGTACATTTATATTTAATGCCCAAAAAGACAAAACATAAATTAAATGGTAAATAAAAACATTAAGCAAACAATGTAACACAATCATTCAATCAATATCTTTCATTTTTCTTTTCTTTTTCTTTCTTGTCTTTTCTTTGACTATTGGGGAATAATATGAATGTTTCTGGAATGAATCTTAATTGATATCAGTTCCTAACTTTATACCGGTTAAGAAGCGTCTTACTTGTATCTTATATCTTGGTGGCTTTTTATCCATGCCAATGGAAAATTTTATAAACGGTGGAACATATTCCTCCCATTGCTATCCATTACTTAATCCCCAATAAAATCAAATATAAGAATTACATATAATTTACTTTTATAAAACTTCAATGTAAATACTTAACCTTCTAAAATATTTAAAATATTTAAAATATTAAGAAAAAATATTTTTTATTTTAAAGTGATAATAGTTTGAAACTCAAACATAATATATATATATATATATATATCTATTTAATATTTAATCAATATTTTTATATAATAAAAAGAGTAAGGAAATATAATCACAGCAAGTTTCTGAATTTGCGGCGGTATTAAATATATATATATATAAAATAAAAAGAAGAAGAAAATATAATCACAGCAAATTTCTGAATTCGGCGGTATCAAAAAAAAAAAAAATATAATAAAAAGAATAAGGAAATATAATCACGGTTTTAGACTGTGTTGCCGCCAGAATGGTTGAATAATAAAAATATATGTTGATTCTGCACGAATCTGTCGAGGGGTAAAAAGGTCAATTGGGATACCGGAAATTCAGGAAACTTTGTAGTTGACTTGTGAAAAAGACTTTTTGGATCGGTCAAAGTCAAGGAAGATTGTATTTCTGGGAGGCGAAGTATAACTCTTGGGGGCGGTACTTCACTAGGCACACTTGGTACTTCGGGTTGCTATACTTAGCGTGTCGAGAGCCTGCAAAACAAGTAAGTTTAATGGGGAGTTTGTACCCCGTGAACTCTCTGATGCTTAAGTTAGTAGAGTATTTTTGGATATCTGGAAATTAGGAAAAAAAGTCCTTACCTCATGTTCATATCTCTCTTTTATAGGAGTCTGATAATAAGATTACCGTTGTAGATTTAGACCGTTTTGACCGTTGTGGATATCGGGTTATTAATGTGGAATTAAAGATGTAACGTCTGGCCTTGATGAGGCCCATTAATTTATGTTTATGACGTTAGGTGAGATCAGGGGCAATTAAGGTGTGGCGAAATTACCGTTTAGCCCGTGAGGTATTTTCCTGACTGTTCAGTGGCCCCTCGTCGAAGTTCCATCTGACGAAGTAGGGGAGCTTTGGCGGGATAAGCGTGTTGAGTACTTTGACTTGTGGCTGAAGTTAGAGTCTTTAATTGTGACTGGCTGTCTTTTCATCTTCTGCGTCTGTCATTAATTGCAGAATGTCAGTCGTCAGAAGTACTTTTTCACTTTCCCCGGTGCATCGATTCTGGCAAGTAATCATTTCAAAAAAGCTTTCCCTTGTTTAATTAGTGATCTTCTCCCTTTCATAAGCTTTTTCTTTTACTTTTGCTTCCTTGCCTTTATAGTTTTCTGCCATTAACGCTTTCTGAAGATTCCTTTTGCCTTCGTTTTCCTCGCGAATTCAATCACATTTCTTCATATTTTACCCCAAGCTCAGACACCAAAAAAGGTATGTTTTGTCTTCTTATGGTCTGGTTTTTGTTTGCTTCTTCTATTGTTTGATGGGTTGTTCTGTGATTCCGCCATGTTTCCTCTGTTTGCTTTGTTTTTCTGTGGGTTAATAAGGGTAGGATCATGTATTTTTTCTGGGTTTAGGGTTTTAGGTTTATCTTTCTGGGTAGCTTCTTTGTTTGAATGGAGTTCTAAATGTTGAACTTCCGTTCGCAGGTAATGGCTGCCCAGAGAGAAGATGAAAGGGAGGTTGAGGATCTTATGAATGAGGGTTTTGGTGATCCTCAACCTACCCATCCAGAAGTGACGGTAGCGGCTAAGGATGGTGAGGGTGAGGTTCATGAGGGAGTGCTGTTCCAGCCTTCTATGCCGCCTCCTCCTCCCGATTTCCCCTTAGATCGAAATAGGATTACCCGTGACCAAGTAGAGTCTTTTGCCAGTAGGTATAGTATAGACCCTAGGTCTTATAGAGTCTCCGTTGCTCCTTTGTCAGGGAGAATGTCCCTTCGTTGCATTCCTATTCCCTTGGCTCATTTCGAAGTGGGTCTTCATCTTCCCATGGACCCCTCTTTTGTTGACTTCTTGGTGTTTGCTCGAATTCAACCCGGGCAGGTGCATCCTAATGTTGTTCGCACCATTTTCTGTCTTATTTGTCTTTGTCGTAGATTAGGCTTCGATTTGTCTTCCAACATTCTTAGAATGTTTTTTTCTTCACTTTGGATGTTGGACAATACTCTTTCTCTTCGTCCACGCCGAAATAAGGTTGTTCTTTTTTACTCCCCGCCCAATAAGGAAGATTTTAAGGGTAGGTGGATGAATGTTGAGTCGCGTATAGGTTTTCCTTTTCGTCCCTGTGTTAGTGAAAACTTCCAGTGGACTCAAATAGAGGGTCATTTTTCCCTTAGCCACTCCGAAAAAGCCTTTCTAGAGGTCATTACCCAGGATTTAGGAGATAGCCGTCAGAACCAAAACCGGGTATACTCCTCTGTCGATTTATTGAGTGAAGCCAGCTTAAAGTGGTGCGGTATAGGGGCTGGTTTGGCTGAGAAGAAGAGGGAGCTGGGGTTTGCTGAGGAAAGTCCAAATGAAGATTGGACTATACATCTCGGGACTGTTTTTTCTTTTCAGTGTGACCCATGTAATCTTACTAGTCGTGGGTGTGGAAGAGGTCGGGGTAATGTGTTGTGTTGTTTTTTTTTGTCGTTGTTGTTTGTACTTTGTAAGGGAACTGACTTAGTTGCTTTGTTACAGGTCCCAACATGTTCAGCAAGGCTTGGGAGAATCGAGTTGAGGAAAGGGATGTCCGGCAGTCACATATGGACTCCCTACCTCAGTTTCCCCCGCGTCTGATAGACCGGGGTGCAGTGGGGGAGACTCCCCTTACTTACCCATCCTCCGCCAGTCCGCACGGGCGGGGTAGGACCCTTCGCCGAGAGAGGGATGGGCAAGTAAGAGGCAGGACTCCTCGTTCTGCACCTGGACCTCACCGGGAAGCTACACCCGAAGTGGCGGAAGATGAGGAGGAGCAATTCCGTCCTCGTCAAAGGCGGAGAACTTCTCCTCGGCGTCCTTCTGTAGAGGTATCTTCTTCTTCTCCTTCTCCTGCCTCAACGGATGCCTTGG
The DNA here is from genome assembly GCA_027405835.1 of Asclepias syriaca. Classification (NCBI taxonomy): domain Eukaryota; kingdom Viridiplantae; phylum Streptophyta; class Magnoliopsida; order Gentianales; family Apocynaceae; genus Asclepias; species Asclepias syriaca. Next base: position 3,463,299 of record CM049927.1, on the reverse strand, counting down.
ATGCTGTCCCCTTGGCATCCCGAAGAAACTTTGAGCCGGCTCCTGTGGAAGAGTCTGCTCCAACTGCCGAAGCTGAGGCGGCCCCTGCTGCCGAAGCCGAAGTGAATTCTGGGAGCTCCGATCCTTCTTGGCTCTAGCTGGGGTTCAAGCTGCCAACTGAGGAAGAGCCCTTGAGGGCTTTGGCTGCCGAGATCACTGCCCGAACTCCTCCCCTCAACAACCTTTGTTTTAATAACAAGTATGCTGCTGCCATGCTTGGAGGTGCGGTCCTGGATCGAGCTCATGACCCCGAGAGCTTGATTGGGATGAAGGAGATGGGGGTTGAGGAGGCCACCAACCGGGTTGGCGCCTTGATAGCTCGGGTAAGTCTCCTACTTCTTTCTTCAGTCCTTAGGAAATTTCTTGTAACCTTTATCTCACTTCATTTTTTTTAGGTTTCCTCCTTAGTTAAGCGCATCTCTAAGTGCCAAACTTCGAAGCAATTTGGGCGAGCAACGGAGGACGCCGAGTGGCAGGCAGCCAACGAACCTCGCCTGGCTGTTCTGGAGTCAGAAGTGGCTGACCAAGCTTCGCGCTTGGAGTTAGCCAATTCTGAAAAGCTCCAGATGGCTAGCGAGCTGGCAGAGCTGAAGGAGCGGCTAGCCAAGGTGGAAGAGGAGAATTCGGAGTTGAAAACGGCCAACACCTGTCTGAATTCGGCCAGGGATGAAGCTGTGGCAAGTCGGATCTCCATGCAGGAGGAATTGGAGTACTGTCGATCTGAAGATTACAAGAAGAAGGTCATCGACGACTTCAAAAGTTCCCCTGCATACCATGAAGAGATCGGTCGCGATGCTGGTTCCTTCTTGGACAAAGGATGTTTTCACATCATCCGGCAGCTTCACCCATACTTCGAATACAAGTCTGTCCTCTTGCAAGCATTCAAATCAAATTTTGATAATGATTTATGTAGGCAAGGGGTAGACTTCGTTCCTTTTACAACTGAGGAGCTGGAGGCACTTCGGGAGCGGGATGAGAAGAGAGGAAAGCCTTTTTGGAGGATGCCACGACCTACTACTCCCACATTTTGGGATATGCTTGATGGGGGCTCAACCTCGGCAGTTCCTTGACTATTTTTGTAATTTAGGCCTTAGAGGTTTTTGATGTAAACCATTCTTTTGTACTTTGTACCTTGTTTTTGATAATTTCAATGAAATTTTCTTAACTTATGAACCTCGCATCTTCAGGGCTATTTGAATCTTGAATTCTTCTAACTTCATACTTCAAAATAACAAATAGTTTCTTTAAGTCTTCATCGCCTGACTTCATACTCCGTAATAACAAACAATTTCTTTGAGTCTTCATTGTCTGACTTCATACTTTGTAATAACAATGAATCGCCTTTATTTCACATTTCCAAGCATATTTTAACTTGGTACTTTGTAACCACGACCTTTCTCATGGTACTTTAATTTTCCGAGTCTTAACTTGGTATTTCGTAACCACGACCTTTCTCGTGGATTTTCCAAGCCTTAACTTGGTACTCAGTCACCACGACCTTTCTCGTAGATTTTTCAATTTTCCAAGTCTTAACTTGGTACTTCGTAACCACGACCTTTCTCGTGGATTTTTCCAAGTCTTAAATTGGTATTTCGTCACCACGACCTTTCTCGTGGATTTTTCCAAGTCTTAACTTGGTACTTCGTCACCACGACCTTTCTCGTGGATTTTTCCAAGTCTTAACTTGGTATTTCGTCACCACGACCTTACTCGTGGGTTTTTGATATCTTTCAAGATCGTGCTCGAATTTATACTTGAATAATAACTTTTATTTCTCAGCAGAACATTTCAAGAAATCGAATCAATAAATTGCTTTCATGATGACTTGATATTTGGAACAATGCTCATGTGCTTCATACATAGTACCTTTTTAGGTGATTTACATGCCACGTGTTTGGTATGAGGACGCCATCCTTGTTCATGAGTTTGTAGGTGCCGGGTTGATGCGATTCCGGTTGACATGCTAAATAGGTGTTATTTTACCCTATGTTGATTATGAATAATTAAGGACTGTGATTGACTAATTGTCACATTTAGTCTCTATGGTGTCACTTAATCAGCCAGAACCTAAGGCAGAGTACCTATCGTGTAGCTAGTCTATTGGAAAGTATCTACGATTTTATTAAATAAATATCGTACTCCCAGGGAAGTGGCAACGGCTTAGTAGTAACTAGCCTCTTATCCTAACTCTTATCTTATGATCCAGTTATGCAATCTTCATCAATATCTTTGATGAGAGGGTGATCCATTCTCCACTAGGTTCAAGTCTAATTAATCCTAAAAGTGTTTTAAAGATGAGTTCTGATTCTATGCTATATTGTTCCTATATGTTGATTGACCTGTCTTCGAGTATTTTAGATGCATCTTAGCCTGGATTGCAACTATGTTCTGTGTCTAAAGGCGTACCACATCCGAGGTCTCTAATAAACCGCCCTACCTTAATGACGGCCCTACTCACGGTACGGGACGAAGGCATCCATGAAAGCCCTATGTCACTTCGGGGATCATACCGCTTGCTCTAGCCGCCGGCATAATCGGACTCAGCTCGACTCCTACCTAGACTACTTTAACAAGCAGGGTGTTCAGCATGCTATTTTATCTAGCATGGCAGACACCAATACTAATTGATGCCTGTTAAACTAAACAGGTTATGATTAGACCGTGGTTAGGAATTGTCTATAACCCTAACGTTAGTTTAAAAGAGCACATTAAACATGCAGACATAGTGAATATTTAGCAGGTGGCTATTTCCGGAAAAACGTAACAACTTCAACATATAAAACAACTATTCATAAAAATCGTAATCTGATATTCATAATTCATATTTAGAACAAAGCAATAACACATATAAGAGAGGGACATGGGGACCGATGCCATAAAGAAATCACCCTTTACGAAGTCTCGCCTACGGAGCGTACTGCTGTATATGTCGTATTGCTCGCCCTGACTCTGCTCACCAGAACCTTCGGAGGACGCTTCCTCAGCCTAGTAGCTAGACTTTACCTTACGTCCTGGGCTTAAGCCTAGCCCTGTGGACTGACTCTTCGAACGCCTAGAGCTCTCTTAGGATCTCCTAACGAAATCCCGGGTATTCTATGAATACCAGAAACGAACCTATCTATAGAAACCTAAGATCTGAGACTATTTCTCAGAAACTAAAACAAACACTAATAAGAAAGAAAACTGAGATCCGAGTCTCTGAGTGAGTTGTGTACTGGAAAATTGTACACTGGAAACCACTTAATGACTCAGATCGAGTGGAGAGGGATGAATTCAACTGTTGGAGGCCTGGGGTATTTATAGCAGCTTCTCGAAGTGAAAATCTCTGAAAAATTCGATGTGGGACAGCTTCTGGCGGCTCGGGACGCCCGTCCCGGTTCAGGACGCCCGTCCTGGCGGTTTGACTGGGTCGGGACGCCCGTCTCGGGTTCGGGACGCCCGTCCCGGACCTTTGACCGGGTCAACATTTCCAAAAATTGCGTTTTTGCCCCAGAATTTGCTGTTTTCGTCTACTTTTCACCTGACACTTCCAAAATCATAAAAACCGTGAAATCAAGTAAATAGTAAACAATTAATGTCAATTTACTCTCAATTTCAAATTAAAACATATATAAAAACATGCTAAAAATGTGATACGATTTTCGCGTATCAGATAACCCCACACTTAGCTTTTTGCTTGTCCTCAAGCAAAGTCTACATGGAGTTAGTGATTTTAAACCGTAGTGCAGTCACTTAAATTCCTAATCATATTTTTATTCCAAAAATTCTTCAGACAATTCTTAACACAGGTCTGACTGGTTAGGTTGCTATGACAAGGTCTCAAATGTTTCTAGTAGCTTGTTATGATCAGGCAGAAAACAAATCAACAACTAGGTTGGACTTTTTTCTTAGTCACAGGGTCTTCCTGATGTGTAGTGTGTGTACTAGTCTAGACCAGATAGTCAACACAACGAACTCTTATCTTAACTGCTACCAGATAATACTTCGACCTATCGCTAGACACACTGACAACAGATAACTTTCTGAGTTCTGAGCTTTGGTGATAAGATTTTTAATGTTTTAGCACTTAGTTATTTTCTTTATAGATTCAGGGTATTTCGAGTCTGCTTAGAACACATCAACTTCAACTACCCATGTAGCGAGTCCCACTCCGATGACTCCCAGATCTACACGACCTTAGGGCATCAGGCTTTAAATTCCCCGAAGGAGTGGTGCTCGAGTAGCGAAGGCCGCTGGCAAACTACCCTATTGTAATTAGCTTCCTTAATGTTCCTTTCACTTTTAGCTCAGAGTCTCATCTAGTTATTCTAACTGCCAATATATTCACAATTGGTCTGATTTTATCTAGTTAAGTCTCGAATAGGCAATTGGTTGAGGTCTCTAATCCAGACAAGGTTGTGCTCAGTTATCAGGAATTCCCTATTCCTAATCAATTAGTCCAAGATAGCTATCGACTATCTCCTACTAACCATAACATACTACCTACATATCATAGACATAAGCAATTGTTTAACCAAGCATACTGCATTTAGAAGTCTGAAAGACGGAAAAATTTTGAAAAAGTTTTGGAAGGGTGTGAACAAGTAAAAGCATGCGAAAACTTTTTCAAACTGCTTCAAACTGCTACAGTGCACCGTGCACTGCTACCCCACACTTAAGTTTGGCACTGTCCTCAGTGTTCATGCATATCTAATTACCCCACACTTATTTGAAAACAAGAAATAAAACATAAAAAAAACAAGAAAACAAAATAATGCAACAATTCTGTATGTCATATAAATCAATTTTTTACAAAGATTCATAGTCATACAGCCCAGACATACACAAAGAACAAGATAAACAAAAGACAAAAGAAAGGAAATAAGGGGAGAGAGAGACTAAGAACCCGGCGGGTCGCCATCCAGTGGACCGAGGTCTGCTAAGTCAAACTCGAAGTTCTCCGCTACTCGGGCAGTCTACTGATGTATCTCCTCAATCCTACTGGTGATCATGGCAATCCTGTCATCCATCACCGCCAGTCGTCTGTCAACCCTGTCATCTATCATTGCCAGCCGTCTGTCAATCCGGTCCATGTCTCGACTGTATCGTGCCGATAGTTCTGCCAATCCGTGCGACATGTGTCGTTCGAAGGCAGTACGTGGCACAAACATCTCGGATGGAGGGATATGCGGTGGAGCTGCTTCTGATGCCGAGGCCTGTCCTGGCTGCTCTGTGTGGATGGTGTAGCGGCCGCTCGCATCCCGGACAATCATTCCCATGTTCCGTAGGATGGTAAAATCAGTGGGAACGGTGGTCGGGGCGACCAGAGTAAGCTCCGAGCTCTCTATGTCCAACTCCAGGTAGTGAGCTATCCTGGTGATGAATGGCCCGAGCCCCAGACACTGTTTTCGAGTGTCCGTAGCAAAACCCTGCATGATGACTGTGATAAGTCGAGCCATCTCTACTGTGGATCCCATATGCATGTTGGCCAAGAGGAATGTCTCCATTTGGGTGACATTCCCGGGGGCCGTCCGTCGTCCTGACAAAGTGTGTGCGATAATGGCATGTAAGTAGCGAAGAGCGGGATAGATACCTGTGGCTTTCGAAGAGCCGTGCTGGTATGGGGCACCCGTCATACAAATCTGAGCCCAAGCAGCGGGGACGTCCGTAGTCGTGAAGTCTCGCATTGCTGTGGTGTATGCGGGCGTATCCAGCTCATCTCTCTGCCAGATACTCATGGCGACGCCGAACTCGGCCATGCTCATCGATCGATCTATTCCGCCTAAGCGGAATGTGATCTGCTCTTGGTGGCATGCAAAGGACGCATAGAACTCACATACCAGCTCCAGGTATGTGGGCTCTGTGACGATGAATACTCGACTGTAAGGTGGTACGTCGAGTATGCGTCTGACCTCAGCCTCTACTCCCAGTGTCTGTACTGCTGCCCAATCCAATGTTCTGCCCGTCAGTATCGTGCGTCCGATGTATCCGTGACATCTCTCCTGATATGCTTTGCTGGAGGGAAAGAGCATAAAAGGATGTGCCACTGAGGTAACTGCCATAGTGGATGTGGTACGAGCACGTTTGGCAGCCATTTGGGTTGAAAGTGTTTGAGAGATTTTGGGAGTTTTAGGTAGGAAGGAAGGTTCGAATTCGAATTCTGGAGGTGAATTTGAATTCAAAAGGGTGAAATTAGGCTAGGGAAAGATTTCGAAATTTTTGGCGGGAAATTCGAATTTTGGAGGGAAATTCGAATTTGGAAGGAAATTTAAAATTTAAATTTTGGAGGGAAATTTGAAATTTTAAATTTGAAAAGTTTGCCAAAGGTAAAGGGAGAGAGTTATTTGAGAGAGGGGGAGATTTGGAAGTGAATTTTGAGGGAAAATGAAAAAATTGAGATTTTATAGAAGGGGCTGCCTTCGGGACGCCCGTCCCGGAGGCAGGACTCCCGTCCCTCTGGACGCCCGTCCCGGGTTGCATCGGGACGCGTGCCAATTCCGAAAATATATATATATTTTTTTTCTAATTCCTGCAAATCTCAATATACAAAAAATAATCATAATTTTTAACAAGGCTTCATGTTTATCCAATGAAATTCAGAAGTTGTTAAAAAAAATTCTATGCAAAAATTCCTCAGTCTCACTTTTTCGAAAATCATACAACCCTAATTTTATTCCTATTTAAATTCAGCAAGAAAAACAAAAATTTGAGTTTATACAATTTAGTTAATGAAAAATAAACTGCAATTGCAAAATTTTCGTTTTTCATAGAAATAAAATGTCTGAAGAAAATTGTTGAAAATAAAGGACCCTTTAAAAATGTTTGAAAAATAGAAAAATATGGGTCAATTATTCAAGTTTTAGTTCAAACTTATTATTTGCTGAGAATAAAAGTAAAAGAATCTTCCCTTTTTAACGAATCCTGTTTCTGATCTCCTGTAGTTCTGTTCGAATGTTTCGCATCTCTTGCAGTTCTGCTTGTATGTTGCTCATTTCCTCCTGTTGGTTCCTTTGTTCCTTCAAGATTTCCATCATCTCTCGGAGTAATTGCACATTTTGGCGTTCTATTGTGGTTCTGAGTTGGGTTACTTCAGAACTTAAGGTTAGAACAGCCTGATATGATCGTCTTAGTCTGCCCAGTATTGTCTGAGTCATAGCGCTTATCCTGTGAGATATAGCATCTACCCGGGCAGCCAAGGCTGATTGAGAACTGTCAGTGCTATCCTCTGATGAAGGTGGTTGGTCGTTAGGTGCGGGGGATGCAGGAGTATATTCAGGAGATTTCGGGGTGTACTCGGGAGATTTAGGAGTATATTCGGGAGAAGCAAGAGTGTATTCGGGAGAGGCAGGAGTGTATTCGAGAGAAGCAGGAGTGTATTCGGGAGAAGCAGGAGTGTATTCGGGAGAAGAAGGAATTGTTTGGATTTCTGGGGAAGTGTTATGTTCTACTTCGTCCAGAGTATCCTGGGCTCTTGTTCCCTTCATCTTTGAGTGCAAAGTCTGGTTAGAAATAACAAATAACAAACATAGGAATGTGAAGAAAAACGAGAAAAATATTTTTATGGATTTTAAAATTTATTTAGAAAGCAGGTAAATTTCCTCAATATGGTTCTAGAATAATTTTCTAAAATTTGATTATCTTAAGTCTCTTAATTTCAGATGACATCTAAAATTAATTAGTTATGATAATCCTATATTCAGGAAAGTGATTGCCTAACTGGTATAACTTAAGTGTAAATCAAAAGTCTAGGTTACTACCGTTACCTATCATAAGTCTCTAGAATTGTGGCCAACAATCCTAAATTCATTATGATATGTCCCCGGCAACCGCGCCAAAAATCTGATGCGATTCCGGTTGACATGCTAAATAGGTGTTATTTTACCCTATGTTGATTATGAATAATTAAGGACTGTGATTGACTAATTGTCACATTTAGTCTCTATGGTGTCACTTAATCAGCCAGAACCTAAGGCAGAGTACCTATCGTGTAGCTAGTCTATTGGAAAGTATCTACGATTTTATTAAATAAATATCGTACTCCCAGGGAAGTGGCAACGGCTTAGTAGTAACTAGCCTCTTATCCTAACTCTTATCTTATGATCCAGTTATGCAATCTTCATCAATATCTTTGATGAGAGGGTGATCCATTCTCCATTAGGTTCAAGTCTAATTAATCCTAAAAGTGTTTTAAAGATGAGTTCTGATTCTATGCTATACTGTTCCTATATGTTGATTGACCTGTCTTCGAGTATTTTAGATGCATCTTAGCCTGGATTGAAACTATGTTCTGTGTCTAAAGGCGTACCACATCCGAGGTCTCTAATAAACCGCCCTACCTTAATGACGGCCCTACTCACGGTTCGAGACGAAGGCATCCATGAAAGCCCTATGTCACTTCGGGGATCATACCGCTTGCCCTAGCCGTCGGCATAATCGGACTCAGCTCGACTCGTACCTAGACTACTTTAACAAGCAGGGTGTTCAGCATGTTATTTTATCTAGCATGGCAGACACCAATACTAATTGATGCCTGTTAAACTAAACAGGTTATGATTAGACCGTAGTTAGGAATTGTCTATAACCCTAACGTTAGTTTAAAAGAGCACATTAAACATGCAGACATAGTGAATATTTAGCAGGTGGCTATTTCTGGAAAAACGTAACAACTTCAACATATAAAACAACTATTCATAAAAATCGTAATCTGATATTCATAATTCATATTTAGAACAAAGCAATAACACATATAAGAGAGGGACATGGGGACCGATGCCATAAAGAAATCACCCTTTACGAAGTCTCGCCTACGGAGCGTACTGCTGTATATGTCGTATTGCTCGCCCTGACTCTGCTCACCAGAACCTTCGGAGGACGCTTCCTCAGCCTAGTAGCTAGACTTTACCTTACGTCCTGGGCTTAAGCCTAGCCCTGTGGACTGACTCTTCGAACGCCTAGAGCTCTCTTAGGATCTCCTAACGAAATCCCGGGTATTCTATGAATACCAGAAACGAACCTATCTATAGAAACCTAAGATCTGAGACTATTTCTCAGAAACTAAAACAAACACTAATAAGAAAGAAAACTGAGATCCGAGTCTCTGAGTGAGTTGTGTACTGGAAAATTGTACACTGGAAACCACTTAATGACTCAGATCGAGTGGAGAGGGATGAATTCAACTGTTGGAGGCCTGGGGTATTTATAGCAGCTTCCCGGAGTGAAAATCTCTGAAAAATTCGATGTGGGACAGCTTCTGGCGGCTCGGGACGCCCGTCCCAGTTCGGGACGCCCGTCCTGATTCGTTGACCAGGTTCGGGACGCCTGTCCCGGTTCAGGACGCCCGTCCTGGCGGTTTGACTGGGTCGGGACGCCCGTCCTGGGTTTGGGACGCCCGTCCCGGACCTTTGACCGGGTCAACATTTCCAAAAATTGCGTTTTTGCCCCAGAATTTGTTGTTTTCGTCTACTTTTCACCTGACACTTCCAAAATTATAAAAACCGTGAAATCAAGTAAATAGTAAACAATTAATGTCAATTTACTCTCAATTTCAAATTAAAACATATATAAAAACATGCTAAAAATGTGATACGATTTTCGCGTATCACGGGTCTTATTTCATATTTTACAAGGTACGGTCCTTCCCAGTTTGGGGTTAGATTGTTCGCTTTTATATGCCTCGCCGTGCCTTCTATCTTTCGAAGTACCCAGTCCCCAATATTTATTGGCCGCTTGAATAATTTCTTATCGTGGGCCCTTTTTGTCTTCTCCTTGAATGACTGCGACCTTAGGCGGCTTGCTATCCTCCTTTCCTCTAGCAGGTCTAGCTCCATGTTTCTTCTTTCTTTGTTGGCATCCTTGCTGTACATCGCCACTCTGGTTGTGGGCAATGTGACTTCGTCTAGTGCAACTACCTCAGAACCGTACACTAGTGCATAGGCTGTTTCTCCCGTGGGGCTCCTAGTTGAAGTGCGGATTGCCCACAGAGTTGGGTTTAGTTCGTCAGCCCATTTGTTGGATTTTCCTTACAAATTTTTCCTTAGGGCCATCAATAGTAGTTTGTTGGCAGCTTCTGCTTGACCGTTTCCCTGAGGGTGTGCTACTGACTATTTCCAGTGCTTGATGTGCAACCTTTGGCATTCTGCGGTGAACTTTACTGAAAATTGCACTCCGTGATCCGAGATGACTGCCTTGGGTATCCCAAAGCGACATAAGACATGTTCTCAGAAGAACTTAGAAACATTATTCTTTGTTGGATGTGTGAGGGCTTTTGCTTCTATCCATTTTGAAAAATAATCCACCGCTACGACTAAGTATTCACATCCATTTCTCGTCTTCGGGAACTTTCCCATTAAATCCATACCCCACATGTCGAATGGCCAGGCTGCCACTATCGGGGTTTGTTCTACTGAGGGTAGCTGCAGAATAGTTCCGAAAATTTGGCATGTCTCTCATTTTTTGACATATTTTCTGGCATCCTCTCTGAGTGTCGGCCAGTAATATCCTTGGTTGATTACTCTTTCGGCCAGAGCTCGGGCCCCTGGATGTCCTCCACACACTCCCTCGTGTATCTCGGCTAATAGATTGTTGACTTGAGAAGGAGGGATGCAGCAAAGTAAAGGTCTTGAAAAGGATCACCTGTACAATATGTCTTCGTGGATAGTGTACCTCGCAGATTGCCTTTTGGCTTGTCGAGCCCGAGTAGCATCATCCGGAAGGGTTCCGTGTTGAATGAAGTTTTTTATTTCTTCATCCCAATTCTCCGAAGTAGGATGCAGACATTGAATGAACTCTGGTTCCTTGACATTAGCTGGGACCCTTTCGATGGGAATGCCCTCCTCATTTGGTGTTTCCCCTGAGGCGATTTTTGTCAGTCGATCTGCATGCTGATTATCCTTTCTGCTGATCAAGGATAGCGAGAAAGGAAAAAATTTATCTCTCCATTTTCGTGCTTCGTCCACATAGGGTTGTAAGCCCTCTGCTTGTACTGTGTAGGTCCCCTGGACCTGATTCACCACCAACTGCGAGTCACTGTATACCTTCAGCGCTCTGATGCTTGCTCCATGGGCCCATTCTAACCCCTTCAATAATGCTTCATACTCCGCCTGGTTGTTTGAGAGATTTGGCTTTAACTCGATGGCTCGCATCTCTGTATATTCTTTGTTAGGCGAAGTCAAGATAAGCCCTGCCCCAACTCCGCTGGAGTTAACTGCTCCATCGACTCTCAATTCCCACGGCTCTTTTATATGCTCTACAACTTCGAGGTTTGATTCTGTGTATGATCCTTCTGCGAGGAAATCTGCCAAAGCCTGTGCTTTGATTGTTGTTCGGGGTTTAAATATGATTTCTTGCCCGCATAGCTCGATGGACCATCGTAGCATTCTTCTGGATTGATCCAGTTTATGAAAAACTTGTTTGAGTGGAGCATTGGTATAGACCACAATAGGATGAGATTCGAAGTATGGCCTTAGTTTCAGTGCGAAAATCACCAAGGCGTAGGCTAACTTCTTAATATTAGAATACCTGGATTCTGCATCATTCAGCACTTTGCTGACGAAGTATACGGGGTGCTGCTTTGTTCCTTCCTCCTTTATTAGTACTGATGCTACGATCACGCCAGAGAAGGACAAGTATAAGCAGAGTGTTTTCCCGGTGCTCGGAGGTCGTAGCAAGGGAAGATCTAAGAGATGATCTTTTAGATCTCTCCAGAAGCGGCTGCATTCCGGAGTCCAGACAAAATTGTTCTTCGAATTCTTCAGGGCTTTGAAGAAAGGGAGGCATCTTTCTGCTGATTTTGAGATAAATCAGCCCAGTGCTGCAATACACCCATTTAGCCTTTGGATGTCTTTGACACATCGGGGCTCGGTGAGCCGAGCTATAGCCTCCAATTTCTCTGGATTGGCTTCGATTCCCCGTTCTGATGTCATGAAGCCCAGAAATTTGCCAGATTTTACTCCAAATGTGCACTTCGTCCGATTGAGTTTGAGGTTGTACTTCGCCAAGTTGGAGAAGGTTTCATCTAAATCCTCCAAGTGTGAAGTGCCATGTTTGGTCTTAACCACCACATCCTCGACATACGCCTCTATGTTCCTTCCGATTTGGCTTCGGAGGATATGATTCATCATTCGCTGGTATGTCGCTCTTGCATTCTTCAATCCGAATGGCATAACATTATAACAATAAATGGCTCCTGCCGCTCGGAACGAAGTATGTACCTGATCACTTGGCTTCATTTTTATCTGGTGGTATCCTGAAAAGGCGTCCATGAAGCTCAGGTACTCGTACCCCGCTGTTGAATCTACTAGTGCGTCGATTCGGGGTAATGGGTAACAGTCTTTGGGGCATGCTTTATTGAGGTCGGTATAGTCCACACACATTCTCCATTTACCAGTGGACTTCTTAACCATTACCACATTAGCGAGCCATGTGGGATATTTGATCTCGCGGATAAACCATGCTTTCAAGAGTTTATTTACCTCCTCTTTCATGCCTTGTATTTTTTCCTCACCGAATTGCCTGGACTTCTGTTTTATCGGGTGGCAAGTCGGGCTTATGTTCAGAGCATGTTCGGCGATGAAGGTGTCAATGCCCGGCATATCTTCCGTACACTAGGCAAAGCTGTCCTGATGATCTTTCAAAAATTGGATGATATCTTGCCGAAGTTGATTTGGCATCTCCCTTCCAATTTTGATAAGTTGTTGATGATAACTCGGATTTATCGACACTTCGTCAAACTCGCTCTGACGCGATACTTCGATGACAAGGTCGTAGATTTGCTTCTCCATGATCCGTTGTATCCTCAGGTCGGGGTCCTCCGTCACCACGTTGACGTTCCCAACTTTGTCGGGAGAATCCCTTTTTATTTTTATTTTCATTATTTGTCCCAGCAGACTCCGTGGGTTGCTCTTTACAAAACCAACTCCTCGCGAAGTGTTAAACTTCACCTGTTGGTGGGATGTAGAGATGACTAGGTCGAAAGCCGCGTGGAAAGGCATCCCTACGATGACATTGTAGGGGGATTCTAAGTCCACGACATAGAATTTGATCTCTTCAGTCCTGGCTTTGTCCCCTTCGCCAAGGGTGACCTGTATTCTCACTGTCCCTCTAACGTGCACCTTGTGAGGTGTGAACCCCTCCAATACCATTCTGTTGGTTTTGAGATGTTCCTCCTTCAGGCCCATTTCTTCGAAACATCTCCAGTACATGATATTCCTTGTGGCTCCAGTGTCAACTAGAACCCTTCTAACTGTACATTTGTCAATCCCTTCTCTGGTCATCCGCATCTCGATGACAATAGGACTGACTCTGGCCTCCTCATTACTTTCTAGCTCTTCGTTTGTGAAAATAATGACTTCCTTTTGTTCAAATTCATACTTTGGGACGAGGTATGATTTGGTGAGGTTGTAGATCCTCTTCTTAATTCTCTTCACATAACTCAACTCCGGGTTAATCATGTTGATTACCCTTTCTCCTTTATCTTTCTGTTGTTGCATTCCAGCAATGTATTCTTTCAAGCATCCCTGCTGAATGAGCTTCTCGATGGCTCTCTTCAGTTGGAAGCATTCCTCCGTTGTGTGACCGTAGTCTCTGTGGAATCCACAGAACTTGGTCTTATCCCGCGTGGCGTACGTTTGCGCATTCATCGGAGCGGGATCCCTTACTCTGTACTTCTCCTTAATCACTGCAATCAAACTTTCCTTTGGGACATTCAAAGGTGTGAAAGTTTCGAATTTCATACCTCGATTTTTGTCTCTCCGTTTTGAGAAATTCGAGGCCACATGTTTTGGCTGCTCGGGTTGTTTATCCTTCCTCCTTGTGGTGGATTCAAGTGCACTACTCTCCGCTAGTGCTACTTTCCGAGCAACACTGAACATTTCTCCGATGGTCTCCGGCTTCCTCAGCTGAAGCTCGGTGTACAACATCCGGGATCTGAATCCTCCCTCGAAGTAGGTGATGACGGTGTCTTGGCTAATTCCCTCGATGTCATCATAAGTTTTCTTGAATCGTTCCAAGAAAGAGAGGAGAGTCTCATCCTCTCGCTACTTAATATTAGCCAAGTCTCCTCTTGTCTTAGGTATGGTTCCTGCAGTGCTGAATTTGTCCAGGAACATTTTTTCTAGTGTGTGCCAGGAGTCAATGGTACCTACTTTGAGGGATGTGAACCAAGTCAGAGCTTTGTCAGATAGCGTGCTCAGGAACGCCTTACATAAAATGGCTTCATCATTTGTGACTAGCCCCATGACCGATTTGTAACGGCATACGTGCTCGAGGGGTCGGGATGACCCCGAGTACAGGATGAACTGCGGGATTTTAAGGCTCGGATCGGGGGAGATATTTTGGATCCATTTGGCGAAAGGCCCTAGTTCAATCGATCTGGATTTATGAACTTTGATAGGGTTCTTTCCCTTCTCCGGGCTATATTTTGGAGACCGCTTTCTGGCCCCTCTTTTGTGAACAGGCTTAGAGGAATGATGACTTTCCCCTACTTCGCTGATTGCCTGTTTCCTACTCGTCCGCGTTCCACGCCTTTCATCTTTTTTGTGGCTGTTTGTGTTCGTTGTGGAAGCTCCGAGGGATCTCCGGAAAATCTCGGTGGGGGCAGATCTGCGCCGGCCTTTCTGAATTTAGCCCTCAACTTTAGCCATTACTGTGAGAGCTCTTGATCCCGCTTCAATTGTTCATTTTCTCGTTGCAATCGTTGTAATTCTTTTTCTGTTTCCACAATTCTCTTAGAATTGAGTTGCTCCCTTAGATCTTGGGAACGTCGAGAAGTTTCCGGTTGTGGCCCCAATCTTTCTGAGATGGGACGACGACTGGAACTGGGGGAGGACGAAGAAAGTGATATTCTTGTCCCAGTCCCACGGTCGCACAGTGCGTCCATCTCCTCTTTTATAAGAGTTTGATAATAAGATATTCTTGTAAGTATGAAATTTCTGGTTGATGTTCCTGGTAACGGAACCAAACTGATTCTGCACGAATCTGTCGAGGGGTAAAAAGGTCAATTGGGATGCCGGGAATTCAGGAAACTTTGTAGTTGACTTGTGAAAAAGACTTTTTGGACCGGTCAAAGTCAAGGAAGATTGTATTTCTGGGAGGCGAAGTATAACTCTTGGGGGCGGTACTTCGCTAGGCGCACTCGGTACTTCGGGTTGCTATACTTAGCGTGTCGAGAGCCTGCAAAATAAGTAAGTTCAATGGGGAGTTTGTATCCCGTGAACTCTCCGATGCTTAAGTTAGTAGAGTATTTTTGGATATCTGGAAATTAGGGAAAAAAATTATTACCTCATGTTCAGATCTCTCTTTTATAGGAGTTTGATAATAAGATTACCGTTGTAGATTTGGACCGTTTTGACCGTTGTGGATAACGGTTATTAATGTGAAATTAAAGATGTAACGTCTGGCCTTGATGATGCCCATTAATTTGTGTTTATGACGTCAGGTGAGATCAGGGGCAATTAAGGTGTGGCAAAATTACCGTTTAGCCCCTGAGGTATTTTCCTGACTATTCATTGTATACTTAAAAATTTTAGGAATCAAAGATTAATTTGAGGATTTTAAACTTTCAAAATTTTACTAGGCAGGTAATAATTAGTCAAACAAGTCTTTTCACATATCATAACTTTTAAATTTAATACTTAAAAAAATTATCCATACTATAGATAAAAATAACAGGGAGGGATAGTCCACCTACCTCGATTGAGTGCTTGGCGTACTTTCCGATACTTTCGATTAACTCAAATATTATGTTCCTAAATTCAGAGCTTAAGATTAATGAGCTTGCTTTAAGAGATATGGGGGGGGGGGGGGGGGGAAGCCCTCATTCTTGAAGACCTAGCGATTAGGGGTGCCTTGTGTCGAAGGAGCGGCAGTGGTACAAGATGATTTCAGAGCTTAAGATTAATGGGCTTGCTTGTAAGAGATGTGTAGGGGGAAAAGCCCTCATTCTTGAAGACCTAGCGATTAGGGGTGCCTTGTGTCGAAGGAGCGGCAGTGGTACAAGATGATTTCAGAGCTTTAGAGCGGTAGTGGTACACTTTTTTGCGTTAATTTTTTCTACTATTTTTGGTTTGTTGTCGTTTTTCTACTCGGTATCTCCTTCTTATTCTTCCAATTACATAATTTTTCTACATTTATTTTGCATTTTACCAATTTTCGATATCATAAACCCTAAACCCTAAAATTCATAATACGAATATTAAAATTAAATTCATAACTAATATCTTAATTTTACTATCCTAATAATCAAAAACACTAAAAACTACTTACCTCTCGCGGTATTAGGAAAACTCTAGCCTCTGACGGCTATCGTGTTCTGAAAGAGATAAAAGAAAATCCTAGTAAAAATCTAATAATCTTACTTATACTTATATTTATAATTTACTCTTATTTTTAACTTATAATTATTATTATTGAGTTCTCACAATATTTAAATAATAAATAAAGCCCAAAAATAAAATTAAATATTACAATAGTTTTGGTGTACATTTGGTACAAGGACTCCCTATTATTCATGAGTGGAACGGGTGAGGAGAGAACAATCAGTCCAACATTCAAATTACTTGTTCCAAATGACAAATTTGTCTTGTTTTCCGTTGATATATTTTGTGTATTACCATATATATATATATATATATATATATATATATTAGTTACTTTATCATTAGTTTTGAATGAAATTTTGTTATTTACTCAATTAATTAAAATAATCTTCAACATTTATGGCTTTTTTTTTATGTTTACATACTTATCTACGTCCCGTAGAGAAAAGGACAAGAATTAGAGTTGACCCCACGGGCTTAGCTCAGCGGCAACACAGGTAGTAGATTTGGAACAAAGACCAAGGTTCGAAGCCTGGCAGGCGCAGCAGTGTTGGGGGGTTTCAATCCATCCAATGTTGGTGGGTGGCGTCCTCCTGCCTGTGGAACCCTGAGTCACCGTGATTTACCTACAGGGGCACCTAAGGTGGGCGATTCCACCTTTTTTGGTACAAGGAATAAGAATTAGAGTTAAATTGTTTTTTACCAAAACTTGTACAAATCACTCTCATCTTCATTTCCATTTCCAAAAAACAAACAAAAATAAAAAAATTATATCAACTTAAAGAAATACCAATTCATGCGTAGGCATAATTATTGATTTTATTTTTATTAATTAATTATTCTTGGACAGGACTAGTAATTCCATCACTTAAATAATCATACTTTAGTACATAAATTATTAGTTTATTTATTTATTTTTTATTATTGGTTGTTTGTTTAAATATTTATTTTAAATGGTAATCAATTATAATTTAAAAAATTAATAATGGAGTTACGTGCATTAGTTTAAAATTCGTAATCAATTTAATAAATATGATAGAAAAATTAAGTGTAATTTAATATTATTCAAAAAGTAACCATTTTTTCAAAAAAATATATTATATTAAATTGAAATACTAATTACTAAATTGTATTATAAATAATACCACTTCGATACCTTCTTATTATACTTTGCCGCCATTCTTTACAGAAGATATTTACATTCATTCATTCGCAAAGAAGTTTGGAAGGAAGGAAGGAAGGATTCACATTGTGTTTTTCTGCAGAGTAATTTTGTTTTATACGTTAGAATTTGATGAAATTATGCACATTTTACTTTTAGTTTTCTTCAAAAAAACTAAAACAATTCCTTGAACGGAAGTTTAATTTCGTCTGTATGTTTTTTTTTTTTTTTTAATTTATTTTAGACAGGGGAAAGATCTGATTCTGATGCTGTTGTCGACGGAGAGGAAGAAGATGGCGGTGAGAGATTTTCGGTTTCCGATTGGAATCGTCGTTCTATTAATCATGTTTTGCTTTGCTGCGAAAGCGGAAGCTGAAACAGGGAAAACAGAGGAATCATACTTGTTGTATAAAGATCCAAAGCAGCCGATAAATCGGAGAATCGGTGATTTGATGAGGAGAATGACTTTAGAGGAGAAGATTGGTCAGATGACACAGATTGATCGGCACGTCTGTTCATCGGAAGTCATGAGAAATTACCATATCGGTATAGATTTACATTCAATTTGCGTGAACTTTCCTTATTTGGATACATTTTTCATCATCGCATTGATTGTTTTATTTTTCTGATAATAGGTAGCGTGTTGAGTGGTGGGAGTAGTTACCCATCCAAGTACGCTTCTCCTGAAGAATGGGTTGATATGGTGAATGATTTTCAGAAAGGTTCTTTGTCCACGCGTCTTGGCATACCTTTTATTTATGGTATCGATGGAGTTCACGGACACAACAGCGTTTATAAGGCTACTGTATTTCCTCACAATATTGGCCTTGGAGCCACTAGGCAAGTAGTTCTAATGTTTTAGTTCATAATGTTTATTCATAATTACCTACATATATCTTTCAATCATGGTAAATAAATAAAAATAAAATTTAAATAGAGTTTTGTTTCCGTACCAATTTGTTTTATAGGGATCCTTCTCTGGTGAAGAAGATCGGAGCTGCAACGGCACTCGAAATCAGAGCTACCGGCATTCAGTACACTTTTGCTCCTTGTGTTGCGGTATTATTCCATCTATTTTATGCAGATTTTGTTATAAAAATATTTTAGTCATTTTATAATTAAAAAACACATTTAACGTGTTTTTTGACATTGATGATGTGTGAGCAGGTATGTAGAGATCCGAGATGGGGAAGATGTTTCGAAAGCTTTAGTGAAAGTACACAAATTGTTCAGGAAATGACTGAGCTGATTCCGGGACTACAGGGTGATATCCCTACGAACTCTCCCAATGGTTTTCCCTATATAGCTGGAAAGTAAGTAATCATCACTTGTTTTGATTTCATTTATTAATTTCCTGCCTTTTTTTGGAGTAGAAGTATACAGGTCTGTTCTTATATATATATATATATGATGTATGTATATATGGTGGTTTGAATTTCAGGGAAAAGGTTTTAGCATGCGCCAAACACTTTGTAGGAGACGGCGGAACAACAAAAGGGATCAACGAGAACAACACCATAAGTAGCTGGAAAGATCTACTTAAAATTCACATTCCGCCTTACATTGATTCGATCTATAAGGGTGTTGGAACTATCATGATCTCATATTCAAGCTGGAACGGAAAAAAGATGCACGCTAATAAAGATCTCGTTACCGGATATCTCAAGAATGCTCTGAATTTTCAGGTAATAACAACCGTTTTATCATTCATATCGGATTGGAATTTGGAATTCAAACTCAACTCTCATGTTATTAATTGGGAATTAATTTTAGGGATTTGTCATATCGGATTCTGGGGGTCTTGAGAAGATTACTCCAGAATTTCATGGAAACTTCACTTACTCGATTTTGGCCGGGATCAGTGCCGGCATTGACATGGTTATGCTTCCGGACTATCCAGAGTATTTTGGCGTACGTGGTGAAAAGGAATTCCAGAGTATTTTGGCGTACTTGGTGAAAAGGAATTTCATTCCCATGAGCCGAATCGACGATGCCGTGAGAAGAATTCTGAGGATAAAGTTCATTATGGGTCTATTCGAGAACCCTTTTGCAGATTATAGCATGATCAAGTACCTTGGACACCCGGTTAGTGAATTATTACTTCTCCCTCTGTTTTCTTTTTTTTTGGGGGGGGGTTTAATCTACCGGTTAGGTTAACTTCAAATTTTTTTTCAATTTCTTCAGGAGCATAGGAAATTGGCAAGGGAAGCAGTGAGGAAATCCATGGTGCTGCTAAAGAATGGCGAATATCTGGACAAGCCAATGTTACCATTACCAAAGAAAGCATCGCGAGTACTCGTTGCAGGGACACACGCAGACGATATAGGAAATCAATGCGGGGGTTGGACAATCGAATGGCACGGACAAAGCGGAAACCTCACAATCGGCACCACAATCCTCGAAGCCATTAAGAATACCGTCAATCCGGAGACAGAAATTGTGTTCGAGCGAAACCCTAATCCCGAATTTGTTAAATCAGGGGAATTCTCGTACGCCATTGTAGTGGTTGGAGAATTTCCTTACTCCGAATCATCCGGAGATAACTTGGATTTAACAATTCCTGAACCCGGACCTAGTATTATTACCAACGTTTGTAGATCAGTCAAATGTGCAGTGGTTTTGATCAGCGGCCGCCCTGTCGTAATTCGGCCATATTTAGACCAAATTGATGCTCTGGTAGCTGCGTGGCTTCCCGGAACTGAAGGCCAAGGTGTTGCCGATGTTCTGTACGGAGACTATGGTTTCACGGGTAAACTACCGCATACTTGGTTCAAAACTGTTAATCAGCTGCCCATGAATTTTGGTGATCCACTTTATGATCCATTATTCCCATTTGGATATGGTCTCACCACTGAACCTCAAAATTTGAAGGCATATTATTAAATTGCCTTCTTATTTTTCTTTGCTTTTCAAAAATAAGGTCATTTTGAATTGTATCATACTTGTATGATATGTAAAATAATTTCTTTTCATATTGAATTATGTTATTTAATATTACTACATTAAGTTTTAGGATAATTAAGGATTAGGACTTAAGGCTCCCTATTAATAAATTATAAATAAAAATTTATTTATTTATGTACTATTTTATTCTAATATTTTATCTCATATCCCACATGTATATTTACTTTTCTATGTATATAAAATACAATTCCATACCCAATCAAAAATATGGAAACCAAAGCATACATCGTAAGGGTGGGGGCTCGCCAGGGGTTTAGAGCAATAAACAAAATCATACACGAAACCACCTTTAAATATACAAATATGTAATCATAAAAGATACTCGAATATATGAATTTTGTTATCTGACTTTTCTTTCTTTTTTTTTTCCTAATCTCTATTTTTAAATTTAATTTTCCTCTGTTTTCTGTAATTTGCTATAAAAAAGAAAAAAACAAGAGATGATGGGCATAAATGGCGGCGGACATCGTTGTAACTGTAATGGTAGAACAGTTGTGTCGGCTAACTGAATATTGAGAAATAAAAAATTAAAATCGGTTTATTTTGTAAACAAAATATCCCACATCGATGAGAGATGTGATCATTAAAAAATAATATAAGTGACAATAACAAAATAAATACCGCAGATTCCAATGATGATATTATAAAATATCATTAAATTTGTACATATTTGTTTTTTTTTTCTTCTAATTTTATGATCACCATGAGAACCCCACTCTCAGAAATAACCAATAAATGGGGTTGTCTACAAAATGCACATGTTTCCCGTTTTATCGTCTCTATTATTATTGGATCATTAACTCTCAGACATGATGATGGAAGTGGTGGCGAAGGGAAAAATGGCGAGGGCAAGGAATTCTCTGTTTCTGATTATTGGAGTTCTAGGGATGATGATATTCTGCTTCTCTGTGGAAACAGAGGCGGGGTACTTGGTTAGATACAAAGATCCGACCCAGCCGATAAATCGGAGAATCAATGACTTGTTGAGGAGGATGACTTTAGAGGAGAAGATTGGTCAAATGACACAGATTGATCGGATGGTAGCATCTGCTGAAATCATGAGGAAGTACCATATCGGTATTATTATTATTATTCGCCTAATTCATTGGTTTATTAATTTTTTACTGATTTTTATTTATACGGCTGTTTTTTTGCTTGATCAATGATCATAGGTAGCTTATTGAGTGGTGGAAATAGTTACCCATCCAAAAACGCTTCCCCTGAGACATGGATTGATATGGTGAATGATTTTCAGAAGGCTTCCATGTCCACACGTCTTGGCATACCCATGATTTATGGAATCGATGCAGTTCACGGACACAATACTGCTTTTAATTCTACAATATTTCCTCACAATATTGGCCTTGGAGCCACTAGGCAAGTAGTTCAACTGTTCATCTTCAAATTGAAAAGGCTTTGATTGACTGATTAATTAGTAATAAATTTTCTCTATCTTTCTCGTCCCTTGTACAGGGATCCTGCGCTGGTGAAGAAGATCGGAGCTGCAACGGCTCTGGAAGTCAGAGCCACCGGCATTCCGTACACTTTTGCACCTTGTGTTGCGGTATTCAATTTCAAACCTAAATTACATATATACATATGTATGATATGTAAATTTCCTTCTGTTCGATCTGGTGCAGAATTTGTATAATTTTGCTTGTGTTATGCATAATTTGCGATCAGGTCTGTAGAGATCCCAGATGGGGAAGATGTTTAGAAAGCTACAGTGAAGATACCCAAATTGTTCAGGCAATGACAGAGGTGATTCCAGGATTACAGGGAGATATCCCTAATAATTCTCCCAAGGGTGTCCCCTACGTAGCAGGAAAGTAAGTATTCTTGACTTGCTTTGATTTGATTTGATTTCCTGCCCCCTTTTTAGAGTAAATGGCTCTGTTCTTATGGTGACTTTAATTTCAGGGAAAAGGTTTTAGCATGTGCCAAACACTTTGTTGGAGATGGTGGAACAACAAAAGGGATCAACGAGAATAACACAATAAGTAGCTGGAAAGAACTGCTTGAAATTCACATGCCGCCTTACTATGATTCTATCGCTAAGGGAGTTGGAACTATTATGATTTCCTACTCAAGCTGGAATGGAGTAAAGATGCATACCAATAAAGATCTTATTACTGGCTTTCTCAAGAATGCTCTGAATTTTCAGGTAATAAACCTTTTTTCACATAAATGTTTCTTTGTATGTCATTGCCATGGCTATCTTGTGTGTATATATATATATATATATATATATATATATGTTTGCGAATTATTTCAGGGATTTGTCATCTCAGATTCTGAGGGTCTTGACAAGATCACTCCCAATTTTCATGGAAACTACACATATTCAGTTTTGGCTGGCATCAATGCCGGCATTGACATGGTTAGTCCTTTTTGGAACGGCCAAAAGTTGTCAACATTTCATCAAGCCAATTGAGTCCAATACTAATTCAGAGCCTGAAAAAAAATGCAGATTATGGTTCCAGAGAAATATGAGGAATTCCAGAGTACACTGGCCTACTTGGTGAAAGGGAAATTCATTCCTATGAGCCGAATTGATGATGCTGTGAAGCGAATATTGAGGATAAAGTTCATGATGGGTTTATTCGAAAACCCCTTTGCAGATTATAGCATGACCAAGTACCTCGGACATCCGGTTCGTGGATATATATTATTACTGATTGAGAACACATTACACTGTTAATGGTTTGAATTCCTCTTCTTGTGCTTAAAAAAAGATGCAATCTTGGAACAGGAGCATAGGGAATTGGCGAGGGAAGCAGTGAGGAAATCCATGGTGCTGCTAAAGAATGGTGAATATCTGGATAAGCCAATGTTACCATTGCCAAAGAAGGCATCCAGAGTACTCGTTGCAGGGACACACGCAGATGATATAGGCAATCAGTGTGGGGGTTGGACAATTCGGTGGCATGGAGAGAGTGGCAACATCACTGTTGGTAATGTTTCGATCATTAAACTATCTGAAATGAAGAAAAAAGAAAAAAGGATCAAGGAATAAACTCCTTTTTTCTGTGTGTCTGTGCAGGTACCACCATCCTCAAAGCCATTAAGAATACTGTTGATCCAGAAATAGAAATTGTCTTCAAGGAAAACCCGGATGCTGCATACATTAAGTCAGAGGATTTCTCGTACGCAGTAGTTGTAGTGGGAGAATTGCCTTACTCAGAGACAGCAGGAGACAGCTCAGACTTGGCAATTTCTGATCCGGGACCTAGTATTATCACGAACGTCTGTCGATCTGTCAAATGTGTGGTGGTTCTGATCACTGGCCGCCCCGTTGTGATCCAACCATATTTAGACCAAATTGATGCTCTGGTAGCTGCATGGCTTCCGGGAACTGAAGGCCAAGGAGTTGCGGATGTCCTGTACGGAAACCATGGTTTCACAGGCAAACTTCCACATACATGGTTCAAGACTGTTGATCAGCTGCCAATGAACTTTGGTGATCCACATTATGATCCACTGTTCCCATTTGGATATGGTCTTTCTACAGAACCTGAACCTCTACTAAAGGCATCTTATTGAAGCCCTTCTTTATCATGTCATCAAAATTCATCTGTGCATTTTTTTTAAAGCACTTCATTGTTTGGTGAAGAAACATAATGAAATCACCAGATCATGTACTGAATTGTATTCTAAATACAAATTCAAAGATACATAGTGTAAGTAGTGGTATGAGAATGATGCTTTTCTGCGGGTATTTTCCTGGGTTTATGTATTGGAATATCTTTGTGAACTGGGGTAAAGTAAAACTGGTTCTGGGTTCATGTTTTTCTCCCATTGTTCTTTTAAGTTATGGGCTTTAGTGATCAAATGATGCTAGACTTTAGGAATAGCTTAAGTTTCTTTTATGGGTAGCTTCTTGAATGGGGTTCTAAACATTGAACTTCCGTTCGCAGGTAAAAAATGGCTGCCCAGGAAGAAAACATTAGGGAGGTTGAGGACCTTATAACTGAAGGTTTTGGAGATCCTCAACATGATCGTCATCAAATAGAAGGCGAAACAACGGTGGCAATCGTTAGGAATGGTCGAGCCAAAACTCCCTTGGGGGTTCCTTTCCAGCTTTCTATGCTTGAACGCCTTACTAATGATTTCTTTTTTTGGCGAAGTAGAGTTACGCAGGAACAAGCCAATTCCTTAGCCCGTAGCTATAGTGTAGATTCTAATATATATATATAGGATCTTCGTAGTTCCCGAAGCGGGTAGAATGTCACTCCATCATATACCCCTTCCATTAGCACACTTCAAGGTAGGACTTAGGCTTCCTATGAATCCTGTCTTCATAGATTTTCTAGTATTTGCCCGTGTACAGCCCAGGAAAATTCATCCAAATGTTGTTCGTACTCTTTTCGCTTTAATTTATCTTTGTCGTAGATTAGGTTTTGAGCTTTCTATGAACATTCTTATGATGTTCTTCTCTTCACTCCGGATGTCGGATAACACCATTTCACTTCGTCCGCATAGAAATAAAGTTTAACTTTTTGACTCCCCACCCAATAAGATAGATTTTAAAGGTAGGTGGGTAATGGTAGAGTCTAAAGTAGGATTCCCTTTTCGCCCGAGTGTCAGCGAGAATTACTAATGGTCTCAGATCCAATACTCTTCTTCCCTTGATCACTCTGAAAGGGCTTTCTTAGACATCATTACCTGGGATTTAGGGGATAGCTGCCAACACCAGTCCCGGGTATATTCCGCCACCGACTTGTTGAGTGAGAATAGTTTGAAGTGGTGTGGTATAGGAGCTGGTTTGGATGCCCTCAAAAGGGAGTTAGGTTTTGAGGTAGAGGGTCCAAATCATGACGGGACCATACACCCCAGGGGTGTCTTTTCGACTCACTGCAATCTTTGTACCTCTACTGCCCAGGATTGTCGTACTGACCGGGGTAACCTCATTCGTCCTTAGCCTTTTCTTTTTTTTTTTACTTTAAAATTTTTTGTAGGCTCTACCATGTTCGGGATTGTTCGGGGAAACCGAGAGGAGAGTAGGAATGTGAGGCAATCTCACCTGGACTCCCTACCCCGCTTTCCTCCAAGGTTGGTGGATAGGGAGGCTTCGGGGTGACCTTGTCCTCTCACGTCCCTCTTCTGCTGGGCAGGCACCTCATCGGGGTAGGAACCCCCGACGTTCAAGAGACGGAGAAGCAAGGACCAAGACTCCCCGATCTGCCCCCTCTGGACCTCGGAGGGAGGTAGTTACTGAAGCGGCTGAGATATCTGAAGGTGGGGAAGATGAAGAGGAGCAGCTTCATCCTCGCCAAAGGAGAAGGACTTCGCCTCAACGTCCTTCAACCGAGGTAATTGTTGTTTCTCCTTCACCTCCCTCCATTCATGCTAATGCCTAGGAGGAACACTTGCCTCTGGAGGTTCAAGAAGCATCCAAGTCAGCTCCTGCTGCTGTCGAAGCTGAGGGACCTGCAGAGAACTCCGGGCCTTCGTGGCTACAGCCGGGGTTCGAGATGCCTATTGAGGCAGAGGCCTTGAGGGACTTGGCCAATGAGATCTCAAGCAGAACCCCTCCTCTCAATAACATCAGATTCACTAACCGGTATGCAACATCCTACATCGGGGGTACAATCTTGAACCGGGCTGCAGATGTCAACTCCTTGGCATCTATGGGTGATATGGGGGTGGATGAAGCCACCAATCGGGTTGGCGCCCTCCTTGCTCGGGTAATTTTTGAATTCCTCTTTTCCTCTGAATTTTTCCTTCAAGTTTTTTTTTTGCTAAGTGTTTTTGTTCTTGATAGGTTTCCTCCTACATCCTTTTCATTGCCAACTCTCGTTCTTCTGAGGAAGCCGAGCGAGCCACATCCAATGAAGAGTGACTGACCGCTAATGAACCTCGCTTAGCTACCCTTGAGACTGAGGTTGCCGATCAGGCCACTCGCTTGGAATTAGCCGAATCTGGAAAAACTCAAATGACCAGCAAGATGGTTGATTTAAAGGAGAGGTTGGTTAAGGCAAAAGAGAAGATTGCAGAGTTACAAGCTGCCAACATCGATTTGAACACAACTCGGGATGAAGCCATCGCTAGTCGAATCTCTACTCAAGAAGAGCTAAAGTATTGTAAGTTGGATAGATTCAAGAAAAACATTATCGACGACTTCAAATGGTTGATTTAAAGGAGAGGTTGGTTAAGGCAGAAGAGAAGATTGCAGAGTTACAAGCTGCCAACATCTATTTGAACACAATCGGGATGAAGCCATCGCTAGTCGAATCTCTACTCAAGAAGAGCTGAAGTACTGTAAGTCGGATAGATTCAAGAAAAACATTATCGACGACTTCAAGAGTTCAGCCGCATATCACGAAGAGATAGGCTGCGAAGCTAGGTCTTTCTTAGATAAAGGATGCGTTCACATTATCTGTCAACTCCACCCCTTCTTCGAAGACAAGTCTGTTCTTTTGCGGGCATTTCAATCCAACTTCGATAATGAAGTTTGTAGACAAGGTGCAGACTTTGTTCCTTTCACTGCCGAAGAGATGGACGCACTCCGGGAGCGAGACGAGAAGCGAGGGAGGCCCATCTGGACTCCTCCAAACCCATCTACCCCTACCTTCTAGGAGATGCTGGATGGTTCCAGCTCTGCTCTTAATATGTATATATATATATTTTTGTAATGCTTGTTCTACTTAATGAGATTTGGTTTTTTGCAACCTTGGTGTCTGAAGTTTTATATTTCGGTAAACTTTAGGCTTCGGTATAAATTATTTTCTGATATTCTCTAAGTTTGATGCGGCATCTCAAATTTGACTTTTGGTACTTCGAAACATTAAGAATAACTTAATGCTTTTTTTTTGAAATTTTTCCAAGTTTATCTCGGTACTTAGAAACCATAAGTTTAATTTAATGATAATTTTTATAATTTTCCTAAGCTTGACTATGTACTTTTAACCACAAGATTGACTTGATGGTATATTTTAATAAATTTTCCAAGCTTAACTCGGTACTTTTAACCACAAGATTGACTTAATGGTAATTTTTATAAATTTCCCAAGCTTGACTCGGTACTTTTAACCACAAGATTGACTTAATGGTATATTTTAATAACTTTCCCAAGCTTAACTCGGTACTTTTAACCACAAGATTAACTTAATGGTAATTTTTATAATTTTCCCAAGCTTAACTCGGTACTTTTATTCCAGGATTAACTTGTGTAAACAAGAGCTGCTTATCCCAGTACTTCTACTTTGAAACAACTGTTCTAAAACAAAATTAAAACTTTTCCAAGGTTAACTTGGTACTTCAAAAGGGGATGATTTCCACCATATTTTTCCTGCCTTCAACTCACACATAGTATCTTTTTAGATGATTCGTGTGCCATAGATTTGGGAGTAGGGCCCCTTCTTTGTTCGCGAGTTTGTACATTCCGGGTCTTACTTCGTCCTTGACAAGATACGGGCCTTCCTAATTCGGCGTTAACTTGCTCGCTTTTATGTGTCTTGTTGTGCCATCAATCTTTCGAAGTACTCAATCTCCAATCTTAATTGATCTCTTGAGAACCTTTTTGTCATGGGTCTTTTTTGTTCTTGCCTTGAATGACTGAGATTTTAAGCGGCTTGCGATCATTCGTTCTTCCAATAGATCTAAGTCCATGCTTCTTCTAATTTTGCTGATGTCTTCATTGTACATCGAAACTCTTGCTGTGGGAAGTGCGACTTCGGTTGGTGCTATTGCTTCGGAACCATAAACCAGTGCAAACGCAGTCTCTCCAGTGGGGCCCCTAGTCAAAGTTCATACTGACCATAAGGCGGGGTTTAATTTATCGGCCCACTTATTAGACTTTCCTTCTAGGTTTTTTTGTAGAGCGAGTAGCACCAATTTGTTTGTAGGCTTTGCTTGGCCATTCCCTTGGGGATGTGTGACTGGAGATTTCCAATGTTTGATATGTAACCGGCTGCATTCTGAGGTGAATTTAGATGAGAATTGAACTCCGTGGTCGGTAATAACTGCTTTAGGAACGCCAAAACGGCATAAAATGTTTTCTCGAAAGAATTTGGAAAAATTTTCCTCCGTAGGATTTGTCAAAGCTTTTGCTTCAATCCATCTTGAAAAATAATCAACTACCACTACTAAGTATTCGTAATCGTTTCGCATTTTTGGAAATTTTCCCATTAAATCCATCCCCCACATGTCAAACGGCCAAACCGCTACCACTGGGGTCTGCTCTATAGATGGTAACTGTGGTGTGTTTCCAAAGATCTGACAAGTGTCACAGGTCTTGACATATGACTTTGCATCTTTTCGTAATGTTGGCCAGTAGTAACCTTGGTTGATTACTCTTTTTGCTAACGAACGAGCACCTAGGTGTCCTCCGCATACTCCTTCATGTATTTCAGCGAGTAACTCGCTGGTTTGGGATGGAGGTACACACCGGAGTAGCGGCTTGGAGAACGAGCACCGATATAGGAAGTCATCATAAATTACGTACCTCGCTAACTGACATCGTATTTACCTAGCTTGGGTAAGGTCGTTCGGCAACCATCCTTCTTTGATGAAGTTTGTCATTTCGTCTACCTAATTCTCTGAGGCAGGTTGTAGGGGTTGAATTAGGCTAACCTCCATTGAAGCTTTGGCTATGGTTTCTATCGGGATCCCTTCATCATTCGAAGTTTCACCTAAGGCTATCTTGGCTAACCTGTCCCCTAGTTAGTTTTCCTTCCGGCTGATCAAATATAGGCTGAAAGGATTGAACTTCGTTTTTCATATTTGTGTTTTGTCCACATATGGCCGAACACTTTCAGAATGTACTGCATAAGTACCTTGGACTTGGTTTACTACCAATTGTGAATCACTATAGATCTTCAAAGCTGTTATATTTGCTTTATGAGTCCATTACATCCCTATGAGTAATGCTTCATACTCCGTCTGATTATTTGAAAGATTAGATTCTAATTTGATAGCTCGCACCTCGGTATATTGTCGGTTAGGAGAAGTTAAAATTACTCACACCCCTACTTCGCTAGCATTTCCTGCTCTGTCTACAATTAACTCCCAAGGATCCATCGTTGGCTTACATTCATCAATATTTAACTTTGTAAATGATCCCTCTGCTAGAAAATCGACTAGGGCTTGTACCTTGATGGTGGACCGGGGCTTGAAGGTTATGTCTTGTCCGCACAATTCAATGGACTATCGGAGCATCCTTCCAGATTGATCTAATTTATGGAAAATTTGTTGTAACGGAGTGTCAGTGTAGACGACAACCGAATTAGACTCAAAATAGGGCCTAAGCTTTTATGTAGAGATTACTAACGCATATGCGAGTTTTTCGATATTTGAATATCGAGACTCAGCGTCGTTTAAAGCTTTGCTCACGAAGTACACAAGGTATTGCTTTGACCCTTCTTCCTTTATCAATACTAATGCTACAACCAAATCAGAGAAAGAAAGATATAGAAAAAGTGTTTCTCCCGTGTTTGGGGATCACAGCAAAGGAAGCCTTAGTAGGTGGTTTTTTCAAATTTTTACAGGCACTGCTGCATTCCGGAGTCCACTTGAAATCGCTCTTGGAATCCTTCAATGCTTTGAAAAAAGGGAGGCACCTTTCCGCTGATTTGGAGATAAAGCATCCTAAAGCATCTATACATCCATTCAGTCGTTGGACATCTTTGACACATCGGGGGTCGATGAGTCGGGCTATGGCTTCCAACTTTTCTGGATTTGCTTCAATTTCTCGTTCAGATGTCATAAAACCAAGGAATTTTCCAGATTTTACCCTGAATGTACACTTCATGGGATTCAATTTGAGGTTAAACTTGGCCAGGTTTGAGAATGTTTCCTCCAGGTCATCTAGGTGCGATACTCCACGTTTAGTCTTAACAATCATATCGTCTATGTAGGCTTCTATGTTTCTTCCTACTTAGCTTTGGAGGATATGGTTTATCATTCGTTGATAAGTGGCCCCTGCATTATTTAAGCCAAATGGCATAACATTGTAACAACATATGGCCCCTGCAGCTCGGAACAAAGTGTGTACCTGGTCGCTTTGCCTCATTTTGATTTGATGATATCCCGAGAAGGCATCCATTGATGGGTTTCCGACCGATGTGCTAAATAGGTGTTATTTTACCCTATGTTGATTATGAATAATTAAGGACTGTGATTGACTAATTGTCACATTTAGTCTCTATGGTGTCACTTAATCAGTCAGAACCTAAGGCAGAGTACCTATCGTGTAGCTAGTCTGTTGGAAAGTATCTACGATTTTATTAAGTTAAATATCGTACTCCCAGGGAAGTGGCAACGGCTTAGTAGTAACTAGCTTTTATTCCTAACTCTTATCTTATAATCCAGTTATGCAATCTTCATCAATAACTTTGATGAGAGGGTGATTCATTCTCCACTAGGTTTAAGTCTAAATAATCCTAAAAGTGTGTTCTAGATAATATCCTGATTTTATGTTATACTGTTCCTACATGTTCATTGGCCTATCTTCGAGTATTTTAGATGCATCTTAGCCTGGATTGCAACTATGTTCTGTGTCTAAAGGCGTACCACATCTGAGGTCTCTAATAAACCGCCCTACCTTAATGACGGCCCTACTCACGGTTCCGGACGAAGGCATCCATGAAAGCCCTATGTAACTTCGGGGATCATACCGCTTGCCCTAGCCGCCGGCATAATCAGACTCAGCTCGGCTCCTACCTAGACTACTTTAACAGGCAGGGTGTTCAGCATGTTATTTTATCTAGCATGGCAGACACCAATACTAATTGATGCCTGTTAAACTAAACATGTTATGATTAGACAGTGGTTAGGAATTATCTATAACCCTAACTTTAGTTTAAAAGAGCACATTAAACATGCAGACATAGTGAATATTTAGCAGGTGGCTATTTCCGGAAAAATATAACAACGTCAACATATAAAACAACTATTCATAAAAATCGTAATCTCGTATTCATAATAGATATTTAGAACAACACAATAACAATATATAAAAGAGGGGCATGGGGACTGATGCCATAAAGAAATCACCCTTTACGTAGTCTCGCTGACGGAGCGTACTGCTGTATATGTCGTATTACTCGCCCTAACTCTGCTCACCAAAACCTTCGGAGGACGCTTCCTCAGCCTAGTAACTGGGTTTTACCTTAATACCCAGCTTAAGCCTAGCCCTGTGGACTGACTCTTCGAACGCCTAGAGCCCTCTTAGGATCTCCTAACGAAATCCCGGGTATTCTATGAATACTAGAAACGAACCTATCTATAGAAACCTAAGATCTGAGACTATTTCTCAGAAACTAAAACAAACACTAATAAGAAAGAAAATTGAGATCCGAGTCTCTCAGTGAGTTATGTACTCGAGAAGTGTACACTGGAAACCACTAAATGACTCAGATCGGGTGGAGAGGAATGATTTCAACTGCTGGAGGCCTGGGGTATTTATAGCAGCTTCCCGGGGTGATTTTTCATCAAAAATTCGATGTGGGACTGGATCTGGGGGTTCGGGACGCCCGTCCTGACCCTTTGACCAAGTCAACATTTCCAAAAATTGCATTTTTGCCCCAAAATTTGCTGTTTTCGTCTACTTTTCACCTGACACTTCCAAAATCATAAAAACCGTGAAATTGAGTAATTAACAAACAATTAAGATCAATTTGCCCTCAATTTCACCTGAAATCATACATAAAAACATGCTAAAAAGGTGATACGATTTTCGCGTATCAGATAATCCCACACTTAGCTTTTTGCTTGTCCTCAAGCAAAGTCTACCTGAAGTTAGTGATTCTAAATAGTAGTGCAGTCACTTAAATTCCTAGTCATGTTTTTATTCCAAAAATTCTTCAGACAAGTCTTAACACAGGTCTGACTGGTTAGGTTGCTATGACAAGGTCTCAGATGTTTTTAGTAGCTTGTTATGATCAGGCAGAAAACAAATCAACAACTAGGTTGAACTTTTTTTCTTAGTCACATGGTCTTCCTGATGTGTAGTGTGTGTACTAGTCTAGACCAGATAGTCAACACAATGTACTCTTGTCTTAACTACTACCAGATAACACTTCGACCCATCGCTAGACATATTAACAGCAGATAACTTTTTGAGTTCTGAGCTTTGGTGATCAGATTTTTAATGTTTTAGCATTTAGTTATTTTCTTTATAGATTCAGGGTATTTTGAGTCTGCTTAGAACACGTCAACTTCAACTACCCATGTAGCGAGTCCCACTCCGATGACTCCCAGATCTACACGACCTTAGGGCATCAGGCTTTAAATTCCCCGAAGGAGTGGTGCTCGAGTAGCGAAGGCCGCTGGCAAACTACCCTTATTTGATTAACTTCCTTTTGTTTCTTTTCACTTTTAGCTCAGAGTCTCATCTAGTCATTCTAACTGCCAATATATCTACAACTGGTCTAATTTTATCTAGTTAAGTCTCGAACATGCAATTGGCTGAGGTCTCTAATCCAGACAAAGTTGTGCTCAGTTATCAGGAATTCCCTATTCCTAATCAATTAGTTCAGCAATAGTCATCAATTATCTCCTACTAACCATAACATACTACCTACATATCATAGACGTAAGCAATTGTTTAACCAAGCATACTGCATTTAGAAGTCTGAAAGACGGAAAAATTTTGAAATTTTTTTGGAAGGATGTAAAAATAAGGGGAAAACAAGCAAAATCATGCAAATTTTTTGCCAACTGCTACAGTGCACCGTGCACTGCTACCCCACACTTAAGTCTGACACTGTCCTCAGTGTTCATTCATAGCTAAACTACCCCACACTTATTTGCAAACAAGAAGAAATGAAAATAAAACAAAGAACTCTTACCCCACACTTATTTGACTAATTAAGGGTAAGAGAGAAAATAAAACAAGAAGGATAATGGAAATAACAAAATAGAACACAAAATAAAGAAAACAAAAGTAAAGGATCATGAGGATTAGAAAAACTCCCTTCATGTCGCGAGCAGAAGGGTCTTCTCTGATCTGTCAATTGGCTCTTCACCTTAGCCATGTGCTATTGCTGAGGTGTTCTTGACTCTGCAAGCTCTAGATATTGGAACGGATGACGCCACCTCCGATCCTTCATTGTCGAGCTCTAGGTAGTGGCATATCCATTTGATGAATGACTCAAGCCCCAAGGACTATT
This sequence comes from Asclepias syriaca, assembly GCA_027405835.1. Taxonomy (NCBI): domain Eukaryota; kingdom Viridiplantae; phylum Streptophyta; class Magnoliopsida; order Gentianales; family Apocynaceae; genus Asclepias; species Asclepias syriaca. Next base: position 3,429,730 of record CM049927.1, on the reverse strand, counting down.
TCCTCGAATCATCTGCAAAGTCTCTCGTAATCGTAGCAACGTGTCTAGAAGGAACGTGTCTAGGAATGAGACTTCTCTGGATTGGTGTACCTACCTGCCAATGTTAGTGAAGGTATGGCATGCAAGTCTCGAATGGAAGAAAAGATACCTGAAGTTTTGGCAAAGCTGTGGTGGTAGGGGCTCCAGTTGTATAGATCTGGGCCTAAGTATTTGAGACTTCCTCGGGGAAGTTTCTCACAGCTGATTGGTATGCAGGGAATGCAAGCTCCTCCATTGCTATGCTCCTGATACAATGCTAAATTCCTCTATATCCTTCGACCGTTCGATACCACTTGGTATATCACTTGCTTGCACTGGTCTGGCTTTAATTGTTGCCAGTATCTCATCTATTGCTTCTGCGAGTAGGGGTTTTGCTGTGGTGGTGTCTTCTGAAAGTTTCCAGCTTCCGAATTACTCCTCAGTTAAATCCCGAATGATTCCTCTAGTTGGGATTGTATGCATTTCCCATTGGAGCAGCATTCTGCAGTAACCTACTCCTACCTCTTTTGGAATGGTCAGTCATTCCCATAGCAATCCCTGCTAAAGTGTGGTACTTAGCAGACTTCACAGATTTGATACACATGTTGAACATTTCTTCCTAAGACATCGACACTCTGAATCTGGAAAACAACTAGAATTTGCACATGACTTTAACATCATTAGTAGGTAATGCCTGTGGTTCAGGCCATTTTGAAAAGTGTTCCACGACTACTATGATGTAATTATGTTCAAAGGAAGAAAGGAAAAGGATTCGAAATACCCCTGATATCAAAGGTTGCAACATTCTGTGTACGTTGCTGGGGTAGACGATCTCTGGAAGATGTGTTACCTATTATTTGGCAAGCATCGCAGGACTGTATCAGAGATACAAAATCCTTGAATATGGTGGGTCAACAAGATCCTGCTTTCAACACTTTCCGGACAGTGTTGATAGCCATCAATTGGTCTCCCATAGATTCTTTAGGGCAATGCTCCAAAATCTTGTGTCCTTCATCTTCTGAGACACATCTTCTGATCAACTGATCTGCAAAAATTTGAAATAGACGAGAAACTGCCTAGTAGTAATATTTCAAATCAGCAAAGAATTTCTTCTTTTGCTGATAAGTCATATCACTTGGAACTTATTCAGTGACTAGATAATTTGCAATAAACCACAGATGAGAATTATTATACATAGCAAACAATGCAAATAAGTTTTCATCCAAAATTTATCAGTATTACACTAGCCTCTAACTTGGGATTTTCTAATCTAGATAAATGGTTTGCTTTCTAGATTTTCAACCCTTTTTCTTATCTCTTCATTCTATATCAAATTCAAGTAACAATAAAACTTAACTTAATCAAGTATGGTTCAACATTAGTTTTATTGAACACAGATATCTCGGAGTGATCAGTGTCACCTATTGTTTTTAGACAAGACTAGATAAGATCGGAATTTATCATGCATGAACTTTCTTATCATGTTTCTGTCCTAAAACAATTCGTACTACATCATTACATCACATATTATTCAAAAAGCAGATTTCAATCAGGTGATGCCATAATGGGTGCAGTAATTCCTTTTGGTTTAAAAGTTCTCATGCAATTATCAACAAAACAAAAGGAACTTCCTTTTTTCAATAGAACATTCAAAGGTCCGGCTATTAAGGAAAAATTATTTCATAACTCATCCTAATAAGGTCGGCATGACTCTAAGAAAATTCTAAAATGAAATTTCTTCCCAATAAAACTCTAAGCCAAAATTTTACAACTCAGAAGAAAATATATTTTATCCTCATTTCCATTTTTATTTCTTCGAAATTAAAATAAAAAAAACACGAAAAAGAGCAACAAATGGACAACTAAGAAAACAACTAAGAAAGAACAAGAGATAGGGAAAAGAACAACTTACCATTGAGCAAGAAAAATACATTCTTTTTGGATTTTAAATTTTTAACATTTTTTTTCTTTCTTTTTATGTTTAATTTCGAAAGCAATTAAATTCCCTCAATATGGTTTTAGAATAATTTTCTAAAATTTGATTATCCTAAGTGTCTTAATTCCAGGTAATATCTAAAATTAATTAGTTATGATAACCCTATATTTCGGAAATTGATTGTCTAACTGGTATAACATAAGTGTTGGGTCTAAAGTCTAGGTTACTACCGTTACCTATCATAAGCCTCTAGATTTTTGATCAGGAATCCTAAATTCATTATGATATTTCCCCGGCAACGGTGCCAAAAATCTGATGGGTTTCCAACCGATGTGCTAAATAGGTGTTATTTTACCCTATGTTGATTATGAATAATTAAGGACTGTGATTGACTAATTGTCACATTTAGTCTCTATGGTGTCACTTAATCAGCCAGAACCTAAGGCAGAGTACCTATCGTGTAGCTAGTCTGTTGGAAAGTATCTACGATTTTATTAAGTTAAATATCGTACTCCTAGGGAAGTGGCAACGGCTTAGTAGTAACTAGCTTTTATTCCTAACTCTTATCTTATAATCCAGTTATGCAATCTTCATCAATAACTTTGATGAGAGGGTGATTCATTCTCCACTAGGTTTAAGTCTAAATAATCCTAAAAGTGTGTTCTAGATAATGTCCTGATTTTATGTTATACTGTTCCTACATGTTCATTGACCTATCTTCGAGTATTTTAGATACATCTTAGCCTGGATTGCAACTATGTTATGTGTCTAAAGGCGTACCACATCCGAGGTCTCTAATAAACCGCCCTACATTAATGACGGCCCTACTCACAGTTCGGGACGAAGGCATCCATGAAAGCCCTATGTCACTTCTGGGATCATACCGCTTGCCCTAGCCGCCGGCATAATCGGACTCAGCTCGGCTCCTACCTAGACTACTTTAACAGGCAGGGTGTTCAGCATGTTATTTTATCTAGCATGGCAGACACCAATACTAATTGATGCCTATTAAACTAAACAGGTTATGATTAGACCATGGTTAGGAATTGTCTATAACCTTAACTTTAGTTTAAAAGAGCACATTAAACATGCAGACATAGTGAATATTTAGCAAGTGGCTATTTCCGGAAAAACATAACAACGTCAACATATAAAACAACTATTCATAAAAATCGTAATCTCGTATTCATAATAGATATTTAGAACAACACAATAACAACATATAAGAGAGGGACATGGGGACTGATGCCATAAAGAAATCACCCTTTACGTAGTCTCGCCGACGGAGCGTACTACTGTATATGTCGTATTACTCGCCCTGACTCTGCTCACCAGAACCTTCGAAGGACGCTTCCTCAGCCTAGTAACTGGGCTTTACCTTAATACCCAGCTTAAGTCCAGCCATGTGGACTGACTCTTCGAACGCCTAGAGCCCTCTTAGGATCTCCTAACGAAATCCCGGGTATTCTATGAATACCAGAAACGAACCTATCTATAGAAACCTAAGATCTGAGACTATTTCTTAGAAACTAAAACAAACACTAATAAGATAGAAAACTGAGATCCGAGTCTCTGAGTGAGTTGTGTACTCGAGAAGTGTACACTGGAAACCACTAAATGACTCAGATCGGGTGGAGATGAATGATTTCAACTGCTGGAGGCCTGGGGTATTTATAGCAGCTTTCCGGGGTGATTTTTCATCAAAAATTCGATGTGGGACTGGATCTGGGGGTTCGGGACGCCCGTCCCGGATTGGGACGCCTGTCCTGATCTGTTGACCAGGTCGGGACGCCCGTCCCGAGTCCTGGACGGACGCCCGTCCCGGGTTCGGGACACCCGTCCTGACCCTTTGACCAAGTCAACATTTCCAAAAATTGCGTTTTGCCCCAAAATTTGCTATTTTCGTCTACTTTTCACCTGACACTTCCAAAATCATAAAAACCGTGAAATTGAGTAATTAACAAACAACTAAGATCAATTTGCCCTCAATTTCACCCGAAATCATACATAAAAACAAGCTAAAAAGGTGATACGATTTTCGCGTATCATCCATGAAGTTTAAAAGTTCATATCCCGCAGTTGAATCTACAAGTGCGTCAATTCGGGATAGCGGGTAACAATCTTTGGGACAGGCCTTGTTGAGATCGGTATAATCAACACACATCCTCCATTTTTCGTTGGCCTTTTTTACCATCACCATACTGGCCAACCACGTGGGATATTTGACTTCACAAATAAACCCAGCTTTTAGCAATTTTTATACTTCCTGTTTCATGCCCTGCATCTTTTCTTCTCTGAACTGTCTGGGCTTTGGCTTCACAAGGTGGCACGTAGCGCTTATACTAAGTACGTGCTCTGCTATTGAGGTGTCAATACCTAGCATGTCCTTTGTACACCAGGTGAAGCTGTTTTTGTGAGTTTTTAGGAAGTCAATGATACTTTGGTGAAGAGTGTTTGGCATTTCCCTACCAATCTTGATACGCTGTTGAGGATATTTTGGGTTAATGATTACCTCATCAAACTCTTTATCCTGCGAAACCTTGGTGACTAAGTCACAGATCTGCTTTTCAAGTATCCTTTGTATCCTTTGATCGTTGTTGGCACTCACTGAATTAATGGAGCCAATTTTGACTAATTCTTCCCTCTTTCTCTTTATTTTCATGATTTGTCCCAGAAGACTTCGGGGACTGCTTTTGACGAAGCATACACCTCGTAGGGTGTTGAATTTTACTTGCTGATGGGATGTCGATATAACAAGGTCGAAAGCTGTATAAAAAGGAGTTCCCAGTATCGCGTTGTAAGGGGAATCTAAGTCTACCACGTAAAATTTGATTTCCTTTGTTTGTACTTTTTCTCCATCGCCAAGGGTTACCTGTACTTTTATTGTCCCTTTGACTTGTACTTTGTGAGTGGTAAACTCTTCTAATACCATCTTGCTGGCCTTGAGGTGGTCATCTTTTAAGCCTATCTCCTTGAAACACTGGAGATACATGTTGTTTTTAGTGGCTCCCATGTCAACCAAAACTCTTCTCACCGTGCATTTATCAATTTCATCTCTCGTCATCCGTACTTTGAGGACAATAAAGGTGATTTTTTCCTCCTCGTTGTGCTCTAATTCTTATTTTGAAAAAGAGATGGCTTCACGCTGTATGAGCTCATACTCCGGAACGAGGTATGATTTGGTGAGGTTGTATATCATCTTCTTGATTTTCTTGATGGACGTTAATTCGGGATTTATCATGTTGATTATCCTTTCGCCTTTGTCCTTTTGTTGTTGAGTGTTGGCTACGTATTCTTTTAAACACCCCTCTCGGATGAGCCGCTCAATCGCTCTTTTTAACTGGATGTAATCTTCGGTTGTGTGCTCATAATCCCGATGAAACCCACATAATATCATTTTATCCAGTGTAGGGAACGATTGAGGTCTCATCGGGGCAAGGTCCCTGACTCCATACTTCTCTTTTATTACTACCACCAGACTTGCTTTTGGGACATTTAGCGGTGTAAACGTCTCGAATCTTTTACTCCGACTTTTGTCTCTTCTTTCTAGGAAATTTGGGGAAACATCTTTATGATGTTCGTATTGCTTGTTTTTCTTTCTAGTGGTGAATTCTAGTGCATTGCTTTCAGCTAGTGCGACTTTCCGAGCAACATTGAACATTTCTTCTATGGTTTCCGGCTTTCTTAATTGAAGCTCTGTATATAACATTCTGGATCGGAACCCTCCTTCAAAATAGGTAATGACAGTGTCTTGACTGATCCCCTCTATATCATCATGTCTTTTTGAATCGTTCCAAGAGAGATAACAATGTTTCTCATCTCGTTGTTTGATATTTGTTAGATCCCCTCTCGTTTTTTGTATTGTCCCTGTTGTACTGAACTTATCTAGAAATGTTTTTTTCTAAAGTGTGCCAAGAATCAATCGTACTTGCTTCAAGAGAGGTGAACCATGTTAAGGCCTTATCGGACAACGTGCTCGGGAATGATTTGCACAGTATTGCCTCATCATTTGTGATTAGGCCCATAGCCGATTTGTAACGGCATATATGTTCGAGGGGTCGAGTTTGCCCAGAGTAAAGGATGAACTACTGGATCTTGGGGAATGGGTCAAGGGCAACACCTTGGATCCATTTGGCGAATGGGCCTAATTCGATCAATCTCGTCCTCTCGACCTTTGTTGTGCTTTTGACTTTCTCAGGGCTATGTTCAGTATACCGCTTTCTGGCCCTTCGTTTCGGAGTGGGTTTCGAAGTGTGGTGACTTTCTTCCACTTCGCTGATTGTTTGACACTGCTTTCTGCCTGTTCGTGCTCTTCGCTTCTTTGCCTTTTTGGTGGCTAAAGTTTGTGTTCGTTGTGGAAGTTGTTCAGAAGGGTCATCCAAGAACATCGGCGGTGGTAATTCTACCCCGCTTTACAGAACTCGGTCCTCAACTTTAGCCATTGTCTTGAGAGCTCCTGTTCTTGCTTTAAAAGTTCGTTTTCTTTCTGCAACTCTCTTTCGTCGCTTATCCTTTTAGTAGTGATGTGATCCCTTAGATCTTGAGAGTGTCTCGAGGTTTCTGGTTGTGGTCCTAACCTTTCGACAGCGGGGCAACACTGTGAAAAGGGAGGAGTTGAAGATTGTGCTATCCTCGTCGCCATTTCTCGAGGTGACGCCTGTCGAACGGTGCGTCCTTCTCTTGAATGTCGGGACATAATGATTTACAAGAGAAATCTTCATTTTCCCGGTAACGGAACCAAACTGATTTGTCAAAAATCAGTAGATATAATTTTAAGGAGAAAAAGGTAAATTCGTATAAATCGGGCTTAGGAGATATCTGAGGAATGAGTTGGTTTATCGAGAATTGATCAACTAGGTCAGTGCTGATTATGTTTCGAATATCCCGAAGTATCATATACCTACAAAACAAAGGAAGTTCAATGGGAATATGGATTCCCCGTTAACGCTTCGACGTTCAAGTCAGTTTAGAGCCTAATAAGTAATTTAGGATATCTGAAATTAAATGTCATTTACCTCCCACTTATTTCCTTTTTATATGCATTTTCCCAAGGAAGTCTCGTGATGGGTGTGAGTTCATGGGTCGGCCGTTATAGCGAACGAATTAGATCGTGTCTTGCCATTATAAAAAACGATCTTAAATCGTGGAGTTCATGGAAGAGAAAATCCACCATTGAGATAGTGGGGCCCCGCTTTTTGAGATGATTATTAATTTCTTGTCAATAATCATAAATTTACTGTATCAGCGAAGTGTTGGGTGGTTAATTTTAAGGTTAACGTTTTTGTCATTGACGTGCGTTATTGGCTATTCAATATATATATATATATATAATTAGTTACTTTATCATTAATTTTGATTGAAATTTTGTTATTTACTAAATTAATTAAAATAATCTTCTAACATTTATGATTTTTTTTATGTTTACATACTTATCTACGTCCCCTAGAGAAAAGGATAAGAATTAGAGTTATATTGTTTTACCAAAACTTGTCCAAATCACTCTAATCTTCATTTCCATTTCCAAAAACAAACAAAAATTAAAAAATTATATCAACTTAAAGAAATACCAATTCATGCGTTGGCATAATTATCCATTTCCTATATACTATTACGATACGCCGAACAGAAAACTCGAATTGCTTCGTTCTGATTTAGTTGACTATTTCTGATTTAGTTGCGTTGACTTATGTGAGGAAAGAGGAGGATAACCTTAATTTCTATCTAGTCCGGTCCGTGATCCGGTCGTACGTCAACATCGTCGACCTTTCTTTTCCGATGCTTCTAAGCCGGCGTCTGTCCTTTTTCTTCGTATTATACGTGCACGTACGTACGTACGCTGTAAAATAAGAGTTTTGGTAAAATAAGAAAACCCACTTTTACCTTTCTATTCTAATCAGAAACACGTGTGTAAAATAAATACTTTTCATCTATTTCTATCCATTCAAATAAATTAAAATTAATATTATTTTTTAATTAAATAAAGTAAAAGTTGATGGGACAAAAAAATAAAAGTATAAATGGATGAAAGAAATAATATTAATTTAATGAGTAAAAATGTTCAAATAATCAATCATTTCTTTATTTGCTTTTTATGATTTTTTTAAAATATATATATATATTTTCTTTCATTTTAAAAAGATTGGAACAAAGTCGTGGATGTACGCATGAAATATTATTATCCAGTAATTAAATATTTGCTTGTCAATAAATGCCATGCATCGTACAATTTCAAAATTAATAATTCCGTGTGAAAAATAATTATTTAATGTTAATTACGGAGTATTAATTTTAGAATATTTTAAATTATACGTATATTTAACTCTTTTTTTTATTTATTATTGGTTGTTTGTTTAAATATTTATTTTAAATGGTAATCAATTATAATTTAAAAAATTAATATTGGAGTTATGTGCATATAGTTTAAAATTCGTAGTCAATTTAATAAATATGATAGAAAATTTTAAGTGTAATTTAATATTATTCAAAAAGTAGCCATTTTTAAAAAAGTAATATTTATAGAAATAATTCAATATATATTATATTAAATTGAAATACTAATTACTAAATTGTATTATAAATAATACCACTTCGATACCTTCTTATTATACTTTGCCGCCATTCTTTACAGAAGATATTTACATTCATTCATTCGCAAAGAAGTTTAGAAGGAAGGAAGGAAGGATTCACATTGTGTTTTTCTGCAGAGTAATTTTGTTTTATAGATTAGAATTTGATGAAATTATGCACATTTTACTTTTAGTTTTCTTCAAAAAACTAAAACAATTCCTTGAACGGAAGTTTAATTTCGTCTGTCTGTTTTTTTTTTTTTTTTTTTTTGAATTTATTTTAGACAGGGGAAAGATCTGATTCTGATGCTGTTGTCGCCGGAGAGGAAGAAGATGGCGGTGAGAGATTTTCGGTTTCCGATTGGAATCGTCGTTCTATTAATCATGTTTTGCTTTGCTGCGAAAGCGGAAGCTGAAACAGGGAAAACAGAGGAATCATACTTGTTGTATAAAGATCCAAAGCAGCCGATAAATCGGAGAATCAGTGATTTGATGAGGAGAATGACTTTAGAGGAGAAGATTGGTCAGATGACACAGATTGATCGTGCCGTCTGTTCATCGGAAGTCATGAGAAATTACCATATCGGTATAGATTTACATTCAATTTGCGTGAACTTTCCTTATTTGGATACATTTTTCATCATCGCATTGATTGTTTTATTTTTCTGATAATAGGTAGCGTGTTGAGTGGTGGGAGTAGTTACCCATCCAAGTACGCTTCTCCTGAAGAATGGGTTGATATGGTGAATGATTTTCAGAAAGGTTCTTTGTCCACGCGTCTTGGCATACCTTTTATTTATGGTATCGATGCAGTTCACGGACACAACACTGTTTATAAGGCTACTGTATTTCCTCACAATATTGGCCTTGGAGCCACTAGGCAAGTAGTTCTAATGTTTTAGTTCATAATGTTTATTCATAATTACCTACATATATCTTTCAATCATGGTAAATAAATAAAAATAAAATTTAAATAGAGTTTTGTTTCCGTACCAATTTGTTTTATAGGGATCCTTCTCTGGTGAAGAAGATCGGAGCTGCAACGGCACTCGAAATCAGAGCTACCGGCATTCAGTACACTTTTGCTCCTTGTGTTGCGGTACTATTCCATCTATTTTATGCAGATTTGGTTATAAAAATATTTTAGTCATTTTATAATTAAAAAACACATTTAACGTGTTTTTTGACATTGATGATGTGAGCAGGTATGTAGAGATCCGAGATGGGGAAGATGTTTCGAAAGCTTCAGTGAAAGTACACAAATTGTTCAGGAAATGACTGAGCTGATTCCGGGACTACAGGGTGATATCCCTACGAACTCTCCCAATGGTTTTCCCTATATAGCTGGAAAGTAAGTAATCATCACTTGTTTTGATTTCATTTATTAATTTCCTGCCTTTTTTTGGAGTAGAAGTATACAGGTCTGTTCTTATATATATATATATATATATATGATGTATGTATATATGGTGGTTTGAATTTCAGGGAAAAGGTTTTAGCATGCGCCAAACACTTTGTAGGAGACGGCGGAACAACAAAAGGGATCAACGAGAACAACACCATAAGTAGCTGGAAAGATATGCTTAAAATTCACATTCCGCCTTACATTGATTCGATCTATAAGGGTGTTGGAACTATCATGATCTCATATTCAAGCTGGAACGGAAAAAAGATGCACGCTAATAAAGATCTCGTTACCGGATATCTCAAGAATGCTCTGAATTTTCAGGTAATAACAACCGTTTTATCATTCATATCGGATTGGAATTTGGAATTCAAACTCAACTCTCATGTTATTAATTGGGAATTAATTTTAGGGATTTGTCATATCGGATTCTGGGGGTCTTGAGAAGATTACTCCAGACTTTCATGGAAACTTCACTTACTCGATTTTGGCCGGGATCAGTGCGGGCATTGACATGGTTATGCTTCCGGACTCGCCAGAGGAGCACAAGGAATTCCAGAGTATTTTGGCGTACTTGGTGAAAAGGAATTTCATTCCCATGAGCCGAATCGACGATGCCGTGAGAAGAATTCTGAGGATAAAGTTCATTATGGGTCTATTTGAGAACCCTTTTGCAGATTATAGCATGATCAAGTACCTTGGACACCCGGTTAGTGAATTATTACTTCTCCCTCTGTTTTCTTTTTTTTTTTTTTTGGGGGGGGGGGGGGGGGGGGGGGTTTAATCTACCGGTTAGGTTAACTTCAATTTTTTTTTTTCAATTTCTTCAGGAGCATAGGAAATTGGCAAGGGAAGCAGTGAGGAAATCCATGGTGCTGCTAAAGAATGGCGAATATCTGGACAAGCCAATGTTACCATTACCAAAGAAAGCATCGCGAGTACTCGTTGCAGGGACACACGCAGACGATATAGGAAATCAATGCGGGGGTTGGACAATCGAATGGCACGGACAAAGCGGAAACCTCACAATCGGCACCACAATCCTCGAAGCCATTAAGAACACCGTCGATCCGGAGACAGAAATTGTGTTCGAGCAAAACCCTAATCCCGAATTTGTTAAATCAGGGGAATTCTCGTACGCCATTGTAGTGGTTGGCGAATTGCCTTACTCCGAATCATCCGGAGATAACTTGGATTTAACAATTCCTGAACCCGGACCTAGTATTATTACCAACGTTTGTAGATCAGTCAAATGTGCAGTGGTTTTGATCAGCGGCCGCCCTGTCGTAATTCGGCCATATTTAGACCAAATTGATGCTCTGGTAGCTGCGTGGCTTCCCGGAACTGAAGGCCAAGGTGTTGCCGATGTTCTGTACGGAGACTATGGTTTCACGGGTAAACTACCGCATACTTGGTTCAAAACTGTTAATCAGCTGCCCATGAATTTTGGTGATCCACATTATGATCCATTATTCCCATTTGGATATGGTCTCACCACTGAACCTCAAAATTTGAAGGCATATTATTAAATTGCCTTCTTATTTTTCTTTGCTTTTCAAAAATAAGGTCATTTTGAATTGTTTCATACTTGTATGATATGTAAAATAATTTCTTTTCATATTGAATAATGTTATTTAATATTACTACCTTAAGTTTTAGGATAATTAAGGATTTTATTTTTTGGTCCATTCTAGAAATGATTAGTTAAACTACTAGCCTATGGGATTGACCTGGCGCATTCACATCCCAAGAAATACATTCTTATTTCTTTTCTCCCATTGATTTATTAAATTTATCCGTATTAATAAATTATAAATAAAATTTTATTTTTTTATATACTACTTTTCTATGTATATAAAATACAATTCCATACCCAATCAAAAATATGGAAACCAAAGCATACATACACTATAAGGATGAAACCACCTTTAAATATAAAAATATGTAATCATAAAGGTACTGTTTGTATTCTCTTCGGTAATATATTTATAGATTAGTTTAAATATAAATTAATTTAAATGTATTTTTTTATAATGTGAGATTTAATATTGTGTTAAAATATATATATATATTGATTAGATTATAGAAAATTATGATTTAAAAAATGAAGAAAAATTAGTGTCAAATGTTTTGCTTAAAAGAAAATCAAGATTGGAAAGTGACTTATCTCGATTTTCCTTTTTTTAATATAAAAAAGAAAGAGATAACCAAAGCACGTAACTTTTTCATTATTATTATTTTCCTTTTTAAAGTCCAAGTCATGACATGGCGTTGTTATCCTTTTCCTGTGGTTGTTGAAGTAGACAGGCGAAAGCAGAAAGTTCGCCTGAACTGTTGCTTTCCTCCGATCACCGCCGTACGTTTGACATTTCCGCTCAGCAACCACTTGCGATTTAATTAACAATGTAAGGTAAGCTTTCTAATCTACGGTGGCCCGGTGGTGGTCCGGGTGGTCCGGCTTATCCTCAACGAATTTAATGGTTTCTGGTGGTGGTGGTCCTCAAATCTTTTATGCCAACTGTTGCCAATACACATCTTTAATATGATATTTTTTAACTTTTTATCTTTTAAATTTTAAAAAATATAATATATAATATAATATAAGTATTTATTACATTTTTGTTTTTTGGATCTCATCAGTTATTGCCCTATCAGGAAAGCATGGGGCAAATAAAAAGGATAACATAATTTATTTATTTAGTACCTTTAGCCTTTTTCGTATTTTGTCTCCATTAATAAAATATTTTAAATTAATTAATAATAAAATTCAAATCATATATTTTTCATTACGTCATTGTTTTTTAACTTCCTTGCAGCTTCTCTTTCAAGTTGCACAAAATCTTACCTAACTTTGATTAACTAACAACGGCGTTTATTTCTGACTTTTTTTTTTTTTTTCCTAATCTCTATTTTTAAATTTAATTTTCCTCTGTTTTCTGTAATTTGCTATAAAAAAGAAAAAAACAAGAGATGATGGGCATAAATGGTGTAACTGTAATGGTAGGACAGTTGTGTCGGCTAACTGAATATTGTGAAACAAAAAATTAAAATCGGTTTATTTTGTAAACAAAATATCCCACATCGATGAGAGATGTGATCATTAAAAAATAATATAAGTGACAATAACAAAATAAATACCAGAGCTCTCCTCCTTCAGCTTTTTGTCGAAGTCACGAAGTTGGACTTTCAGATTCTCATTAACCCGTTGAATGATAGACAGGTTAGAGGACTGCTTGTCCTTCTCCGCAACCACCATTACAACATTCTCTCCAGCTGAGCGGAGTTTGCCTTCTGCGACGACCAATGCTGCGTCCTTGGCAGAGAGTTGGTTCTCCAGCTCCTCATGCTTCTTCTCCAGGGCTTCCAGCTCAGCCCGCGAGGTCGCACCGTCAGAAGCATATCTGGAGAGATGGGCGATGAAGGCGGAGACCTGAGAAACAAACGACAAATGAGTGAATAAAAAGAAAAAAAAATAAGAAGTACCCACACTTCGGCTTGACGAATTACCTGAGACAGATGAGCCACGATGTGCCCGACCGTTATCTCCGGACTCATGGGAGACTCCCCAAGCTTCTGAGCCAAGTCGGAGTCCATGGTCCGGTGAAGAACCGCCCTCCCGAAGTACCTCCCGGACCTGCGATCAGACAAAGGAGGTTCACCAGGGGAGGCGAAGCGCGAATGATCTCGCGGGCCAAGGACTCCTGCTCCTTTCTTGACTCCGGCACTTTGAACCCCTCATGGGTCCAGGGGCAGGGCGAAGACCCAGAAGGACCGGCACCTTGAGCCTCCTGGAGTGCCACCCGGTCAGCTGTAGCGGGAGCCAGCTCCCTAAATTCTGAGGACTCCGACAGCCTCTGCCTCTGCGAAGTCCTCTGCCTCAACCCAGTTTCCTCCTCATCACGACCTCGTTTTGACGGGGGAGGACGGCTCTGCTCCTTTCCCTTGGACCGGGGTGGCGGAGACGAGACCCCGGCAGGGGAGCGAGTTGATGTGTTCGGGTTGCCGATGCCCGCAGACGGAGTCGCCGATGGAGGAATAGTAGATCGGTCCACGGCCCGGGGCGGGTTCACATCACCCCGCCTCTCCGAACCGCGGCGTTCCTCTGCCTGGCGACGTGCCATGAAATTTAGCCTCATATCTGTCACAATCAAACAAGATCGGAGTTAGCAAGCTAATATAAAAAAAAATCAAGCAACAAGACAAGCGACTCCGACAACATTCTACCCTTTGCTATTGGGCAGCCCGCACTCCGAGGATTTAGGCACTCCGGGTATTCATATGAAAACACCCTGTCGGGGTGCAATCTCCACATTGGGTACTTCTCGTTGTCTTCGAGGCCCAACTCTCTCCGCTGCTCATCCGCCGCCAGCCCGCCTATCCCACAGGCGTGGCGACTCTCGTCAGCGATAAGTTCGCTGGTCAGGAAAACTTTGGACTGAGTTTTGGGACCATCTCCTAACTCACTCCGGACAAAATCTAGGAATCTCCAATCCGAATCGGAGTACTTGGTGTTCCTCTTTACAGGGAGCCAAGTACGAAGTGCCTTACACTTCGGGGGAAATGCGAAGCCCGTTCTGGACTCCACACAAACTCACTTGTCTCTCCACTGACTTAACTTATTTGGAGGGGGTTCAAAAAGGGTGACTACACTAGGACGTGGGCGAAGTGACAAAGTGAGGTTGTTCATGCGAAGAACTGTGAAGAAAGTTCTCAACAATAACTCGGAGACCTCTACGCCTATTCTCCTACATAGTACAGTAAGGGCGACGAAGTACCTAACTCCGTTTGGGTGGACATGGGCGGGTTGACACCTAACTAAGTTCAAAAAGTCACAGAATGCGGGGTTCAAAGGTAAACTAAGGCCAGAAAGAAAGTGGTCGTATGAGATATGTACATAGGAGTTGGACATAACCCCGCACTCTTGAAGGTAGATTAACCTAAACCTACTTCGGTCAATCTCACTGGACAATAGGGGGAGATCTAAACTAATGGTGTTTCTCTTAAGGGCGAAGTCCCCCTCCAACCTGTTTTTGGTTTTCGGGAGTTCTTCGGAGTGGTCGGAGTCCGCATCCTCGCCTTCGAGGACGCTGGAGTCATGCAAGTCTTCGGACGATAAGCCCGCGACTGTAACTCTGCCACCCATGTGCCTAGACAACCTAGGGTCTAAGGGGATCGCCTCGGGGATACTCGGGTCGGCGTCAGATCCTTCGGCCGGAGTACGGACACCTCTTATTGTTAAAATTCCATCGACCATTTCTGGTGGCCGCTCGGAGTCAGCCTCATGTTCCCCTTCACGGGAGCTCTCCTCACTCGAAGTACTGACACTCTCATGGTTGGCAGGTCTGGATCTATCAAAGCATGTTTGGGAAGTGGAGCTTGAAGAGCTAGACTCCACCTCGACTACAGGGACTTCGGGACTCTCTGAATCCGACATATCTACAAGCACAAAACAAAAAATCATATCAGAAAACTAAAGTCCACTCACTCCGGCTACGACCAGTCCATCATTTCAAAAAACTAAAAGACCGCTCACTCCGCCTTCAACCAGTTCATCAATCCAGAAAAATTCTCGCCCAAGAAACCCATCCTAAACTTACTCCAAATGTCTATAACCACCCTTTTTCCCATAAAAAATCGTTTCACCGACAAAGCCCTCAAAAACACACTAAAATCCTCAAAAACACCCAAACTCGAAAAAAACACGCAACCACAATAACAGAAGCAAAAGGAAAGCAGAAGAAGAAAACCGAAGGCCATAATGCCCTCTCTTACCTGAGATAGTGTAGGTGATGGAGGAAAACCGGGAATGATCACGGGAAAATGGTGAATCACCGGGAGAAAGTCAAGGGAAACGGGAGAACCTTTTAGTGAGTTTGGGAAGAAAATGCAGAAAACTTTTTAAGTTTGGGAAAGAAATGGCAGAATTTCGCAAGATTGAAGAAGGAAAGGTAAAAAAGAACTTCACTAAGGCAAGCGACTATTTATAGAAGGGGGGGAAATTTTCAAAAAACCGTGAAGCTTCCCCAACAAGCTTCGCCCGACCTGACTCCAGCCGGGTCGCAGTCACACCAGAGGTCACACCTTTGACAGCTCATGTGCGGCGCCATCATTATGTGCCCGTGGGGAAGCGCGATCGATGCCTCCTCTGAGCACGCAAACGGCCAGCCGCCCTCTCGGTAACCGAACAGCCATCATGGGGATCTGACCCCACGCCAGGAAAGTCAACCGTCACCGGATACTTCAACTACCCCGTCAACGTGTCCGGGCTCGCCAAACTCACAACGAGTCACAAAAATACCTCATCAGGTTACACCTCTTCACCAGGTGTTACACCTCTTCGCCAGGTTGCACCTCTTCGCCAGGTCGCACCTCCTCGGGTAACTTATGCCCACTTCGGGATGCTTACGCTCACTTCGGGTTGCTTAAGACCACTTCGGGTTGCTCACACCCATTTCGGGTCGCTCACACCCATCTCGGGTTGTTTACACCCTCTCAGGTTACTCTCACTGCGGATTACACCCTCTCGGGTTACACCTTTTCAGGTTACACATCCTCAGCTCACACTTGTTCAGAAACTATTAATGACAACAGCCCAGAGAACAATGAATTTCTAGTACCGTCGAAGAGAAAGAAAAGTCACTCTTCCACTTCGACAAGGGGCCACTGAGAGGTATGAAAATACCCTCACGCTGACAAGGTAAATGACACTAAGCACATGGGACTCACCGAGCATACGTGTCCGCCACCTGGCATGGCTTGACATGCCCCACTTCGCTAACACATCCGACTCCACCAAGAATGTCGAGGCCACTCCGCCTCGCCTCGTGCCGAAGTCACTATACTTCAATCACTTTGATCAAATTCACTGATCAACCGCATTTCTGATGGTCAACGTTTGACTCCATAAAAGATCACAATCAAAGATTCCCCTAACAACCTACTAAAAGGGGGGATCTCATATCTTTCCCACAAAATCCGGTAACCATCAGATTTCACTAACAAATCACCCAAGCTACTTGAAGGGTGGCAAAATCCCTATAAATACCACCCCCGTACAGGTAACGAGGGTAAGACCAGATTACACTACTCATCTCTCTCTAATTACTTATCTTACAGTCAAATCATTACTTATCTTACAGTCAAATCACTGACTTAAGCATCGGAGAGTTTACCGGAAACCCTCCACCCTCCGGATAAACTTTACTATTTTGCAGGCCTAGCATTGCAAGACAACAATCCTTCTACGACACGTAGATAATCAAGGTACAGGTACTTTGCAGAGAGACACCATCAAACGACGTCGAATCACTGACACGTGACATCAAACCGTTTTTTGACGAATCAAATATAAGTGACAATAACAAAATAAATACCGTAGATTCCAATGATGATATTATAAAATATCATTAAATTTGCACATATTTGTTTTTTTTTTTTCTTCTAATTTTATGATCACCATGACAACCTCACTCTCAGAAATAACCAATAAATGGGGTTGTCTACATTTCCCGTTTTATCGTCTCTATTATTATTGGATCATTAACAAAAATAAATAAATAAAAGTGAATTAAAAAAAAAAGTTATTGGATGGTATTATATATTTTTATTTTCTTCAAGTGGATAGTATTATATGTGTATATATATACATACTAAAAGTTAGGAGATTCTTCACAAGTCAGAACTTTAGAATCAACAAAGATAGTAACATTGTAAGAGGAAATTTGTTCTTGGGCTTCCTTTCTATAATCTATACTCCACAAGTGAGCTCCATTTTTTGTTTTAATTTGTTTCTTCTTCCAGAGAAATTCTGTAAGAATTATCCAGTCCCCTTATGGGAGATTATACTTTTTTTTTTTTTTTCAGATTAGATTCTATCAAAAAACCATTTTGTCGCATGTAAAAAGCAGGGGGCTCCGTGTCGCGTACTGGATTTTGCAGGGACATGATGATGGAAATGGTGGCGAAGGGGAAAATGGAGAGGACAAGGAATTCTCTGTTTCTGATTATTGGAGTTCTAGGGATGATGATATTCTGCTTCTCTGCGGAAACAGAGGCGGGGTACTTGGTTAGATACAAAGATCCGACCCAGCCGACAAATCGGAGAATCAATGACTTGTTGAGGAGGATGACTTTAGAGGAGAAGATTGGTCAAATGACACAGATTGATCGGATGGTAGCATCTGCTGAAATCATGAGGAAGTACCATATCGGTATTATTATTATTATTCGCCTAATTCATTGGTTTATTAATTTTTTACTGATTTTTATTTATACGGCTGTTTTTTTGCTTGATCAATGATCATAGGTAGCTTATTGAGTGGTGGAAATAGTTACCCATCCAAAACCGCTTCCCCTGAGACATGGATTGATATGGTGAATGGTTTTCAGAAGGCTTCCATGTCCACACGTCTTGGCATACCCATGATTTATGGAATCGATGCAGTTCACGGACACAATACTGCTTTTAATTCTACAATATTTCCTCACAATATTGGCCTTGGAGCCACTAGGCAAGTAGTTCAACTGTTCATCTTCAAATTGAAAAGGCTTTGCTTGATTGATTAATTAGTAATAAATTTTCTCTATCTTTCTCGTCCCTTGTACAGGGATCCTGCGCTGGTGAAGAAGATCGGAGCTGCAACGGCTCTGGAAGTCAGAGCCACCGGCATTCCGTACACTTTTGCACCTTGTGTTGCGGTATTCAATTTCAAACCTAAATTACATATATACATATGTATGATATGTAAATTTCCTTCTGTTCTATCTGGTGCAGAATTTGTTATAATTTTGCTTGTGTTATGCATAATTTGCGATCAGGTCTGTAGAGATCCCAGATGGGGAAGATGTTTAGAAAGCTACAGTGAAGATACCCAAATTGTTCAGGCAATGACAGAGGTGATTCCGGGATTACAGGGAGATATCCCTAATAATTCTCCCAAGGGTGTCCCCTACGTAGCAGGAAAGTAAGTATTCTTGACTTGCTTTGATTTGATTTGATTTGATTTCCTGCCCCCTTTTTAGAGTAAATGGCTCTGTTCTTATGGTGACTTTAATTTCAGGGAAAAGGTTTTAGCATGTGCCAAACACTTTGTTGGAGATGGTGGAACAACAAAAGGGATCAACGAGAATAACACAATAAGTAGCTGGAAAGAACTGCTTGAAATTCACATGCCGCCTTACTATGATTCTATCGCTAAGGGAGTTGGAACTATTATGATTTCCTTCTCAAGCTTGAATGGAGTAAAGATGCATACCAATAAAGATCTTATTACTGGCTTTCTCAAGAATGATCTGAATTTTCAGGTAATGAACCTTTTTTCACATAAATGTTTCTTTGTATGTCATTGCCATGGCTATCTTATATATATATATATATATATGTGTGTGTGTGTGTTTGTAATTTTATTTCAGGGATTTGTCATCTCTGATTCTGAGGGTCTTGACAAGATCACTCCCAATTTTCATGGAAACTACACATATTCAGTTTTGGCTGGCATCAATGCCGGCATTGACATGGTTAGTCCTTTTTGGTATGGTCAAAAGTTGTCAACATTTCTTCAAGCCAATTGAGTCCAATACTAATTCAAAGCCTGAAAAAAAATGCAGATTATGGTTCCAGAGAAATATGAGGAATTCCAGAGTACACTGGCCTACTTGGTGAAAGGGAATTTCATTCCTATGAGCCGAATTGATGATGCTGTGAAGCGAATATTGAGGATAAAGTTCATGATGGGTTTATTCGAAAACCCATTTGCAGATTATAGCATGACCAAGTACCTCGGACATCCGGTTCGTGGATATATATTATTACTGATTGAGAACACATTACACTGTTAATGGTTTGAATTCCTCTTCTTGTGCTTAAAAAAAAAGATGCAATCTTGGAACAGGAGCATAGGGAATTGGCGAGGGAAGCAGTGAGGAAATCCATGGTGCTGCTAAAGAATGGTGAATATCTGGATAAGCCAATGTTACCATTGCCAAAGAAGGCATCCAGAGTACTCGTTGCAGGGACACACGCAGATGATATAGGCAATCAGTGTGGGGGTTGGACAATTCGGTGGCATGGAGAGAGTGGCAACATCACTGTTGGTAATGTTTGGATCATTAAACTATCTGAAATGAAGAAAAAAGAAAAAAGGATCAAGGAATAAACTCCTTTTTTCTGTGTGTCTGTGCAGGTACCACCATCCTCAAAGCCATTAAGAATACTGTTGATCCAGAAACAGAAATTGTCTTCAAGGAAAACCCGGATGCTGCATACATTAAGTCAGAGGATTTCTCGTACGCAGTAGTTGTAGTGGGAGAATTGCCTTACTCAGAGACAGTAGGAGACAGCTCAGACTTGGCAATTCCTGATCCGGGACCTAGTATTATCACGAACGTCTGTCGATCTGTCAAATGTGTGGTGGTTCTGATCACTGGCCGCCCCGTTGTGATCCAACCATATTTAGACCAAATTGATTCTCTGGTAGCTGCATGGCTTCCGGGAACTGAAGGCCAAGGAGTTGCGGATGTCCTGTACGGAAACCATGGTTTCACAGGCAAACTTCCACATACATGGTTCAAGACTGTTGATCAGCTGCCAATGAACTTTGGTGATCCACATTATGATCCACTGTTCCCATTTGGATATGGTCTTTCTACAGAACCTGAACCTCTACTAAAGGCATCTTATTGAAGCCCTTCTTTATCCATGTCATCAAAATTCATCTGTGCATTTTTTTTTAAGCACTTCATTGTTTGGTGAAGAAACATAATGAAATCACCAGATCATGTACTGATTTGTATTCTAAATACAAGTCCAAAGATACATCGTGTGATGTTATGCACCACCATCTTTTTGCAAGTCATCATGTGTGTATATATATATACATAGTTCCATCAAACACATTAGTCTGTGTATGAAGTCAACAAACCATCCCTACAACACTCCCACTGAAAGCAAATGCAGTAGTAGCTCAACAAACAATAGGAAAGTGGAAAACAAAAATATATCAAAAGTTTCACTTATTCATTATTAGACAACACAGAACAGTATATGTATACAAGTAGGTAGATATACGTGTACATACAAGAAGTGAAGTTTGAAAAGCAAAATGAGGCAAAAGAGCAGAATGTATTTAGGAAACAACAGCTAGTTTTGGATCTTGTGTTTTTCCCACTGTAATTTTAGGACCTTGAGCAGGAATGTGATCCTCTGCTCCTTTAATCAACCTCAATACATCTTCCTTTTCCTTCAAAAGACCTTCAATCTTCGTATTAATTTTCTCCAACTTCTTCTTCAGCTTTACAACATCGCTATCCTTATTCTTCGTTTCGTATTTTCTTTTCTTCTTATCATTGTCCTTTGCTTCCTCTTCCTTGTCTGATATTTCTGCTTTTCCTTCTATTTCAATCTCCCTAACTTCACCCTTGCATCTCTCATCATCTTTGGTCTTTTTCTGTTTCTTTTCTTTCTTTTTACTACTGTCCTTGCTCTTTTCCTTATCTCCATCAGCTTCCTCATTAGATTCTCCATCCTTCACTTCTTCCTTCTTCTCCTTCTTGTTCTTCTTCTCCTTCTTGCTCTTCTTCTCTTCCTTTTTCTCCTCCTCCCCGGAATTTCCTTTCAATTTCTTTTCCTCTTCAACCTCCTTATCTTTCTTCTCCTTTTTCTTCTTTTTACCTTCCTCTGCTTCTTCAACAGCTTCACCATCTAACAAATTCTTGGTTTCCTCTGTTTTCAGTTTCTCCTTCTCATCCTTTTTATCCTTGTCTTTCTTCTTCTCTTCCGTTTTCTCTTTGGATTCTATCTTATCCTTGACTAAATTTTCCTTTTCTTCCTCCCTTTCCTTACCTTCTGTTTCGCCTTTTTCATCTTTCTTCTTCTTTTTCATTTTGCTCTTTTCTTTCCCTTCTTCTGCATCCTCAGATTCAGCACCTTCCTCTGACTTGTCCTTCTTCTTGTTTTTATTCTCTTTCTTATTTTTCTTCACTTCTTCAGAATCCACAATCACACTTTGCTTCGGCTCTTCATCAAGTTTCTTTTCTTTCTTTTTCTGTTCCTTGGTTTTATCTTCATCTTCCTCCTCCTCTTTCTTGGCTTTATCCTTCGATTTCTTTCCATCCTTTTCATCTGATTCCTCATCATCCTTATGCTTTGGTTTTTTCTTTTCCTTCCTTTTTGTTTTCAATTCAACATCATTTTCTTTCTTCACTTCTCCATCTGCCTTTTTGACCTTGCTCTCAGCATTGAGATGGATTTCTTCCTTCTCCATCTTTCCCCCTTCCTCCAAGATAACCCAAGAATTGTCTTCCATTTTAATTCCTTCCTTCAGAGATACAACAAGCACTCACCCCCAAATCTTTAAGATGCCTGAGAAAATCAAAATAAAAATGTCATCTATGCATTAGTACATAGATCATCCACATAAAACACTTTCTTTCAACTATTAACTTGTTCATACATCATCATACTTAAAATTCTGACGGAAACCCTCAAAAAATGACAAAGTAATTGCAGGAATAAAGCTATGATAAACATTCGCATTCACTTTCCTTATTAGAATCCTCGTAAAAACACATATTGATTATCTTAAAGAAATGTAATAAAATGATCATACAAACAACCTAGCTGCCCAGTTTTCCAACAAGATCAACCAAAAAAGAAAAAAAAAAAAAAAACCAACATTCCGGGAATCACAATAAATAAATCAAAAAGGGAAAAATAAAACACCTGAGAAAATCTGACAAACTATAGAAGCTGAAATCCCCGAGAAGAAAAAACAAGAACTCGAGCTCGTCCACTTTAAGACTGTCCCAGATCTCGCTATGTTTCCTCCAAATTTATAATAGGAAAAAAAAAAGAAAAAAAATGGCGAAATCCCGCGTAAGGAAGAAGGGGAAAAACGCGGATCTTTTATGCCTTTAGGCTGTCATTATTATTCTAACGGCAATCCCCTGTACCCTGAACTTTCTTGTATTTCGATTTTTTCCCAGATCATTCACTTCAATTTTCACCCTTAAACTTATAAACATCACATAAACTTATAAAAATCACAAAAACTTATATATATATATATATATAAAGTTTCATAAAGAAAATATCTCCTGTCCATAAATATATATATATCTATATTATATCCATTTGAAATTTATTTATTACTATATATATAGAACGAGAGATAAAAAAACAATTAGGGTGAGATCCATAATTTAAGAAAAATATAAGGGTATGTTGTGGGGAAGCAAACACGGACACGGAGGGAGTACTTGGAGATTAAGGAAAATACGAGGAGAGATTTCTGGCTTTGTCACCTTCCCATTTAAAGTCACTCGCCTTCTTGAATCGACATCTGGCTTCCAGATTTAGATTAGACTCTGGAACTTGCTCTAATCCATTTTTTCCACTTTTCCCCTTTGCAACGCAAGTTGTAGGAGGTAGACATTTTTTTTAGCTTATCTAAAAGTTATGATAAAATTTCTATTATTCTTAGAGAATATGTGTAATTCTTATATGATAAATAATTTTAATATAATTTTTAGATGTGGAATTTGATTGATATATTAATTATAATTTTAAAGTTTACATATAATAATATCAAAATAATACATAAAATAAAATAAAGAATTTCAGATTCTTACTTAACAATCTCTTAAAAAAAAATTATACAAATAAATAACTAAAAACAGGAAATAACATTAACAATACATTAAAAAAATTTTAAAATCTTATTTAAATATTCGATCTTCAATTTACTATTTGTGAAATTTTATCTTCTTGTTTCAATTTAATCTTAAATTATATAAATAAATAATGAAATGAAATTAAACTTGTAATATTAATCCAATATATTTAAACAATATTGTTTAAATAATTAATTAGACCAATCCAAAAATTACACGTTTGATTAAATTTATTTCAATTGTATTAAACATAATTAATTAAATAAGTTGAAATATTTAATCTTCAAAATTTTTAACATAGTTTAAATATAAAGTTTTATAATAAATGTAAATATGTTCCGTATTTATTATAATTATAAAATTTACATTAATACTATATTTGTGATTATTTTTCTTATTTTAAATAAGTTTCATTTTATTAAAAAAAACTTTTAGATATTTTCTAAAGTTTTTAGAAAATTTTACTTACTTTTGTTTCTTTTCTTTAATGGCTAATAACCTTTTTGGTGTAAAAAAGTTAACCTAACAACCTAATGTTTGTATCTGTAATATATATATATATATATATATATATATATGCATATATTTTAAATCTTTAAATGAAATAGAAGATAAATTTAAATATAAAATTTAAATTTAAAATATTTTATATATAAATACAACAAATAATACATTTTTATTTAGTATTTTTCTTATATTAATAGTTCTAACATAAACATATTAAAAGTTATTTATCATATTTGTTATGATCCGAATTATTATATAATTGAATTAAAAATTAAATATTTAAATCTATCATTTGATCAAGTAAATATTGTATTTTTTAGTATTATTATTATTGTCCGTATTCAATCAGAGAAGAATGAACTTAAATATTAAATTATTATTATTATTTAATTTCGAAATATATTAAAATATATAAAAATAATATTATATAAATTTATTTTGAATTTTTAAGTAATCAATTTGATGAAGTGTAAAAAAAAATTCTTCTAAGTTATAATGTTTTATTGAATTTTATTTTATATTTTAAATCAAATGTTATTTAATTGATACATAAAAAATAATACAAATAATTTAAAGTGACTACTCTATTTGTTTATAAAAATATGCAAACTTAAAATAAAATAATAATAACAATACATTTATTGTTATTATAATTTTATTAACAATTTTTTATTAACTTTATTGTAAATAAAGTTAATAAAAAATTTTATCAACAATTATTAATTAATTTGTTACTCATAATAAGATATCATGACTTTAAAAAGTCTAAAAAATATTACTTAAAAAAAACTATCAATTAATTTATATATTTTATGTATTTAAAAATTTGGGAGAAGATCTTCTAATAATTAAAAATTAAACAAATAACAATATAACTAACTCTCAAAATTAATATTTATAATTTTATTAAAAATAAAAACATTATAATTTACATTATTATTATTTTTTAATTATTTGAAGAGAATTAAAAAATAAAATATGTAAAATAATAGAAGAAAATAAATTAAAGTATAAACGAATCATGTGGAATGTGTAGTGTAGGAAAGAACAGGCTGTAACTGTAAGTGGAACTCAACAATGGAACGCGCAAACATCCAATTTTTAATAATTTTTATTTATTATATTTTAAATAACTTAACTATATTATCTTATCTAAACATACACTTCACAATTTTAAATATATATTATTAAATAAATAAATAAATATTAAGAACACGTCATACTTTTACTTATTATTTTAAAAATCATAAATTTCATACATAATAAAATAAAATTTAATTTGTATATGAGTAACAATTTACATAAAATATTTTAAAATGACACATTATTATTAAAGCAAATTGACATAAATAGTTCTCAAACTATAAAGATTTGATGATATTAGTCCCTAATTTTTTTTTTTGTAGAATTGATATCTGAACTATAAAAAAAATTATAATATTGGTCATTCCGTTAAAAAAATTTAAGAGTATTTATATAACTATATTATTTAAATATATTTAATAATAAATAAATTGACATTAATAATCCAAAATAAAAAATGTCTGGTGACATTGGTCCCTAAATTATAAGAAAATTGTGAGATTGGTCATTACCTTAAATATTTAATATATTTATATCATTATATTATT
This sequence comes from Asclepias syriaca, assembly GCA_027405835.1. NCBI lineage: Eukaryota > Viridiplantae > Streptophyta > Magnoliopsida > Gentianales > Apocynaceae > Asclepias > Asclepias syriaca. The sequence continues at coordinate 3,403,999 of CM049927.1, read as the reverse complement.
TAAATATATTTAATAATATATAATATATATATATACATATAAATACATTTCATGTTTATTCTTCTTTGTCTTCCTCCCCTTTCTTCTCTTTCCTTTCCACTTTTTTTATTTTTAATTTTTAATAAATAAAAAGTTTGGAGAAAATTATTTAGTGCAAATAATAAAAAAATTAGATGAAGATTTTTTTTTTTCAAACAAAAAGATCACTTAGAAGAAAAGATAAAAAAAATTAAAAATTAAGAATGATATTAAAATATTATTTGAATGTATATGTATATATACCTCAAATATTGTGCACCCTTTAGGGGATAGAAACTAATGTAATGGTGTCAGTAATACACTTTATTTAAATAGTGTAATAATATAAATACATTTTAAAATTTTTTTTTCTTAACAAAATCTTTTTAACCATAGGACCAATATCACAATTTTTTTATAATTTAAGGACTAATTTCACAAAAAAAAAATAATTTAGAGATCAATATTACTAAATATTTATAATTTTAGAATTATTTATGTCAATCTACTTATGATTTAAATAGTGTAGTGACATAAATATTCTTGAATATTTTTTACTTAACCAAATGAATAATGATACAATTTTTTTATAATTAGAGATTTTCGAATATATTAATAATATATATATATATATATTATAATATATATATATATATATATATATATATATATATATTGAGAGTGAAAGCACTGAAATGAGTCTTACCGAACTCAGTGCGGCGGTGATTGGGGGACAATCACAGATCCGGCTGCCCCGCCACCAACCTCTCTCCGGAACATTCCTTAAAACTTATTTTATCTCTCCGGACAACCAGGTTGGAAAACTTCAGTCTCCCACAAATTAACATTTCACCATTATTATTAAATTTTACTATATATTTATATATATTAAAAAAATTAATTAAAATATAATAAAAGGATAAAGTCAATTAATAATTTGATATAATATTTTTTTAGATTGACAAAAATATTAATAATTTATTTGGTAGGACAAAAGTAGAAATTATTACTGCTATAATAAATTTAGTTTCTTTTTTTTTTAATTAATATATTTTATCTATAATAAAAAATAGTTGGGATAAATATTTTTTAGATTTTATATTTCGTATCCAACTCATGATATATGGGGGTTGAAATATTAATAAATAATTAAAATATTTATTTTAAGGAAAAAAAAGGTTTAAAAAACCGGGAAGCTGTCTTCACGCCTAATCGCTGAATCTTGAATATTGCCTCATTCTCTCTCTCCTGCTTTTTTCTGGGCTTCGTAGTTTGTTGTTGTAAATACGAAAAGAAAACAAAATACAAAATAATTTTCTCTCTCTCTTTCCCTCTCTCTCTCTCTCTCTCTCTCTCTCTCTCTCATCATTTTTGATATACAAATCCTCTCTTTCTTCCCCTCCAGAAGAGAAGAGAGAGAGAAAAGGGAGATCTCTTCTCCCATTACTGTTAGATAATTTTAAATCTCTCAAAACCTCTCTGCATTATTTTGGATTTCTTCCAACATGAATGATCTCTTATCGGTAACTTTTTTTTTTTTTTTTGGGTTTTTTTCCTTCTTTTCTAAGTTTTTGCAATTTATGTAGTCGTTAAATTTATAGTATCTTATTCTGTAGCTAGATAGCTCATTAATGTTTGGATCATTCCTTTTTGTCTTGTTATTATTATTATTATTTTTGTCTTGTTGTCTTTTGGAATTTGAGCATGGAGATTTGATGGAAAATTCCCCTTTTAAAAATCGTGGTATTGAATTGTTTGTTAGAGCTTTTCTTTTAGCTAAATGTGAGAATGTGCTTTTTTTTTTTTTTTTTTTTTTTTTTGCAACGGAAAAGTGTTTTAGAAAAAATCATCATCTTTCGGATGCAATGTGGGGTCAGAATCGAGGAATTAGAATAAAATATTGAGAATGGAAGCAAGGAAGTATAAGGAAATTATTGAATTTATTGCCTTGGAAGTGAGAATAGATTTGAATGGAGGGGAACAGTTCAACAATTGGCTTTCAGCTTTTCTTCCTTAGAAGAAACCTTCAATTATTTTCAACTGGGTAGAACATGCGCAAAAAGGGCAAGGAAGTTGCCCTTCATTGACAAAATGAGCGTTAGAATAAACAGATGAAGTTTATATATGTCTTGGTTCTTTTCTTTTTATCGGCATTTAGGTTTTAGAGCGTGAAGGTGATTCTGGAAGCTACAAGCTACCAGCTTGTTGAAAATATCATTATTCTTTCTTTCTATTTGATGCTGACGTTTGCTTCATATGAATTTTGATAAGTTTCTGCTGCAATCTTTTTTATACTTTATCAGTCAGATTCTATATATGTTTAAGGAATTCTTAGATGGACTTAATAATGAAGATCCTGCTTAATTTAGAAAGTAGAATGAACTCAAAATCCATATATGATAGATAGAATAATCTAATGATCATTTTACTTTTCTATATTAAATTTTAAATTCCAGGTAACCAACTATTATAAAACTTTTGTTTTTAGAACTGACACTTTTATTCTGCTATCTGCCTTTTGTGCAGGGTTCATTTGTGATCCCTCGGGATCAAAACTCTAACAATGGGGACATTGAGATGGGAACACATCGACCCATGAACTCAGGGGAACTGGGTCTGGACAATTTCTTTAATAAGGTGAATTTAAATAATTTACTGTTCTCTCTTTGTGATTGGAAGGAAAATTCTGCGGCATTGTCTCTATACGTACCTTTTGTCTTGTGGGATTAATTTTCACATCATTTTCTAAAACTTTTCATTTCTTGACAGGTTCAAGAGATTGAGAAGCAATATGAGAAACTGAATAAGCTACTTAAAAAGCTTCAGGTACTGATACGGTCATCCTCTCATATATTTGTTTTTACTTTAAAGGCATTAGGTATTGATAAGCTTATCCGTTCCAAGTTTTTTCATATTGCCAAATCTACTTCTCTGCTTTTGCACCCTAAGCCCTTCTCTATATTACTTATGCTGCTTCTGTTACTTCTTTCGATCTTTTTGCCTTATTAATTCTGAGCATCACAAAAAAATTGTTACTTAATAAATTTGATTAAAAATTTACTTCAATTTTCTGTTTTTAAATGAAAAAAAAAAAGGAGCTTAATGAAAAGCTGGAATTCGTATTCACCATATTTGGAATTCAGTACCATGTTTTCCTCATAAAGAGGAAGGGGACATAAGGCAATCAGTTAGATTCATCCCCCATATTCAATTCTTCAAACTTGTCAAATCAAATTTATAGGGTTTATTTGTTATACAAATCAATGTAAGATCCATTCTTGAAAGAATTTGAAGTTCTTAGGCCCTGTATTGTATGGGTTTTATGGTGCCATTTGCATTTCACTCTCTTTATTAACACAAGAATTCCTTAATGGTATCTGCAGGATGCTCATGAAGAGTCAAAATCTGTGACTAAGGCTGCCTCGATGAAAGGTAATAGACTTGAACTTGTAGTTAACTTCAATATGCTCAGCTCAGTTAGGGGTAGCAGTTTGTATTTGTATACATGCTACACAATTTTTGTTCTTTTATCATGCTAAGAGAAATCTTCAGCAGCAACATCCTTTAACAGCTTGAGAAAGATGTTCAGATGAAGTTGCAGGATTTGATTCATATTGGATTTCTTCATTCATCTTCATCTTTCTTTGCTCTAGTTTGCTTCGCATCTACACTTCCATTTTCCTTTTGTTTAATTTTCATAAGAGAAAAACTATACACAAGGTACCAATTAAGCACTGAACCACTTACTGATGAAGATCACTATACATTGCATTAATCTTATTAACATAATGCATTAAACAGTGTGAGAAGTGTCATTAATGTTGTACCAAAATTTTTACTTCTGGTTCCGCCAAAGTTGGTGGCATGGTGCCTTAGTTTTACTTAGTAGTCTTGCCTCTTCTTTGTAAGATTCATTATTTTTTCCCCATAATAAACAGTAGGTGAGACATAAATACATGGTTGATAACATAAATAACACTCCTTTATTCTGGAGACTGGATTAGTGGATTTCATATTATTGTATATCAAAGTAGTTGCTATATTGTACATTTTATTATTTTGTTAATTCTATTTTCGCAATTTCATCATGATCCCAGTGATGATTAATAATTGCAGCTATTAAGCAACGGATGGAGAAAGATGTCGATGAAGTTGGGAAAATTGGCCGTTTTATCAAATCCAAAATTGAGGACATTGATAGAGAAGTATGGCTTATATTTCTTCCTTTAATTACTTTTTCTATGGAAATGCGTATCAAAGAGTTCTGAGTTGTGACAAACATCCTTGTTTTCTGTCCAGAATTTAGCCAACCGACAAAAGCCTGGATGTGGGAAAGGATCTGCTGTAGATAGATCAAGATCAGCAACAACAGTGTAATCTAGATACCTTTGGCTCTTCTCTTTCCTGATTCTCGTGTCTTTGATATTGTCCCTGAACTAGCATAGTTATTACTCACTTTAATATCAATTTGTTTGTTCTTGTCTCTTTTCAAGTTTACAAATGCTTAAAATATTGCCAAGTTTCTGTCATACACTGATGCCAATTCTTGAAGAATGTGCTATTAAAGTAATTGTCCTTATTGATTATCCGCTTCTTGTTGGTTGAAGATAAATCTAGAAGAAAAGGCTTATTGGGCTGCATCATTGGATCTTGTTAAATAAATCCTTGCCGTTGATAGGTGTCTGTTCATTTTTCTTCAGCACATAATATAGAGAATGGGGTTTAACTTTTCGGGATTCAAATTATTTATTTATTTTCCTTAAACAAGATAACACAAATAGGTCCTAAAGTGTCAAAATTGTTTCCAGTGTTATAAGTCTTTTTTGACTCTTGAGACTATTGTAAGAACAAAAATTGTCGTACAATTGTAGTTGCACTTAAAGCCGAGTCTTTTTATGTGACTGTACGGTGATTTAACCTAATTAATTTCTTGAAAGTGTTGAAGACAAATATTCTAGGCCTTCATGTTTCTCTACGACAAGCTTTCAATTCTAATAATTGTGATGAATTGGTAAACTAATTTTCCTTTTTTTTTTTTTTTTTTTTAATTTTGGCATTTGAATCTAGCAATAAGTTTCTATATCTTGAAAGAATATTCATTCTTATGCTGAGTTAGTTACATAACCTGCATTGATATGTGATTATCAAGATGTTGTTTATCAGATTGATATATATATTTTTTCTTTTGACTATTTGTTGCAGCTCTCTGAAAAAGAAATTCAAAGACAAAATGTCTGAGTTTCAGGTTGGTCCATCCAATCAATAAAAAGTGTTTTTATTTTTTTCCCTCCCTCTCAATATATCTCATTTGTGAGTCTGCTTGCAGACCCTAAGAGAGAATATCCATCAAGAGTACCGTGATGTTGTTGAAAGGCGTGTATATACAGGTTTTTAGATTCATAACTTACTAACTGATAACTGTTTGCATCTTTTGTGAGAGATTCTGGTGATATATGCTAACTTCTTTTTTTTGGCAACTTTATTTTATCTGGTCACCAGTAACCGGAACTCGAGCAGATGAAGAGGTGAAAAATAGTCTTCTTTAGATTCTGAAGCACTTAGATTTTATCTCTGTATGAACTTTCTCTTACTATTCAGCTTTCTTCTTACCAGACTATAGATCAGTTGATAGAGTCTGGGGATAGTGAACAAATCTTCCAAAAAGCGATTCGAGAACAAGGGCGTGGTCAGGTTGGCTAAACTTTTATTTTTACCTACTTCTGCTGTGACTTTCCCTATATAAAATTCTTGCATTAGCTACCAAAATAACTTATAGCTGGTTCTTTGTCTTGTGTCTTGCAGATAATGGACACACTTGCAGAAATTCAAGAGCGTCATGATGCTGTCAGGGAATTAGAGGGAAAACTTCTTGATCTGCAACAGGTATTATGCCATTTGCCTTTTGTTGCATACTTTTGTGGGGGGATGAAGTAAAACATTAATGGCATTTCAACTTCAGTCAAAGGTCTGCACTTTTTTTTTCATGTTACATGTGTTTTGGTTACAAAAACTTGATGAAGAGTTGAAGAACGGATATATTTTCATTAATATTTCATATATTGAGCTTGTTTCTCACTTGAATCATTTTATTTATGCAGATATTTTTGGACATGGCTGTACTGGTGGATGCTCAAGGGGACATGCTGGATAACATTGAATCCCAGGTTAATTGAAGGTCCTTGCCAGTTGTATACAGATTTTACATTGATTTCTCAACTGACTCGACTCTTTCTTGCCATTAATTATATTTTTTTAGGTTTCAAGTGCTGTAGACCATGTGCAGTCTGGGAATACAGCTCTTCAAAAGGCAAAGAAGTTGCAGAAGAACTCCAGGAAATGGATGTGCATGGCCATAATTATCCTTCTCATTATTGTTGCAATCATTGTTGTTGGTGTGCTGAAGCCATGGAACAGCAACAGAGGTGCTTAGAATTTCTTGAATTTTGTGTAGGAATTTTTACTTGTATAAACACAGACACTTATTGCATTGTATTATATTCTTCTTGTGTTTTTCTTTTTCTTTTTACTTTTTTCCTCTTGGAACTTGGCTTCACTTGCCAGCCGATTAAGTTGTTCAATATTGTTTGCAAGAGGCTACATACACATTGCTATTCGTTATTGATTGAGATGAATTGTATTTTCCCTTTTCTGTATAAATATATTTGGAGATAATTGTGAACAAAACGAATGAAGTTTTTTGTTGGTAGAATATGTAAGGAAGAAAGTGGTTAATCATTGAATATTTTCAAAGAACATCTTCGGAGCCATAGTTCATACATCACCATGTGAAAGGCATCATAGTCAACAGGAGGGAAACGCCATTGGAAATGTTTTCTTACCTTCAGTACATTGCTTTTGAGATCAAGATAGTCACTGTTCCTCGTACTACCAAGAATTTTCTTCAGCAATGGTATGTCTAGTGTGGCAACAACAATAGAGAAACTCTTCCAATCCAGTATGTCAGTAAACGGAAGATCATAGTGGTTAGCAATGATAACAGGAACACAACCATGATACAATGCATCACCTGCACGAGCAGTATTCACCTCAAACCCTTTGACATGGAGGCAGAATTTGCTGTTTAGAAGCTCTTCTGTGTAAGGTCTTCTTCTTGTCAAGGAACCCGAGTTCACAAAAATCTCAGAATCGTTTCTCCATGTTTGGAGAAGCTTTTCACGAACTGGTGAGTTCCTTGATCCAGCAAAAAAAGCAAGTCGTTTCCTAAATTTATTGTTATTAGATGAAACGAAAATATCAAATGGTTCTGGATAAAAACTACTTCTATAAATATCAAGAACATGGGTTCCGTAGTATGAACCATCTAAGCAAATCATAGAGCATAGGATTCAATATTTTAGTAGCTAAGCAAATGAAATCTTTCTATCTTACTGCATTATAAAGAATAATCTGAATCATACAAAAAGGAAACAAAACATGAATTGACAAACAGACATGGTACAAAACAAGGAACATGGATAAGCTTTAGCTTACCTTTTGTTTGTTTTGAGGTCTGGAGTAGGATCTTTCCTAGGCCAAATCTGTGGCAAGGAAACATCTTTGTGAGCTACATACGCGGCTGTAAAATAGCTTGACGAGCACACAACTTGGATGGCATTGAGTTTAACTTCAATTGTTTTCGCCATTGCAGACCGCCCAACAGAATGGCAAGTAACATAGAAATGATCGGCACCACCACTGCGGTTCCAGTAAGGGTACTCACGGCTAATATTAAACATGTAATTCAAGATGAAGTCCTGGAGACCATCAATCCCCACTCTTGGGTCATGCCTCAACCTTGCAATTGAAAAGGGCAGGAAAAAAAGATCAGCTTTAACAGGATCTTTGGTAATAAAATGACTCTTGAGAAGAACCTTCTTGAAGTAGCTTTCACTTGCATAGTTACCCCCAGGTTCAAAATCCACAGGCAGTAAAGCATGTGCAAATGGATGGTCAGTTCTGTGAGGATAAACATAAATCCTGAAACTCTTATTCATCTCTCTGTAATTTTCAAAGAAGATATCTCTGTCATGGTACACCTTCTCATCATTCTCATAATTTCCTAAACATAAAAGAGAAGTTTCATATTAAAGAAATTATACTCCCTAAAGATCTTGCTCCTTGAGACATGAAAATTGCAGTTCATTACTCAAATAGCTTCTTTATACTTCGCCATTGGGCCACAAATATACACCCAAAAGATAATTTAACTTGTTAGATAATCTGTTTATCTTTTGCTGTAATATATGCAGTAAATCCTTCAGCTGCATACCCATATTCAATAATATTCAAATTAAGGTATATGTTTTTTTTAAAAGGAATTCTTTCTACATATCCTCACCCCCAAAATTATAGAGTAAATATTAGTAGCATTCACCAGCCACAGGCCATAATTTACCTTAATCATGGCAACAGGAAGTATCCAAGAATTCAACAGTAAACCACACTATATATATAACAGGCAGACAACTAGGTCAAGAACTGCAAAACCTAAAATTCACGAGCCAAATGAGTAAAAAAAAAAACCCTAAAATTCCAAATTTCACTCACCATCCGATACCTTTGGAAATTCCGCGGCCTCTTGATTACGCTTCCTTTTAGCTAAATGAGGAACTTTGAGCAGTTCAACAGAATTTGTAAAATCAACAATGGAAGAGTTCGAGCGAGTATAAAGAGGAATTGAGCTGGTGGGCTCTGTAGACTGAGTTGAAATTGAACCCTTTTTATGAATTGACGCCCTAATTCTTGAGTAAGTGAGTTGGACATGGGGATGATCAATGAAGAGATTAGAGGTAGAAGAGATATAGAAAAGTATAATGAGAGAAGTAATTAGAGCTAAAGTTGTGGGAACAAAGAAAAAGGATCTGAATGAATGAAAATTAGGAGGTTTTAAATAAAAAAGATTGCTGCAGAGAATTAAGAAACTTAGAACCGCCATTTTAGACCTGCAAAAGAGAAATTGCCTGCCAGTTTCAGTATCTACACAATCAAAACTCTCTGTAATAATAACACAGAGAGAGCATTGTGTTGGGAAAGTGTTAGTTGAAGCAGCCATTAATGCTAACAGCAGATTTGTACTTGTCGTTTTCTGACACATTCCCACACGTGGCCTCATTTTTAAAATGCGTTCATGTATCTTGATTAAATTTTTTTTTTTTTTAAATTTAATCATTTCATTTATAACTAGAAACTAGAAACAAAAATTAAAAAAAAAATTAATTTTGAATAAATGGAGTTACAACTTAAGTTCTGTACATTGAGGAGAACTTTATTTATACATACAAATTAATATATATATATATATATATATATATATATTATATAATCCTAACATGGCTTCTTCGAATCCATAACTCATACATAACCATATAAAAAGCATCAAAATCAAGAGGCGAATTATTCCACTGAAAATGTTTCTGCACTTCCATTACGTTCTCTTGTAATCTCACATAATTATAATTATCATCATTATTATTATTATTTACCATTTCCTGCAGCATTTTCTTCAGCTTCGGGATATCTACGGCGGAAACGACCACAGAGAAACTTTTCCAATTCAGTACGTCAGCAAACGGGAGGTCGTAGTGGTCGGCCAGAATGACCGGAACGCAGCCGTAATACAACGCGTCCCCTATTCGTGCTGTGTTTACTTCAAATCCTTTCGCGTGGATGCAGAATTTGCTACCCAGAAGTGATTCCGAGTACGGTGTTTTTAGCCGGTTACGATGAACTGACATCTGTGAGTCATTTTCATATTCTTTAACCAGAAATTGCCTCTCTCTAGAGTTCATTGCTCCAGCATAGAAAGCCAGCTTCTTCCTGTAATATATATATTATTTATTACATCATACTATATATAGTAAGTAATTTTGATGTTTACCTCTTTGGGGGAGATCGATAGAGACGAGGGTTTCCATTTCTAGGCCAGATTTGAGGTATAGATGCATCTTTATGAGAAACGTAACCAGAAAGGAAATAGCTAGAAGAACAAACTAGTTGAATAGCATTAACTTTTACTTGTACAGCATTCTCCATAGCCGATCTTCCAACAGAATGACACGCCACGTAAAAGTGATCGGCGCCACCCGTTCTATTCCAATAAGGGTAAGTCCGGCTGATATTGTGAACGTAGTTCTTGACAAATTCTTTGATTCCGGCGACGCCGACTCTCCGGTCGTGTCTCAGACTTGCAATTGAAAATGGAAGGAAGAACAAATTTGCCTCCGACGGATTTTTGGTTATGAAATGACTGTTGAATAAGGATTTCTTGAAGTAACTTTCGCTGGCGTAGTTGCCGGTCGGTTGTTCTTCATCTTTTATTGGTAATAATATGTTTGAGAATGGATCGGTTTTTTTGTGTGGATATATATAGATCTTTAGACTTTTGTTCATTTCCTTGTATTCTTCCAAAAATAGGATTCTATCGTGGAATACATCCCCAATATTACTATTCTTATCCACATTTTCTCCTGAATCATATATATATATATATACACGAACGAAAAAAAATGTAAGAGAATTGACATTAAAATGCAGATTTAGAGTAAAATAATATATCAAAACAGATATTTGGAGTTGAATATTTAAATATTTTATTATATATAATGTTCTTCAAACTTTAGTTCTACATCTTAAAAAAATAATGTTAGACTTAATTAGTATATAAAAATTAACTTTCATTAAAATTTTTATTAATGGAGTAATTATCAAGAACAAAATTGTAAGGATTAAAGTGACCAACAAAAAAAAACACAACTTTATATATTTAAAATATAAAAGGATATAATAATATACAAGAAATTGTTCAAATATATACATATAAACTTACTTTTACCAAATATAAAAAGATATATATATATATATATATATATAGAGAGAGAGAGAGAGAGAGAGTTTACTTAGCTAGTTGCAATGAGATAATTCTGTATTTCCATTAAAATTACAGAATCTTAGTAGACAGACTGTCTTTTATATATATATATATATATATATATATATATGTATGTATTGATTCATTGTGGTATTTTTGGAATAAAAGATTATTTGATGCCAAATAAATGGTTTTATAATATTCCAAGATGACAGAATGGACGGAATTGTTAAGTATCTCTTTCCGTCAGTATCAATGACTTTGTAAACAATACCCATTTTTAATTGGTTTTCTTCTTCTCTATAATTTTTGTCCATATATTTTACTATACAAAAACTGACTCCTTAACAACCTTTTATATATATATAGTAATTCCCATGATCCAACAACATTGTCTTATAAAAATCAAATATATATATATAAGTCTATTAAACAAAATAATAATTAAATTTTTTAAAAAAATTATATATAAATTTATTTTATAAATTATTAGATTAAAGTTGAAAAAATAAACAATATGCGCATGCAAGGAAGCCAATGGAAATTTTTAAATCCACAGGCATTATTTCAATACACTTACAATGAATTATTAACATTTTATTTTTTTTAAAAAAAAATAAATTAATAATAACGATTTATTCTTATATATATATACCTAATAAAAAAACAAAAAATAATTATATATATACAACAAATGAGTAATACCAAAAAACGGTTTTGATACAGACCTTTATTTCCTGGTAGGAATATTCCGGACGACCATTGACTCTGAGAATTAGCTTCACCGGCTCCTCTCAGAAATATCGTCGTAGTTGCCGGAGGAGAAGAACTACTATTTTGAGGATGATGATGAGTTTCAGCGACGCCGGCGAGTTCACCGTTGGGTACTCCGACGACGGTAGGTTTGGAAAGCAAGAGATTCAAAGGATGTTCGGATTGTAATTGTAAACGAGTTGGATGAACGATGAGGAAGTGTGATGTAGAAGATATGTAAGAGAAAATAAGAAGACAAGTGATTGAAGCTAAAATTATGGGTAAAAAGTAGAATATTCCTCTTTGTGGATCCAACCAGTGAAGAAGAATTACAGATGATCGAGCAGCCATGCTTAACTTGCTGTCGGATAAGAGACTACAAAACTAACAACAATAACAACAACATAGGTCGAGCTATATAGGTGTCTATATATATATATAATAAATATGAAACTAATAATAATTGAATATCAATTCAAGTCCTAGATTTATTTAATATATAAAAATTACAGTTATTTATATGTTTTAAAAATATATCAAAAAATAAAAACAGTTATTTATATGTTTTAAAAATATATCAAAAAATAAAGTTTTTAAGATTAGGTCGATAATATCATACTAAATTTTATTTTTTAAAAATTATTTTTCTAACAAATAGTTTCGTGTTAACAAATAATTTCACGATATTTTTAAAAATTATAAGTAAGATTATTATTAATTGAATTTAGTGTTTTAAATTTAAAAATAAAATTTTATTTATATTTTATATATATATAACCAAGTATAACTGGACTAGTCTATTTAAACGTAATTATTAAGTTGAATATCAATATATATATATATATATAATGTTATGATTTATTTTTGGCTTATCGTGCACGTAAGCATGGAAAAATTCAGTAATTTCTATGGGGAAACTATGGGTTGACGAAGAATATATATATATATATATATATTTAGGGGTGCAAGAAGTGATATTTCAAGGTTTTTTTTTTTTTTTTGGTGTTCTTTTTGTTTATCTCTTGAATGATTCTAATTGGAATATTGTATTAATAGCCATCCCAGGAAGCCCACTAATTATTTATTATTATTATTATTATTATTATTATTTTACAAATTTTAATAATAAGAATCCTAAGTCAGCCGTCTAGCTGTTCAACTTTGTGAAATTATTATATATATATATATATATATATATATATAATATATATATATATATATAAGATTTAATATAAAAATAGAATACTTGGAACTAAAAGAATAATATTTGTAGCCGATTATAACTAATATATACCTTTTAATTGTTAAATTGTAAAATGGTAAAAATAATTAAAAAGAAATTAAAAAAATATTATGACACAAAAATGGAAAAGAAAAAAGAAATGTAGGGAAAATTAAAGAGAAGTGAATAATCGGAAAAGAATTTTTTTTTTAATAGTTCAGTGGACGAAAGTAGGAAATATCGAAGACGTCCGCCCTCGGTATGTCTGTCGCCGACAACGATTTCGCAGTAGTGGAGGATGATGAACCTCCGACGCTGAGCCTCCAGTAGTGGAGGTGCAGACTTTGAATGCAAGTTTCCTAGAAAGAGAAAGAAGAAGAAGAAATCTTACAATCATCAGTATGAGGCCGAACATCGTTACTGAGGTTTAGTGTTAATTCTACCCTAATTATATATACTATAAACACACTGCTGAATGTTTCGTTTGTATTTGAATGCATGTGCAATAACATGCACATGTAGTCTTTAATCTTTCCATAGTCGAAAAAACCCTAAATCTTATGCTGATATTCATTTCGTACTCTCTGGTGTGGTAGGAAGTCTGTTCCGAATCGAATAGAAGTGTTTAAATTGCTTTGATCTTGAGCTGGTTCTTTTCTTTTTCTTTTCTTTTTTTTTGGTTTGGGGTTGGCAAGTTCTACGCTCTGAATTATTTTGATACTGGTGCCTGACTGTTTAATTTTACTTATGTATTTTGGAACTGTAGACCTCCATAATGGGCCTGAATTCTGAAACTGCTGAACTAGTTTTTTATTTTAATTTTTTCCTCTTTTTAATTTGCCTTGTATAGGCTGGACTGACCACAAGGATGGGGCAATGGTGGGAAGGGATTCCATTCCTCACTTCTGCAGTGGTGATTGTATGCGGGGTCATTTATTTGGTTTCTCTTTTGGTTGGATATGACTCATTTCTTGAAGTATGCTTCTTGCCATCTGCAGTTATTTCACACTTTGAAGGTATGCACTGATTATAAGCAGTTTCTTTATATAAGTGGAGATCTCATTTAGAGACCTCAAAAGGTTGATTTTATCTGACTTTGGAAATCAAAATTCTGTTCTTGTTCATATTCAACTGTAAATAGCTCCTAATTTTTTCCCTTTTATTAACATGGATGAACAAGCAGCTATCTTTATTTGTCTTCAACGAAATCTATCCTAATTTATCAGCATTTGCCTTGGATCTTTTACCTTCTTTTGCAGTTTACAGGATCTATACCTCAATTCTTTTTCATGGTTCCCTACTTCATGTGCTGTTCAATATGATGGCTTTGGTTCCTTTGGGCTCTGAGCTGGAGAGAATAATGGGATCTGTTCGGTTGTTATTTCTCATAATGCTATTGGCCACAAGCAATGCCATATTTCACCTTCTTATAGCGCTGTTGGTCGCTTATAATCCTTTTAAGTCTTCTGACTATTTCATGAATGAATGTGGCATTGGCTTCTCAGGCATCCTTTTCTCTATGATTGTTATAGAGACAAGTCTAAGTGGCATTCAATCTAGAAGGTGTGTGATTCACATTGCCACTCTTATGAAACATGGCTTATAGTGATAGAACAAGTTTTTTATTCTTCTCATTTTCTGCAGTCTGTATTTCAAGCTGAAGTAACATAGAAATAATTGTCTAAATCCGGTTTCATATCATATTTCTCTCAAGCACACTAGCTACTTCTTACCCTGTCTACATTTTTATTGCAATGTTATTTTACATCATGCTAATTAAGTATTTTCTTTTGCAGTGTATTTGGACTTTTCAATGTGCCTGCTAAGTGGTACATTAAAGCTTTTCATTTTGTGTTCGACTTCTTTTACTTTATTTTCTTCCTTAATAATAATGTTTGCCTTTTGGTTTTGGTTTACTTATCAGGTATGCCTGGATCTTACTGGTGGTATTTCAACTTCTAATGACAAATGTCTCTTTACTTGGTCACTTATGTGGAATTTTGTCTGGATTTGCATGTATGTTATTTTGAAGATTTTTATTGGGGATTTCAATACTTCTAAATTGACATGATTGTGGTACTATGGTCTCTAATTTTATATGTACTCATATTATTTTTCTCATGCCAGATACTTATGGATTGTTTAATGTTCTGATCCCAAGCACAACCTTCTTTTCAGCGATTGAATCTTCCTCTTGGCTAGTAAGTTATCAGAATGTATTCAAGGATGTTTATTTTTCCTCTTTTCTGGCATAAAGACATCTCTATTTTTCTCTTTGAAGTAATAAAATAATGGTAGTAAATATCTGGGGTATGGGGGAGGATGGTGGGGGAGAACTTTCTTTTCACCTTCAGAGGGAAAAGCATGAATAGTTGCAGAAATCCAGAATCATTTCAAGAAAACTTCCATTTTTCATGCTTGCATTAATGGATTCAACGGTTTTATCAGTATGCAACTTATGAAGGGATTTAAAGGCTGTGCCATCACCCTCTTAATGACATTTATTCTAATTAATACAAATTTTATTCTTTTCTTAATTATGACAAAGTATAGTCTTTGGTGCTAGCAGGATTACATAAATATAAGGTGGTAATGATTTCTCTTTCTCTCATTAACAATGTCTTCGTTCAGGTTGTAATTGAAATTGTATTATTCACATTTTTTATTGAAGTATATAAGGTTTTTTCTATAATGCTTCTTATGGTAGACAACACTTGTGAGAAGACCAAAATTTATATTATGCACTGGTGGGAATACTACAGGCTACATTCCCACTCACACAGGACAAAGTCCAACATCAAGGTAGTGGTTCTATTTTATTCTTCCAGGAATTGGAAGTTTGTTCAATCCCAATCTTTCCTAATGCAAAAGTTTTGTCTCCATATTAGTGGGTTGCTTGCTGGAAACTTTTGGAGGAACTTGCCTTCATGGATGCCACATCGGGAAACTTCTTCTCCAGTTCAGGTAAAGATTTAGAACCATTTTCTTAACTTCCTTGCAACCCCCAGGTGGAAACCCCTTTCTCTCTTTCTGTTGAACGTTGAAATAATAGCAGCATTGCATTTTTGATAGATGTAGTTGCATTGAATGCCACAATCTACAGTGGACAACTCAGGTTGCAATTGCAATAAGTTTCTTCTTTTCATGCTGAGGAAGTAAAAGGAAGATACTTCTGCAAAAATGTAAATATAACATATCTATGAGCTAAATTGAACTTTTTCACATTAGAGCTAGATTATATGGATCATGTGTAAGTCCATATCTACTGATAATGAAGTGGTAGGTATAAGGCAATGTGTCACAATCATTATTATCTTTTTAGTCACTTGTGTAATACTGAAAGATTCTTTTTCCCAGGGTGCCCCATTGAACTAATGTCCTTTTGGTTCTTTTTTGTTTTTGTTTTTTTGTTTTGTTAGGGTCCAAATGATGATGATATCAGATATGTTGATCATTGTAGCTATATCTTCATTCAAATTATTGTCATGAAACTGATTCTCTAGAAGTTCTTTTATGTGCATATGCTCATTCTTTGGTTATTGTCTGTTTTTCTCTTTCCTTTTCTTCAATTGAGAAACTTTTGCTGAATATGAGGGCCATTAAGCCAGAGATGCATGTTTATGATATCAATTTTAACTGATCTTGTAATTTCTTGTTTAAGTAGCAGACAACACAAGATGGTAGATTTCCAGGAAGGGGGAGAACTCTTAGTTCTGTTTCAAGTCAAACAGCATCAGGTGGTAGTCCTGATTCAAGCTTACAGGATAGACTCTTGGAGAATAACAACACAACAAATCATCCAACACAACCAGGAGCAAATGTTGGTACCCAGCTGATGTCAGATGGAAGGTACTGAAACAGAGGTCGTAATATACATATTATATTTGAATTTACATAATGTGAATAAAATTTTGTTTTATAGTGTACCTTTCACTTAAATTTAGTTTATTCATTTGTTGTTTTCCCAAATCTTTGCAAAAGAGAAAGTAAAGTTCTTTTGATCCTTGTAAGATTGTGCACTTTGTCCCTTATCAATAATTTCAATATGCTCAAGCGGAAAAGCATTAATGCTCTGTTCAATCTGTTTAAGACTGAAGATATAACTGGGAACTACAGATTGATTTCATTACAAGGTCTTTTTGTGTTACTAGTTATGGCCACTTCATAGATGTGATTTCATAATTCTTGCATCATCATTTCTGAAGGACAAATTTTTTGATTCTATTGTTTTTACCTAAAACGGTATGGGTTTTCTCAGATGAAATGTTTATCCTTGACGTGTTTATTTCTGCAATATCCTCTTATCCAAAATCGTTTCTTCTGGCAATATCCCTGTTCTTAAAGACATTTTTATATATAATAACACTCTGGTGATTGCTGTTCAAGGGGAAATTTTCGATCTCTAGTTGAACTGATTAGCCAGACATGTTTTATAACGTTGTACCATTTATGTGATATAAATGTATTGAGCATTGAGCATTTTCTGTTTAGTTTGACATAATTTTCTCTGAAGCTTTCGAAATTTTCAGGCAACCAACAGCAGATAGTGCAATAGCAACTGCTTACAGAGTGCAACATCCTCAGGTCAGCTTTATGATTTTAGACTAGATTTTTCTGAAGTATTTTGACGTGTTCTGCCCATAGTTCTTCTATAATGGATAATTTTCTATTCACCTGACCTCCTTTTGTAGGGCTATGTTGCATCTGATGAAGAGATTCAGAAGCTTGTTGCGATGGGCTTTGAAAGGGTATAATAATGTCTCTAATGTCATATTCTTTTTCAGTTACATACTTCATTTGCTAAAATAGACAACTTCACTTTGCTTGGCCAGTCTGAAAAGTTGAATTACATTTCCTTCCCCTCATTTTCTTGGGAATTTTCAGACACAGGTGGAAGTTGCCTTGGCTGCTGCTGATGGTGATCTCAATGTTGCAGTGGAAATTCTTATGAGCCAACAGGTCTGTATTATTATGTCATAGTCATCGATTCTTGCATTTAATTGGTGCTGATTGATCTAATGTTGTGTAATAAACAGGGGTAGGTACTAACTGGTGCTCATGGTGAAGTTTATAATCACTAAACCACCCTTGAGATCTGTCAATGACATGTTCTGCCCGCTCTGGTTGAACCCTCCATAATGAAGCTCATCAAGTTCTTCCAAGGTTGTGTATATTTTTTGGTTCAATCAATCTAACTTAATTGAAAATTCTACACAGATGCTCTAAGATTGGAGCTTTTGTTTTACTTGTATATGCACTGAATTAAGATATATTTGCACAGAAACTGTAATCTGATTCCATTTTAACCTGGTACTCCTGTGAAGTCATCATCTCTTATTTGTCATTAAAGCATGTAATCTACTTGTGCAATTTTAGACTTCATTCTGGGACACAATTGCTTCTTTAATTGTAAACTTGTAGTTCATTGTATAACATATTTTTTTTCAACTTTTGCTGACTCGTGGAGGGAACTGACTCTGCATTCTGAATTGAGTTTCTCTAAAGAAAGTGGGGAAAAAATAAATGAAAGGATAGACTTGAATTGTCAATTATGGATATTTATTTGTTCTATTAGTTGGAAAACTTGAAACTGGACAATATATCACATAGGAAGGATGATAAATATGTATGTATGTACTACCAATAATATTCAATTCCAAATAAACTTCAAGGTGAGTCTAATTTTCAGCATTCTCTGATCAAAGCAAATAAAAAAGCATAACAAATTTTGCTTTGCTTGTACAATGTGTAGACTCATTTCCGAGGTTTATTTTGAGGATTGGCTTGAAGAGCCAGTTCTGTTTCCTTCAGCAGCTGCTGATGTTGGTTACTGCCTATAACTTTTGACCTGTGTCAGTGTGGTTCAAGAAATAGTCTTTGTTGTTAGGGACAGTTAAAGCTTCTCCTCTGTAACAACTCTTGAGAATGGGAAGCCTTGGAACATAATCTTGGGTACCTTAGCCAAATTCATGGGGCGGGTTAGACCTTGGACTGCCATTTTTAAGACCATAGCCATGGCAAGGAACATAAATGTTTGGCTGATGAACTTTTTGCAAGCCTTGGGACACTGGGAATTGGTGTTACTTTTGGTTAAGTCCCTAATTTAGCCTGCAAAATAGAATATGATGAGCGATATATATACTGCATACACACTACAAGTACAAAAGACCATGAAATTGGATTCAACAGATAGATACCTTCTTATGACGCTGTTGTCCCGGATGTACTTCATCACTACTGTTAGGATGTACCGTTGCTGATGGTGATTCATTGTCTTCTTGTAATTTCTTGCGTTTTTTCCTATTACTGCGTCCGTTTGACATGCTCTCACTTGGCTGCTCTTTATTGCATTCCTGTTTAAGCATGTTTTTATGAAATCCATTGATTGTGACACAAGTGAGGATCAAAAGTAGTAGGAATTTAACTCACAGGACCCTGGTGACCAGACTCCCCACAATTATAACAAGACAGCAGCATTGGACCTTCACATTTTGTTTCAGAACAGCAGAGATGTCCAAATTCTTTGCAAGCATAACACTGGATTTTCTGTTCACAAAGAAGAAATAGATTGACCATCTTTACCTGAAACAGCAATGGTTGCTAATTTCTACAAATTGGCAAAAATCATTCAAAATACTGGAATATACCTCAAGATCTTCTGCAGGATAGTCATTAGTACAGGAGAACATATCATGTCCAGGGTTTACACATTTCAGACAGAAATTAGTACTTTCCCGCACAATATCTTTTCGAGGACAATGCTGAGGCAGATGGCCCTTTTTCTTACAGTATAAGCAGCTATTAACCTGCACAACCAAGAAGAAGAAGAATTCAGTAAAACAATTATAAATTTATGAATCCAATGAGGTAATAATAATATGCACACCAAAACCTTTTTGCATTTATTCCATTTATGTCCAAGGTGCCCACAAATGCAGCATACTTTCTTCTTCTCCTTCCGTTTCTGATGATGGATATTATCATCATCATCTTCACCAGAAGAGTTCTGGAAATCATTGTGTAGGATTGAAATGAGCAACTACAATAAGTATATCAAAATGATCAATTCTGATATAAGTTTTATTGAGATTATTACATCATTTCTATCTGTTTGCTGTGCTCCCAATGACAGAGTTCCTTCTAGATCTGCTTTCTTCTCAAATACAGCTGGGATAACATCCTTTTGATTAGTTTCTGATGATATTGTTCTTCCTGAATCTGGATTGTTTTCAACTTGATCCCCTTCTTTGCGAAGGTCAACAATCTGGATTAAGAAAAATAAAGAAATCTGTATCCAAACCATTGCCAAAAAGAAAGAAATCCCAAATGAAGAATGTACAAATGACGGTACTAACAACTTACCTTCTGCAGTTTTTGAAGCTTTGCATCTTCAGATTCTAAAGAAGCATCGGTTTGCAAATGTTCTTCAGGCATCTATGTCATAAAGATGTTCCAAAGTTATTACAGAGAATTTCTATGTTACTGTTCAGTACTAAAGTAATCACGGAATTGAAAAAGAACAGAAGAAAAAAAAGGATCTTCCAAAATTCTACTTAACCTAACAGTATTGGAACATTAAGAAAACAAAACATCTCGAGAAAGAAAATCAAGAACAAGTGATTTTGAGAAGAGCCAATATTGATTCTCCTTCAAAAAAAAAAAAAAAAAAAAAAATCTAATCTATTTACAAATAATATCTACTCATTTAAATAAGTCTGTAAAAGAAACATATCAAAACTAAGGCTTAGTTCATGGGACAAAGAAACCTATAAAACCATTCTTTTTTCTTCATTTTGAATTCGTTGTTTCTTTGGTTGTTGAATTAACTGTCAATTCCATCTCTTCTACAGAAACTATTACAGAAAATTCTTACAGATTCAATAAAAACTAACCTAAATTTAAATCACGAAATCGAAGAAGGATGGAATGAAAATGGATCTTCAAATTATACTTAAACCAGACAGTATTGGAAGAAACTTACGCCTATCCGATTTGCCCCATGTTCAGGCGCCGAAACTTCAGATGTTCCGATACCGATTACCAACAGAAAATTTAGGTATTCAAATTAATTTTGATACACTGCAATAATTACTTCAACAAAACAGAAAATTTGTTTTTCTTCATCATCAAACCCACTCACCTGACAATCTCTATTACTTTTCCAATTTCTTCTTAGCTTTCGCGCTTCATTCTCGCGAGCTTCAGCAGCAAGCCAATTAGCAAGATTTGGGTAGTGACTCAAATCAACAAGGTAATCGATAGCTTCAGCTTTAGTTTTCAAATGTTGACCTATATGGTGAGTTTCTGTTTCTCTGTTTCGCTCGTTATTTTTCTCTTTCTTTTCATTCCTGCCATTATTGACACCTCCAACAACATCATGAACTACCACTTCTTTCTCTTCCGTAATAAACATTTAATCTGTTGAACTTTAGGTTCTTCGCTTTTCTGACTTTGTGCCAGAATTGCTTAAGATTTACTGCTTGCCTTAACATTGACATTGCCAATTATTACCGCGGAGTGAAATATTCAATGGTAAACAATGTTCAGACAGTTTTTTTGATCACTACAAATGTTATTTGTTAAGAAGGCATAGTTGGATATAGATTTCACATATTTGAAACATTAATAACTATTTTAGTACACTTTTTAGATTTTAAACTATTGTACTTAGAAATTGTTTTGTACTTATTAAGTTTTTTGCATTTATAATGCTTCAAAACATTCTACTATATGCAATGTTTGATATATAGCCGACTGTAATTGATTATATATATTATAAATTCTTTTTTTATTAAAAAAAAAAGTATAATTAATCGTATATTGGGCCATACTTCTCTAGTAAAATCAATATTTTCATGATCTACTAGCATTGGGCTTTTCTGAATTTGGGTTAACTATTTTAAATTTTTTGAATTTTTTTTCTTCCAATGTAAGTGGGTAGTTATGATTAGTTATTTAGTGGGTAATTATGGATAGTTAATGGATAATTAATATGAGTATTATGATAATATTAAATGTAATGGTTATATGAGTATCTATTTTTTATTTTGTAAGTCTATAAATATGTGTCACTTGTTTTTTATTTTAAATCAATCAAGTTAATCATCTTCTTATTAAGCATCTCTCTATTTATATTTCCAACAATTGGTGTCAGAGCCTTATTCTTAAGGGATATGTGAGTGAGTATGTGAGGTTGTTAAACCCTGGAATATATTAGTTTCTCCTCTTCAATTTCTTCTTTAATTTCTCTACAAGTGTTTGATGGAAATAACTACAAAGTTTTGGTAGTTTGTATAGAGGTTTATATGGAAGCTTTGGATATTTGGGAAGCAGTGGAAGAAGATTATAAAATTTTAGCTCCTCCAAATAATCCTACCTTGGCACAAATCAAATTGCAGAAGAAAAAAAAAGATAAAGAAATTCAAGGCATGTTTATTTGCTACAGTCTCATCTACCATCTTCCCTCGAATAATGACTTTGAAGTCAGCATATGAGATATGAAATTATCTCAAGGCATAGTATGAAGGAAATGAAAGAATCAAAGGAATGCGTGCGCTAAACGTGATTCGAGAATTTTAGTTGTAGAAGATGAAGGAATCATAATCAATTAAAGAGTATTCTGATAGGTTATTGAATATTGCAAACCAAATCAGATTACTTGATTCTGTGTTTATGGATTAAAGAATTGTTGAAAAAACTCTTGTAATTGTGCCTGAAAAATTTGAGGCATCTATTTCAACATTGGAAAATACTAAGGATTTAACTAAAATTACTCTTGCAGAAATTTTAAATGCTTTACAAATACAGAAGCAAAGAAGAGTCATGAGACAATAAGGTGTTGTTGAAGGCGCCTTGTCAGCCAAGCATCATGAGAATGCGAAAAACAACAACAATAAGAAGTTTTTTAAGAAAGGATCCCACCCTCCATGTCAACATTGCAATAGAAAGGGTCATCCTCCTTTTAAATGTTAGAGAAGACTAGATTCCAAATGCACCAAATGTAACCAAAAGGGGCATGAAGCTGTAATTTGCATTAACACTAATCAATATCAAAGTGAAGAGGCTAAGATTGCAGATTAGGATGAGGAAGATTAACTGTTTGTGACTACATGCTTCGTGGAGAGTAAATTAAATAAAAGTTGGTTGATTGACAGTGGTTGTACCAACCATATGACCCATGACAAAGAGTTGTTTAGAGATTTGAAGCCAACCAACATCTCTAAAGTCAGAATTGGGAATGGTGAATACATCTCAATTAAAGGAAAGATAACAATTGCTATAACAAATTGTTCTGGTATAAAACTAATTCCTGATGTTCTCTATGTCCCTGAAATCCAGTAAAATTTGTTAAGTGTTGGTCAATTGATTGAAAAGGATTTAATGTTATTTTTGAAGACAAATATTGTTTGATTACAGATGCAGTAAATCAGAATATTTTCAAAGTGAAAATGAAAGGAAAAAGTTTTGCTCTAAATCCATTGGAAGAGGAGCAAAATACTTTCTCAATTAAAGAAAATACTACATAAATGTGTCATAAAAGGCTAGGGCACTACCATCACCAAGGATTGTTGCAAATGAAGTTCAAGATGATGACAAATGACCTTCCAAAATTAGATGATCAGATTTCAAGTTCTAAAGCATGTCAGTTTGGAAAACAGAATAGGAAACCTTTCTCAAAAATGAAAAGCAAAGCAATGAGGAAGTTGAATTTGATTCACACAAATAACTCAGGTCTTGAAATTGATAAGTCTGACAATGAGAAAGAGTATACATCAGTAAAATTTAACAATTTTGTGAAGAAGCAGACATTGAGTATCAACTAACAGATCCTTATACTCCTTAACAAAATAGAATCAGTGAAAGGAGAAATAGATTCATCATAAAAAAAGGTCAAGCGTGATAAACTTGACAAGATGGTTAAACCAAACATTTTTGTGGACTATAGTTCTTCTTCTAAAGTCTACAAAACTTATCATCCTCACAAAACTTGAGGACAAATTGTGTGTTTGCATCTCCTAAAGCAATGAGGGATGTTAGAATAATGCTTTAGGGCTGAAACTTCTATCTTAGTGGGTAACTACTCAATGTTAGTAGGTAGTTATGGTTAGTTATTTAGTGGGTAATTATGGATAGTTAGTGAGTAGTTAATATGAGTAATGAGATAATGTTAAATGTAGTACTTATGTATGTATCTATTTCTTATTTTGTAAGTCTATAAATATGCCTCATGTGTCTTTCATTTTAAAACAATCAAATTAATCATCTTCTTATTAATGACCTCTCTTATTTATATTTCCAACAACTTTATATAAAAAAAAATTTACTTTATAAACTACTATACATTTTAAATCCATTTTTTCTAAAATAAACCATAAAAATTTAACAAAAATGTTTATTTATTTAAAATTCTATATATATTGTTGTGATTTAAACTCTCACGTAACTTATTATTAAATAAAAATTTCTTATTTGTCTAATCCCAAAGCAAAGAGAATTCGGAAGTGATATCTCATTTTCGTCCTATTTGCTTGAGTAATGTGGTTATGAAGTTGGTGTCAAATATTATTGTGAATCGATTAAAACCTCTTATGAATGACCTTGTGGAGGAAGAACAATCGAGCTTTATTTCGGGGAGACACACTACGGATAACATCATCATGGCGCAAGAAATGATACACTCTCTGCGGCGGCGGAAGGGTAAAGTAGGAGCCTTAGTTGCAAAAATTGATCTTGAAAAGGCCTACAACCGAGTGAGTTGGGAGTTTCTAGAATGGTTGTTGGCGGCGGTAGGCTTTGGAGGGGTCTTAATCTGGATCATTTTAAATGACATCAAGTCAACTAAATTATCGGTGATATAGAATGGTGAAAAACTAGATAGCTTTACACCTCAGAGAAGACTACGCCAGGGAGATCCCCTCTCACCATATCTCTTCATGCTGTGTATGAAAACCCTTGGACATCGAATCAAGAGAGTTGTTGAGGATGGGAAATGGCGGCCTGTAAACCAGCCAAGGATTGCCCCCCAATTTCGAATCTGATGTTTGCTGATGATTGGTTGCTTTTTAGGGAAATGACGAGGAAATAAATTGAAGTTATGGAGGCTATTCTAACTGATTTTTGTCTAGAAACGGAACAAAAGATGAATCTCGAGAAGTCCAGGGTATGGCTAACTCCAAATGGTTAAACAATGAGTGTTCATTCCATCATCCAGCAACTAGGAATTCCTAACACCAAGGAAATTGGTAAGTATTTAGGTGTGCCACTCATTGAGTGAGGGGCAGCGAAGAGCACTCACTACCAGTATCTAGTGGATAAAGTGAGAAAAAGATTGAGCGGCTAGAAGGGGAAGCTTTTGTCTCGAGCTGCTCGTTTGATTTTAATTAGGACGATTAATGTAGCTATACCAGCATACACGATGAATAGTAGCAAATTACCGGGTCGAACAATCAAAGAACTAGAGGCCATTAACAGGAACTTTTTCTAGGAAGGGAATGAAAGGCAACAATCAACTCATTCTGTTGCTTGGACGAAAGTATGCTCTACGAAACATATGGGGTTTTGAGAATCTGACCGCTCGCAAATATGAACGGAGTTACATTAGCAAAGTTGGGCTAACGATGGGGAGTTAAGTCAAAAGCTCTATGGGGGGCAAGTTCTCTCAGGGAAGTATGGTAGTCTGCAACAACTTTGTAGTGACAAAAGAGTGCATCCTTGTTCGTCAGTCTGGAGAGGGTTAGAATTAGGTGCAGAGTTACTGAAACTGGGTATTGAATGGTCTGGGTTGCAACCAAAATGGAAGCTGTCGTAGAAGGGTTTATTCACGACCAAGTCAGCCTATTCCTTATCAAGTGAAGTAAGCACATCGATGCCGGTTTGGACAAGTGTATGGAGACATAAAGGGCCATTACGAGGCCCTTTACTATTGTGGTTAGTTGCACAGAATCGACTAAAGACTAAGACAATGCTATGGCAGCGACAGTGCGTTGACTCACCGATATGTGAGGTTTGTGGAAATGATAGTGAATCATCCATACATGTTATGAGAGACTACATTAGAGCAACGCGAATATGGCAATATATAGTGCTTGTAAATCTATGGGAAAGCTTCTGGAATGAAGAAGATATAGAGTGGTGGGTTCAATGGAACCTGTCACGGGATGACAATGTAAGGGAATGACTAGTTAGCTGGAGATACAAAACCTTACAGACTTTGTGGAGGGAGAGAACTGGATTTCTCTTCCAGCAAAAAATACACACCCCAGTGCTAGTTACGCTTAAGAACGTGTTGTTAGAATCTTATACATTCATTAAGAATGGGTGTCTAAGCTAGAGAAAGTCTTGGTTTGCTTTCTTTAAACTTAGCCTCTATATAATTGTATATTGTTTTGCAATATTAATAGAAGGGTAAACTATTTTGGTTGCCCTTCTTAGATTTCATAATCCAACTTTTGCACCTTAAAAATTTTTTACACTTATAGTGTCATTGAAGTTTAAAAAGTCTCACTAGATGCACTTATGTTAAGTCAAACCGCTAGGACTTCAATTTTGCCGTTAGTCAACATTTTTTCATTGTTCCAGTCAAGGACATTTTTGTCCAATATGTCCAAAATAAAATGCAATTTTTTTTCATTTTTTTCTCTCTCCTTCTTCTTCCTCTTTTCTCTATTGAATTTTTTTTCTCTATGTTTTCTTCATTCTTTCTCTCTCCTTCTTCTTCATCTTTTCTCCAATATATATATTATGAAGTATATGAGGAAAGGAGACCTCAGTTGCCTTTTAAACAGATGGTTGAAGGAAGAGGAATGATAATTCGAGGTTGGGAAATACAACTAAAAATTCTGGGACATCCTTCTACGGGAGATGAATACCATTCTTGCATCGAGAGTATTAAAAATTGGGTTGCCCGTGAGGGAATGCACGAATTGGGTTGCCAAAAGGAATGCACGGTTCAGATAATTGGGATTGTGAAATTAGAAGCAATTGAAGAGGCTATGAAGAAATTGATGGGTTCTTCAAAGGGAGAAGAAATGCGGGAGAGAGCTTCAGAGGAGAATCTTTAATTTTTATTGATTTTTTTTTAAATCATATATATGGAGGATGAATCAAATGAGTTTAGGTTCAAATTTTATTGTCAAAAATGAACATATGGAGAAGAGGCAGTTGTTCTTGAGAAATTATTAATTTATCAGGAAAAACAATATGGCTGAAAAGATTAAATGTTCTTTCTTTTAAATAAAAAATGTTATATGTGTTAAGTTTAGATCATCATTGAAGCTTAGGAAAGTTGTTTGGTTCAGAATCAAATCATTTGGCTTGTTTTACAATACTTGAAGAAGAAAGTTCTTCTTTTTGCATCTCCATCACCATAAACACACCCACCACTTATGTTGCGGCCATGGTTCTTCCTTTTCTTCCTCTTTCTTTTAGGGATAAAATGGTTTTATTGATAGGGAGTATTTATAGAAATAGAGAAAAGATGAAGAAGAAGGAGAGAGAAAGAGAGACAAAAATTAAATTTGGGGGGGGGGGGGAGGAGAGAAAAAAGGAAGAGAGAGAACAGAGGAAAAAAAAAATTGTATTTTATTTTAGGTAGATTGGACAAAAATGTCTCTTACTGGAACAATGTTAAACAGTGGAAAAAATGTTGACTAACGACAAAATTGAACAGTTAACGATTTGACTTAACAGAAATGCATGTAATGAGACGTTTTGAAACTTCAATGCAAAAATTTTTTGCAGTGCAAAACTTGGATTCTGACATCTAAGAAATGTAACTAAGATAGTTTACTCTCAATATAAATACCCTTTTTGAAAAAAAAAAAAGAAAAAAAACTAAAATTTTTTACTTCATATTTTTAATCCAACAATATACATGAATAAAATGTTTAGATAAAATTTTAAAAATAAGAAATAAAGTGCTTGGATAAAGACAAACAGACACGTGGCAACGACTTTCGAGATAATACAAAACTCAAAAATTTAGAATGTTATGATAATTATATTTTCAATGGTCAAGTCAATTTTTTGAACAATTATTTATTTAAGAAAACAGATAAATTCACTTCTTCTTTTTTTCTGGAAAATCTAGGTATATTTAATATTCTATTTTAAGTATTTATTCCTACCTGAAATTTATAATTCTTATAATTTAAAATTACTTTAATAAATTATTCTTCTTAAGTTTGTTTAAAATTTTTATTCTTATTCAAATTATAATTTAATTATTTGATAATTTACTCTTTAAATTTATTATTATCTAATTTATGTTTCATCTCAAAAAAAAAATTTACTCTTTAAAATACATTTAATTATTTTTTAAAGAAAACACATACCTTTATATATTACTCTATTATATATATATATATATATATATATATATATATTATAATGGATGGATCAAAGATGGGTTCGATAATAAAATAACAATAAAATAAAATAATATTAATTGTTTTAACCGAGTGGTTTGGTCTAAAAGTATGTCAAAGTACGGTTTGGTTTTTGATTAGTTTCCGGTTTAACCAATTATTTCGGTTAGTAAGTATTCGGTGGTTTATCTAAAAAGAATAGCAAAAATTACTGATTTAGTCCATCAAATTTTATATTTAGCCTTATAGGTCCTTATGTTCTTTTTTAATATATATATTGATCCGTTTTAATATTTATTTTAGTCTTTCTTTTTGGCAAAAGATCTTTAATGTAATTACATGAACATGAAAGTGTTAGCGTGACACTGTTATATTAGACGTAACAAACACAAATATTAAAACCCTAATAACCAAAATTAACTATGTATCCTATAAATAAAATAATGTCATACACAAAAGAAAAAAAATAAAAAAATAAAAGTCATTATACTCAAACATGCTTAATTTTTCTGCATTCTTACTAATTCTTACTAGATATCTTCTATGGTATATACATAAAATCTAGATAAAGTTTTTGTCCATTTTCTAACATAAATATTATTGAAAGGTTTAGATAAGTAAATCTCTACCCAAACTTGCTTTTATTTAAAAAAACATATAAATATTTATTCTTTGTTATAAAATTAATATAAAAAGATAAGATAGAGATAATACATGGAGAGAAAATAGAGATCAATTTTATCGATATATTCTCTTGTACAATATAATCATTTTATAAAATCCTCTATTTATAAGGATAAACCCTAGAAAAAGTATCAATATAAAATCCTAGTTTGTCTAAAAAAAAGTAAGAAATATTCACATAATAATAAATTTATAACATTTTTTATAGTAATCTTATAATAATTAATGTCAATAAAATTTATTAACAAAAATACATTATAAACATTTTAATAAACATGTTCTTTTATAGAATTATTTATAAAAAAAGCTTGAAACTATGTTGAAAAAATAATGGAAAAAGAACAAAATAATTTGAACATAAAAATTTTGAGGGTCTATTTAGTAGAAAAAAAATATAAGAGGACTAGAATGAAAAAACATAAAATGTTAGGGACTAAATTGTCGAATTTTCGTAAATTAATAAAAACCAAACCGAGTTTTTTTTTTTTTTTTCCCAAGAAAAGATGGGTAAACCACGGAGGAGGTCGAATTGGGCTGCGAAAAGAGTTCTTCTAGAATTCTCGAAGGTATTCTTCAAACGTAATAAATTGGGCTTGGATTTTATACTTTTAATCAAACTGCAAAAAAGGTCTTAAGCAACGTGTCAATCAATGATTCGTTAAATCCTCCGAGTAATTCTTACCCGCGAGAACCAGCACGACGTAAAATAAAATTGACTTTTCAATATTTTGCCCTTTTCTTTTCTTAAAATACCCATTCGGTCCCCATCCGACCCGAATTCAGTTCTCTCTTCCTCCTCCTCCCCCCTAATCGAGAAACCAAAATACAAAATCAACCCAGAAAACCCAGAGCTTTTTCGCTCCTCATTTTTTTCTCTTCGAGAGTCTCTCTCGTCGTTTATCACTGTTTCTCATAAATATCCTTCTTGATTTTTGTTTTTTAACCTATTTATAGGTTTTCTGTCTCCGATTCGTTAATCGGTCGATCTTCTTTATCTATCTAGCAATGACCATGATGACTCCGCAGCCTTTGGATGTAAGTCCTTCTTCTCAGTGAGGAAAATATTCTCAATTTCGGTAATTTTTGTCTGGTAATTTATCTGAATTAATGTTTAAGGATTATAGTGATACTTTCGTGCATATTGAGTTAGTGATAGTAATTGTTATTATTATTATTTTGTAAAATTATTATTTTTTTTGGGTAAGGGGGGTGGAATGTGATCGTCTAGGGTTTATGGTGCGAAAGGAAGGTTTAGCCATCTAATTTCGATGGAATTTTCTTTTTGACTAAAAATAATTAGATTAATGTGAAGAGTGAAATTCGGGGTGCTGTTTGGGCATGATTAGGGTTTATTGGATCACAACAGACGGTAGTGTTATGAGGGTACTTTTTTTTTTTTTTTTAATCATCATCAATAAGCTTTGGATTTTTCTTTTCTGAAATTATTTCATTTTCAATATTCTAATTTCAGCAACAAGAGGACGAGGAGATGTTGGTGCCCCACTCAGATTTTGTGGAAGGTCCTCAGCCTTTGGTTGAAGGTCCGCAGCCAATGGAAGGTCCATGTAAATTTCATGCGTTTTAGATTTGCTTGCTTTTTTTCTGATATTATGTTATTAATCTATTTTGGCCTAAAATGTAGTTCCGTTAAGCAATATTTTGGGGTTTTGACTCTCTGGTGTCTGGTTGTTTCTCCATTAGTTGTTCAACCGGAGAATGCTAATACTGCAGAGAACCAAGCTGTAGAGGAGCCGCAAGCTTCCAGGTTTACATGGACAATTGACAACTTTACTCGTCTGAATGTGAAAAAGCTTTACTCAGAAGTTTTTATTGTTGGTGGTTACAAATGGTAAAGTGATTTTTCCTGATTTTCTTATTTGTGTTATTCAATTATCCATTATGAACAAGAGTATGATACCTTCTGAATTTGCATTGTGTGGGTAGGCGGGTTCTCATCTTTCCCAAGGGAAACAATGTCGAATTTCTATCGATGTATTTGGATGTGGCAGATTCAGCTACATTGCCATATGGATGGAGTCGCTACGCTCAGTTTAGCTTAGCTGTTGTAAATCAAATTCATAGCAAGTTCACAATAAAAAAGGGTATGCTTAAATGTTTTTCTTTGGGTTTTGTTCGTTGCTGATAGAAATCTTTTCATTTCTTTTTACAATTTTTTTTTTAATGCATTGTGAGATATTTTTTCTTAAAGGGCAACTTATGCTGAAGAATTTTATGAAAAATGTTTTCTTTTTTTTCTTTCATGGTGCAATGTCTCAATTTATTTTTATGGAAGATCTGAGGAGATCTCCCCACTCACACTGGTTTATGTTGGGGCGTTTAGACTTTTCAAATAAAGTACTACAGAAACTTGTTTGTATATATCACCTTTGACTTTTAAATTTTTTTTTAATGCACAATGTAATGTAAATGCAACATATTAAAGTAAATGGTCTTAATAAAAATTATGGAGTAATGCATATCAATAATGTGTAAATTCCGGTTTGAATCCATTTTGCTGCATCATCCTACTTTAGTAATGCCTTGGCTGAGCCAACTTTAATTATCTTGACATTCTTCAATCTGCTGATCTAGTAGATATTAAAAGAGGAGAAGATGTGAAAGGTAGATTTTAATAGAAAATGACTTTTTGGACTTTCTTCTTCTTCTCTTCTTTTTTTTTTTCTTTTTCAACTTCAAGTTAAATTTTTTATTTACGTCTCATCAATTAGTTTTTAAATGTAGTTATCTATTGTAGTATAGTAGCTGTGTAAATTTTTTGACTAGTGATTACCTAATTATCTAAAAACTAAGAGATGCAAACCAGATGCAGACTTGCCTGATGTGATTTTTGATGCGGGATCCATTGACTCTTCCTAGAGTAAAAAATCCAAGAAAGATTATGCAGGACATTTTTTACGGCTAAATTAGTTAAATGTTTGCTGCAAGAATTGTTTAAAGTGGAAGTTATGTAGCCTTTTTAACTAACGTACGTTGAGTACAGTACTCAACTTGAATACCGAGACAATCTCCCACCTTCCTTCCACTCAGCTTACTTTGTGCTAGCCTCTATTGCTGTAATTTTTCTTTGCTTGATTACAGCTATGCTGTATGGCGTTTTGCAGACACACAGCATCAATTCAATCAAAGAGAGAGTGATTGGGGATTTACATCATTTATGCCTCTCGGTGATTTATATGACCCCAGCAAAGGGTATCTTGTGAATGATTCAATTGTTGTTGAAGCTGATGTAGCAGTCCGTAAGGTCATTGATTACTGGACATACGACTCTAAGAAAGAAACTGGTTATGTTGGCCTAAAGAATCAGGGAGCAACATGTTACATGAATTCACTCCTTCAAACTCTTTACCACATTCCTTACTTTAGAAAGGTCAGTGTTGTTTTTCTTGCTTTGTCATATCCTCTAGTTTTTAAGTATCTGATTACAACTCAATTGTATTCTTCATTAGGCTGTGTATCATATGCCAACAACAGAGAATGATATGCCCTCAGGAAGCATACCTCTAGCACTGCAGAGCCTATTTTATAAGCTCCAGTACAGTGATACCAGTGTTGCAACAAAAGAATTGACTAAGTCCTTTGGATGGGACACATACGATTCATTTATGCAGCATGATGTGCAAGAACTGAATAGAGTTTTGTGTGAAAAGCTCGAAGATAAGATGAAGGTATGTCAACTAAGTTGCTGCTCTCCATTATCTTCATATGGTCTACTTATAAATTTTTTTTATGAATCTAGGGAACGGTTGTGGAAGGTACAATACAGAAGTTGTTCGAAGGGCACCATATGAACTATATTGAGTGTATCAATGTGGATTTCAAATCCACAAGAAAAGAATCCTTTTATGGTATTTGTTGTTCCCTTTTTTGTTTTTTTGAGGACTGCTTTATTCTTGAACTTATTTTAATTTGTGTTGCGGCAGATCTTCAACTTGATGTTAAAGGCTGCAAGGATGTTTATGCTTCCTTTGATAAATACGTGGAGGTCGAACGGCTTGAAGGTGATAATAAGTATCATGCTGAAGAACATGGTCTGCAGGTTTGCATCCAGATGTCCTCATAGCCGTCCTTTTTCCTACTTTCTTTGAATATTTCATTTAACAGTGTCCGTAGATTTAGTCACAGCATGATAAACTAGCTTCTCATTGAGCAAATGATTCAGTTGTCCTGTTTGATTTTCAAGAATCCTTGATCTTCACAATTAACTTTATGAGAGGGAACAAAAGTAATAATAGAAAAAAGGCAACTGTTAATTTTTCTGCATCACATCTACCTTGTCAATTTCCTTCATTCTATAGTTGGGTATTTGAATAGAGGTCTAGTAAATTTTCCAAAGTGATGAAGACAGAGCTTCATATATGTATTAGCAGCATATAAGGCTAAGCATAATGTAAGGGTAGAAACTTCATTCTAAAGATAAAGCTCTTTTGCAAGTGTTTTGTGGTCATCAAAGTGTTTGTTTCTTTATTTGACTACTGTGTTTTTGGTAATTCTGTCTAATCCATGCTAGTTTCTCAGAACAATCTAATTCCCATTTTCTGGAATCCTCCCCTGAAGTATGTCATTTTTTATTTTCAGGATGCTAAAAAAGGTGTCCTCTTTATTGACTTTCCACCTGTGCTCCAGCTTCAGCTCAAGCGGTTTGAGTATGATTTCATGCGTGACACAATGGTTAAGGTTTGTATGGGATTTTTTTATATTGGTGGTTCTCATTTCAGGGTTCTAGTATTTCCTTGTAAATGCATATGATATTGTTCTCCTTCATTTTCTTATTTGATGGTTCTGTCAAGTTATTTGTATGTTTTTTCTTTTTTTTTGGGGGGGTGGTTGTTGTGGTTGTATATACTGCATTTGATATTATGTTTTAAACCAATGTGATTGTCAATATTCCACACATTCTTTAGTCATAAACTAAAGAAATTGGCGTATAGTTATGCTGCTCCTTCTATTGATTCTCCCTATTTTGCTTTAGCTGTTTGGGTTGCCTTTTACATAAAACACCTTTTGTGGTAGTTTTTTAGGGGCTTTTGCTTCTAATTTTTCAATCTTATGTGTGGGTTCTTCCATTCTTTATGCTAGTGGATGTCCTTGAATTTCAAGTGCAGTACATGGTTCATTAGAACTCTTGATGTGCTGATTAGTTGATGATATCAACTTTCATGTATCATTTACCGCTGAAGAATTGATCCACCAATAGTTAGTTAGTTGGTTTATTTATCTTTTATGCTGGTTTTCTGGTTGAGCTGCCAGTTGTTCTTTTCTTCACTCAAGTAATTCACGATAACTTTTTCAATTATGATTGTACATTATATGGTTTTTGTCCTCTGTTTCAGTGAAACTCACTTTTTGTTTACTCAAATATGTATCAAATTATTTTGACACATTGCCTATTTTTGTTTATTTATAATACGCCCTATTGCAATACAGATAAATGATCGCTATGAGTTCCCTCTCCAACTTGACCTTGATAGGGAGAATGGAAAATATCTATCTCCTGATGCAGATAGGAATGTTCGCAACCTTTACACGCTTCATAGGTGAGTTATGTGGGCATCAAGATCTAGGGTTGAGGTGTGCTCATTATTTCAGAGGATGCTCCCTTTCCTCCCTTCCCCAAACTAGAAATAAATTATTGGTTTTGGCTACAAGATAACTGTATTGTTTATAATCAAAAATTCAAAATTAACACTAGTTTCGGGAATATGGACATGCATGTGTATACTTTTGCAGATTTAACATGCATTATATTGGAAATCTTTTTGATTCTATACAAATTCACCCTACGATAGGAAGAAGTAATTACACGTGCCTGCATACTACGCCAAATTATACTGTTTATGCTTTAATACTTACTCTCTCTATTCCAACAGTGTTTTGGTTCATAGTGGTGGTGTGCATGGCGGTCATTATTATGCCTTCATCAGGCCAACACTATCTGATCAATGGTAAGAATTTTAATAATGCCTGGCATAACTTCATTTGCTGATTATACGCAACCATAGGAGTGTAAGACTCCCAGGATGTATTTGAGATATATTGCTGTTACATTTGCTTACAGTCAGTCAAACTTTGTGATACGTCTCCTTTATCACAATGAGTTTACGGTTGTTAGTAGATACTCATCCTTAGTGGACCTAATTGTCATGGTGTCCTTATGATTATACATTAGGTTCTTTTTGCCAATTCTTAGGTTATATTATATCAGGTTTGACGCATGTATGGGATTCTAATTTAATAGATTGTTTTAATTTCAGCTTACTTATTCTTTTTGGCTTTACCATTGTAGGTACAAGTTTGATGATGAACGGGTTACCAAAGAAGACGTGAAGAGGGCATTAGAGGAGCAGTATGGTGGTGAGGAGGAGGTAGTATGCTGCTGCCATCTATAAATTTTGCTGCATCCTTCTCAATTTGTTTTGACTGATTACATCCATCATCTTCCGTCTTTCTTAGCAGTTGCCACAAACAAATCCTGGCTTCAATAACACACCTTTCAAGTTTACGAAATATTCAAATGCATACATGCTTGTGTACATAAGGGAGAGCGACAAGGATAAAATAATCTGTGATGTGGACGAGAAAGACATTGCTGAACACCTGAGGGTAAGCATTTTTCCATGGCTATAATTTGATTTTCTTGATTTTATGTGTCACTTTGTATGTTCTAATACTTGTATCGATCATATTCCAGATACGTTTGAAGAAAGAGCAAGAAGAGAAAGAGGACAAGAGAAGATATAAAGCTCAGGCCCACCTTTATACCATTATCAAGGTTTGCCTTATGGAAGGGATTTTTCTTTTATCAAAGTTCTCTTGACTTGGTTAGTAGTTCCTTGAGGTATCCTATTGATGTTCGTAGGTTGCACGTGATGAGGATCTTAGAGAGCAGATAGGAAAGGATATTTATTTTGATCTTGTTGATCATGACAAAGTTCGCAGTTTCCGGATTCAGAAACAGACACCTTTCAATGTTTTCAAGGTACTTATTCAATTAATAACATGGTAATAGAACTGAATATATATGCTATAGAATGGGGATTGTCATGGCTTTGCCTAAATAGAGTTGGCAGCTATGGGTTGCATACTGATTTTTTGTCCTTTGCGTCCTAAGATATTTAATATATAGTGAGATAATTTTTTTCATAAGAACTAAAAAGATAAGGTATAAAGAATATAGAAACTTTGGGATAACCTGTACACTTTTCAGTTTCTTATCCCAGTTTAAACAACTCCTTTTAAAGTTTTCTATAAAGTAGGGTCATCCTGTCCTCATTTATCTATTTCATCTTATTATATCTGTGTCTATAAGCTACAAGTATAGATTGTTCTTGGCAAGCTTTTGTGTAAGGGGAATTAGAATGCAATTAGTTGCTGTATGGTATGCCTTTTCAGTGTAGGCTTCATTACTTTTGTGCAAGTCCTTTTCTAGATTTCTTTTGAGAATGTGGGATTATGTCTCATATGACTTATGTTAACTAGTTCTTCTAGGGAAATTAGTATCTTTGGGTAGTGGCAATTACTTCTATCTCAGTGCTTTTTGATCCCATCTTTGCTTCTTTTGCAAAAACAGCATAGAGCTTGCTTAAACAAATGACAGCTGACATGCTAAGATAAAAAACAATTTCTTGCTGCTGCTGTAAGTTCCTATTTGATTCTCGAGTTGGTGTTCTTGCAGGAGGATGTTGCTAAAGAATTTGGAATACCAGTTGAATTTCAACGATTTTGGATATGGGCAAAGAGACAAAACCATACCTACCGTCCAAATCGGCCATTGACACTTCAGGAGGAATTGCAGACGGTAATTCTTTTATCCTGTAGGACAATAAGCATCTTTTCCCTCAATGAAGCAAAAGAAGAAAAGATTGAATCCTAATAATGAGCTTCAATTTACATTGATTTCATGTATGTGGTTTATAGATGATATAGGCTAGCATGAAGGCCTAATCCATGCAAGTAATGACAAAGAAAGTTGTACAGAGTTGTACACTGTAAGAAGCTAAAAATTATCAGCATAATGCTATTTTTTCTCATTTAAGTACCAGTAGCACATAAGCAACTTTTTTGTTTGCCTTCTCACTATATCCTACGGAATAAGTTGGTATCATTATTTATTTATTTAGTATGTGTATCCTTTTGGGTTGCTTTTTGTATTTCTTGTGAACTAGGATACAGGTATGCATTGATTGCCTTGATTGTAACTTTAAGCTTTATGTTTTGGTTTTCCTTTTTCCAAGAGTCATATGTTTGGTTAGCTCATGCTTATTTATTCCACAATTTCAGGTTGGGCAGTTGAGGGAAGTTTCAAATAAGGCTCATAATGCGGAACTAAAACTATTTCTGGAAGTGGAGACTGGAATGGTATTCTCTATATCTTCTTGACTACTAACTTGTGTATACTTGGCATTTACTTATAGATGGCATCTATGCTTACCATATTTATTTTCTATTTCTGTCAACTCCTTTTAACTTTGTAGGAGTTACAACCTATTTCTCCACCTGAGAAGAGTAAAGAAGATATACTGCTTTTCTTCAAACTTTTTGACCCTGAGAAGGAAGAGCTCCGGTATCTTAATTTCTGAAGATGAATTGTTATTTTTAATCTTTGCCTCAACAAGGAGACCTTTGACATTGAATTCTTTTCCCTTCCCAGTTTTGTTGGTAGGCTCTTTGTTAAAAGTTCTGGCAAGCCCATTG
The DNA here is from genome assembly GCA_027405835.1 of Asclepias syriaca. Classification (NCBI taxonomy): domain Eukaryota; kingdom Viridiplantae; phylum Streptophyta; class Magnoliopsida; order Gentianales; family Apocynaceae; genus Asclepias; species Asclepias syriaca. Next base: position 3,366,378 of record CM049927.1, on the reverse strand, counting down.
AAATCCTGACAAAACTGAATGAATTGGCTGGATTTTCTCCTGAGGAAGAAATTGAACTTTTTGAGGTTTGTCTTCTCATGCATTTCTTTGTCACAGAAAACTTTGTTTTAAGCGCTCTCTGTCATACATTGTTGTCACTTGCAATTATGTTCAGCCCATTTAACCTTTGATAAATCAACTATGTCCTCAGGAAATAAAGTTTGAACCAACCGTCATGTGTGAACGCCTTGACAAGAGGACCTCATTCCGGCTAAGTCAGGTATATATGTGCACAAGCTGTTTTTCTAATGTGAAATTACAATAGTCTGCGTGGATTTGAGGATTGTCCTGTTTACTATTATTTATCAACTTTCTATGCTTTTCTTCTCTTGGGCAGATTGAAGATGGTGATATCATTTGCTTCCAGAAACGCCTTTCCCCTGAAAGTGAACAACAAGTTCGATTTCCTGATGTTCCTTCATTTTTGGAATATGTGAAGAACCGTCAGGTGCCTTCTTTTACCATTGATTGGATTTCTATGCTCTTACAATCTCGTGCATTTTCTTTCTCTTCTTTTTTCCTTAATGTTAAATTATTTTTCATTGGAAAAATTTCTTATAATCTGAAAACTTGAAAATTTCTATATCTAAAGCCACTGTACAAAGGGTGGGTGGGAAATGTTGGAAGAACAGGTCTCTTGAGGAAATAGAGAACAAAGGCTAAAGTGATATAAAAGGTAGTAGAACAACGGTTCTTAAGGGGGAAAAAAAAGTATGCAAAATGTCATGTTAAATTAACGTATATATTTCCTTTTAAAAAAAAGTAATAGCACTTCAATGATTGTGATAAACTCACTGGCCAGGTTCTTTTATGCCTGGCTCAATAATAAGTACCTGAAAAGGTATTAGTTGTTTCATAGTCAACAGACATTTGATGATTTGACAAGGTGGTTTGCGCTTTCTTTATTCTTTTGACTTCACTGAATTTAAACGACACATGTTATGCCATATTCAATTGTTTATTATTATCTCATCTAGAGTTTGCTTGTATGTTATTTAGAAGGCAATCTTCAATTGTTAAAATCAACAAGTTATCGACTTCTTCATGTTTACATTTTTTTTTTAACCTCTACCCATTTCTATTTGTTCCCATGCGTTCCGTCATATGCCCTCTTCTGTAGCAAGGTCTGTTTTATGTATGGTAAACTTACAGATTCTCCTATGCAGATTGTTCATTTCCGGGCTCTGGACAAACCAAAGGAGGATGATTTTTGTCTGGAGTTGTGAGTGCTGCATATAATTTCAAATCTTAACTTTATGAGAAAATATGGCTATCTATACTAATTTTTACCTTTTTCATCACCATTTTTTAGAGCAAAAAACCATACTTATGATGATGTGGCGGAGAGAGTGGCTCAGCGACTTGGTTTGGATGATCCAACAAAGATTAGGTTTACTCCTCATAATTGCTATTCTCTGCTACCGAAGCCTAATTTTTTTAAATACCGATCTGTTGACCACTTGATAGATATGTTAGTGCACTATAATCAGGTATCTTTATGAGCTTTGTCTGTTCTGTTGTCTTTTTTATGTTGCATATTGTGGTTATCCTTGTTATTTATGTTTTTTTTCTCTTCGTAGGTCTCTGATATTCTGTACTATGAAGTGCTTGACATTCCTCTGCCAGAACTGCAATGCCTGAAAACACTGAAAGTTGCTTTTCATTGTGCCACAAAGGATGAGGTTTGTAAGGAGTTACTTGGAATATTGCCTCCACACAAAGTTTGTCATATGTAATTATCTAGTATTCTCATTATTCTTCAGGTGGTGATTCACAATGTTAGACTTCTAAAGCAAAGTACTGTAGAAGATGTGCTGAATGAAATAAAGACAAAGGTATGTTTTTGGATCCTTATTTTGGAACTACTTTTGTCAGTCAGTTGGGACCTATTTTAATGTTGTAGCATCATTTTAATTTCAACATTTTTTGTCTGGTGAATAAGTCTACAATTTTCCACATGATTTCTATTCTTGGGTGTTGCTAATTCTTTTCATTTGGGTTTTCTTCTGGGGTGTGGATATGTGAATCTTTGGCTTGGAAGGTGTGTGCTTAAATGAAGGTAATAACTGATGATTGTTGGCTTATCTGCTTCTAAAACAGGTGGAATTGTCCCACCCAAATGCAGAACTTAGGCTGCTTGAGGTTTTCTATCACAAGATATACAAGGTAATATGCTCTTCCCAGATTTCATTTCCTGGCTTCTTCTTCTTTTTTTTTTTTTTTTTTTTTTTTAATTGCTATTTAGTAAACTTCTGTTGATCTTGCAGATATTTCCTCTCAATGAAAAGATTGAAAACATAAATGATCAATACTGGACACTGAGGGCAGAAGAGGTGAGTTTATGCTCTTGTTCAAGTATGGCGATCATCTTTTTTCCCCCCTCCCAATTACTATGAGAAATGACATCAGCAATGTAACACATCAAAGCACACAGATGAATATTGGTTTGTTAGGAATTTGTGGATATAATGTTAATTTGCATTTATTTGGAGTGCCATTGGATGTCCTCATGGTACTGCAATCTGTACATAGGAAAAGCAATATTATTTCTAGGCATTAGCTTTTAAGTAATACAAAACTATCCAAACAGAGCCTACCAGTGTGCTGGATATGCCTAGGACTGTTTCTGGTTCATTCTTTGTGGCAAGCACTAGTTGTGTTCAAGGGATCTTGTCGGTATGGTATATTAATAAGAAATTTTTTTCCCTGTACCTTAGCAGAATGAGAACATTAAACAGAATGTGGTAATATTGTTCTGTTGTCCTTATAAAGTTATTTGTCATACCTCCAATTCAGAATTTTTTTTATCCTATAGTTTTATGTGGCATTCAAATTCTCTTACCTTTTATGCCTGTCTCAATTACAATCTGAATTTTATCCTTACTACGGTACTGTTTGGAACGTTCTGTTGGGAGCTCCACCCCCTTTCACAAGGGTCTTGTTAAAGGAGTCAAATTTAATTAGTTGGGAACTTCAAAATGAATTTGGTCATCAGCTAGGTTTTATGATCACAGATATTAAATGACTTCCTTAAGTTTTTGTTCACAGCTCTAAGAGAAGTTGTGAAATTTTGCTGCTTATTAGTTGGTTATTCTTATAAACGTCTATTTTATTTTCCAGATCCCAGAAGAAGAGAAGAATCTTGGTCCTCATGATCGCTTAATTCATGTTTACCATTTCATGAAGGATGCTTCTCAGAATCAAATGGTGATGCTTTGAAGAATTTTTTGTTGTTAATTAGTTTATACCAACCAAATTCTTGCTAAGTATTTGAAACTATGGTGTAAACTCTACTAACAAATGCAAACCATGCAGCAAGTTCAGAATTTTGGAGAACCTTTCTTCTTGGTTATCCATGAAGGTGAGACTTTGGGAGAAGTTAAAGTGCGCATTCAGAAGAAATTGCAGGTTCCTGATGAGGAGTTTTCTAAGGTATACCTCTCCTTCGGTTCCAGCAGTTTCCTTTGGTGTGTAATTCCTACAAACTTGAATATAATAAATATACTTGTTGTGGTGACAGTGGAAGTTTGCATTTTTATCCCTGGGACGCCCAGAGTATCTTCTGGATACAGATATTGTATCTAATCGTTTCCAGGTCAGATAACTTTTTTATATCTACTGTTTCTAAGTTCTCTTTTATGTTTTTTACATTTTGTTGGATCTTCTGTAAATAGTGCATTCATGAGAAAATCTTTGTTTTTCTTGCAGAGGAGAGATGTTTATGGGGCTTGGGAGCAATACCTTGGGTTGGAGCACTCTGACACTACTCCTAAAAGAGCATATGTTTCAAACCAGGTAAATAGTTAAACGAAGTAGACTATTTAACTTTTTCTACAATTAACCAGTCTCAAGAGTGGTTAACTTTGCCCATAGAATTTGATGGCTCCATTTGGACGTGGCCTCAACTGCTGTAGTCCACTTAATTAGTTAATAATAGAACGCTTCATTATGTATATCTTGACAAATATGAGTAACATTTTATTAAAGATGAGGTGGCAGCTGTTGTAAAATTGTTTCTTCTTTTTATGTTTCCTTTGTCTTCCAATATTTGCAGAATCGCCATGCATTCGAGAAGCCAGTTAAAATTTACAATTAAGGAATCGATCTCAAGAGAGGGAAGGGGATACTTTGAAAGCTGATTACACATCTTGTCCACAAGGAATGTAAAAAGTAGTTTGAAGATCAGAATTGAAGGCACAGAACGAGGGTTACTCACGATGAGGGTATCTGTCTCTTTTTGTTCTTTTTCATTATTTATTTCAGTGGATTTGGTTGGTTTTGTAGGGTGATTTTTTTGGATCTTTTGCATTGGGAGGAAGCTTTCCTCTCTTAGTTCATGCTTTGTTATGTTTATAGAAATGCATATTAGTTTTGGCATCAATTTTCCTTTTCCAAGGGCTCTTCCAGTTCAGGGCGCTGGGTAGGTCATGCTCTTCCCCTGTAGTTGTTGCTTGTTAAGAAGATTTTGATCTGAGGGGATGTAAAGTGGCGTCTGGGCGCCTTTTTATATTTATCTCCTTTTCGTTGCCTTGAAAAGAAAAGTTTTTCCTCTCATAAAAATGTTTCTAGTTTCCCTACCCTCCTCCCTTTTGGTTGTATCTATAGTTAAATCTGAAAAGGGGATTGACACTGTAAGAGAAACAAGATACTTCTAGTGAGAATTCATGTAATAGCAATTATTTTCTTAAACTTGAAAAAAGATGAATCTTATATGGAATTTTGCTTTTGTAATTCTCATGTTTTTTACCTTTTAATTGTACTGGGAAGATGGGTAAAAAGAGCTAAAGAACCTTTTTTTTTTTTGGGTAAATTCAATGGCATTTGTCGAAGCTTCCTCTCTACAATATACGTATGTTCTATGCCTAATTGCTCAAGACCGTGATCAGCTCTGTTCAACTCTGTTAGCAGTACTACGACACAAATCTCAGTTTTTTACCAAAATAATGTTTTTTTTTCTTAGTAATTTGCTTTTGTTAATAATAATTTTATAACACATTATCAACACGAAGTTTTACTGGTTTAATCATCGGAAATTATTTAAAAGAAAAAAATTGACCTCGGGAAATTATTTAAAAGAAAAAATTTGAAAAGATGACGGTTTTTCCTGAAAGTTCGATATTATAATATAATAATCAATAAATGCCATGTTAGAGAAAGAAATTTTTTTTTTTATGGACTTGAAAAGTCATCTAACATATCATTTCTCAAAAGAAAATGTTGTTATAACTCGTGGCCCCTCATATTTGTATTCATGGTAAGGGTTGTTGGTATGAAAAAATACATACAATTATAATAAATTTGATTAAAAATTATCAAATATTAATAATCACCAAAAGTAAGATAAATAATACTACTTGTATACTGTTCATGATTATATATATATATATATATATATATATATGCATAATACATATTTAATTACTAATTAAATAGTAATTAAATAATACATAACTTAATATATATAACATGTATATACTAAATATACACTAAATATTCTTAAATTATATTAGAGATATAATGTGTAATGCATGTAAAGATATATAAAATATATGTGTATAGATATATACTGTTTTTCTATTCTGGTTTATATACACACTTCCTAATTTATTTTAGATATATATATATTAGATTGTTTTTCTGAATTAAAATGTTGATATATATATATATATGTTATATATTTTTATATTTCTAAATATATATATATACTTGTACATTGTTGATTAGTTTTTAGAAATATATATATATATATATATATAATATACTTGTATGCTTGTATACGACTAACTACATTGTTAATTACTTTCTGCTTTATGGATACATATATTTATATATTATATATTTAGCTTTTTGTTATATATATATATATATATATATATGTTGTATGTATATATGTCTCTTACTTCATCAATATAGGAGTTTATATATGTATATTTGTTTAGAGATATGAATCATATATATGAAAGATATAATAAACAATTCTCCATTCTTATTACATTGATCTCTAGTTCATTTGATCTTTTGTAAATTTCTTTTGTTAGTAATAGTTTTATAAGAGTTATGGAGTTATTGTAATTTTAAAGAAAAAAGAAAAGAAAAGGTATAATTAAGTCTAAATTGTGCATACAACTCCTAAATTAGTAATTTTAATTTTATAGCTGAAATTTAAGTTTTTCTAATTGCTTAATGGAATTGAATTAAGGTTTTGATTTTAGTGATTTGGAAATTTTGTATATGACATTTATTTTGATTTTAAGAATAAATATTTTTAGTTTTTTAAAAGAAAAATCTTATTTTACTGGTTTAATTAATTTATTGATTTAAACATTTTTAATGAGTTTATATTAAATTACATTTTAGAAGAAAAAAAAATGTTTAGAACTTAATTTCTAACTTTATTCAACTTTTGTTCTTTTCGTTGTTGATTTCTTCCTAATACTATTGAGAAAGTATTATTGAGAAAGTGGATGTTTTCAGTAATCCCACATCCGAAGAATACAAAAAGTGAGACTAAAACAGGATTTATTTAATAAGAAGCAGTGTTTATAAGATCTTCATGCACATACATGGGAGTGGTCAATGAGTGTTCAAGAAAACTCATGGCCTAGGTAGATGATCTCCATTGCACTTTGGAGAGGTGTCTGCCTATGGCCTAGCCAAAGTGGGAGTTCCAACGTCATAAAGTTTGCCAGTGGAGGCCTGCTTTCACGCTGCCCCTTCTCAATTCCATTTTAAAATATTTTTAATACCCAAAAGATAACTCGAATTGTGGTGAATCAGGTTTGAATGATTCTACCATTCTGTGCGTGTTTTCAAAACTTGAGGGAGTTGCCGAAAGTGGGTATCGGTGCACCCATGATAGACTTGGTCATGATAGGCTACTCGGATACTTTGCTTGGCATGTTGGATTTAAAGAATTCTTTTAATTTTGTTATTTCTTTCTTTTTTTTGTCGAATAATTGCAGCTAAACAAGCATGGGGAGCATAAAGATTTCTGGTATCAATAAGAACAGAATTTATAATTAAGTTGATAAATATTAATTAGGCCAAATAAGATGATGAACGATGGGAATGTTCTGTATTCTAATAATATGTTCTATCATTAATTAGTTAATAGAAGAATAAAGAAAGAAATCTTATATTTTCTTTTCCTTGAGGAAATGCAGTGGGTTTACAACTGTTTGAAATATACATCAGTAGCCGGAGCTCCATCGCAGAAAGTGGACGTTTTAGTAATCTCACATCCAAAGAATACAAAAATTAAGAGCAAAGTAGAGTCTATTTAAGAACCCGGGTTAAGATCTTGATACATACTAACGTGGGCGTGGTCAATGGGTGTTCAAGAAAACTCATGGCCTAGGTAGATGATCTCCATTGCACTTTGGAGAGGAGTTTGCCTATGGCCTCCCCAATGTGGGATAACTAACGTCGTAATTTGTGTTAGTGGGGGCTGCATTTGCGTGGCTCCTTCCCAATTCCATTTTAAAATATTTATAATATCTATTATTAAATATATATATATGAGAAAAATTCACATGAAAGGTAAATTGTTTATCGATCTACATTATAAGCGTGTGCAAAACTTTTTCAATCACTCATTAAATTTAATTTAATTTTCGAATATTTGAATGTACGAATCTAAAAATAACAAGCCCCTTGCATAATTTCATTTGTTTTAATATAATTTTGTTCTAATATACATACAACTATTAAAGTTAGTCCGATTTGTCCGATTGTGCCATGACCCACTTCCGACATGCTTTTTACGTGATTCATATAAATTACATGTGTGTGTGTATATATACTTGATTGTATTAATTATAAAGGAATTAGAATAATAGTTTGATTTAAGTTATTAGTTTAGTCAAATAAGGTAAATAATATTATTATGGAGTTATTGTAATTTTTGAAAAAAAGAAAGAAAAAGGTATAATTAAATCTAAATTGTGTATACAACTTCTAAGTTAGTAATTTTAATTTTATAGCTGAAATATAGGTTTTTCTAATTGCATAATGGAATTGAATTAAAGTTTTGATATTAGTGATTTAGAAATTTTGTATATGACATTTATTTTGATTTTAAGAATAAGTATTCTTAATTTAAAAAAAAATAAAATATTTACTAGTTTAAATAATTTATTAATTTAAACATTTTTTATAAATTTATATTAAATTACATTTTAGAAGAAAAAAAGTTTAGAATTTAATTTCTAGCTTTATTCAACTTTTGTTTTTTTCTTGTTGATTTCATCATAATACTATTGAGAAAGTGAATGTTTTCAATAATCCTACATCGAAAGAATACAAAAAGTGAGAGTAAAACAGGATCTATTTAAAAAGTATGGTTAATACCTTAATATTAACTTACTTTGACGAGGTCAATGAGTGTTCAAGAAAACTCATGACCTAGGTAGATGATCTCCATTGCACTTTGGAGAGGTGTCTGCCTATGACTTCCCCAAAGTGGGAGAGCTAACGTCATAATTTGTGTCAATGGGGGCTTGCGTTCACATGTCCCTTTTCAATTCCATTTTAAAATATTTCTAATATACAAAAGATTATTTACTTTTTCCCATTGTTTTTATTAGCAAAATTGAATATATACAGTAACATAAAATGAGTTGGTTTGGAGTTGTCACTGTCATAGCCATTGCCATTTCCCTATCTTGCTTCCATCAATGTCATTGTCATATTATATTCATGGTGAGTAATATTTTCTTCCACACTTGATTCTATTCACTGTGAGAATTTGAGCCAATGGAGCCCTCTCACTGCCTAACATGAACACTACTTCTGCCATCATTGGCCTATCATCAGGGTGGTTTTGAACACACAATAATCCCACATCAATGCATAAAAAGATCCCTTCAAACATTCATCCATTAGCTGCATAGCCTTATTGTCATTGCATAACAACCATGCCTGCACAAAACTATCAGAAGAAGAACAAAAATGTGGATGCTTTTGTAATTTAAAATTTCAAGTGGATGTTTTAGTAATCCCACATCGAAAGAATACAAAAAATGAGAGCCATTATAATATTACTATAATTGCAATATCAGATGCAGGATAGGGTAGTGGATGACTTGGGAAGGTCTAGGTGGGTTTTGGTAATGGGTTGCATTTTCTTGTGGGCAGTTCAACTTCAGTACCACTGTCTCAGAACCATGAGAGAGAGAGATGAAGAATGTGGTCGTGTAATCTTGTTGTCATAAATCCCACATCGGAAGAACACAAAAAAAAAAAAAAAAGAGAGAGGAAAGTAGGGTCTATTTAAGTAGTATGATTGACAACGTAATTTTTCCCCCCAGTGGAGACTGCATTCGCGCGACCCCTTCCCAATTCCGTTTTTAAATATTTCTAATACACAAAATTGAATATATATATTACATAGAATGGGTTGGTTTCAAATTTCTAGTGTTATCACTGTCATTGCCATAGCCATTTCTATATCTTGCTTCCATCAATGTGATTGTCATATTATATTCATAGTGAGTAATATTTTGTTCTCCACTCGATTCATGGTGAGAATTTGATTCCATGAAAAAACCAGGAAGTTTTGGTTGAGCCAATTGAGCCCTCTCAATGCTTTACATGAACACTACTTCTGCCATCATTGGCCTATTGAACACACAATAATCCCACATGATCATATATATATTATATATATATATATAATATATATATATATATATAATTGTTAGTGATTCTATTGCTATATGGTGATAGTGTTATACTAGTTTGGTGTTGAAACAAATGATTAATTATTCACTAAATTAAATAAATTTATTTTACTATATATATATAATGGTAGGTATTATGCATGATACATATTTAATTATTAATTAAATAGTTATTAAATAATAGATAACTTAATATGTATAACATGAACATATTAAATATACACGATGTTATTAAATTATATTTATATAATATGTGTAATGTATATAACAAATATATACAATATGTATGTATATATATTTGTTTTGCATGTTTTCTGGGTATATATATATATTTGTTTACTGCCTGCATGCCTTCTATGTATATATATTGCTAAACTTTTTACTAGATGCAATTCCTAGCTTAATATATACGTTTTTGCAATATATGTATATATGTTTGCTACTCTTTTATATATATATAAAATTATATATTGGTCACAATTGTTTATATTATGTTGCTTACATTTTTCTATATATATATATTGTTTGTTTATATAGATACATATTTTAGTTTTTATATATATATATAGTTATACATATATATATAGATATATGTTTGATTATATAGTTATACACATATATATTTGCTTACAGTTATGTACGTTTAATTATTATTTTTATATATGTATATAGTTATTGGAGTCTTTATTTTATGAATGTATGTATATTTCTGAGTAATGTTGAGACTTTAATTTTTTTACTAAAGTCGAAAGTTGCTTTCAGAGCAGTTTTGAGTAATAATAAAGTTGAGACTGTCATTTTTTACTAAATCCGGAAGTCGCTTTCAGATCATTTTTTACTAAAGCCGAAAGTCATTTTTGGAGCAGTTTTGAGTAATAAAGTTGGAGCCTTTATTTTATGAATGTATGTATATTTCTGAGTAATGTTGAGACTTTAATTTTTTACTAAAGTCGAAAGTTGCTTTCAGAGCAGTTTTGAGTAATAATAAAGTTGAGACTGCCATTTTTACTAAAGTCGGAAGTCACTTTCGGATCATTTTTTACTAAGGCTGAAAGTCGCTTTCGAATCATTTTTTACTAAGGCCGAAAGTCGCTTTCGAATCATTTTTTACTAAGGCCGAAAGTCGCTTTCGAATCATTTTTTACTAAAGACGAAAGTCATTTTTGGAGCAGTTTTGAGTAATAAAGTTGGAGCCTTTATTTTATCAATGTATGTATATTTCTGATTAATGTTGAGACTTTAATTTTTTACTAAAGTCGAAAGTTGCTTTTGGAGCAATTTTGAGTAATAATAAAGTTGAGACTGTCATTTGTTTACTAAAGCCGAAAGTGGCTTTCGAATCATTTTTTACTAAAGCCGAAAGTCGCTTTCGGATCATTTTTTACTAAAGCCGAAAGTCGTTTTCGGGAGCGTGTTTTAATAATAAAGTCTTCCGACTTTCGAGAGCATAAAGCGTTTTTTGCTGTTTTGTTGTTTTTTTGGTAAAGCGCAGAGCTTTTTATTTTGTATGAAAGCACGAAGCTTTTTATTTTGTATGAAAGATGAAAGTGCAGAGCTTTTTGTTTGTAGAAAAACGTGGTACCAAAGCACAAAGTTTTTTGTTTGTAGGAAAGTATATAGTTAAAGTCAGAAGTCACTTTTGGGAGTATTTTTTTTAGTAATAAAGTCTTCTGATTTTCGGGAGCATTTTTATTTTAGTAATAAAGTCTTTCGACTTTCGGGAGCATAAAACTTTTTTTTTGCTTTTTGTTTTTTTTGTAAAGCACATAACTTTTTATTTTGTATGAAAGATGGAAAGAGCAGAGCTTTTTGTTTGTAGGAATCAAACATAGAGTTTTGTTATTTTTAGGAAAGCACATAACTAAAGTCGGAAGTCACTTTCAGAAGCATTTTTTAGTAATAAAATCTTCTGAAGATTGTTCTGTCCTCATATGCTCTTCCACATCTCCTAACTTCTTTTCATAGTGATCAAACAAATCAATTTTGCGTCCAAACAGTCCCATAAAGCCCCAACACTTGATCCTTTGTCCTGTCTGTTTTTCTGATCTCAGATGAACAAGCTTATGGTACACATCATCAGCATTGTTAATGAGTTTCTTAAGTCTGTTTGTCCGACGAATTACACAATGTGAAAGATATGTGGAAGGATAATGTTCTGAGAAAAAGCTCTCAACAGTCTCACTAACACTTGTCCCATTTGCTACAGGAATACTTCGAACCAAAACAGTAAACTGATGTGGCCGGTTTTGATGAATTGAAATAAACCATCCTCTTTGATGAAATATATTCATACTCAAGATAAAGAAGACAGCACACAATCCCCGTGAAAACATAAACAACACAAAAGTGAATCTATAACCTTTAAATGAGCAAACAAAACTGTTAGTTTTCACCATTTCAGTTACATAAACAATCAAGTGCCTGAATGTCTAACCAGAAATGGAGATTCCCTCTAATCTTCTTAATATCTAGAAGTAGAAATATATATAGCCTCATTCGCGCATATATATATACAAGCATATGCAACTTAAGGAATGCAGAAAGATAGTACAAGAGGTACACTTTTTAATAATTTTGAAAGTCAGTAAAGTCGAGACTTATCTGATTTCCCATACAATTAAAAGGAAGAAGTATAAAAATCCCAATAGCAGCAGCAAAAGCAAACACTTTCAAACTGAATATAAAGATACGCATGAAGACTACAGCATCCAACCAAGAATTTGACAACAGCTGATCTTCGGAGAGATTCCATGCTCTTGTCGCCCAACCAGCAGAAGGTAACAACCTCTCCAAGTTGAAATGGTCTCCCTCCTGGGATTTCCCTTCAGCAAGCAAGCGAGGTGCATATACAGAAGCATTGCTTGGTTGCTTTCTCAATATAGAATCATCTCTTTGTGTGCTTTACTTGACCGGATAAAGACCAAAAAACCAGTCCCTTAATATACAGAGCTATCGCCTCAAGCAGTGAGCAAGTCAAAGAAGCTTAAGCTGGAAAGTAAGCTGTAGAATGCCTCGAAATGAGAGTTTAACCGCAAAAAGAAAGAAGAATTAGGTTGAGAAAAGATGATCAACGATTACTTCTCGAAACCTCTAGAGTACGTGGGGGTGATTGAATCAGATTGGCGGGACGAAATGGAAGGGCCACTGGGCTGTTAGGGAAGACTTATCAGAAGAATGCTGAATAGAGTGCCAGACATGGACGCCCTTGTGTTTGATGTTAAAAAAGGTTCTATTTCAATCTAAAGGGTAGTAATTTCTAATAAATATTTTTCTTTAAGGTTTGTTATTTTCTATTCCTTTATTCTGTTAGTCCACTTCTGGCAGATTTTCTTTTTACACAGTAGAAAAATAAATCCAATCCTTTGAAAACTGGTATGCTATTGTTCGGAGCTTATACTTTCTTGATTTAAATTCCTTTCTTATTGCTGACTGCATTTGCATGAAGGAAACATATTTGCCTCTTATTTGCTCCTTTCCTATTTCCAACTTGTAAATTATTCATAAAGAGAGAGGAATACTGTTCCTTCACCATTCTATTTCTAGTCCACCATTCAATATATTATTGTGGTTTGTCATCTATGATGGGGTTTCCTGTATAATTTTTCTATAATGGGTATAAGGACAAAAAGCTATCATTTAATTAATGGACATAAAGTTTCATCATGCGCCTATTTCTTCTAATCCATGATGAAGAATTCCTAACTCATGGTCTAGGGAGATGATCTCCATTGCACTTTGGAGAGGTGTCTGCCTATGGCCTAGCCAAAGTGGGAGTACCAACGTCATAAATTTTGCCAGTGGAGGCCTGTTTTTGCGCGACCCCTTCTCAATTCCATTTTAAAATATTTCTAATACCCAAAAGATAACTCAAATTGTGGTGAATCAGGTTTGAGTGATTCTACAATTCTGTGCGTGTTTCCAGAACTTGAGGGAGTTTCCGAAAGTAGGTATCGGTGCACCCATGATAGACTTGGTCATGATAGGCTACTCGGACACTTTGCTTGGCATGTTGGATTTAAAGAATTCTTTTAATTTTGTTCTTTCTTTCTTTTTTTTGTCGAATAATTGCAGCTAAACAAGCATATGGAGCATAAAGATTTCTGGTATCAATAAGAACAGAATTTATAATTAAGTTGAACAATATTAATTAGGCCAAATAAGATGATGAACGATGGGAATGTTCTATCATTAATTAGTTAATAGAAGAATAAAGAAAGAAATCTTATATTTTATTTTCATTGAGGAAATGCAGTGGGTTTACCGTTGTTTTAAATATACATCAGTAGCCGGAGCTCCATAGCAGAAAGTGGATGTTTTAGTAATCTCTCATCCAAAGAATTCAAAAATTAAGAGCAAAGCAGAGTCTATTTAAGAACCCGGGTTAAGATCTTGATACATACTAACGTGGGCGTGGTCAATGGGTGTTCAAGAAAACTCATGGCCTAGGTAGATGATCTCCATTGCACTTTGGAGAGAAGTTTGCCTATGGCCTCCCCAAAGTGGGATAGCTAACGTCGTAATTTGCATGGCTCCTTCACAATTCCATTTTAAAATATTTCTAATACCTATTATTAAATATATATATATATATATGAGAAAAATTCACATTAAAGGTAAATTGTTTATTGATCTACATTATAAGCGTGTGCAAAACTTTTTCAATCACTCATTAAATTTAATTTAATTTTCGAATATTTGAATGTACGAATCTAAAAATAACAAGCCCCTTGCATTATTTCATTTGTTTAATATAATTTTGTTCTAATATACATACAACTATTAAAGTTAGTCTGATTTGTTCGATCGTTCCATGACCCACTTCCGACTTGCTTTTTAGGTGATTCATATAAATTACATGTGTGTGTATATATATACTTGATTGTATTAATTATAAACGAATTAGAATAAATAGTTTGATTTAAGTTATTAGTTTAGTCAAATAAGGTAAATAATATTATTATGGAGTTATTGTAATTTTTGAAAAAAAAAGAAAAAGGTATAATCAAATCTAAATTGTGTATACAACTTCTAAGTTAGTAATTTTAATTTTATAGCTGAAATATAGGTTTTTCTAATTGCATAATGGAATTGAATTAAAGTTTTGATATTAGTGATTTAGAAATTTTGTATATGACATTTATTTTGATTTTAAGAATAAGTATTCTTAATTATTTTTAAATATATATATATTTACTAGTTTAAATAATTTATTAATTTAAACATTTTTAATAAATTTATATTAAATTACATTTTAGAAGAAAAAAAAGTTTAGAATTTATTTTCTAGCTTTATTCAACTTTTGTTTTTTTTCTTGTTGATTTCATCATAATACTATTGAGAAAGTGAATGTTTTCAATAATCCCACATCCGAAGAATACAAAAAGTGAGAGTAAAACAGGATCTATTTAAAAGGTATGGTTAACACCTTAATACTAACTTACTTTGACGAGGTCAATGGGTGTTCAAGAAAACTCATGACCTAGGTAGATGATCTCCATTGCACTTTGGAGAGGTGTCTGCCTATGACTTCCCCAAAGTGGGAGAGCTAACGTCATAATTTGTGTCAATGGGGGCTTGCGTTCGCATGTTCCTTTTCAATTCCATTTTAAAATATTTCTAATATACAAAAGATTATTTACTTTTTCCCCTTGTTTTTATTAGCAAAATTGAATATATACAGTAACATAAAATGAGTTAGTTTGGAGTTGTCACAGTCATAGCCATTGCCATTTCCCTATCTTGCTTCCGTCAATGTCATTGTCATATTATATTCATGGTGAGTAATATTTTTTCCTCACTCGATTCGATTCACTGTGAGAATTTGAGCCAATGGAGCCCTCTCACTGCCTAACATGAACACTACTTCTGCCATCATTGGCCTATCATTAGGGTGGTTTTGAACACACAATAATCCCACATCAATGCCTCAAAAGATCCCTTCAAACATTCATCCATTAGCTGCATAGCCTTATTGTCATTGCATAACAACCATGCCTGCACAAAACTATCAGAAGAAGAACAAAAATGTGGATGCTTTTGTAATTTAAAATTTCAAGTGGATGTTTTAGTAATCCCACATCGAAAGAATACAAAAAATGAGAGCCATTATAATATTACTATAATTGCAATATCAGATGCAGGATAGGGTGGTGGATGACTTGGGAAGGTCTAGGTGGGTTTTGGTAATGCTCTCGTATTTCTTGTGGGCAGTTCAACTTCAGTACCACTGCAGAACCATGAGAGAGAGAGAGATGAAGAATGTGGTCGTGTAATCTTGTTGGTCAAATTTAATTCAATTTTTTAATAATTCAATTGAAGTTGAATTCAAGAATAAATAAGTATGTTATTTCTTGTAATTTCAATTCTTATTAATCTTGAATTTGTAACTCTTGAAGCAATTAGATGAAATAATTTGTTATGAAAATTAAATTCCGATAATCATCTAGCTATGGTGGGTCCAAAAGATATCATTGATGTAAAATATTTAATCATCGGGAAAATTATTTAAAAGAAAAATTTGACCACCTGAAGATGACCGTTTTTCTTGAAAGTTCGATATTACAATATGATAATCAGTAAATGTCATGTTAGAGAAAGAAAAAAAAAATTTATGGACTTGAAAAGTCATCCAACATATCATTTCTCAAAGAAAATGTTGTTATAATTCGTGGTCTAGAAGATGTCCTGTTTGTATTCATGGTTGTTGGTATGAAACAATACATACAATCATAATAAATTTGATTAAAAATTGTCAAGTATTAATAATCACCAGAAGTAAGATAAATAATATTACTTGTATACTGTTCATGATTATATATATATATATATATTTGCTAGTGATTATACTGCTATATTGTATAGTGCAATGCTAAAGTGATATTGAAACAAATAATTTGTTATTCACTAATTAAGTAAATTTACTTTATTATATATATAATAGTAGGTACACTATATATATATATATATATATATATATATATATATATATATATATATATGCATAATACATATTCAATTACTAGTTAAATAGTAATTAAATAATACATAACTTAATAATATATAACATGTATATACTAAATATACACTAAATATCTTAAATTATATTAGAGATATAATGTGTAATGCATGTAAAGATATAAAATATATGTGTATAGATATATACTGTTTTTCTATTCTGGTTTATATACTCACTTCCTAATTTATTTTAGATATATATATTAGACTGTTTTCTAAATTAAAGTGTTGAAACATATATATATATATATATATATATTATATATATATATATATATGTTATATATTTTTTAATTTCTAAATATATATATACTTGTACATTGGATTTTTCTATGTTGATTAGTTTTTCAGAAATATATATATAATATATACTTGTATGCCTTCTGAATATATGTATACGACTAACTACATTGTTAATTACTTTCTGCTTTATGGATACATATATTTATATTATATATTTAGCTTTTTGTTATATATATATATATAATATATATATATATATATATAGTCGTATGTATATATAGTCTCTTACTTCATCAATATAGGAGTTTATATATGTATATTTGTTGAGAGATATGAATCATATATATGAAAGATATAATAAACAATTCTCTATTCTTATTATATTGATCTCTATCTCATTTGATCTTTTGTAAATTTCTTTTGTTAGTAATAATTTTATAAGAGTTATGGAGTTATTGTAATTTTAAAGAAAAAGAAAAGAAAAAGGTATAATTAAGTCTAAATTGTGCATACAACTCCTAAGTTAGTAATTTTAATTTTATAGCTGAAATTTAGGTTTTTCTAATTGCTTAATGGAATTGAATTAAGGTTTTGATTTTAGTGATTTAGAAATTTCGTATATGACATTTATTTTGATTTTAAGAATAAATATTCTTAGTTTTTTTCAAAAAAGAAAAATCTTATTTTATTGGTTTAATTAATTTATTGATTTAAACATTTTTAATGAGTTTATATTAAATTACATTTTAGAAGGAAAAAAAAAGTTTAGAACTTAATTTCTAACTTTATTCAACTTTTGTTCTTTTCCTTGTTGATTTCCTCCTAATACTATTGAGAAAGTATTATTGAGAAAGTGGATGTTTTCAGTAATCCCACATCCGAAGAATACAAAAAGTGAGACTAAAACAGGATATATTTAATAAGAAGCAGGGTTTATAAGATCTTCATGCACATACATGGGAGTGGTCAATGAGTGTTCAAGAAAACTCATGGTCTAGGTAGATGATCTCCATTGCACTTTGGAGAGGTGTCTGCCTATGGCCTAGCCAAAGTGGGAGTACTAACGTCATAAATTTTGCCAGTG
This sequence comes from Asclepias syriaca, assembly GCA_027405835.1. Classification (NCBI taxonomy): domain Eukaryota; kingdom Viridiplantae; phylum Streptophyta; class Magnoliopsida; order Gentianales; family Apocynaceae; genus Asclepias; species Asclepias syriaca. Next base: position 3,348,318 of record CM049927.1, on the reverse strand, counting down.
GAGGCCTGCTTTCGCGCGACCCCTTCTCAATTCCATTTTAAAATATTTCTAATACCCAAAAGATAACTCAAATTGTGGTGAATCAGGTTTGAGTGATTCTACAATTCTGTGCGTGTTTCCAGAACTTGAGGGAGTTGCCGAAAGTGGGTATCGGTGCACCCATGATAGACTTGGTCATGATAGGCTACTCGGACACTTTGCTTGGCATGTTGGATTTAAAGAATTCTTTTAATATTGTTCTTTCTTTCTTTTTTTTTGTCGAATAATTGCAGCTAAACAAGCATGTGGAGCATAAAGATTTCTGGTATCAATAAGAACAGAATTCATAATTAAGTTGAACAATATTAATTAGGCCAAATAAGATGATGAACGATGGGAATGTTCTGTATTCTAATAATATGTTCTATCATTAATTAGTTAATAGAAGAATAAAGAAAGAATCTTATATTTTATTCTCCTTGAGGAAATGCAGTAGGTTTACAGCTGTTTGAAATATGCATTAGTAGCCGGAGCTCCATCGCAGAAAGTGGATGTTTTAGTAATCCCACATCCAAAGAATACAAAAAGTAAGAGCAAAGCATAGTCTATTTAAGAACCCGGGTTTAGATCTTGATACATATTAACATGGGCGTGGTCAATGGGTGTTCAAGAAAACTCATGGCCTAGGTAGATGATCTCCATTGCACTTTGGAGAGGAGTTTGCCTATGGCCTCCCCAAAGTGGGATAGCTAACGTCATAATTTGTGCTAGTGGGGGCTGCATTTGCATGGTCCCTTCCCAATTCCATTTTAAAATATTTCTAATACCTATTATTAAATATATATATATATATATGAGAAAAATTCACATGAAAGGTAAATTGTTTATCGATCTACATTATAAGCGTGTGCAAAACTTTTTCAATCACTCGTTAAATTTAATTTAATTTTCGAATATTTGAATGTACGAATCTAAAAATAACAAGCCCCTTGCATAATTTCATTTGTTTTAATATAATTTTGTTCTAATATACATACAACTATTAAAGTTAGTCCGATTTGTTCGATCGTGCCATGACCCACTTCGACTTGCTTTTAACGTGATTCATAAATTACATGTATGTGTATATATATACTTGATTGTATTAATTATAAAGGAATTAGAATAATAGTTTGATTTAAGTTATTAGTTTAGTCAAATAAGGTAAATAATATTATTATGGAGTTATTGTAATTTTTGAAAAAAAAAGAAAAAATATAATTAAATCTAAATTGTGTATACAACTTCTAAGTTAGTAATTTTAATTTTATAGCTGAAATATAGGTTTTTCTAATTGCATAATGGAATTGAATTAAAGTTTTGATATTAGTGATTTAGAAATTTTGTATATGACATTTAATTTGATTTTAAGAATAAGTATTCTTAATTATTTTTTTAAAAAAATATATTTACTATTAATTGTAAATTTAAATATTATTTTAGGGGACTTAAGTCTAAATTGTACATAAACTCCAAGTTAGTAACTTTAATTTTACAGTTGAAATTTAGGTTTTGATACTAGTGATTTAGAAAATTCTTTTGATTTTAGAAATAAAAATTATTATATTAACTCATTTAATTAATTTATTGATCTTAATATTTTTAAGAAGTTTATATTAAATTATATTTTGGAAGAAAAACAATTTTAGAATTTATTCAGTGGATGTTGTCATAAATCCCACAACGTAAAACTTACTTACTGGGACGAGGTCAATGGGTCTTCAAGAAAACTCATGGCCTAGGTAAATGATTTCCATTGCACTTTGGAGAGGTGTCTGCCTATAGCCTCCCCAAAGTGGGAGAGCTAACGTCATAAGTTTTGCCAGTGGGGGCTGAATTCGCGTGGCCCCTTCCCAATTTCGTTTTTAAATATTTCTAATACACAAAATTGAATATATATATATTACATAGAATAAGTTGGTTATCAGTGTCATTGCCATAGCCATTTCTCTATCTTGCTTCCATCAATGTCATTGTGTCATATTATATTCATGGTGAGTAATTTTTTGTTCCCCACTCGATTCATGGTGAGAATTTGTTTCCATGAAAAAACCAGAAAGTTTTGGTTGAGCCAATTGAGCCCTCTCACTGCTTAACATCAACACTACTTCTGCCATCATTGGCCTATCATCAGGATGGTTTTGAACACACAATAATCCCACATGAATGCATCTTAACATTTGTGATTCATCAAAAGATCCCTTCAAACATTCCATAACAACCATGCCTGCACAAAATTATCAGAAGAAGAGCAAGACATTGATTGATTTATTGAATTATCTCATTCATGGAGAAAAAAAAAATATAAACATTCAAGAATTGCATTTAGTTATAAGTTCAATATTTCATACGTATCCCAGAAAAGTCTGTTGCTTATCAGAATACTCGAATATTCTATTCTTTCTTCCACTCACAAGCTCTAGCAAGAGCACGCCGAGGCTGAAGACATCAGATTTCACCAAGTATTCGCCTTTGAAAGCATACTCAGGTGACATGTAGCCACTGTGGCATGAATGAAACCCCTCAAAAAGATTAGATTGTTAGTGCAAGAAAAAGTTAAATGCCAAAAGGCTTTCAAAAGAAAGACTTACTATGTTCCAATTACTCTCTTTGTTTTGCCTTCTATTTGATCTCCTCCAACATTTTTTGCAATTCCAAAGTCTGAAATTTTTGGCTTTAATTCACTTTCTAGCAAAATATTGCTAGCTTTGAGATCCCTGTGAATTATTCTTAGTCTAGAGTCTTGGTGAAGATAAAAAAGTCCTCTTGCTGTTGTTCCCAGAGCAATTTCAAATCGATTTTTCCATGGAAGTAATCTACTCCTATCTTCATCTGCAAGAACAGAAGTTTTATCCCTAATTTATTCATTTAGAAATTATTCTTGTCAGAGAAGTTATTATCAAGAAAAAAAAGTAATCCAAGCTCCCATTAGTCATATATTCATAAATCAACATCCTTTCTCCTCCATCAAGACAGCAACCAAGAAGCTTTACCAGATTTCTATGTTGAAGTTTCGAAATCAAGATCACTTCATTCTTCAACTCTCCAATACCTTAGCAGCAATTTCTTGTCCATTCGATAATAATTGACCCTGCAAAAATAATTTTTTTTGAGATATATCACAAATTCTCACTCTGCGTTAAATGATCCGTCATCTTGGGAACTTGCAGAGTTGACTACGATTACATTAAGCTTTCTGATCTCGAAAAGATTTACCAACAAAATTAATTTTTTTTTTAGAAAGGACTTTTACCTAAATTGTTACTTGGAAAATTTTACCTTTTTCTTTCGCTTGATTGATTATTGTTTTTTTATACAAGATAATTAGCTTTCTTTATTAATTTCACTTGATTTCAGGATAGAAAACAATTATTATTTAATTTATATTATTTAATATTTTTTTATCATTAAAATTTCATATATTTATTTATTTATTTTGTTATAATTTTTTTATAGTACATCATGCAAAATACATTATATATTTTATTAAATTTAAGTTTACCAATATATACATAATATATTATTATTTTATAGTTATTGAATAGATGAATTTTATAATCTTATATATTTCGTGGGGTAAATTATCCTACTAACACTTGAATTTTTAAAAAATCCAACTTTTGCACCTGTATTTATTTTTGCTTTGAACTGATACTTGAACTATAAAATATCACATACTTTGCCCTTCAGTCCAAAATTTCTGTCAGACTTCATTTTCCATCCAATTCTTAGGGCATTTTCGTTATTTTACAATTATGAGTATTTTTTAATTATTAGGGTTTTATTTTTAAGTGTAATTTAGGAGCATTTTCGTCTTTTTACAAATATGGGTATTTTTTAATTATTAGGGTTTTATTTTTAAGTGTAATTTTGTCATTTCACTTTATGTGTATTTTTGGCTTTTTACAATTATGAGCATTTTTTAATTATTATGGTTTTATTTTTAAGGATAATTTTGTCATTTCACTTTATTATTAAAAATCTGAAAAATATTTTTTTTGTAATCTCAAGGATTTGATCCTACAACCACACAGTCTAAATAAATTATATTTAGCCACTGGGACAACTATAAATATATAAAATTATTTGGAACTTATATTTTATATTATAATTATGAAAATAATAAATACGCATTTAATATTACGATTATATTCTATATTTTAAATATAAATTATATTAAATATAAACATTCTCAAAAAAATATTATCAAATGACACAATTCAAACCACAAGTTTTTGTTATTGTCACATTTCTATGCACTGAAGTTCTTCTTTAACTTTTTTTGTTTCGAATTCGTCACAGAACATGAATTTCGAGATTTTTTTTATACAATGTCATTGCTGACACTAGTAATGTAATAATGTCACTGTAAAAAAACTTCAAAATTTGTATTCTGCAACGAATTCAAAGTTAAAAATAAATAAATTTAAGGTTTGAGGAAAGGAATGACTACGAAGACAATTGGTTTAAATTGTGTTGTTTGGATAATATTTTTTCAGAATCTTTATATTTAATATAATTTTCAAATAATATAAATTTTTGTATTTGTCCAAATAATAAATGTTTATTTATTGTTTATACGGTTGTGGTTCAAATTTAGGGATTCACAAATATAATTATGTTAAATTTATTTTTGCATCATCTAGTATGCAATATAAAATATAAGTTTCATATAAATTAATATGTTAATTGTTGCTCCAGTGGGTTGAGGGATCGAATCTCTCCAATTTAAGAAGATTTTTAAAAAATTTTAAAATTTTATGAAAAGATAAAATTATCTCTAAAAATAAAACCTTAATAATTTTAAAATATTAATAATTTTAAAAGACGAAAATGCCCCTAAAAATTGGATGGAAAATGAAGTCTAACGGAAATGTTGGACGGAAGGGCAAAGGAGGTGATATTTTATAGTTCAAGTGTCAGTTCAAAGCAAAAATAAATATAGATGCAAAAGCTGAATTTTTGAAAAGTTCAAGTGTTAGTAAGATAATTTACCATATTTTCGTGTGAAGTTATGGAATTAAAGAGAAAATATTTGAAATACAATGGAATTAATAATATATATATATATATATATATATATATATATATATATATATATATATATATAGCATAACACTTACATATCTTATTCCCCAAACATAATTTAATATATCAAAATATTTCCTCCTTCCTCATTGAAAAGTACTCTTTCCTCCTTCCATTACTCAACTTATCCACAGATTAGAAGCGGCAAAACAGATTTTTCTTTTTCCACCATTTTTTATACAATTCATGGAGAAAAACATTATATATTGATTCGTCCAAAATTGGTAAGAATATTCCGAGGGTAAAAAGGTAAAAGGTGACTCCAGAAATCTTGGAGAGTCCCGGAATAGAAGTAACCTGCAAAACAGAGAAAGTTCAAGGGGGACGTGGATCCCCGTGAACTCTCCGACGATCAAGTCAATTTGGTATTAAATCGGTAATTGTTTAAGATATCTGGCTTGAATCTTACCTTCGTCTGACCCATTCCTTTTATAACCTCCTTGAGGGGAGGTGGTGGACGGGATCACGTATATCTAGCTCGTGGGCTTTTAGTGATTGCCGTTGTGGGAAAACGGTCTTTATTAGTGGGAGAGTGGGGATCCAGGTTTGGGTTGAGTGAAGTTATTTGTTCCACTTTTTATGCTTGATGACTTTGACTCTGAGTCAAACCGCAGCATACGTAGCAGTATGCGGTTTTATTTGCTGTGTGGATGTTTTTGCCCTTGGCGGATATATTTTTCCTTTCAGTGGCCCCTCAGCAAAGTACATCGCGTCTTGGTGTGGACTTCGCTGGAGAGACCGAGCTGCCGAGCTTCCGGTTTTTTCTGTGGGCCTTCGACGACCGCTTCTTCGAGATACCGCTACGGTTCAGCGAGCTTCGGCTAGGGAAGGAAGGCGCGTGGATGGGGCGACGTTAGGGTTTCTGATGGTGACGGCTGTCGCTTCACCTTTTGGTTTTGTCAGTCCCAAGGCGCCCTTTTGCAGACTCGAGACGTTGATCTCTGCGAGCAATCATGACGCTTTTTGTAATTAGCCACTCGAGAATTGTACACTGGAAACCTGAATGACTCAGATCGAGTGGAGGGATGATTTCAACTGAGGAAGGTCTGGGGTATTTATAGCAGCTTTCTGGAGTGATTTTCTCTCAAAAATTCGATGTGGGATTCTTAATTCTGGTTCGGGATGCCCGTCCCGGTCTGTTGACCAGGTCAGGACGCCCGTCCTGAACCGGGACGCCTCCCCGAAGTCCGAACTTCTAAAAAATTGCGTTTTTTGCCCCGAAATTTGCCATTTTCTTCCACTTTTCACCTGACACTTCCAAAATCATAAAAACTGTGAAATTGAGTTAATAATGATATGATTTATGCATATCATATAAACCAATTTACCCTCAATTTCACCCTAAATCATGCCTAAAAACATGTTAAAAATGTGATATGATTTATGCATATCATATAACCCCACACTTAGCTTTTTGCTTGTCCTCAAGCAAAGTCTACTTGAAGTTAGTGATTCTAAATCATAGTGCAGTCACTTAAATTCCTAGTCATGTTTTTATTCCAAAAATTTATTCAGACAATTCTTAACACAGGTCTGACTGGTCAGGTTGCTATGACAAGGTCTCAAATGTTTCTAGCAGATTGTTATAGTCAAGCAGAAAACAACTTAACAACTAGGTTGAACTCCTTTCTTAGTCACAAGGTCTTCCTGATGTGTAGTGTGTGTACTAGTCTAGACCAGATAGTCAACACAATATACTCTCGTCTTAACTACTACCAGATAATATCTCGACCCTGTTGCTAGATATAATAACAATAGACAACATTCTGAGTTCTGAGCCTTGGTGATCAGATTTTTAATGATTTAGCATTTATGGATTTTCTTTATAGATGTAGGGTATTTTGAGTCTACTTAGAACACGTCAACTTCAACTACCCATGTAGCGAGTCCCACTCCGATGACTCCCAGACCTACACGACCTTAGGGCATCAGGCTTTAAGTTCCCCGAAGGAGTGGTGCTCGAGTAGCGAAGGCCGCTGGCAAACTACCCTTATTTAATTAACTTTCTTTTATTTCTTTTCACTTTTAGCTCAGAGTCTCATCTAGTCATTCTAATTGTCAAAACATCCACAACTGGTCTAATTTTATCTAGTTAAGTTTTGAAAAGGTAATTGGCTGAGGTCTCTAATCCAGACTAAGTTGTGCTCAGTTATCAGGAATTCCTTTTCCTAATCAATTAGTTCAAGATAGTTATCACATTGCTTCCTATTAACCATAACATTCTACCTACATATCATAGACATAAGCAATGTTTAACCGATCATACTGCATTTAGAAGTCTGAAAGATTGAGAATTTTGAAAAAAAAATTTGGAAGGGTGTGAAAATATGGGGAAAACAAGCAAAATCATGCAAAAAGTTTCTCACTACAGTGCACTGTGCACTGCTACCCCACACTTAAATCTGACACTGTCCTCAGTGTTCATGCATTTCTAAGCTACCCCACACTTATTCGAAAATAAGAAACAAAACAGAAAAGATTCTTACCCCACACTTATTCGAAGAACTATGGGTAAGCAATAACAGGGATAACAAGATATAAAAGAAACAATGTTGTTATGTCATATCAATCAATGCTATACATAGATTCATATTTCATACAGCCCAGACATGATCACACACATAGAATGAAAACAACAAAAAGAAAAGAAAAGGAAAGAAAAACTAAGAACCCGGCTCACCGTCATTAGGTGGACCGAAGGTTGCCGGAAAGTCTACCGGAAAGTCTGCCGGAAAGTGGACCTCGGAGTTTTCCACCAGGTGGGAGGTATGCTGATAAATCTCATCGATCCTACTGGTGTTCATAGCAACTCTGTCCTCTATCAACGTCAGCCGTCTCTCGATCCTATCCATATCTCAGCTGTATCGGGCTGAGAGTTCTGCCAATCCGTGCGACATGTGTCGTTCGAAGGCAGTGCATGGAACAAACGTCTCGGGCGGAGGTATGTGTGCTGGAACTGCTCCCGGTGCCGAGGCCTGTCCTGGCTGCTCCGTGTGGATGGAGTAGCATCCATTTGCATCCCTTACGACCATTCCCATGTTCCGTAGGATAGTGAGGTCCGTAGGAATGGTGGTCGGGGCGATCTGGGTCAGCTCCGAGCCCTCGATGTCCAACTCCAGGTAGTGAGCTATCCTGGTGATGAATGGCCCGAGTCCCAGACACTATTTCCGAGTGTCCGTAGCAAAACCCCGCATGATGACCGTGATAAGTCGAGCCATCTCCACTGTGGATCCCATGTGCATGTTGGCCAAGAGGAATGTCTCCATTTGGGTGACATTCCCGGGGGCCGTCCGTCGTCCTGACAAAGTGTGTGCAATAATAGCATGCAAGTATCGAAGAGCAGGATAGATACCTGTGGCTTTCGCAAAGCCATGCTGGTATGGGACACCCGTCATACAGATCTGAGCCCAAGCAGTGGAGACGTCTGCAGACGTGAAGTCTCGAACTGCCGTGGTGTAGGTGGGCGTATCCAGCTCGTCTCTCTGCCAGATACCCAGGGCAATGCCGAACTCGGCCATGCTCATCGACTGATCTATTCCGCCCAAGCGGAATGTGATCTGCTCCTGATGGTACGTAAATGACGCATAGAACTCACATACCAACTCTGGGTATGTTGGTTCAGTGACGCTGAATACTCGACTGTAGGGTAGTATGTCAGGCATGCGTCTGACTTCCTGCTCCACCTCTAGCGTCTGTACTGCGGCCCAGTCAAGTGTTCTGCCCGTCAGTATGGTGCGTCCGATGTATCCGTGACATCTCTCCTGGTATGATGGGCTGGAGTGAAACAGCATAAAAGGATGTGCCACCGATGTGACGATCATGGTAGATGTGATACGGGCGCATTTGGGAGCCATTTGGGTTGAGAGCGTTTGAGAGATTTTGAGAATTTAGGCCAGAAGGAAGATTCGAATTCGAATTCTGGAGGTGAATTTGAATTCGGGAGGATGGAATTTTGGTTAGGGAATGATTTTGAATTTTTGGCGGGAAATCCGAATTTTGGAGGGAAATTCGAATTCTAGAAAGAAGTTTAAAATTCAAATTTTGGAGGGAAATTTGAATTTTTGAACTTTGGGAAGTTTGCCAAAATTTGTAGAGAGAAGATAGATAGAATTATTTGAGAGAGATGAATTTTTTGAAATTTGATTTGAGGGGAAATGAAAAAAAATGGATTATTTGTAGGAGGGGCGGCCTTCGGGACGCCCATCCCGGGTTGCTTCGGGATGCGTGCCAATTCCGGAAAACAAAAATTCGTAATTCCCTGCAAATCTCAAGATACCAAAAATAATTATAATTTTTAACAAGTCTTCATGTTTATCCAATCAAATTCAGAAGCTGTTAAAAACTCTATGCAAAAATTCCTCAATCTTTTTCAAAAATCATGACTACCCTAATTTTATCCCAACTTGAATTCAGCAAGAATTTCAGAAAAACAAAAACTGAGTTTATACATTTTAATTAGTGAAAAATAAACTGCATTTGCAAAACTTTTGTTTTTCATAGAAATTTGAAAATAAAATGTCTGAAGAAAATTGTTGAATAAAATAGAGGACCCCTTTAAAAAGTTTGAAAAATAGAAAATATGGGTCAATTATTCAGGTTTAGTTCAAACAATTTATTTGCTGAGAATAAAAGTAAAAGAATCTTCCCTTTTTCAACGACCCTTATCTCTGATCTCCTGTAGCTCTGCCTGAATGTTTCGCATCTCTTGTAGTTCTGCTCGTATGTTTCGCATCTCCTCCTACTGGTTCCTTTGTTCCTTTAAGATTTCCATCACCTCTTGGAGTATTTGCACATTTTGGCGTTCTATTGTGGTTTTGAGTTGGGTTACTTCAGAACTTACGGTTAGAACAGCCTGATATGACCGTCTTAGTCTGCCCGATATTGTCTGAGTCATGGTGCTTATCCTGTGAGATATATCATCTACCTGGGCAGCCAAGGCTGATTGAGAACTGTTAGTGCTATCCTCTGATGAAGGTGGTGGGTTGTTAGGTCTGGGGGATGCAGGAGTATACTCAGGAGATTTCGGAGTGTATTCGGGAGATGCAAGAGTATATTCGGGAGATGCAGAAGTATATTCGGGAGAAGCAGGAGTTGTTTGGATCTCTGGGAAAGGATTGATGTTATTTTCTAATTCGTCCAGAATATCCTGGGCTCTTGTTCCCTTCATCTATGAGTGCAAAGTCTAGTTAGAAATAACAAATAACAAGAATAGGAGGAAAACTAAAATAGAAAAGCAAGAAACATTTTTTTTCTTTTATATTTTATTTAGAAAGCAGATAAATTTCCTCAATATGGTTTTAGAATGATTTTCTAAAATTTGATTATCCTAAGTGTCTTGATTCCAAATAACATCTAAAATTAATTAGTTATGATAATCCTATATTTCGGAAAGTGATTGTCTAACTAGTGTAAGACGAGTGTAGATCAAAAGTCTAGGTTACTACCGCTACCTATCATAAGTCTCTAGAATTGTGGCCAATAATCCTAAATTCATTATGATATTTCCCCGGCAACGGCGCCAAAAATCTGATGGGTTTCCAGCCGATATGCTAAATAGGTGTTATTTTACCCTATGTTGATTATGAGTAATTAAGGACTGTGATTGACTAATTGTCACATTTAGTCTCTAAGGTGTCACTTAATCAGCCAGAACCTAAGGAAGAGTACCTATCGTGTAGCTAGTCTGTTGGAAAGTATCTATGATTTTATTAAATAATTATCGTACTCCCAGGAAAGTGGTAACGACTTAGTAGTAGCTAGCCTTTTATCCTAACTCTTATCTTATGATCCAGTTATGCAATCTCATCAATAATCTTGATGAGAGGGTGATCCATTCTTCACTAGGTTTAAGTCTAATCAGGCCTAAAAGTGTTTATAGACAAAGTTCTGATTCTATGTTATACTGTTCCTATATGTTGATTGACCTATCTTCGAGTGTTTTAGATATATATTAGCCTGGAATGCAACTATGTTCTGAGTCTAAAGGTGTACCACATCTGAGTAATCTGGTATACCGCCCCATCGCCAAGGTAAACGGCCCTACTCATGGTTACTACTAAAGACAGCTATGAAGGCCTATGTCACTTCGGGGATCATGCCGCTTGCCCATAACCGCCGACATAAACGCTCTACTCAGCCTACCTAGACTACTCTAACAAACAGGGTGTTCCGTAGGTTATTTTATCTAGTATGGCAGACACCAATACTAATTGATGCTAGTTAAACTAAACAGGTTATGAATAGACCGTGGTTAGGAATTGTCTATAACCCTAATTTTAGTTTAAAAGAAACTACATTAGACATGCAGACATAATTAATATTTAAGCAGGTGGCTATTTCCGAAAAAACATAATAACTTCAACATATATAACAAATATCCATAACAATCATAATCTAGTATCCACAATTACTATTTGGACAAACACAATAACAACATATAAGAGAGGGACAAGGAGACCGATGCCATAAAGAAATCACCCTTTACGAAGTCTCACTGATGGAGCGTACTGCTGTATATGTCGTATTGCTTGACCCGACTCTACTCGCCAGAACCATCGGAGGACGCTTCCTCAGCCTAGTAACTGGGCTTTACCTTAATACCCAACTTAAGCCCAGCCATGTGGACTGACTCTTCTAAAGCCTAGAGCCCTCTTAGGATCTCCTAACGAAATCCCAGGTATTCTATGAATACCAGAAACGAACCTATCTATCGAACCCTAGGATCTGAGACTATTTCTCAGAAACTAAGAAAAACGAAACACAAAAAGGAAAGAAAGAAAACTTATACTGAAATCTGAGTCTTCGAGTGAGTTGTGTACTCGAGAATTGTACACTGGAAACCACTGAATGACTCAGATCGAGTGGAGAGGGATGATTTAAACTGAGGAAGGTCTGGGGTATTTATAGCAGATTTCTGGAGTGATTCTCTCTCAAAAATTCGATGTGGGATTCTGAATTCTGGTTCGGGATGCCCGTCCCGGTCTGTTGACCAGGTCAGGACGGTCGTCCCGAGTCCTGGATGCCCGTCCCGACCTGTTGACCAGGTTAGGACGCCCGTCCTGAACCGGGACGCCCTCCCCGAAGTCCGAACTTCTGAAAAAATGCATTTTTGCCCCGAAATTTGCCATTTTCTTCCACTTTTCACCTGACACTTCCAAAATCATAAAAACTGTGAAATTGAGTTAATAATGAACAATTAAGACCAATTTACCCTCAATTTCACCCTAAATCATGCCTAAAAATATGCTAAAAATGTGATATGATTTATGCATATCAACTTGAAAAGTCATCCAACATATCATTTCTCAAAGAAAATGTTGTTATAACTCGTGGCCCCAGAAGATGTCATGTTTGTATTCATGGTAAGGGTTGTTGGTATGAAAAAATAGATACAATCATAATAAATTTGATTAAAAATTGTTAAATATTAATAATCACCAGAAGTAAGATAAATAATACTACTTGTATATTGTTCATGATTATATATATATTATATATATATATATATATATATATATATATTGATTCGTCAAAAAATGGTCTGATGCCACGTGTCAAGGAACTGTGTCGTTTAATGCTCTCTCTCTGCCAAGTACCCATACCTTTATATATATATATATATATATATAATATATATATATATATTGATTCGTCAAAAATGGTCTGATGCCACGTGTCAAGGAACTGTGTCCTTTAATGCTCTCTCTCTGCCAAGTACCCGTACCTTGATTGTCTATGTGACGTAGAAGGACTGTTGTCTTGCAATGCTAGGCTTGCAAAACAGTAAGGTTTATCCGGAGGGTGGAAGGTCTCTGGTAAACCCTCTGATGATTAAGTCAGTGACTTGAGTGTAAGGTAGGTAATTAGACAGAGATGAGTCGTGTGATCTGGCCTTACCCGTCTTACCTTTACGGGGTGGTATTTATAGGGGATAAACCACACTTGTGTCAAGTAGATTGGGTGATTTGTTATGTGAAATCTGATGGTTATCGGATTTTGTGGAAAAGATATGAGATCCCCCCATTTTAGTAAGTTGTTAGGGGAATCTTTGATTGTGATCCTTTATGGAGTCAAACGTTGACCATTAGAGACAGTTCTAAAAATGTGATGGGTCAGTGCCTTTGACCGAAGTGACTGAAGTGCGGGGACCTCGTGCATGAGGTGAGGCGAAGTGGCCACGCGGTCCATGGTGGAGTTTGGTGTATGGCGACGT